>CM026565.1:34030737-34728653 GCA_015143295.1 Tetracentron sinense
TATACATTTTTAAAGGGTTTTCTTTATTGTACTGTTATAAGATGACCCTAAGGTCCATCAATCTTAATGGACTTTAAGCCTACATCGCGCACTCGCCAAATCTGGATTGTTCAAATAGCATAGGTTGAACAATAGTGCTTTAACCACCATAACTATTTGATAATGGATAGGTGGTTGCTGGAGACTCGGTTTGACCCAGAGTAGGGCTAGCAAAGCTCAAGAAAAAAATATTAGTATTAGCATTTACCATTGTAGAAAAGTACAAGTAAAAACATCACATTCTTTTGTAAAGCTAATAAAAAGTATGCTTAATCCTATATTCTTATGTGAAATTGTGAGGCTGTAAAAAGTACATTGCAACTAACTATTGTTCGGATTTTATTCTTCCAATTAATGCTAAAACTTGGATAACTGGGAACAGTGAATTCCACAATGAGAATTATTGGATGTATTCACATTGCCTGAGTGTTGGGCAGTGTTCCCATCCAAGTGGTGATGGTCCACGACTTGAACGGTGGAGATTGATTCCTTAACGGGCTTTGGTATTAAATTGTAGAGATGAAATGCAATTTAAGTGGACCAAACCACTATGATCAGGACCTACAAATTAACTGATCCCACATACAAGAACTGCTAGACCGGATTGAGACATGAATGATCGATGATGATGATGGTGATAGTGATGGGGTTTCAAGCAACCGCATTTGCCGCTAATTTTGTATTATTAGTAATGATGAATGATTAACATGAAGCAGTAGTTGAAACTTCGATTGTGGATAGATCACTGTAAGTATTTAACTGTAACTGTATCAGCTTGTACAGTTGCTGGTAACAGTTTTTAGACATATTCAGGACAAGCTTCTCTAGAGGCCTAAACCTGGGGTTTCAAAATCCCTCTAAGGCTCTAGCCCTAGGTAGCCAAGAAAATGATTAGTTGCGAATTGTTATTTCAACGAATATTATTATTATTATTCTATTTAGTATATTATTGATATGTTCCCCCTTGTATTGTTTATCTCTTTCTCTATCAATATACTTTCCCTAAAAGCCACATTAATTTATCAAACAAGTCCTTAAATCCCGAGACTGAACCTGACCAAGCAAGTTAATTTTGGGAAGTAGGGGAATGAATGGTGTGGTCCAAATTGCTAAAATCTTCGTTGGGGTTGCCCTTTTATCTATATATATATATATACACTTGCAGAGACCCGTGCAATGCACGGTAATAATTAAAAATATCTAAAATTAAATACTATTATTTATTTATTTATTTAAATATTATGTAATATATTTTAAGAATATTTCATAAATTTATTTTTAATAGTATAAGTTTTTTATTATTTGATATAAATTATTATTTGTATTAATTAATTTTATAATAATAATTTTTTATTATTTTAATAACATTTATAGGAAAATCATAAATTTCTTATTATTAAACTTAAATTAATACACCCCAAGAGTTAGAGATAAGAGAGAGCTCTACAATACTGGAGATAGATAGGGCTCTAGGATGAGATAGTGGGTCCCAAACCTGTAAGAGTTGGAGATAAGAGAAGAGTCTAGTGAAGATAGAGAGAACCCTAAGATGAAATAGTGAGTCCTAAATTTGAACGGTGGAGATTAAAGAGAAAAGCCACATGTCATCTCTAAAATAGAACTTATGAGATTGGAGGGATTGAAGTTTGGAGAGCAAAGAGAAAAGTCTTATTTCTTTATATTATAGTAGTAGATGTGTGTGTGTGGAATGATTTCCATTAGGGCCTTCACCTCTAGAATTTGGACACGTGGTAAGTTGTTTGCAGATCCGACAGAGACACGTGACAAAAAAAAAAAGGTCAATCGAATGATTCTAGACTATTTAATTAAACACTATTTTGTCAACATTAGCATTAACTACCTACTGATCACTAGACTCTACATAACTTAAAGAAAAATCTTGATTTTTTATCTTCAATTGAATGGTTTAGAAACGTCTTATTGACATGATTTTTTGACATGTGTTTTTCAAGGGATCTACCATGACATCCAACACTCAAATGAGGAATGCAACCCCAGATTTCCAAACTTTCACAATGGGTGTAACACTTGTCATAGTTACGTACCCCTTCAACAGATTTTAAAAGCAACTTTATCAAATGAGGAAGTTATGGTCCTAATGGTTCTTAAGGTAACAAGTAAAAGTAACAACACAACACAAAAGCCTTTGGTTAACGACTTCAATCTTTAGAGTTAAGATTTTTTTTTCTAAAAACCAGGTTAGATGGTTGAACCCTAAGGGTTGGTGAATCTTAACCACAATTAAGGAGTATTAAAAGGGACAAGTATTGACCTATGGGTTATAGCCAGATAACCGTAGAGAATTTCAAGTCTTTTTTTCATGAAGCCGCTCACTCATATCGAGTGGCACCCACTAGAACGTACGCCCTAACTCCTACCACACTTCTCTCTAGCCTGTCCTAACCTTCCTTCACTGATGGGGTTATAATGTTCTTCTAGGAAAAAAATCAGCTTAGGTTATGGACCATCTTTATCAACATATCGGTAAGCATGCGAGTCGATACATGGGGAACTTGTCGCTGCAAGGCGACAGCGGATGGAAGCATCATCAAGAGGTTTTACCCACGAGTCCCGGGGAATAGAACCCGGGACCTGCCCCCTAGTAGGATGCCTTAGACTACCCTTCCAAGTGAGTGTTGCACTAATTGGAAATGTTTCTAACTGAGGTATGCTATTTTATGAATAGATCATATCTGTTTGAACTTATTCAGTTTATCTTGAGTAGTTTATTTCCCTTTTGTTTTTACTTTGTATCTTTTGATTGTTTTGTGTACCCAAAACAAAGGGTCTCCTTTATCTTCCTTTTGTATTCCGTTTCTTTACTTTTTGCTTGTTTACTCTCTTATTGCTTTTAGATTGGTAGTGGTAGGGTTGTATGGTTGCTCTTTCTCAGAAACTGGCTAAAACTGATACAAAGACAAAGAAGTATATATATTGTGACAACTTCTTTTCTGCAAAGTTCAGACTCTAAGATTTGTAGATATTTTCATGGCTAATGATCTTGTGCACAATGTAATGAGAAAATCAGTAGATGATCAAGATTTCTTCCATCCAGTAATTAGTTCATGCAGCCACTAATATATGTACCTTCAGATTGATCAGGAAGCTCTTGTGTGATCAAATTCCAACTAGAATCTGATGTTCGTAGAGGTCCAACACTAACTACCACGAAATAAATTATGCTAATGACAGGCAAATTTATATTTGCATTTTCATTGCACAAAGAGAATAGTGTACTTCAACATAAAAATAGTACTGTAATTGAAACTCCAACTCCTGCAAATTCCATAGCTTCTTCGAGGCGTTTACCAGTTCTAAATTCCCTCCGACTAAAGGTCAGCATGTCGGTATAACATGTCCAATAGCATGAATTATCAATGCTTCTCACCATAAAACTATGCATATTTTACTAATAATCTAGATCAATAATCTCTAAGGAAATGAACTTTTTAAATCGGTATGTCGTTGCCTCCTTGAAAGCGAATGTAGCCATCAAAGGGTGTGTCATTTCGGACCTTCTCATTCATGCTTGATCATTGGATTCCTCATTACATTTTTTTAAGTTCCTCAGATATTTTCTATCCTTCCTCTTTATGAATTATATATGATCCCTAGATGTGTCTTATTTTAAAATTTTAATACAAGTACCCCTAGAACCTTAAGCTCAGTTTCATCTTTTAGCTTAAACCTAGAATAGCCACAAGCTTAGCTTTAAGTATCCACTTTCTCTTCTAAGAAAGACAAGCACATAGAAATCAATAGTTTATCATCTCTTTATTATATAGTTTCTTTTGCTAGTGTGATTCTACATGTATTCCACTCCCTCCTCAACTTTCCCCTAGTCTAGATATATACTCTGAAATTCTTGAGCTTGTAAGCTCCTAGGACTCTAGGGACCTATAATGACGAGCATGTCATATTGTAATTCTATTAGCCATCAAAATCCTTATATTCTGGTGTGGATTTACTCATAATTCCAACCAGAGACCTTAGCTTAACCACTAGAGAAATGTTGCCATTTAGTTGACAGTAGGATGGCAAGTCCAACCATGGTGATCTAACATCGTATAATGTGAATCCATTGACTTGCCTCACTCTAGTACGCTACCAGCAAAGAGAAAATTTACAATGCTATTTTCTTGTTTCTCTTTCATTCTAGTGTATATATGTACAGCTTAATTTCAAAATCTTGAAGTAAAGCCCTTGGTTATGAAACTTTGGCTCTTTAAATTGTCGAGAGGATATGGAAATTAATCCATTTGAGGGTCTTTAAACTAGCAAGAATATGGGAATTCAATGGAAGACTAACGATATTGCTATGAACACAAACTTCGTTTAATGTCATCTCAGGGTGGTTAGGATATGCAACATAGTTAGATCAACAGGGATTAGATGCTTTGAAACCAAAAATTTATATTTACATGATGATAATAATGTGATTCAAAGTATGCCAATTTTGCTGATAGTTTTCTCCAAATGTTTTGGAGTAGCCATTGTTGAAACATATAGGAAAAACAATGTTAATTTGTTGGCTCTCTAGGCATGACATGCCACGTCGAGGCATCATTTACTACTGCTTCTGCATCAACATTATCCAATTGGCTCTGGTTGAGGTTTGCCTTTAGGCAGGGATAGTTTAAGAAAATTTAGTTGATAGAAATACCATTCCTTTATATTATAATTTCAAACTACAACAAATTCTTGGTTACTCTGATTTGCTCATCAACCAAAGCTCATGTTAATCTCTTTATAATGTCTTTCATTTCGTTGCCTCAAGAGGGGAGAGTGCAATTGGGAGAGAGTGAAACTAGCAAAATCCTTATCATAATACATGACTAAAGCAACTTATTAAGTTATTATTACTACATATAGAAATCATATAGAAAATGCTTAGAAAACAAGCAAAAAGATAAAATCTTAGTTGATTTTTGCCATATAAACAAATCCATTATTCATTTTTAATAATAAAAAAAAATAATAGAATAATCTCATTTCCCTCTCTCTTATATAAATCCAAATAAACAACTGATCCCTATACCCCCCACATGCTTTTCTATTTTAATTATTTATTCCTTTGTCTCTTTATATATGAAAAGAATTGCCCACTTTCCAGTTTTTACACCACTCCAATCTCCAATCAAGTATATTATTTATTTCTCCCACATCCATTTTTCAAAGGCAAATATATATTATATTAACAAGGACTATCACTCTCTAATTGAGTACAAAACTAAGTTTCATTATCACAAATTACTGGTCATAACAGCATGGTTTCATTTGTAAGTTCTTGGCAAAAACATTCATGACTTTAGACTTTTTTTTTTAATGACATGAACATCACAGGCAGACTACACACAGCCCTCAATCTCTACTTAAGCCTTTAATCACACATACCCCTCAATCTTCACTTAAGCCTTTAACCACGTACACACCCCTCATAAAGGAGAGGTGAGGTGAGAGTACTTAAGGAGAAGGAACCTAGGTAAATGTAAGTTATATGGAGTTCTTTCGTGTGTTTCCAAAAATACCGTAATTATGTATCTAACACAATCAAAAGTCGTCGATCGGAGGCCCCTTAAAGAAGCAATGGTTATGATTGTTGGACGTAAGGGGCCCGGAAGCTTGTCTGATAGCACATGCTGAAGATGATCATGCGTCTCTATCGATCTCTTCGTGAGACAGGGAAATCAGACGGTAAAGATCATTCAATCAGGTCAACTATTGGAGTAAGGACATTTCATAGGTGAGACTGTAATGATTGAAGAAAATAAGAGGGGGAGACCTCATATGTGTTGTTTACTCCTAGGTGCAAGTTAGCAATTTGAGCAGGACAAATACGTAAGGCATCAAATCCTCTCCGGTGATAACCGGATTTTGCAAATCCAGTTATCACCCTAGAGGTCACCACGTGTCTCCTTTGACACCCATTAACCATGGGTAAGGTTCACCCAACCCTAGGGTTCACCCACCTATTTTTGGTTTTTTTTTTTAAATAATAATTCTTTTTTTAAAATTAAAAAACTGTTTTTAATATACGTAAGGCATCAAATCCTCTCCGGTGATAACCGGATTTTGCAAATCCGGTTATCACCCCTAGAGGTCACCACGTGTCTCCTTTGACACCCATTAACCATGGGTAAGGTTCACCCAACCCTAGGGTTCACCCACCTATTTTTGGTTTTTTTTTAAAAATAATAATTCTTTTTTTTAAATTAAAAAACTGTTTTTAATATTAAAAAAATATTAAAAACAGTTTTTTAATTTTAAAAAAAGAATTATTATTTTTAAAAAAAAACAAAAAATAGGTGGGTGAACCTTACCCACGGTTAAGGGGTGTCAAATGAGACACGTGGTGACCTCTAGGGGTGATAACCGGATTTGCAAAATCCGGTTATCACCGGAGAGGATTTGCTGCCAATACGTAACCCCACGGTGCAAGATAGCGTGGCCCATGCGCTTTTGGTTTCTAACTAGTAACTACCATACCACACCTGCTATAGCACGTGCCTGACAGCTAATGTAACTACCTTTATGGTCGTGGTCGAAACCAAAGCGCTAAAATGCCGAACCGAAATTGGGAAGGTTGTCACACGTGTCAAGCAAGCAAAATTTAAAAGAAAAAACAAAAGTAAGGTAATGATAGTCTTTTTTTTAATATATTTTTTGGTAAAAGGAAATGATAGTCACATCCAAATATTTGATGACTAAGTAAATGACAGGAACGCCCTTAACATCAAAGACTCCAACTAGGAGTGTATTTGAGCCGAGCTTGGCCCTACTCAGCTCGGCTTGAAATGTTAGAATTTAGCTTAGGCTTGAGCTCGGCTCAGCTCAACTCAATTTGTTGTTAGAAAAGCTCCGCACGAATCTATTTCATTTGGTTCGAGCTGGAGCTCGAATTGATTCATACTCAAGCCAAGTTCGGCTTGATTTATTAATAAATTTTTAAAAGTAATTTATTTTATATATATATATATATATATATATATATCTATAATTTTTTAAAATTTTTTTTTTATCATTCAAGCCGAGCTCGAAACGAATCAACCCGAGCCGAGCCGAATCAAACAAGCCTTGACTCGAGCTCGGCTTGAATCCATTTTCAAACTCAAAAAATCATCTCAGCTCGATCGAGCTTAATTTTCGAGCTCAAGCTTATCGAGCCATGCTAAAACTTCAAGCTAGCTCGGTTTGGATACACCCCTAACTCCAACAATCTATCTCTCTAAAGATTTGGGAAACCCTTCTACTTTCTTCATTCTCGTTTTGCTTCTAATTTTAATATTAGATTTTGTAAGTAGAGATTGCTTGAAATGAATATTTTCATGGTGTAATCCCAAATGCATCTCTTCATCTCAACAAAGGGTACATGGGAGTTCTCTATTTCAGTCCTATTATTAGCCTTCATTTCAGTCAATTCATATGTGGTTTGATTTGGGTTTTGAGGTAATGCAGTTTTTATGTGAGGGTTTATTTAAACAGCAATAGTCGACTCCGAGCGGGGGCCATTAGGAGCAGTGTTGTAAAGTGTTATTTTTTACTATAATTAACTCTCTTTAACTGTGGTTAATATTTTGATCATAATTTTTTTTCTAAAATCTAGGTTAATAATATGAACCCCAAGGATTAGTGAATTTTAATCTCAGTTAAAGAGAGTTAAAAATAAAACATGTGGCGAGAAAAGAGAGACGGAGAAGTCTTCTTTGCAGGACCCACAAGGAGGGGATTGTTTTTCTTATTTAAATTAATTATTTACTTTATTTTTTAATTGTAGTTGAGTTTTATTTATTTATTCTAGCCGTTGTTGGAGTTAATTCAGATGAAAATGGTGCCTATTTTAAATGAATGTAGGTTTTATATGTGTTAATTATTTTATATATGTGATTAATTATATTTTTCGGAGTTTAAATATGAGGCAGAGTTGAGAAGAACTCCCTTTTTTAATGTATAGATGATGGCACTCGCAGTATTGTAATTATTAAGAGAGGTAGTGGTAATTATATAAAAATACTTTTTTCCATAATTATAAGATTGTCACTAACTTTACATTAATAGGGCAGCATGCCATGAAGCACATCTCCACTTCATATTTAACTCTTTTATTATTGACTTTCTTTTATAATCTCTAATTGTCTTTGTCAAGATTCATGTTTATTGGAGAAAATATCATAATTCTCTCTGTTTTGCAATTCCAAACTTCGGCAAAGAATTTGAAAAAAATAAAAATTGTCAAGATCTTTGTTCCCATATGACATGAAGATGAATGTATAGGGTATTCTTATCATTCCTTACTTTGGGTTTTTTTTTGTTTTTTTTTTAATATGAAACATTAGTATAAGAGGTGGGAGTATGACAAACACTATCCACTAAGAAAGTGAGACTGAAACTATTTTAAGTGTTTTAGCAGTCCAGTAGAGTGTAATAGGTTGTCGGTAGGGGTGGTTATCAAATAAAGATGATCGCGATTAGCTCGAGCTCGTTAAAATTAAGTTCAACCTCATTCGTTTATTTAGTAAAAAATTCAAGATTAAGCTTGATTTTCAAACTTGTTTAGTTAACAAGCCAAGCTTGAAGACACTCCTACTCGATTCGTTAAAAGCTTGGCTTGATTATGTATAATCAACCTACTAAAATATTTAAATGTACTTACTTCATTTAAATTTTAAAATTAAGTATATTTATTATATACTAATAAAGATTAATAATATATAATACATTTTATATAAGACGAATAACTTTTATACAATTATAAACTTTTCCTAAAATTTTAGATAATATTATAAATTTTTTTAAACCTATACGAGGATAATAAGCTCGAGCTTGTTTATTTAATAAACAAACCAAGTTCAAGCTTGATTTTCCTTCCAAAAAAAGGTTCAAGTATGATTTTCAAGCTCTTTTGCTTAATAAATAAACTTGAACATCCCACTACTCAGTTCGGCTCGGCTCGGCTCGATAACACCCCTACTCACTTGTCGGGTCATGTCGGGTTTGGGTCAAACTCCACCACTATAAACACAAATTGGCTTCACCCCCAATCCATTCAGTCTAGGGTAGAAGGTAAACCCAGATCCAATGCCTCAGCTCTAACCCGTGGGATTGGGCGGGTTAACCTAGCCACAGCCAACCCAGATCGAATCAGAGTCAATCGTGATTGAACTTGGGGAGAGTTCAATCACACCCACAAGTTAACACATGTCCCTTCTAACCCCTATTAATTATGGTTAAGATTCACTAACCCTTAGGATTCAACAATCTAACCTTAGTTCTTAGAAGAAAAAAAATTAACCATAGGGTTAATTTTTCTTTAAAAAAATATATATCTCTAAAAACCAAGGTTAGATTGTTGAATACTAAGGGTTAATGAATCTTAACCATGGTTAATAGAAGTTAGAAAGGACACGTGTGAACCTATGGGTGCGATTGAACCCACCCCGAGTTCAATCGTGATTGGCTGTGATATGAGATCCAGCCGACAGGAGCCGTGCTTCACCCGTGGATTTGCTTCTCTTTGGATGAAGCAGACATGAATTTTGGACTGGACCGTGCGGGTGGGCCCATGATTGGACACCGACGCTTTAACAACTTCTCCCCCGTCTTTTGTTTCTGCCAAAGATCAACGCCGGGGCCACGCTGTAATGATTTCTCTCTTTCTTTTTCTTTTTTTCTTGTCCTTTTTCATAATTATTTTTTTATTTTGATAATTTTATTGGAGGTATAGCTTGGTACAGCATCATGCATACGTCATCATGACAATCTCCTCCACTTTCATTCTCTCGTCTCATCGAAGACGATAAATTGAGATTATAGCACACGCCTCGATGCTCCAGGGTAAGAATGTATTTGATTTCGAGTGTTTAAGGTAAGACGGTTGATATGTCCATAATCTAATCTAATGGTTAAAGAGATATGAAAGTTGATGACATCAGTTTCGAGTCTACAACTTAAGTTGTAGACTCTGAGTATGTATCATTGGATTAAGACTTACGATACCTAATTCCCTAGACATATTTCATTTCAGATTCGTACTAATATAAGGTCGTGTTTGTTAACACTAGTCTAAAAAAAAATATTTATTTAAAAATTATGCTTAATTGGACTTTAGATTGTTAAGTTGAAGGTTAATTGCATGTCTACATTTTAGAGATTTTAGGAATAAAAACCTATAGTTTAAAAGTATCTTCATACCTACTTTTTAAAGGTACAGATTTTTATCCTTAAAATCTCTAAAATATAGATATGCAATTAACCTTCAACTTAACAATCTAAAATCTAACTAAGCATAATTTTTAAATAAACACTTCTTTTTAGATTAGTGTTAACAAACATCACCTAAGAGTGGTGGGCATATGTCTTATTTCTTGGTTTTTGTTTTTTTTTAAATTAGCCTTGGTTCTATTCCCCATGTTTTTATCCGTCAACATCCATCTAAAACTAAACAGTATATCTACTGTGGATAATAGTTAATGTAAGTGGGTTGGTAACCGGTGATGAGTGGACTTCTGACTTGCCATACACAGAGAGAAAGCCCCCCTCCTAAGACTTGATTTGCAGACCACCCTCACGAGTCATATCTCACCATATGAGTTAGAGGGGCAAATGTACATTATACTAAGAATTTTGCTAGCCCCAATTGCAAATCTTTGAAGACACAATTGGTTGGGGTGGGTACAAATGTCAAATATTCTCTAATTTCTATGTTTTAAAAACTGTTAAAATATGAAACATCTCCACATTTTAGCCACAATCTTCTCTTGGACAAATTTGGAGTAAATGGGACTGAGGTATAGTCGTATACTAATCATGACATCTTTGTCATGGTCGACACTTCTTTTTGTCAATTTTTCTTTACCCAGTTGCCTATGGTTCATTCAAAGTCATTTCCAGACTTCAACCTCAAATGAAAAATAACAATGTCCAAGTGTTGGGTGGTACCATCTGATAACTTTTTTTTTTTTTTTTTTGAAGATTATAGACTTAAAATTGGCCTATGTTGTTCCCTTTTGTTGTTTAGCAACATAAATATCAAGCTTGTGCACTAGTTGTCCAAAAATCTTTCACTACAGTGCCTTACAGAGTCAATTTGATTTGTATGGGCGGTATATCAATTACTCTAATCTGTCCCAGCTAAAATGTGTTTAAATATAAATACTAGACTTCCAAGTCTCTAATCTAAAAACACTATTCAATTGTTTCACTTAATGACATTTAAAACAACCCTAATCATCTTCTTCTTACTAACCCAAGTTAGAATCTAACCTAAATTTCCTTTATTGAATTTTGCTTTTCATTAAACAAAAGGTCTTGTTTGGTTCGGATTATTGTAGTCATAATGGATTGTACAATAAGCGTTGTTATGGATAATTTTGTTTGGTTAGCACTCTCTTGATATGCGATCATATGGTTATATTTTGAGAAATGGTTTTTTTTTTTTTTTTTTTTAAAGATAAATATTTTGAGAATCTCTCACCTTTAAGGAGTCGTGTAGCTCTCACAAGGGCTTACTAATTTTCACATAATTCTAAAGGTCTATAAGCAATATTTATGCTCCCCTATTATTATCCCACAGTGAGATTAAGAAATCATCGATTGTTTCATGGGTCGTTAAACCAACTGCTATTATTCTGGCATAAGCAATTATAAGTAGTTAAATCGATTCCGATAATTCGAACCAAATGACCTCTTGGACTTCATTTGGTTTGGAACTTTGGATTATGACAGTCGTAATTGATTACATGATTATCGCTGTCGTGAATAAGCGTTGTCAAGAAAAAGTGGTGCTGGGAATAATTTTGTTTGGCTAGAACTCTATCAATATACGATTATCTAGTTACTTTTTTTCAAAATATCATTTTTTCATTAAAAATAGATATTTTAGAGAATATCTCTCTCAATCTTAAGAGGTCTTGTAAATCTCGTGAGAATGCAAAATTTGAAGTTTAAATAATTCTCACATAATTCTAAATGTGTATAAGTGATTATGTTCCCCCATAATCACATTCCATCGGGAGTATGAAATCTCCCAGTTATTTACATAACCCATTGTTTCTTAATTGCTTATGACAGAGTGAACCCAATGTTATTATTCCATTATAATTCCAACATAAGACGTTATAAGAGATTTAATCAATTTTGATAATCCAAATCCAACAAAACAAAGGGGCAATTTGGTTTCTTGCACTTGAGGACTATTTTGACCTAAAACGCATTATTATCGAAATCTATCCTATCACTCTAACCCTAATTATTCAATTTTATTTTATTTGGGCACTTCTGTGACCGCCCATATCCAATAAAGTTACTAAAACTATATAGAAAAGATTGACCTTTCTATGTGATGATGGATGGAGGGATGGCTTAAACAATAGAGAGAGAGAGAGAGAGAGAGAGAGAGAGAGAGACTAATCCCACCGAAAGTTGTCTAGTTGCTCACTTGCCAAGGAACTATTTGGCATGTTTTCGCTTTCCTAAAGAGATGGACAAAACAAATGCTATAGATAGTTTCTTTTTTAATTAAAGTTAAAAAAAACTTACATAAAGTTGTACACTTTTCTTAGGGTACGAATAATCTTTTATCGAATCCTTTATTGATACATGGGTCTTTCAACCGCCACACCTCAAATACTTGAAACCGAGTATAACCCCTCTGGAGACACATCCTATCATTTGAACAACCTGGGAGATGTGTTGATTATACACAACCGAGATGTGTTGATTATACACAACCGAGATGTGTTGATTATACACAAACAGATATATAGATATATTTCAACATACTTGGTAGAAAGCTAACTTAAACTCTACCAACACCCCCAGAGAGAGAGAGAGAGAGAGAGAGAGAGAGAGAGAGTACTAACATTCATTGGCCTTTACATGTAGGTCCTACTCGTGCATGTGTGTGGTGGAGAGAGAGAGAGAGAGAGAGAGAGAGTACTAACATTCATTGGCCTTTACATGTAGGTCCTACTCGTGCATGTGTGTGGTGGACGTCATGATCACTATCATCATTAAGTAAAGCTAAACAAGATCTTAGTCTAATAACAGACAAGCCGAAACTAACAGGTCAATCAGAATCTACCCCAAAAATTTTAAATTTTTTTTAAAAAAAAGGTAATAAAAAGGTGAATCAGAATATGAGAAGTTTCCAGTTTCCATCTGATAAACCTCTTGGATCTTCCCAGCTGCACTGTAGGGTGTTGGGGACCTCAATTTGGGGTACATGGATACACAGAGATGAAAAAGTTTTCAATCCAGGAGTTGATGGAAAGCGTTTAGAGCGTGTTTGGTAACAAATCTCAAGATGCCCACTGAATGCGTAACCCTGAGGCATCATTGCCAGAGTTTCAACTGACAACACAAGTTACACAATGCTATTAAATTTAATAACATTGTATGGGAAGTGGTGGCTCTGGGAAACAGTTTGAAGACCTGGAATAGGGAAGTCATAAAACTTCAGCCATGGTTGTTCATATTGTCTATATGATACAGTTTGATCCTCTATAAACTTTTCTATGAAACGCACATTTTAACGGGCCAAACTCGGGTCACAAAAACCTCTTTTAAAGAACAATTACAAAAATGTAAGCCCAAGCCCATCCAAACATGACATGCAAATACACGTAACAGTATTATATGTTAACAAAGTGAATACGAGAAGATGTACGGCTTAAAATATCTATGAGAAATGAAAAGTGCCCATCCCTCCCAATGTATTGGCGTACAGGCATACCTTAGATTGTCTTCAATGAAAAAAGGTTTGGAGAACTAGGTGCCTTAAATTATAGTAAGCTTGGTATAAAAACAATCTGATTTAAATCTTCTGTTCACGAATTAAAATAAATTATATAAGTAATAAAAATATTAGAATCCCGTAAAAAAAAAAAAATTAATCTAATGTTCTTTGCTTAAATTTTAAATTACTGGTAGAAGAGACTAACTATATTCTATCAATCCTTGCCAAGAAGGTTACAATCCAACAATATTTGTTCAAGATCTACACCCTAAGGTATTGACTATCTTATCAAGTCCCACCTATATATTCCTCTTTGACCACTATATAAGATGTGATGAAAGCGAACTTCATGGGGAAGTGAGATTCTTGAAAAGACAGACTTCTAACAAGCAATCCATGAAGTTGGCTTCTTGAAAAGACAGACTTCTAACAAGCAATCTTCCCATCCTGTGCATAGCTTCCGTGCAAGTATAGTCCATTTATTAGATGGTAGAAAATTCAGATTTATCCCCTAACCACCTGGGAGGAGTTATTGAAGATTGGCAATGAATGAACCAATTTCCTCTACACAGAGGAATAAATGTTTTTCAAAGGAACCAAGGTCCCTTTGTTCATGGTTATGCCACTAACAGGCATATTTATACATCATTGTAGATGCACTGTGCTGCTTCATTTTCTTATACCTCTGAAATAATCAATGTTTGGGATTTTTAATATCGATTACGCCACCATGCCGTTGCATGGCAATAACCGGCTCATTGCATCGAGAACATCTAAATGTCAGAGCTGCAGCACATCGTGTCCGAAGGCAGTAGTAACAGTAACTGTGTTCAAGAGAAATCACAAGAATTACAAGCATGTTGTAGAGGTTCTGACATGCCTAAGCCTAACTCGCAACAAGTTGAACAAAGCACCATCCATAAAGATTATTAACTAAAAGACTTGCATATTTACAAAGATTTATTGTAACAACTAGGGGTGGCAATTGGGCGGGCTGGCCCGAAGCCCGATTGTTTGGCCCCAAGTTTAGGTGGGCTGAGTCTTCCTTATTTTGGGCTGGGCTGAGTTTGGAGAAGAATATAGGCCCAAAGTTAGTATCGGGCTGAGCTTGGGCTGCCCTTAGCTCAACCCGAATTAAAAATATTTTATATATTATAAATAATATATATATATATTTATATATAGTATATATAGAGAGAAGGCCCATGGTTCATCTCTTTCACTCTTCTCTATTCTCTTTTTCAATTTTGATTCTCCTTTCTTCCCTTTCATTCTTCAATTTTCATAGCATGCATTACATAAAGAGAGAAATCATTGTATGGAAGCAACCAAAACGTTACACTTTTCATTTATTGTATCACCCCCACGAGTAAGAAGAACAGCTGGGGCAGCAGCCCAAGTGGGCAGCCCAAAAGGAGGTCTCACAAAAGGAAAGCCCCATTTTTTAGACATCCTTTGGACCCAAACTCAATTTACTTTGCGCTAGTTCGAACTCAACCTGAACTCCGTCTATTTTGGGCCAACCCGAACTCGGCCCAAAGCCCGATATAATTAGTGAGCTGAGCTTGGCTGGGCTGGGCTGGGCTGAGCTGAGCTTGAGCTAAGGTTTTGAACTTTGGGCTGAGCTTGGGCTAACCCGAGCCCGACCCAGCCCGGCCGATTGCCACCCCTAGTAACAACCATAGAAATGCCAAAACTATTAACTTGATATTGTTCAAAAGCTAATATTTGATTCATAGGTTCTTTTGAATCCTGTTCACTCGCAATATAAGTATAAATTCCTACCTGCAAAATGACATCTAGTATACAATTGTATGTAGTAACAAACATGTCGGTAAAGGTCCTCAGGTCTGGCCATTAAAACCCAATAATAAATTTCCAAATATACGTCAAGCCCTGGCCATGTGCCCTTCGAAACATAATGGACTACTAGCCAATTGAAACTCTTTAGCATATTAGTGGGGCTTTAAAAAAAGGTTAGCCCATGTTGTAACGACAGTGCAGCTCGGGCTTCTAGATAGAGACCAATGGGAATTGTTTGCATAGTCTACTTAATTTTTTTATTATCAGTAAACAGATATGCATAGTCTACCTAATCTTTTTTTTTATCAGCATAGTCTACTTAATTACGAGTCAGTAAAAAGGTTTATCAACATACCCATATACCTCTTTGTGGTTATAAGGTAAACCTAAGTCCATATGAAGAAAGAGACAATATAAGATCTAAGTAACCATTTCCAAACATGTACAAGTCAGTTCCTTAAATGTGCCAGGTTTTCTGCCAAGGTAGGTCAGGAATTGGGCCTTGAGGATTTTGGGTGGGCCGTGTATGAAGAAGAAACTGGCACAATTTTGACTACTACCAGTAGCTTTTTCTTCTTTTTTTCTTTTAAATTTTTTTTAATCCATAATTACCAGTAGCTTACTTAATTAGTGATAAATGAAATATTCACAGATATATAAACCAGTAAGAGTACACTGTGATGCACCTGTGCTGGCAAGGTAGCGCAAGAAACGGGATAGTTGGATTTGCCAGGCAAATGGGGCAAGCAGCTTCATCCCCTGCAGAACCAGAAGATTTATCCTTCGAGAACGGGAGGAGAAACTTTTTAATGGAAGATGAATTGAGGAGTGGAATAAGCAAGAGCAACATCTCCTGCAAATCAATGTGAAGAGTAAGACCAAAAACATATTCGTACAGGAAGATAGGGGATGTGAGTTATTTGAGCCCTTTATAGAGATTAAGGAGGAGTTTTGCAATTTAAGTAGGGAATCATAACTCTCATCTTATCAAATTATACAGTTGTTACTTTGAGAATGCAGCTTTTTAACCAAGAACTAAATCCGTCATGTAAAAAACTTAACAGCCATAGAGCATGTATACTGAAGGGCACAACATAAAGAAATCACGCAACTATGGAAATTGGAGATTGAGATCTGCTATTTATATCTTTAACGGTCAGTCATTCAAAAGTTATTACAAGATATCCCAAGATACACATCAATTCGATTCACTAATCTTTCCCTTATATTTATTTGCTGGTTGTTGATGGCATCATATTTATAGTGTCATGTGGATTGTAAAATCCAAGTCTGACTCTCCAATTCCGCCATTTGGATTTGCCAATTACGTCATCTGGTCTAGCCAAATGTCACGTGGACCATGTACCCTCTCCAATGGGATCTCAAGAATATGATCCTTGGGTGGAGACGTGTCATTGAGCCCTCATTCAGGAATTTGGCAGAATTAGATTGTCATGTATTCTGAGCTTCTATACCAAGGTGTTAATGTGTGGAGTGTGATCACCATTTCCTTGTAGAAAACATGGTTCAAAATATCATATCAGGTACCGTATCGGTAAGTCCAAAACATGATACGTAGGATATAGCGAAAAAAATAGGATATGCAAAGAAAAGCTTGGATACAAAAGAAAAAACTTAAATACTTTGCATAAAACTTCTTTTAATGCAAATATAAGCTAAAAACAAACTAAATGAAGGCATTCAACTATGTTTATAACCATACATATAAGAGTTAAGAATTTTATAAGTTAAAAAAATGGCATACATGTAATAAATAGGTATAAAAAAAAAAAAATCATAGTCACTTAGCCAAGTATAGAAAATACAATCTACATATTTTAAACCTCACATTCAATTAAGTAAATAAGAATGTATTGCATTACACCTATAAATTATAAGCATGGATGAAAATCTTTTTTTGCTAAACTTTTACATTATTAATTGCCTTTTTGACCCTGAAGATGAAAATATTTTTGAAGACTAAAATATGACTTTTTTTTATAGACTTTTGAGTTTTGGTGATTTTTTGATACAGTAGATTTTATGAAATTTTAATATTTAAGAAATACCTTACCATTTGAAAGTTCAAATTTTGATCCAATTCTTAAATGAGCTATAAAGATGATTTTGTTCTTGAACTGGAAAGTTGTCTTTTAATTCTTCAAGAATTTGGATCCATGTTAATTTTTATTGAATTCAAATAGAGGGATAACCTTATTTACATATAAATATCTTAAGTAAATGAAAATAAAATTAATTTAAAATTATTTACTTATATAATATTTTATGTAATTAAGTTGTGCGTATTGAATCTGTGCTATGTATCCTAGCGTAAATAGAATGAGACAAAAAAAAATTAACTAAAAAATCCTCCTGTGTCGAGCTCGTAACGAGCGCATCAGCCTCATATCCAACCGAAACGGGAAAGTTTTTTTTTTTTTTCAGTGTACAATGTATCGAGTAGCTCCAAATAGAATACGTATCGGTCTGTATCAGCTAATACGTACCGGAATTTAAGCCATGGTAGGAAAGGGCATGTACACTTCCCCCTATCCCCTATTTCGGCAGCATTGCTTACTGACCGAGTTGGTAGTTAGAAGTTGCTTTACCAAGAGGTTTATGTGTGGAGTGTGGCCATCATTCTCCTCGTGAGAATGGGCATGCATGTTCCCCCTATCTCCTATCTTGACAACATTGCTTACTGATTGTTGATACCTAAATTCAACAAGAAGATTTGGACGATGATCTCTAAATTGAGTTAGAATTTGTTGATGTTTTGGATTCTTTACAATTTGAAGTTAGCCTAAACTCGATATCCAAGTTGTAATGATTCAAAGATATGAACAAACAGATAATAGGAAAGGAGATGGAAGATCTGTGTTATAGGAGAGGGAAAAAACTATGAAATCCAACTGAGGTCTAGAGGGATTTCAAGTTTTAACAAATGAAGTCGTGTCCAAAAATGAATGGATCACCCCTATTTATAAGCTTCCTAAAAATTATTTGGTTGACTTGTTGATTTGCCACCTCAGCAATATTCCAATACAATTAATATATTTAGACAATATGAACAAATTGCCAAATTATAAAAAGTACTTAATATGTTAAAATATAATTTTAAGTTCATTAGGCTTAAAACATCATGAGCTTTAAATATCCTTTAACAGATTCCTTCATACTCCCAAAACCACAAGAAGTCATATCACCCCCCCCCCAAAAGGTATATTAATATTCATAGCATCGTCTACAAGGCGGTCATTCACTTGTAGGGATGCCTTCCACTAAGGATTATAGGTGCTGGACAAAGACACCTCCCCCAAGGCAGAACCAATATCCGTTGCCTGGCCCTTACGTCAAGCTATTGGGAAAAGAGAAATAGGGGCCAATCTTTGCCCATAAGGCCATAACCCATAGGGAGATGGGGCAAGTACATACCCTAATAACTACCAGCTCGGTCAGTAAGCAATGCTGCTGAGATAGGAGATGGGGAGAACATGCATGCCCAATCCCACGAGGCGAATGTTGGCCACACTCCACACATAAACCTCCTCGTAAAGCAACTTTTAACTACCAACTCAGTCGGTAAGCAATGCTGCTGAAATAGGGGACAGAGGGGAACACATATGCCCTTTCCTATGAGAAAATGGTGGCCACACTCCATACATGTTAGTAGAGATGCTCAAGATACATGGCAGTCTATAAGGGTGTATTCAACCCAAGCCAAGCCAACTCGAAGGCTCGACTCAATCAAGCTGAGTTCAAGTTAAGCTTTTTGGCTTGATCGAGCTGAGCCGTGCTTTTTTTAGATTGAATTTCCAATCAAGCCGAGCTCAAGCCAAGCTTAGCTTGATTCGACTCGGCTTGATTGAGGCTCAGTTCAGCTTAAAATATTTATAATATAACAATATTATTAATTAATAATATTTTAATATTTTAAACATAAAATATTATAAATAATATACTTATAATATTAATATACATTTTATAGTTATTCTTTTAAAAATAGATATTTTAAATGTTTCAAGCCGAGCTCAAGTCTAGATTGAATCAATTCGAGCTCGAGCCAAGTCAACAATTTCAAGTCAAGCTTCGAGCTTGGAAATTCAAGTTTGAATCGAGCTCAAGCCGAGCTCGATCCTGGCTTGAACAGGTTCAAGCCAAGCTTGAGCTTGCCTTGGCCCAGTTGGGCTTAGCTCGTCTCGAATACACCCCTAACGATCTACTTCCGCCGAATTCTTGAATAAGGGTTCACTGACACTTCTCCGCCCAAGGATTATATTGTTGAGATCTCATTGAAAAAGGCAGCATTTAATCCACGTGACATCTAGCCAGACCAGATGGCATTATTGGCGAATCCAAATGGCAGACTTGGAGAGTTTGACTTGGAGATGACAATCGACGTGACAGTAATAAATATAACAACATCAACAATAGCCCCCTTGGCTACAAAGGCGATATAGATATCAGGGGTTTTCGTGGACAATAACAAAGGTGATATGGAATAATGTCAGTTGTGAAATGACAACGACTTGACCGTTATTATCATGCGAAATAGTTGTAATCATGGATTATATAATGGCAGTGTTTCTTCGAAATAAGAAACACTAATCATTGCATTGCGCCATTACGCTAGCGCCATGATAACCAA
The DNA here is from genome assembly GCA_015143295.1 of Tetracentron sinense. Classification (NCBI taxonomy): domain Eukaryota; kingdom Viridiplantae; phylum Streptophyta; class Magnoliopsida; order Trochodendrales; family Trochodendraceae; genus Tetracentron; species Tetracentron sinense. Next base: position 34,050,981 of record CM026565.1, read on the forward strand.
TAATAATATTCCACGTGGAATATTGTTGAATCCCTAGAGGACAAAGGCGTCTCTACAAGTGAATGACCACCTTGTAGATGACACTGGATATTAATATACCTCTTGGGGGTGATACAAATTCTAGTGGTTTGGAGGGTATGAAAGAATCTGGTAAAAGATCTTCTAAACCTCATGCCATGTTCAGCCTAATGAACATAAAATTATCTTTTTAACCTATAAAGTATTTTTATAATTAATTATTTGGGCATTTGGTCATATTGCCTAAATATATTAACTATATTGGAATATTGCTGAAGTGTCAAGTCAACAAGTTACCCAAATTCTTTTCAAAAAGCCTATAAATAGGGATGACCTCCTTCATTTTCGGACATTAGACTTCATTTGTCAAAACCTAAAAAAAATGAAATCCCTCTAGACCTCAGTCACCTCAATATTTCAACTATTCTGCATAGTTCTTTCCCTCTCCTCTAACCATAAATCTTCCATCTAAATTCTATTATCTATATCTTGTTCAAATCCTCCAATCAGTACGACTTGGATATCGAGTTTAAGCTAACTTCGAATTACAGAGAATCCAAATCATCAACCAATTCCAACTCAATTTACAAAGCAACATCCAGATCTTCTTGTTGAGTTCAGGCATCAACACTGGTGAAATAATTTTGATGGCATGTAACAATTATATTAACAAAAAAAAATGTTTTTGCAACATTCTTACTAGAAATTATTTTAATAATAATGGCTTGTATGATGTGGAACCTAACCCAAGTAAGAAATTGCCGACACTCTATACTTATATATTTAGCTCAGACTGACCTAAGAATTGGGAGTTTAAAACATTAATTAAATTATCTATAACCCATATAAAAAGAGGATAGTTTGCTAGATTCCAAATCTTTTCATCGAACTTTTATTTCCCAAAATGTCCTCCCTATCTTATGATAAACCCATCGCTTCTTTCCATCTTTTGTCTACTAGCCTTTTGTCTTTTGTTTTTTCAATTCTTACGAGGGCCCCACTTGCAGTGTTTATATCCTACCTATCTTACGTTAAACCCAGCCCCTCTTTCCATCTTTTGTCCACTAGCCCTTTGTTGTTTTTCCATTCTTCCATGGGCCCCATTTGCAGTGTTTATTTTCTCACATCTCCATTTTTTTTTACTTACCCAATTCTTATCCTTATGTAATCACCTGCTGCAGCTGCATAGAACTCTCCAGCAGCTGCTGAAATCTATGACACCTTGCAATGAAAACTAATATATTATGTTCAGCTGTATCCATCTATTATTGTTGTCGCATGCTCGCAATCCTGTACCCTGTAAACAACATATAATAATAAAAATTGTCAGCGGCTGCTGTAATGTTTGTAAATAGATTATGTCTGTTCGAGAACTTTCTACATTCTCCCCTCAATTCCTTCTCCCTCTCCCTCTCCCTCTCGCCACATCCACCTTCCCACTCCCCTATCACATGCTCTCACACTGTTGTCATTGAACGTTTTCACCGCCTCACCAAACCTGATTCTCTCTTCATTCTGATCTTCGAAAATGCTTCTCATTCTTATCTTCTAAAATGCTTACCACAGCTCCGTTTATACTATCCCTGAAAAACCACCGCCTTCCTCTCCAACACCGCTTTCTTCATTCTAAAACCCAAGCGACATCAACACGCTTTGTTTTTGGTTTCTCCTTCCCCAACGAATCGGAAGATTGATGTTTCTCTCGATTTCAACTTATTTCTTTTATTTAATTTGTTTTTTTTTAACCTTTTTGTTTTGTTCTCTCTATGCGTGTTTTGGCAGCATCCCCTGGTTCGACAGTATGATGGCCATTGTATTTTTAGGCTTCAATCATTCTCATGTCCATGGAGATCAAACACATTATCATCTTCCTTTTGGTCAAACACATATTTGGGTTTGAACAACGAAAGGAGACAAAACTTAGGTAAATTTCTGTTTATTTTCACCTTCTTCGACTCTTTTCAACATATGGCCTTTTGATAGAGGTTGTGCCACTATATCCCTTGCCGGGATACCAAGGTGGGTTTATCTATCACCATGGACTTTGTTTATATGTTCTCTAAAATAAGTATCATTTCAACAGAGGGATACTGATTCTTCGCCTGAAACTTGTGCCAACATTGACACCACCTCGATTTTAATTCATAGAAAATCTAATTCCAATATAATGATCAGAATTGAGAAATGTGTGATAAAAGGTTATAGATATACAATTACCGTTTGATTGTTCATCGGGGTGGTAATGAATGTTTCGAGTCAGATCAGAGGTTATAATCAGGTTTGATCAAAGTTCTGTTCAAAAAAATTAAAACGGAATGATTCAATGACTCATCAACTTTACCCACCCGTTAACCCATTAATTTCTAATTAGTGAAAAGATAAATAAAAGCCCTATTTATTTAAAATATAATAGAACAATATTGTGTTCCAATACATATGTTCAAAGGAAGTGGTGAGTGATTCCTTTGAAAAGAGGCAAAAAAATTTAATGAAACTGCTGATTATTTTGTAATGAGTAGTTAAATATTTCGATCTTTATAATTTATTATTCGGTAATTAACATATAAGAATAACCCTGCACGTGCCTTGCACGTGCCGGTTGAACTAGTTTTGTTCAAAAATCTATATGGATGTCACAAAAAGCTCAGAATATTATAGAAGTAACAAAGTCATTCCAAAGAATATTTTAACACAATAGGAGCCAATTTCAATGTGGACAAGGCTAGATAGCACAAAAAAAAAACAGGCTGCAAAACATCAATGAAGAGAAAACTAACGTTTTGGAGCGGCCTAAGGAACCAGATTAGCCAGCCTAAGGAAGATGGGGGATTGAATCATAAGTCTATGATGTTAGTTAATAAGGCATTGTTAGGAAAATGGATTTGACGGTTTGGAGCGGAGAGGGATAGTTTGTGGCACGAGGTGATAGTAGCCAAGTATGGGGCGTCTTCGTGTTGGGTCCCGAATCAAGTTAAGAGTACCCATGGTCTGGGTCTCTGGAATGGGATCATAGCGATGTCTAGCTTGGTGGTGCCTAAATTCAGGTTTAAAGTTGGTCAGGGGTCTGAAGTGAGATTCTGGAAAGATGTGTGGTGTGGCGAGTCTAGACTGCATGATGATTTTGGGCACTTATTCTTGTTAGCTGCCAGCAGAGATGCGGTGGTTGGAGACTACTTTGAGAGTAGGGGAGAGGAAGGGGTTTGGGGTCCAGTGTTGAGATGTGAGTTAAATGATTGGGAAATTGATGAAGCGTTGCGATTGTTGGCTCGGATTAGTTCATTTTCCCTGTATGTTGGTATAAGGGATTGTAGGGTCTGGTCTAGCAGCAACCACGGTCGTTTCTCAGTTAGATCTTTGTTTCAGTCTCTGGGTCCGGCCTCCCTGGGTTTGTTTCTTCATCGGGTGGTATGGAATCCAGACATTCCTTCTAAGGTTTCCTTCTTCTTCTGGAATGCAGCCTTGAACAAAATCCTCACTTGTGATCATCTACAGCATAGAGGGTGGAGTTTGGTCAATAAGTGTTTCATGTGTCTCCAAGAGGAAGAGACGGTGGATCATCTGCTCTTGCATTGTCCCACTATGTTTGGTATTTGGGGTACTTCCTTCTCGCATGAGAATGGAATGGGTTTTCCCCTCATCCTTTCTTAATTTCTTAGCTGGTTGGTCTAGGATCAGAGAGAATGGTGGTAGGGAGGTGCTTTGGTCGGTGATTTCGGGGGTTATTGCATGGATGATATGGAAAGAGAGAAATCGCAGAGTGTTTGAGGATACTTCAGCATCTCAATCTCGTATTTGTGCAAGTATTCGGTTGGTTGCATTAGAATGGGCAGGTTTTAAGTTTGACGGGGAGGAGCTTAGGGGAGTGTTGGGTTGAGCTTCCTTTTGGAAGAAGTTCGTAGGATAGGAGTCAGGACTCTTGCTCCTTTAGTTTGATTTTGAGTTTAGTTGCTTGTAAACTCTTGCTTTTGGTCTTGGTTGTTTGTTCCCTTGTATTTTCTTTTTCCTCTTTAATATATTTGCATGATTACCAATCAAAAAAAAAGAATAGTGTCAACAGTAACCCACCAAATAGAATCCTTAGAAACCAGATCCTTTTAAATTTACCAATGTTTCATGGCATATGTTTCAGGTAATGGCTATACCAGTGGAATGAAGTCATAGTATGTTACTTACAATATTAATTTTCTTTTATCATTTTACTACCAATTATAATCGTAAGTGTCATTCTCAAAATCTTTTTAGCAGGAGAAATGCTTGGTAGATTATCAAATTCTTTTATTACATGTTTTTTGCAAAAAAAAAATTATTGAGAAAATAAAAAATAAATCAGGATGCATAAAATTGACAAAGCGAAAACTAACTTTTATTAAGTGACATAAAGAATAGTGCCAACCAGTGTTTTGGAACTTGGACCGACCAAGGCGGTTGGTCTGGTTGACCCTTGACCCAGGAACCAAACCTCTCACCAGTCTAATTCAAATTCTCAATGAGTCAAATGTCTCACCTAAAAACGAACCAGTTCTGACCGCTTGACCCAGCACGAACCATGACCCGAACAGTTTTCTTTGAACCATCTAGGTTACTATAAAAGCCAAAAATAAACCTTCGAAAATTTCTGGCGCCTTAAGTGTAAGCCCAAAGCAAGCTCATTAGCTCTTAAAGGGAGCTCAAGATTCAAAATATCAAATTAAAATTACCACTACTAAATATAAAAGATGTAAAAGATATAATTAAGGGTTTTAGAATGAAACCCTAATGAGAGAAGAAAAATAACTAAGTACACAGGAAGAAAGTGAAGAGTCAGTTTAGAGAATGATAGGGGCTCAAGCAAGTGACTGTTGGTAAGCATGAAAAAAGAATCGCAGTAATTTCGATGATTTATATTTATTATTTTATATTGGTTTGAATAGTAATCTCATTTTCAATAATTTATGTTCTTAAAACAATCTTTGGCATTTCTCTTTTATTTTTGTGTGTTATGGTGAGAAAGTAAGATTATTTTTTCTTCTTGAAGTTTTAAGATCTTTTATTTGCTTATATGTGTTTTTGTTTGTTTGAAAAAGCTACGCAAGAGGAAGTATCCCAAGAAGGTTGTAATGTTAAAGTCTTTTTGGTTTAGATGTTTGAATTTTATTCTTTTTCTTCTGTTTAGTATTTTTTATCGAAAATCATTCATTATAACTGGCAAATATATTAAAAAAAAAAAAGAACAAAAAGGAGTTTACAAAGGAATAAACTCAGGGGGTTAAGCTGATTGAATGCAATTACAAACTAACAAAAATTGTATGGTAGACTTTTATGAGTATTGATGACTAAAATCATAAACTTGTACAAAATAAAAGCAACATAAATTATGTAAGACACGTATAGTGAACATTATGTTTTATAATTGTTTTTGGAAAAATAATTATTGTTCCTTATTTTTCAATTTTTTTCCAATCTTCTTAACATTTATTGATATGGAGTATATGTATGACATCACTTGATATCACTGGTCAACCCAGATGGACCCGACGGTCCGACTAGTTTGGACCAAACCTCCCCCTTAACCCATCCCCTTCATTGCTTTGAAGATTAGTTGCAGGAAGCATCTAACCAGTGTTTTAAAACCTGAAGAGTGAAGCCTCACCTACTAGATCTAGTCTTCTAAGTTTTAGCTTCTCACCTACAAATCATCATTATGGTCTCCTTTTTTCTTTGATCGATAAAAAAATGTTTCGGATATGTATTTCAAACTCAAGCTCTTGCATTTTTTTCTATGCATGGTTGTTCTAAACTAATATTTGAAGGAAGAACAAAATTACCGAGAATTCATTCCACACCAATTGACGATTCATGTACTCAAAACTAACAGCTCGGTTCATGTTAGGGCTCCCATACACAAGTCTTGCTCTTAGAGCCCTCTCAATAAGACTCCTGTACCTGCATCACAAAGACATGCAAAACAAGAAGTCATTAACAAAAATTTAACAAGATAATCCATTGGATAATCCCGGTTCACTCTCTAAAAAGCTTTGGAAACTCAAATTTGTCTCATATATTTTCTAGTGGTAAATTTGTCTGGTCCTTCTAGGATTTAAAACATCTTGGTGTGCAGTGTGGGCCTCCATCAATCCATACACATGATATGGGATGAATACCTCAATAAAGTAAACAGGAAGTAAAAGAAAAAAATACACTGCTAGCTATTTAAATGAATAACTCCTTAAGAGAAAATAACATAAGCACCTAATATTTTTTCAAAAGCAGTAGCCTGAATGAAATTACGCATCCATAAGTAAAAACTCTCACTCGAACGGCTTTTCTGCTTAGGTGCACCCATTTATTTGTGATAGACCAGATAACCAAAGATGTGAATAGCAGCTTGATGGTCACAATGAAGTTGCCATAGCTCAATATTCTGCCTCTGCACTCAATCGACCTACAACAGACTCCTTACTCTTCCATTTAACAAGGATGGCACCATCAAATGTGCAATAACCACTAGAAGACCATAAATCAGTGAGAGAACCATCCCAATCACTGAGGATGGACACTGTAAGAATAAAGAATGTCTTTTTCTTTGAAACCCTTTAATAGCGCAAGATCGTACAAACAGTGTCAAGATGTCAATAAGGAGAGTCTAAAGCCCTAAGATCTCACAAGTGTCTTTAACCCTAGCTCAACATTCTGCCTCTGACTGTACTTGATCAAGCAACAACAGATTCCTTACAGCTCCATTTAACAAGGTTGCCACCAAAAAATGTACAATAACAACTAGTGGACCATATATCAGTGAAAGAACCAGCCCAATCAAAGGCTCAAAGCATCATAATAACCTTTTTTTGAAGATGGCCATTATTAGTGGAAGACCTTATAAACGGCGCCAAGATGTCAAACACATGGAACATTCATACACTGACTCACCACATGACAATATAGGCGATATCCGGATGTGTAATGATCAAAGAAATCAGTTTTCCCTCCAAGCATTGATAGTGTCCCAACATCATGATTCTATCTGATGGGAAATGGTTTAGCCCCTAATTGACCAATTTCTAGAAGTAGATTAAGGACAAACTTAATTTGGCATTATAGATACCACTCTTGACGGTTCGACCGAGCAGCTTCAAGTCTAATGAAAAATTTCGATAGTAGATCCTTAATATCAAATACCCGAGCCAAATAATCCTTCACTTTTTCATCTTCAGTTGATATGTAAGCACCGATATAATACCACCATTATGCTTCACGAATAATGTGTGATCAGCTGGTGATTTGAGCAAATCCAGTATTGAACATAGCATAACGAAATTTATTTTCAATTGGTAAAGATGAATTATATTCAGAATAGAAATATACAAAAGGCTGAAACATCAAACTCAGCCATGCAAAGAAGCTCATAAAAGCAGCCCTAGACTATACAAAGACATGTAAAAAGGACCAAACACCACAAAACTAGGCCCCAAAAAGGGAAAAAATTAAATATTGTTAACCCACTTAGGGAGAATGAAAATTAGCTAGACCCTCGCCATCTAGACCATTCATTGTGGATCACCAAAAACAAGAAAGTATTTGATGTTAAACCACGCTTTCTCTAGGTATGGGAGAGATCCTCAAAAATGTGGTTGTCTATCTCATTCTAAATGCTCCCCAGTCCCCATAGCACATGTGAGCATATTTCGTGATGGCACTATCCTTGTGAAGATCAACCATGATCCAGATGGAAAGGCACTCTGACAAACCTGCAAAGATGGACCCGTTAAATGTGGAACAACTCAAGAGCCTGACTTGGCGAGAGAAAACACAATTAATGAAGAAATGTATTTGGATTTTTTTATTGGTAAATGAATCAATAAATGATTAACCGACTCCAATTACTCTAGACACAAGAAGCAACTGTTGGCCATACCCCATCTCTAAAGCCACCCTTTACTAATTAGGTGATAAGTGATGAGAACTTCGTCTAATGTTGTCGTCCAAAAAAAGATACCATGGTAGGGATTCTCCATTCCAGGCTTCCAGACAAGGCGATGAGGAAAAGAGGCCTATCTATCATAGAAAGAAGCAAAGAACGAACTAACAAAAAAAGCACAACTTTCCTCATTGTTCCACAGCCTTGAATCTCACACTTCTTCACAAGGATGCATATCATTACTGCAGTTAAGAAGATCCACAATTAACTCCAATTATTAATATCTAGTCTAAACCTTGGATTCCACACTATCTTACCAATGATTCTTTCATAACAATTGGACAAGAGCACCCTTGTCCATGGAAAACTACAAATATTATTGAACTACTGTCTAAGAGAAGTTTGATCAAGCAAGAGCATCCTCCCATAACTTAATCTCATCACCTTTGCCCACATTAAATATGAAAAATGATTCATATTGAGAATTCCTTTACATAAACCAACCCCATAAGTTCCCTGACGTCTCCTTAGGATTCCCACACATTATTCTCTCCATACTTTCCAACTCTAACTTTCCTCCACAAACTATCCCTCGCCTCTCCAAATCTCCATAACTACCTGCCCAATAAAGCTATATGTTCATGACCGATTAAAAAAAAGGCTATGTTCATATAACTAAAAGGCCTTATGCCGAGACTTCCATCGTTTTCATGTTTACAAACCTCATTTCATTCAACCAAATAATATTTCCAAGTGTCCCCCTCACCATTCCAAAGAAGGCCATTTTGTAACTTCTCAATAGTAAGTGAGGCCAAAATACCGAGAGAGAGATAGTAATTAAGCATGCTTGCTAATGTGATTTTTACTCAGCGAATTTTCCCCTTTATTGGATTGTTATGCTAATAATCTCTTACCTACTATTTCAATCATCGGATCCCAATCACATCTGGAGTGATATGATGCTCAAAGAGGCATACCCAGGTAAGAGGATGGAAATAGACCCACTTGTACTTCAAACAACCAGAAAGTTGTACCAAGTTAAGTCACCTTCTTTATAACGATTAGCGAGTATTTCTCTCTTGGCTACATTGATCCTTTAAGCCAAATGTCACCTCAAACATCTAAGCAGGCATCTTAAGTTCTTTGCTGGGATTGGGTCTGGGACTGTGAAGCGTATTTATGTACGATGGTATCATCGGCAAACTGCAAACGATAAACAAAAAGAGTCCCAATACCCACTGATCAGAAACCATCCAAGACAAGCTTCTCAGCCTTCAAAATCAGTTTACTCATAGCCTATGTGACCATATAAAAAAAGGGTGATAAACCATCCACAAGGGGATTGCTTCTGTTGTATAAGCCTTTGCATAAGAGATAAGGACTCGCACTCTCCCTTTACTCATATGTGCTCTAGTATAAGACATTTAATCTTACATTGGTGCTCAATACGACGAGGAAACATTGAGTTGGGAGAGTACCTTGGGTGAGAATAGTCCTTTGGTCATCTTTTGCTGTTTAGAGAAATTTGTATAGTATCTATTTTTATATGTTGGAGGAGTTTACTGCTCAGTAAACTCTTTCATCTGTACATTACTGTATTTCTTCTTTATATATATAACATGTTTGATTATCGAAAAAAGAAGAAGAGAGATATGCTCTCTCTTTCTTCCTCTTGTGAAATCCAGGAGCTGCTAACATGTACACTTCTTCCTTAGGGTCACCATATCAAAAGATATTCTTGACGTCCAGCTGATGAGAGGCCAAGACAAGTTGGTGGTAGGGCTGTCAACCGGCCAGGCCAGGCCGAGCTCGATCAGGGCCTGGTTTGATCCACTTATTATTCAAGCTAAAAAAGGAGGCCCGAGCTTGGCCTGATTATTAATCAGGCCAGGCAGGACCAGGCAAAAAAAAAATTATAGGCCCCAAAAACAATACTTTATGCCTATATGCACCTTTATCACTGCCCCTTAAACCTTATTAAAACCTCTGCATTCATCAGACCGATGGAACTCAACAAATTTGAAAAAGTCAATGCCCAATCAGTCACCTTTAAGCCCTCTTACACATATATAGCATTTCATCGCAACCAAAGCAAACAATCTCAAACACCTCTTTCACCAATCTATGACTCTTTCCCTCTCCTTTACACAACCCATGTGACGCCCCGAACCCGCGCCTAGGGAATCAAGTTCCGAGACGCGTGTCCGTTCGTCAAATCATGCAAGCGGAAGACTTTACCCGCGAAAATGCGGGAAATTTAAACATTTATCAGATGCTTCCAAAAAACAAATAACACCTATCATCACAATAGTCATCATACAAACCATATACATGTATTATTTACATCAAGTTTGTTTTACAAAAGTAGGCGCCTCTATCACGCCAGGTACAACTTGTACAAGCTTCCAAAATGTCCAGATAGACTTTTCACTTACTGGTCAGCAGCTCCAAGATCTGCTGACACAAAAAGTCAGTGAGCTATGAAGCCCAATAAAACCACAATCCTTTTAAACTATTTTCCGCATAATAACACGCATCAATAATGATACAATAAACAGTTCAATTTGCATGTTAAAGTAAAATAGAACAGTATATAATAAACTGTGACCCAAGGTCACTTAGGGTTACGTCACCCTAACTGAGGTTCCCGACCTCATATTACTTTCCAATTATGAGGTTCAGTTATGAATGTATTATATTACCAAGTTATCGTTTCAATCATCAATCATGTTTCATTTTGAGTCCTGAGACTCTATTAATTGGCCACAGCCCACAAATGTTCAGCTTAAAGTCTTTAAATCATAACCATAATACATTGAGTCATTTTAACTCACACACGCTGTTCTGGCTTTCACCCGAACACGACCAAACCTTGGGTATACCAACCCAACTCACCTGGAATCCGACGATTCCATACTGAACCATGAGTCCACCAACTCAAACAAATACTCCAACCCTGAGTATACCAACTCATACCACTTCGTATCCGAAGCTTACACACACAACATGGGCATTCACCCAATAAGGACAATACTTTTCCATTCAACTGACTGGCAACATCTACCGTGTATTCGTCGTCATCGCCCTAGGTATCAGTCAAGAAGGAACCCCGACCAACCTGCCTACCGTCATCTTCTGGCCAGTCTACGGAGGAACCCCGACATCTATACCAATGCCGACATCTCCTGACGTTCCACCAAGAAGGGACCCCGATAGACATGGTGCCGACATCTTCTGACCCACCCAGAGAGGAACCCCGGACTCTACACTATCTGATGTTCAGCAACTTTAAACTCCCTAGGACTCCGACATCTCCCGACTATCAGCCACGGAGGAACCACGGGTCATGCAGGACACCGCCACTCCTGACCTAGTCCAAGAGGCACCACGGACGATCTAAACAAACAGACCGACATCTCCCGACTATCAGTCACGGAGGAACCCCGGGCCTTACTGGTCACCGTCTCTCCTGACCTAGTCAAAGAGGAACCACAGACTATACTTAACTCTGGTTAGATTTTCTAACCATAGGTTAACCCCAGTTAACCTAAGCCTCGCTTGATTAACTGAAATACTTGGGCCTCGCGCCCGTGAACTAACTCTGTTAACACATCGTCCCGTTAGGGAACGTTTTCAAGCTAATAGATGTCTCCATAGCCTTACAAGACATGCAAAACAACTTTTCGTCACCTTAAAGTGGCAATACAACTTACCCTGGACCCGATCTGGGCTCCCCGAGGGACCACATAAAATCACAACATCACATAAGGGTCTCCGACCCTTTTTCATTCACGTCAAAAGACATGCATATACTTCACATGAAATAATATAGCAAAATAAGCGGAAAAATAGAAGAAAATAGGGGTTTTACCTGCTTCACGCGTTTCGAGGCGTCTAGAGCCGAAACGGACACCGCCAATGCGCTCGGAAGGATGATCAACCCCAAGGTAGAGCGCATGCAACTTTCTCTCTCCACTTTCTCTCTCTACCTTTTTTTCTCTCTCTACACGCAAAACAAGACGTCTGAGAGAAAATCAGACAAGGCCAACGTATCGGGGACGTTGAAAAACCCTAAGGGGACCTCCGTTTCCCTTTCTCTCTCTTCCTTTCTCTCTCCTCTTTCTCTCTCTTCCTTTCTCCTCACTTTCTCTCTCTAAAAAAAAAATCTGGCAGAGCACTGTTTGCAATTGAAACCGTGAGTAAATGATATATGCCTTAAATGGGGCTAGATCAAGTGCAAAAGCACATTACCCAATTGGTGTGGAAAAAGTGAGGTTGACCAAGTCAACCACTTTGACCGGTTTGATTAGATTTTCCCACTTTTCACGTATATGCCCTCCGAAACCCTACTATATGACACCCGACAGTAACAAAACTTCAGGTGACCGAACTTGGGGCAGTCCGACACCTACTATAAAAATTTCGGGGAAAAATACTGAGTTTTGATAGCTACACTTTAGTCCGGAAGAAAATTGCAAAACCCACTAATTTTCTGATTTCGGACACAAAACACGTTGTCGCTTCTTCATTTGAGATAACTAACTGCCGAGACGACAGACATTAGTCTCCACGGCCGACTGACACGCATTAGTGCCAACCGCACGGATTTCTATTAAGATCTCCAACAGATATTGGGTCCCACTTGATTTCTGGAAATATGAAAATTTCCCGTTTTTCTCAATTTTATCACATAATGGCCCCGTGGTCCCGCGAAATGGTACATGACGGAATCAATACGGTAGGGGTGTGTCCCGGTAGTCGACCGGCACACTGTGTGCGAGTTTCGCCAAAAGCTACTGAGATTTCCTCGGTGCACTTCAATCCCGAGCAAAAATCCATTTTTTTTATTAATTTAACAAATAGTTAACTAATTAACCTCCATTAAGGACCCATATACACATAATTTTATTATATTAAAATTCCGGGTCATTACAACCCACATAGACAACAAAACTGACGTCTAAAATCACCTCAAATCATTAAAACTATCATTATACATTTTATTAGAAAATATGTTTGGTTATATCTTAAATTCCCTCCATTTACGGCTCCTTAGTTTCTCTGCAACCCCATTAAGTCAAAAGCAAATGTTCAATAATTTTATTTATAAAAGAAAAGAAGAAAAACAACACTGAAAGACTTTTTTATCAGCAAGATAATCATATATATATATAGATATATGAAGAGTAGAAGAAGCCGCATGGCTGTACAGAGCAAGAAAATAAACATGGTTCATAAGGGAATGAACCAAAAAGGAGAAACAAATATATCTAAGGAGCAAACAATCTGGAGCAGTACCGAAAAGACAACAAAATGGAAACAAGACTCAAAAAACCTAAAAAAACCAGCCTTAAAATAGGAACTGCGAATCCAACTCGTCAAAATTAATCCTAATAGAGCACCATGAAATCATGAGTAGGCGGCATCACCTATGAACTTGCTCTGAAGAAGAGGCCACATCATCAAAACCCCGCATGTTTCCCTCAGAATCGACCAACCCGTTGCCCCCTGAGAAGGGCCCAAACAATCGACAGTGGAGCTTCCAACTCAAACACAAACTAACGGGATAAGAAGTCTTAGAATGAACAAGGGAAGTTCCACAAGACCCCCAGAAAAGAAAGGAAGTAACTCCAAATATTCAAGGCAGAGGGACAATGCAGAAGCAAGTGATCATGAATTCCTCCTGCTCAAGGCACAAATAGCAACGATTCGCCAACATCCATTCCTGGTTTTGCAACCAGATGGTCACATGGTCACAAGTTAGAATTTTATCCAAAGAGGCCAACCAAAGAAAGAAGGATGCCTTCAACAGAACATTGGGATTTCAAGTAGACCGATAAGGAAAGGAAGTCCTAGGATTGGCTCACAAAGCCTAAACAAAAGATCTCACCAAAAACCGACCCTTTTTATCCATGGACCACAAATGCGCATCACAAACATGAGAGGTAGGAATAACCGTCTACAGATGCTTAAAGAAGAGTAAAAAGTCTTTGACTTCCCAGTCCTTGAGATGGCGACACAATCTAGGGAGCCACGCCAGAGAATCAGCCACCGCTTTCCTGTCAAGGGCAATGGAAAACAAATTCTTGAAGTCCTCCCAGAGGGTGGACTGCCCACACCAAATGTCCTTCCAAAAGATGACATGGGTGGACTGCCCATACTAAATGTCCTTCCAGAAGATGACATCTCTTCCCGCACCCATTTTAAATCTAGTTTCCTTCAAGAATTCTGCTTGAACATTCATGTGGCATTCTATAAGCCACAGTCATAGGCCCCTTAACCACACAAGATTCCAACACAGATTTCTCTCCATGCCTATGTTACACTAGATGAAGAGATATTGAAGACAAAGATGGGACGAATACATGAAGTGATGGAAAACAAGAATCATATGAACAACATTAGAGATAAGATATGAAGTACAAGCATGTTTCCCTTTTGCGTAAGGCAATGAAAACTTCAAGATCAGCAACCAAAGTAAGATCCAGGTCCACAAAAACATGTTGAGAGGGTTCTTCATTTGATGGAGGCTTCAACTCCTTTCCCTCATCTCTAGTATCATCAAAAGAGGACACCAATAGTAAGGAAGTACAATTACAGTTAGCCAAAATGGGAAGGGATATCTCTTTATTAAGTTCTCCTCCTAAAGAGGAACCCCCAAAAAACGGGAACCGACTCAAAAAAAGGAAACATACTTGAAGATAAACCTCTTACCTGTTAAGGGATCAAAGATTTTGCACTCTTTCTGTGTAGAGGAGTACCCCAAGAACAGATTTAGTGGACTTAGGATCCAACTTGGAAAATTTTGGACCTAAGATATGGTATAACCAAAGACACGAAATGAAAGACTACAGAGAAGACCGATGAGGGGACTGAAAGCCCAAAATACGAGAAGATGTCTACTTAATTAAATATGCCGCAATAAGTACAACGTCAAGCAAAAATTTTATTCACTTTCATCTGTAAAAGCAAACTGTGAGCAACCTCGAACAAATGTCTGTTCTTTTGTTCTGTCACTCCATTCTATTAGGGCGAGTAAACACAGTTGTTTTGATGAATAATACCATAGTCATCAAAGTAAGCTTTGAGTGTGCCCTCAAGGTATTCTCGTCCATGATCAGAACAAAATATCCTAACATTTTTGTCAAATTGAGTCCAAACCATTTTGTGGAAGGTGTGAATGATTTTAGGCACCTCATCTCGAGTTTTTATCAAGAACAACCAAGTGCAGCGAGAGGAATCATCGATAAATGAAATAAAGTATCGATATTCAAACAAAAACAAATTGGTAGAAAGGCCTCATACATCAAAATGCACAATTTCAAATGGAAAAGAACTTTTATTGTTGGGAGAATAGAAACACAACTATGTTTGGTTAGTTCATAAGTTTCACACTGCAAATATGTGGACTGACGACCCAAACAGATAAAAAAACAATTTTTAAAGACTGAAATGACAAATAATCTAACCGACGATGCCATAGATAAATCAGGTCTTCATTAAAAAAACTACAAGATTGAAATGCACTAGAGATTAAAGCATGAGCCTGGTCCAAGATGTCCACTCTCAATCTGCCACTATGTCACCAGCTCTTGAAACACACAATGGGATGAAATAAAGTTATACTACAATCCAATTTCTCAGTTAAGTTGCTAATAGAAAGAAAATTGACAGTGAAACCAGGAACATGTAACATAGAAGACAATGAGAAATTGGGAGTTACATTGATGTTTCATTTTCCAGATACTCATCCGCTATTTTAACTCTCAAATGACTAAAACAACCATTATAGAACGAGAAAATTGATGACTACATGTGATCTGAGGCTCCTAAATTAATGATCTAGAGAATCTCATGTAATATTAAGGAAGAGACATGATGGGTAAATGTATGAATACTTGTCTGAGAAAAAGAAGTAGAAGATCCAGTAGATATCTTCAGAAGCTAACGAAAGCGCTCAAGTTCCTTTCTAGATATTGGCAGGGTGTCCTTAGAGGACTACTGGGTATGGGTGATAATATAATAGGGGATTTCCCATGAGAATCTATATTAGTGGAGGAGACATTGTGCGTAGTGGGTTGCAGTCGAACCTGGTTGAGTGTACTTAGCCGGCCTACCAACTAGGTTCTAGCATGTCTCCTTGGTGTTATGAGTTTTGCCACAGTGGTCACACTTAACAAATTGAGTCCATTTTAAGTAATTTCTTCCATCTAGTTTTAATGATTTAATCTGCGTACTTGGATTGTCCAAAGAAGAAATCACAAAGAAAGTAGTACCAAAAAAGCCTTTGCTTGAGGAACTGCCCTTCATACTATTAATCTTAGACATACGCTAATTTTCGGGATTAAAAACCAACAATAGAGTAACTTGGGGCACTCAAATACCAAAATTACATCAACTAGAGGGCCAAAACAATGTTGATTTACACAAATCAGCAACCCAAACACCTCACAAAATTTTAGAAATTAATTTTCCTTCATACAAATGGGTCGAATAGTCCAATCATACCCAAGCCAAAGAAAAACATGTAATCTTGAAGAAAAAATTATGTGTAGAATCTCCAAAACACAACTAATCTTCCTGAAACTTAGTTAATAAATTTGCAATCATCAAATCACAGTATCTTTCATCAATGGACAGCACCAAAATAGCACAAAACACATCCCTCCAGTTGTTTGATTACAAAACTGTTTTCAAAACTAAATCAAACAACCGGGTATAACACCATCTAGAACTTCTTAAAAAATTCTGAAATACAATTCCCCAAAAATACAGATCTCTAAAAACTAAAATTTTCTGACCTAGGGGGAGAAACATTGTTCACGGGTACTTTTCATGCACTGTTCACGGTACTGTTCACAAACAGCCCATTACAAACCCTTTAGATCTCCTTTATATCACTAATAAGAAGAAAGGACATAAATGCTCTTAAGTACATTAAAGACAACAGCTAATAATAAAGTAACTAACCACTAAGGAGGTAATGGGCTTATTTAGCGTCTTAGACAGCCCATTACAACAGAAATATATAACTCAAATAATAGGGAACTACATAGGGACTCCATTCTACACCAAGATCTATAATCAAATCTGCATAGAGTTGCATGCAGGCTCGAAATTGTCATGTTTGCCTCGACTAGAAGGGCAATAATACTGGTCCTCCACATGACTACAATATTGTGCCAGATGACCCAGATCATGAGATGATGATACATGCTTATACTAACAAACATAATGGTGGTACTGGTCCTCTCCAAACTACACCAAACTATAATAATTTGTGCGTAAGCTCAAGTTACTATCTTGCATCTCACCCATAACAATTAGGGATGGCAATATGACCCGCCCCTATAGGGTCGGTTTTTTTTCAAATAAATCGGGGGGGGGGGCAGGGCGGGGTGGGGCGGGGGCAGTTTTAGTATACCTTGCTCCGATGCCCCGCCCTGCCCCGGAACCACTTTAATAAAAAATAAATTATATATATATATATATATATATATATATATATATATAAAGGTAGTAGGGGCGGGGCCGGGATTTTATAAGCAGGGCAAAGTTGGTTTCACCATATATAAGCCCCGGTCGGGGGCGGGGCGGCTTTATAATCGGGTCGGGGAGGGGAGGTAGAAAACCGCCCCACCCCATTGCCATTCCTAATAACAATAGTTGTATAGTAAACAACTCTCGAAAACTTTAAAATAGTCCCCAAAAAACCTCAAAACAGTCGTGGTCAAACAATGACTTTCAACTTTTGAACCAATCCAGAAGCTCAAACAAACAAGATCAAACAATGATCTCCAGCCCTTGCAACGCCACAATCAAGCTTTCACATATTAAAGTAGATGTATCATTAGAGGATCATTATAGAATTACATGTTGTATCTTCGCTATGTAGAAAATATCATAAGACAATCCAAAAATAAGCTTTGGGCATCACCTTCACCATAAAGAAATAAACACAACTTCCTCAGTCTTCACTTAAACCAGGTCTGTGATGATTTCCACCATAAACACACAAATACAATTTATTTATGTGTTTTTATGGGTAACACACAAATACAAATCACCATCAATTAAAATCAAAAATCAAAAATGGTCCTTTTCCCTAAAGGATATTTTGATCTCAAATGCACATCATATAACTTCAAACGAATCAACGAAATATCATGACAATTGCTGATAATCAATATCTTCCTGAGGGTATCTTTTTCACCCATTTTGGATCTGACTGTCATATGGCCCGCCCGCCGATTTAAGCAATCCCTCGTTTTAAAAAATATGTGTGACACTCTTAGAGATCGTTAGTTCTTGCTTTGATACCATATTGAGTGACCTTTATTGTTTAAATTTTCTAATCCTACGTGGATAATTAACCTCAAATATACCAATGACAAAGAGAGAGATATACTTAAATGTCTTCACAATTAATAACCATAAGACCCCAAAAATAATACATGAAATATAAAATTACCCCTAAATGTCTCTCTCTATAACCTTCACAAACAATAACTTATTGCTTCAGCTCAGTTATCACAAGCAATTATGGGAAGCACATTTGAACTTTATAGAGCAGAAGCCTTTCAACTAACACGCTACCTATACCAGATTCTGAGTTGCCTTGTAGTATTTCTCTTGTATTAATTAAATCTTGTTGAATGTGCTTATCTGCTCTTACACAGAATAGTTAATGCAATGTAGCATGTCAGAGTCCAGATATTTTGTTCTCTAGGATGATAAAGAACATTATTTAGTATGAACAAGTTCAAAGAAACATCTAGGGAACAAAAATGTGTTTGTTGCTCAAAAGAATACCTTCCTGTGTAAAGAAATATCAGCAGATTACTAAATGAGGCAGCTTTATAGAATCCCTCTATTTGTTGTATCAAAACCCATGCCCGACGTGCCAACGAACTCTGAAGCATAAACAGAAACAAATCACTGTCTACATATGGGAAAAAAAGAGGGGGGAGGGGGAAGAAATTCAGTGTTGACTATACTTCGACCAATGGAGAAAGACAGCACCTGCTCAGAATTGCCCCATCTACGGAAAGCAGAGAATGATTGTAAGCGGGCCCAGATGTACTGACCACCAACAGTGGCAAAGCAATACCAAATTTTCTGAGGAACAGTAAGCCCAGGTCCTTCCAACCCTGTCCTTACTGTATAGAAGATAACAAAGGAACACATAAGTAAAAGATATATTCTCGTATATATGAAATCAATCAGGAAATAGGAAACTCTCTGAACATGTTAGAATAATTGTAGAAAATGATGAACAAGTACGAGGTCAAATACTGGATGACCATTAGATTCGCAACCACAAATAACTAATTAGATGAAAAACCTACTCTCCAACCATTTCAAGTTATTCCTGTAGGGCCGAAACCAAATTCATAATCATAATATAACTATAATAGTCATATCCATTTAATTCGGGGGGGAGGAAGAACCCTCATCGAATTCATTGGTAACCAACTTAAAAGTCGTGCCAGAATATAATAATAGTAAGATTAAAAAAAAAAACTAACTTTTCATGTACTCCAATCAATGAAAACATTTGCATCCATCAAGGCCTCGTACATAAATATGGATACCATTTTTGTTTCCTCTGGGAAATATTGTGAAAATAAAAATAAAAAGGTACTAAGGAAAGGGGAACACAAGACTGAGCATAACCAGCCACATACAAACAAAAACAATTTACCACTTTTCACAAATTTTTATGTATAATTGAATTGGGTGAGGCATTTAACAGACTGGACGATAATAATAAGAAGTAAGAACTATGTTAAAACTGATAATGAACCACCATAGATCATGAAACATAACGCCATCCATGAAAATTTAATATAGAATCGCAGCAAATCTACGGTATCTGAGTAACACAGTAGAATTCAAATCATAAATCAGAACAGCCAAATAACCCTGAAAACAGCTTTATCCAGCGAGGAGTGGTTAGCAAGACATGTTCATTCCTACTTACCTTCTTTTCCTCTCATTGCTGCTGCATGCTCATCCCTATACCTCAGGTTCATGAGAGAATTTCCTGGAGTAGGCTTATCCACCCATATCGAGAATCGCCAAATGAGAAACTCAAGAAAAGCATCAAGCTCCGGCTCGTATTGAAATAAGAATCCTGGCTAATCACAATAAAATAAACGAATCAGAAGTAAATGCCACATGAAGCAGTAATAAATCAATAGCTATAAAACTAAGGCCCCTGAAGAAGAACACAATAAGTCACAAAGCATACCTTCATCAAAGAGAAAACCTTAACTAACTGTTCTTTCAACATGGCTGACATTTCGACATCCAATCTCGCGGCGTCAAACTGATTAACTCTAGAAATCGAAATCGGGATTGGTGGCTGTCCAAAAAAACCCCAAAAAATATTAAATTAAAAGAAAATTACAAAAAATGACTTAAAAATTCCAAGAATAAGAACAGTAATTACTCATATTCCCTTCAACTAAAATTCCGTTCAAGTACAATTCACCAACCCTAATCTATACAAGACGAACCAACTTCAGAAACTGCTATCCAAAAACCTAATCTTTTGTCCGAATTCAAAACGAGGAAATACATGGAATTCGAGCAATCAATCTATAAATAGTCTAAAAGAGAAAGAAAGAAAAAAACTGAAGGATAGAACATCAGAAATGAAGCAAAAACAAAGGTGGAATCACAAATTCTACAACAGATATTCAAGTAAAAAAGAATCAGATTAAGCAAAAGAAAAGAACCTGAGAAGAATCGATGAAAGATTGCCATTGAGGAAGTAATCTCCGATGAGCATCATCCCAAGCATCTTCAGAGGGAATATCGATATCCGAAGAAGATGAAGATGAAGAAGCTAGGGTTTCTTTCTTCATCTCTTCGATAAAATAAGTAAATGTCTAGCAAAAAAATAAGATAAAAATATAAAATAAGTATATGTCGAGAGTGATATAGGGAATCTCTGAGAGAGAGAGAGAGATTCTGCTCTGCTGGAGGCAGCAGGACAGAAGCAGTAGCAGGAGTGAAATGTTAGCGGTAAAATAACGAGCGGTTATTCAATTAGGAGGGCCGTTTGTCATAATTCGGTTCATTTTCTGGTTCTGAGAATTAAGTTTGGGGTTTTTCCCAGATTACCCCTCTAGAATGGGGTTCTTTCCCAAATAACCAAGTTTTGAAAACTCTTCTCTAAATGCCCTTATCATTTATTTTCCTTAATTCAGTATTTATGAAAAGTCTTAAATGCTCCTCCATTGATTTCGAAAGAAAAAGAAGAAGAAGAAGAGGGATTTAGGTTCGTGGATGAGAGTTCTTCGTTCCCACCCAATTTCCGGCGAGAGTTCTTCGTTCCAAGAAGAAGAAGAAGATATGTACGTGGACGAGATGAACGAAGCTCATCCACTCCCTTCATCTTCCAAATACCCCTCCATTACCATTTATACTGATTTTGAAAGAAGAATAATTAAAAAAAAAAAAAATTGAAAAAATCACAAAAATCCGAGTTTCCCGAAGTTTTTTGCGCGTAGGGTCGATACAGTGCATCGACCTCATGCATTTTATGCATCGACCCCATGCAAAATGCATCGACCGCGTACAAAATGCACTAGGTCGATACAATGCATCGACCTCGTGCATTTTATACATCGACCACATGCAAAATGCATCGACCGCATACAAAATGCACTAGGTTGATGTAATGCATCGACCTTGTGCATTTTATGCATCGACCCCGTGCACTTTATGCATCGACCGCGTACAAAATGCACTAGGTTGATGCAATGCATCGACCTCGTGCATTTTATGCATCGACCACGTGCAAAATGCATCGACTGCATACAAAATGGACTAGGTTGATGCAATGCATCGATCTCGTGCATTTTATGCATCGACCCCGTGCAAAATGCATCAACCGCGTACAAAATGGACTAGGTTGATGCAATGCATCGACCATGTGCAAAATGCATCGATCGCGTACAAAATGCACTAGGTTGATACAATGCATCGACCTCGTGCATTTTATGCATCGACCTCGTGCATTTTATGCATCGACCTCGTGTATTTTATGCATCGACCCCGTGCAAAATGCATCGACCGCGTACAAAATGCACTAGGTTGATACAATGCATTGACCTCGTGCATTTTATGCATCGACCTCCTGCAAAATGCATCGACCCTGTGTATTTTATGCATCGACCCCGTGCAAAATGCATCAACCGCGTACAAAATGCACTAGGTTGATACAATGCATTGACCTCGTGCATTTTATGCATCGACCTCCTGCAAAATGCATCGACCGCGTACAAAATGCACTAGGTTGATGCAATGCATCGACCTCGTATATTTTATGCATCAACCTCGTGCATTTTATGCATCGACCCCGTGCAAAATGCATCGACCGCGTACAAAATGCACTAGGTTAATACAGTGCATCGATCTCGTACATTTTATGCATCGACCCCGTACAAAATGCATCGACCGTCATCTTCAAGCTTGGAAACATGACTGTAAATCATAGAAAAAAAAAACACATATATAACATAAAATTTAAGGTTTTGAACCATAAATACAATGATTATAAACATTTTTCCATGAATTAATCATATATGCAATGATTTTTTTGAATTCATTTTTTTTAAAACACAAGAAACCCGAAAATGAGGGTTGTTCTTCGGTTAATGACGTTTTTTCACGAAAAGAACATAGAAAGAACGCTCTTGGAACAAAGATCTCTCGCCGGAAATGGGGTGGGTACGAAGTTCTCTCGTCGGAAATAGGGTGGGGACGAAGAACTAGTCGGAAATGAAGTAGGGATACCCAAAGTCTTTTTTTCAAATGATTGGGATAAAATGGAAAAAATTCGCATGTGTAAATAGTTGCACATGTGTGTGGGGACATTTAGAGAATGGTTTTTAAAACTTGGTTATTTGGGGAAGAACCCCATACTAAAGGGACAATCTGGGAAAAACCCTATTAAGTTTTGGGAAATGGAAAAACGACCGCACGAAGCTGACCCATGATCTCATTGGTCCACGCCCCCGTTTTACCACTCATTAACTGTGGTTAAGAATCACTCACACTTAAAAGTTAAACAATCTAACCATGATTTAAAAAAAAAAACAAAATAGCAAAATTATTAACTTTAATTTAATAAAATTTAACATGGTTAATGAGTTGTTAAAAGGGACACCGGATACTAGGTCAATGTAGAAGCTTCTCAGGACTCTTAATTTTTATCAGTTTTAATTCTAATTGTAATTAATTATGTGCAAAAAAAAATATTAATATTCATCGCCACATTTGTAAGTATTATAAAATATCAAAAAATTTGTTATATATCCTACCTATTCCATTCATTTTCAGGTTTATCTCATTCGTTTTAAACTTGTATCTCATAATTAATTTTGAAAAATGACTCTCTTTTGGGTCTTTTAAGATCGTGTTCAAAATAGAATGATTCTTAAAATCATTTCCTAAAATAAGTTTTGAGATGCGTTTACTTTAATCCTGTTAGTGGGATAAGAAAAACCTTTCCCAAGGAACAATGTCAAATGTCCCCTTATTGGTTGAAATGGTATTTTGGTCATGCTATTTTTGTACGATTTTAAAAAGACATTTTCAATCTCCAATTGTGGGTGGTGTTAAGCACACCCCAATATTTGATAATTACACTCTATTTTAAACTTTTTTTCTTATTTTCAGCTTTCTCATATTTTTAAATAGCTCCACCCAGCCTCATCATTTCTCAATTTTGGCGAGAAAGCCTTAAGCCATTTCTTATTTCTCCTGCTCCTTCTATTCTCTTTCTACTTATGTATGCAGCACCCCTTTGGAAACTCAAAGAAGAGTACTTACTAAACAAGGCAGCCCAATCATAAGGCATACAATGATCTTCGGCTCTTCCATTACACATTTCTCTTTGGGATTGATATTGTATTAACAAAAAGAACTTTTTTTCTTACAATAGAGAGATAAAGGTAATGAGAGTTAAGGAGATGATGATAATCCGGGTAAAATGGCCAAGAACATGTAATCGGATGTATTTAATATAAAGGATAAAGAGTTGATGATGATCCATTTTAAAATGGCTAAGGTGGCATTTGGATTGGATTTTTTTAGCCAAGAATCAATTCTAATAAAATTGATTTTGTAAAATTAATTATCAAATGATTACTTTTTCAAATAATAATGTTTGGAGAATACATAGTTAATAGACTCCGTTTCGTATTCTTCAAACACTATTATTTTAATAAATGATTATTTAACAATTAATTTTACAAAATCTATTTTATAAAAATTGATTTTTGGCTAATAAAATCAAATCCAAACGTGCCATAAGTATGTAAGCAACCCATAAAATCTTGATCTCTCATGGTCCTATTCCCTTTATTTTTCTCATGGTTTTGGGCGGTCTACTTTACATTTTTTTTTTTTTACCTTTTATATTGTCAAGGTTGGTCCAAATTCATTATGGTGGGGGATGCATCTCACATGTTGGACTTCTTCATCAATCATTTCAGTCAGATTCTCTGGGATATCAAAACAATCATGAATAATGCAAAAGTTATATGGAGTAGATTTCCAAATGTCATCGCCCTAGCTATTCCTAGAATGGCAAACAGTGAAGCTAGTCGTTTTGCAAAAAAGAGCTCTATTTTGTCGTCAAAATGGTATTGTTAGTCATTGTTTTCATCTGAGTGTGATCCGGGACCGTCAATCTCCCATATCCAAAAAAAATAAAATATATCTCCCATATCTAGTTCATGATTTCCCTTTTGTTTACTAATATATTAGTTGATTACAAAGAAAATTAAAAATGTATTGTCTTCTTCCTTGCTTCAACACTAGCAAGACACATGCGATAGGTAATGCCAGAAAATAGAAGAGCTCTCAATTTCTCAGACCATAGCGAATAGGGTTTTGGCTTTGAGTTATTGAAATCATAGGTGAGTATATATTTATATACTATAGAAGCCGACATACTCAAAAAAGTGATTCTAACCTAAAAGGAAAACCCTATTAAGTAGAAGTCCCCTTTGTGGACTAATTTTTTCTCCCTTTTGAACTTGTAAATGTAGCTTAATTGTGAATTTCTAATGGATTAAAATAGGCGTTGTATTGCTCAAAAACCTGAAAAGGGTAAGCTTGTGATAGAATTTAATTATAAACCAAGGAAAAAAAATATTAGGACCCTTTGTGGATATATCCATGAAATTTCCAACACCCAAACCTACTTGAGAAAATTAGGTTCTGAGTGGGTTTCCCTAAAAGGCCATATTAGCGGTCTTCGGAAAAACAAAAAACTCCAAAAGAAAGAAAAATAATTGTTTAACCTCTAATTTCATATATTGTTTTTGTTATAATTCATATTTAGTTATAAAATGTATATATAATTTTTTTTAGTGTGTATAAGTAATTAATTATATGAAATTAATAGCATACAATCAAATAATTTATAATAATGAGGGGCAAGCATTAAATGTTGGGGCACGGCTAGCACCAGCCCTTAAAAACGAAAAGATTCATGTCATTTTAAGAGGCTAATTTGTAGTTTCTAGTGCCCGGATTAGATTTGATCGGCTAAGCTCGAATGTTTAAACAAGTTCAAACCGAAATCTGTATGAGTAGACTAAGTCCGTTTTGGACTTGGTTCAGCATAATTTCAACTCAAGTATAAATAGAGAGATATGGATTTTAATGTGTGATGTTCATTATAAGGTCTAGTAAGTGCCCCCTTTAGCTAGCCAGATTTGGCCTCCATAAAAACATTCGAAACAGAGAACAAGGTCTCTTCTCTATTGATAAATGTCTTTTTATTGGATCTCTCTCACTTGTTTGTACCTTCCTAGAATATGAGCTCGGCTTTTGATTAGTTTTAAAGTGATTTCTGTTCATTAAAAAAAAATGCTCCCTTTAGAAAGACGATTTGTGTTGAGTTATTTTTCAAATCCAACGGTTGAATGTTAAGGTGGATCCCTGAGAAGCATGCGACAAAAAATAACTACCTAGATTATAGAAATCCCCAATTGTTTGTCTTCCCATCGAATGGTCTATAAACATCTGATCTGCCTAAATTTTTGCCATGTGTCTCCTAAGGGACCTACCTTAACCTTCAACGATCGGGTTCAAAAATAATTTACCTCATGTCGAGATTTTAGGACGGGTGTTCACTACATATTCGAGTCATGAGGGCCGCTCACTAGAATGTCAACCTATATACATGTGAAATTTTGAGCGTTAAAATTTTTCGATAACATAACTTATAATACTTTTTAAATAAACACTTAAGTTTAAAGATAATAAAGCAAACCCTAACTCTTCTATTTATATCAAAGGACTATTATTTATGTGTATAGATGGAATAATTTGTGTGTACTTTCTTGTATCCTTGATTTAATGGTAAATATTTTTTAAATTGAAATCATGTAAAATTGACCTAAATAACCCTGCAAATCAAGGTTGAGCAAACTTGAGCTTGGTTCGACTTGAACTATGTTCGAGCTCAAGCATGGTTAATTAAGCTTATTCGAGTTAAGCTTGAGCCTAATCATTCGAGTTCAAATCAAACTCAAGCTAAGTTGAAGTCGAGCTTGAACATGATGCAGGTCTACTAGGAATCTTGTAATCTCATCCCGCACATAAACCTAGATTTGGCATTGGAAGCTGAGTTTGATCTTCCTCTTAACCTCGCTGGATAGCCAAAATCTTTCATTTTTTTAAAGGTACAAAGCACCAATTATCCACTGCTAGTTGTTAGTGGTTGAGTTGGCCTTCTCACTTAAGAGAAACTTCTACTCAAATATCTACAAGTTGAATATTAGATCCCCTCATTATGAGGAGCGCACCTTCAAATCCTAATTATGGGGGTGGGTGAGTTAGTTTCTTTTAAACTTGCCCCAGCTAACTTCTGACCGGCTGACTCTACTGAAGTAGGTAAATGATATCTAGTTCCAGTGGGGCCCTTAAAAAAAAAATAAAAAAATAAACTCAATAGTTAGCGATTTTATAAAATATGGATGATATCATTAACAACAACAAAAAAAAAAAAAACAAATTCCGTGTTACAACTGGGTATTACTGTCCCACTTTAGTTCCATATCGGTTGGGTGGATCTGCTTTGTTGGTTCACAAGATTGTTCAATCTTTGAGGATATTTCCTCGATTTTAAACCTACTCTCTTCTGTTAGAGTAGTGTTCACTTGTCGTCAGGCGAATAGTACAACTCATCTTCAGGTTTAGTTTGCAGTTAGAAGGTCTAGAGTTTCTGGCCCAGTGGTGGTGTCTTCATGGTTTCCGAGGCATCTTCCTTCTGTTCCTTTTAATCCTGGGATTGGGGGGGGGGGGGGGGGGGGGGGGGAAGTGGCCAATGGTCAGAACCTTTTGGAGTGATTGTGTGGATTTATCCTTATGACACCTTAGTGTGGCTCCGAGTGTGTTTAGGGTGTTACATTATCACTTAAATAAAAAACATTAAAATGCATTTTATAAGATAACGATTAAATGAAAATGTTATAAGATATGGTACAAAATGGGAAATATGAACCAACTTTGATAAAATTTATTTATTGATAAGATCAAGACATAGGACGTGTGGGATTGGGGAGTAAAAAGCTCCCGAGGCTAATTCCATTGATATTATATGCTTTTAGTACGTGGTTGTTGTCTTCTTCTTCATTCTCAAAGTTTTCTATTCCAAAATTTTGGGGATCTCAGCCAAACAAGTCATATTCACGAATATTCAATGGTTCTTGTCTATCAAAAGCTATATTTTCAATGAGCAATAAATCCTCCTCTTATGCTATTGAACCTGGTTAAAACGTTTTAACTTTTGTGATTAATTTTTTTAATTTCTTTTTCTTTAAAAACCAATGTTCTTCTTTGAACTTAAGGGTTAATGAATCCGAGAATCTTTGCTAATATAATGAAAATGATCTGTTCAAAACATTGCTGAAAATTTTTGTAATTCCAAAACTATCCTTTTACTCATATGAATTAAAATATTGAATGAATTTTAGTTAATTCTAATATTTCCCTTTATACATATTAGTTCAAATGTTGATTGAATTTTAATTAATTTCAAAATTGCCTTTACACATATGAGTTCAAAACCTTAACTGAATTTTACATAATTCTAAAACTACTATTTACCCATGTATAAAGACAATGATACTTTAAAATGTTTATTGAATGTTAGCTTAGTTTCAAAACTATTCATTTGATAATATATAAAGAGAATAATAATTTTAAAAAGTAGTTAACTTTTAGCTAAATTTCAAAATTATCATTTATTAATTTTAGTTTTTATTAATATAGTAAACTTCTTCCACACAAAAAATAGGGGGAGTTAAAAAAATTGATTGAAATTTAATTTAATTTTAAAATTGCACTTTATCCCTATATAAAGTAATCTTTTCATAACTGGACCTACCGTCAGCTGATTGGGTGATTAGTTCTCGATTCGATCAGTCTGATTGGATCATGTATTTTTATTATTAAAATTATATATATATATATATTTTTTATTTTTGTGTTTATAAAAGTTTTTTTATTCTCAATATACCCTTAAATTAGGTTTCTATACACAAAATGCCCCTCAAAATTTTTTTTCTAATATTTAGAATGTCTTGAATATTTTTTAGTTCCCAAAATACCCCTAAATCAAATTTCTATACCCAAAATATCTCTCGCAAATTATTGAACTCAAAATGCTCCATAACTTTCTTCATATTTCATTTCTAAAATGTCCCTCAATTTTGTATACCAAAAATGCCCTCATTTTTTTCTATGCCCAAAATGCTTATAAAGTTTTTTGGTTCTCAAAATATCCCAACGTCTTGTTTCTATACCGAAAGTGTCTCTTACAAAAAAAATTTACCCAAAATCTCTCAAGTCTATTTCCAAATATTCCTTAAATTTTTTCTCAAAATATCCCTCACTAGGGTCTCCCCCTCCCCTCTCTCTCACGTGCATTGTGGGATTATTTTTAAGGGGGTAAAGAGCCTCCCTCCCCTCCCCTATGTTTGGGGGGGATTATTTTTAAGGGGGCAAGGAGCCTCCCTTTCCTCTCCTATGGGGGGGGGGGGGGGGATTATTTTTCATTTTCAATTATAACTTATTCTATGTGTCATGAGGCCATTTTTTATACCACGGGTTGTAATTTGGACTCATATCCATTATAACTATATTTTTTTGTAACAATAAAACATAAGAACAAAACACTAAAATATGAAAAATAATTTAAAATAAGAGGAGGTCTGCTTCACCGCGTTACGGCAACGATGTTGTAATTATGGTGTATTACAAAATTGCCCGGCCTCTTTAGGTAATTACAAACGTGCTATCGTGATTGTGTAAAAGGGGGTTCCGCTTTAACGCCGTGAGAGATCGGCTCAAAATTAATCCCCATGAAAAAATCTATCAGCTCCAATCATTAAAGCACTTTGACTTCTCCCAAAACTATCCTTATCTAACCTTCCAAATTCCCTATCAGCCTCATCAGCAACTGCCCCTTCTCCCAATTTCCTTAACCCTCTGCTCAAAACCTTAACCACGTATTCATCAGCTACCGTCCTACGTCTCCACCCACTTCTCTTCATCACCTCATAAATCCTGACCGTCGATTCCTTCCGTGCACCGTCAATCAACGCCTTGATGAGCCGACCCAGCCCTCTACCATCCCCTGGGCCTGGGACCCACTCTCCTATTTTGAGATCAAAGATCAGACGGTCAATCTCCTCCCCCATACCATTCCTAGCAAGTACCGATACAATGTCAGCATAGAGAGAGCAGTCTGTCCTGTACCAAATCTCTGATCGTACGGCTGAGAATACCTCGAGGGCTGGATGGCACTGGTCTTGTCTGAGCAGCTCTTTGAGGGTTGCAAGGAGGTCGTTCTTCAGTAGACGAGATAGGGTTTGGGAGACGAGTTCGGTGATCTTGGCTTCATCTCCTTTTTTAGCTCGTTTCAGGGCTTGAATGGCCTGGATTGCTTCTATGCTTAGAACTCGGCCTCGAGTGAGCGGACTACGGTTATCTCGTGGCCCGCACCGTACTGTAACAGAGTTGTTGTTTGATTTGGTTCTTGGAGAAGTGAAGAAGTAGAGATTTGAACGGAGAAACGATGCCATGAACGAACAAGACGATGGGAGTAGATAAGCTTAGCTTTAAATATTGGATAAAATATTTCTGTTCATAACAAAAAAAAAAAAAAAAAACCAGAAGAGAAATGCCTAATAAAATGACGATAAAGTCCTTGTCCTTATCTCAAACGACTGAAATTGAAAAAAAAATTGAAAAAACAAGTCGTCGACAGCAGGATTCGAACCTGCGCAGGCAAAGCCCAACAGATTTCGAGTCTGTCTCCTTAACCACTCGGACATATCGACGCTTAGTTCTGGTGCAATGATTATATATATTATTCATATAGCTAAAGAATAGTTATTCAATACTTTGGCATATACAATAGCTTCTATCTGCCATGAACTTCGCCTTTTACTTTTCATCAGTTTAGCCAACTTACAAAAATGCATAAGAACTAGAAATAAAATCTTGTCATACTAGAAAGAAATCACTTAAGTGAGTATTAGTTACATGATATCATTTCAACCAAAAAAAAAAAAAACAATTTGGCTTTGTTATAGCCTGCGCTAGGGTGTTTCATGAGACTATCATGAGTTTAGTCTCACATTGGTTGGGAAGTAGACTTCGCCGGGTTGAATAAGGGGTCATCAACCCTCCTTAAGACAAGCTTTTTTTGGAGTGGTTGCTTGGACTTACCCATTTTGAAAAAAAAAGAACCCTATAGTATTACTAGGGGTGTAGCCTGGTGACGGGGGTGGAGCCAGAGGGAAACGAGGACTCTGGCCCCTTAACTTCAGTGAAAAAAAATTTCTTTACAAACGGACACAAACAAATATGATAGCCCATGAACTTGGCCCTCGAAAAAATTTCGGGAGCTACGCCCCGAACCCCCATTATTAGCCTCTTTGCAAGAGAATCCTAGCCCCGCCCCAATTAGCGGCTACCTTAGGTATGGCTGTATGTGTGTTTAGAGAGTGTGTGTTATTTACATGATATCATTTCAACAAAAAAAAAGAAGAAGTGATTTGTGGTAAACCTACCCAATGTACGCTCGAGCTAGCATGTAATAGTGTACTCAATTCTAACAACTCACATAATATTAATCAGCTACAAACATTTTAATTATACTCATACAACAACTAAATGCGATAATTTGCATTTTGCAATGAAAATGCATGTCATGCAAAATTAATTAATGTCGGTTGACACAAAATTTTGTAGACGAAATAATAGAAGATCAAACAATAATTTAATATTAAAAATGATACACTCTCAAATAATCCTCTGATTGACAGTCAGAGTATTAAAGATTAAAGAAATTTGATGAAGAGAACAAGGGGCTGATGGACATGTTCCTCGCTCTTGAAGAAATTATGTGACTCTCTTCTCTTTGGTAAGAACCGGATTTGGGCTTTGGTTTGATTTTCCTTAGAGATTGTAGTAGATTTTCCATTCCTTTCGTGCTTAGCGCGTTACCGGTTAGGGAGGTGTTTTTCTCTTTGAAAGATTTGTTTTAGCTTTGACTTGATTCTTCTTTGGAGAGCTTTGAGTCCCTTCTTTGATATTTTCTTTTCTTCTCGAATTCTTGTCTCTTCTTTGATTTCTCTCTTGAGGTCTTATCTTGATTGTTTGTGAATCCCCCCATTTTCCTTGGCTTGAGAGTCTTATTTATAGACTCTTAAGATAGAGATCATATGGGTCCCACTCCATTAGGGGTTTAAACCCATGAAGACTTTGATGTTGGCGGGCCGACCCATTTAGTGGGTTTATGGTTTCTTCATGGACAGATCCATTTTAGTGGGTGTTAGGCCCATTTTAACTTTGACTTCAGATTGTGGGTTTTCTTCTTCGTACCCAAAACCCAGGCTTTCGGAGGTCCATTCGAGCTTGATCTTTGATTTTGGATTTTCTTCTTTGTGCTCAAATCCAGGCCACAAGAAGCCCATTTCCTGCTATTGAGCTTAATTTAATTGTGTAGAGCCCTAATTTAAATGTGTAGAGCCCTTCTGATGATCTTATGAATTATTTTCCAACTTTATGGCATGTAAGGCCTTTTTAAGTTAACAAATTTTAGGGTTCTACAATGCCTTGCATCCTTTTTTTTGGGTAACGGAGGGTGTCCCCAAGCCTTTGAGCCAAGGACTAGTCCATTCGGGTATCCACACCGACCCACTCAAATTTTCCCTACGAATACCAAGAAAAGTTGAGGAGTGGGAGTTGAACACACGACCACATGGAGTTACTATCAGCAATGTAAAGTTTGGCTCATCAAGGAATTATCACCTCATATGTATGACTGATATCCTTTTGTTGTGAAAAAGTATAAAGGTTCATGATGTAAAGAAATCTGCTAACAAGTTAAAATCTTTGGCAGGTTACTCGATCGAAAGGAAAAAAAGCATGCTAATAACAAAAACGAGAAACATAAAAGATATGCGATTTTAAGTCCAGAGCACTTAAGAATTGCTTGTTTTCGATTGGGAGGTGGTTACTGCAAGAAGAAAATACATGCATACATTCTATACAAAATCACATAGCATAAGAAATTAATCAAACCCAGCTACAGAAAAGGAAGAGGACATTATTGGTCTTTTTACACGAGAAATAGTTGTCCAACAAATACAACTTTACTTGATTTGTGAGGATTTCCCTACATTCTCCCCTTTCCTTTGCTGAAAGCAACCAAAGTAGAGATTGAAAAAAAAAAACTTGAATAACTGTACAAATATAATTTTTACCTCAAAAAGAAAAAAACAATAATGTGGCAGAAAAATATAGAATCCTAGGTTCGCAAACAGTCTCGCCTCCACGCTGGGCAGTCAGTTTGCAGCATAGGCAGCCGCAGATGGCAGTGGTGTTCTATGAGCACATAGCAGGAAGCAGTCCAAGTGGAGGTGAGAAGGTATTAACAGGAAAAAGCTGCATCTCTTCACCAATCTCTCCTACAACACAGATGGGAGATGTAGATTCAGTGAAGTCATTAATGAATATGTACAGATTTTATATACAGAAGAAAATGTGTACAAGAGCTGAGACCAATGCTCTGATATATCCATATGATCATAGTGTATTCTTAATTATAACGAAGATCAAAAGAAAGTCCTATTTTAATCAGACGGGGATACCCATTTGGCCATTCAAATAGAAATAACAAGGTGAAGTAAAATGAATCTCAAAGTTCTGTTGGCGTACTCTCATTCAGTCATTCTTTCATATGTGTCCTTGCAAAAGTAAGGATTTCACGCAAGTGGTGCAACAACATCTAGATTCTTCTTCATTAACCATCCACGGGGATAGAAGGGATAGGAAGCTTTCAGATGAACATGCCAAACCAAGATCACCGAGTTTCATCCTCAACAACTTGATCAATAAATGTACGCCCTGGACTTGGAAAAAAATAAAAATACATGTGTTGAATTGTTTTGGCATATGTGACCATTATGGTGAATTTTCAGATACAAAGTATCCTTCTTACACAGGAAGAAACGAAAACAGCTCTCTATAATATGTTTCCATGCCAGGATAGCCAATTTGTGCTAGGACAAAATTCCACCTTGGACTTGACGAGTAGAGGTTGGCCAACAGATGCTTCATATGTTTGGCTGAGGGAGAATCAATGAATCACTTGTTGATACATTGTCCTCTACCTTCTAAGATTTGAGGGCATTTGCTTTCCCTATTAGTTTCAAGGCCCTAATCTCTCAGGTGCTATTTGTTGGGGGGTGTTTGGTTATGGATAATGGTAGTACTCTGTTAATGTTTCTCTCGTAGTTGTTTCCCCCTGTTTTTTTCCCTGAGACTTATAAAACTTGACACTTTGCAATTCGCCACGGTAATTGTTAGAAAATTTGAATTAAGGTTTCTAACAAGATTAATTGTTACCATCATGATATTTCAAGTCTTTTATCATTTTTTTTTTATGAGACTTGAAATCATTCATTTTCGTGCATTTGAGTTTTATGAGAATTGCAACCTAACAGATGAAAAACACGAGACATGTAGTTGTTAGAAGAAATTGTATATTATCCGATGACAAAACTTGTAAAATGCTGCACTTTATACGTCTTCGCAAACCCTTAATTCACTTACGGGTGAATCCCTTGTAATTTCAATTTTTCGATACATTGATCTTATTTACCGATTAAAAACTAGAGGAAAATTAGAGGGAGATAGAGAGAAATCAGGAATTCCCGAATTAATCAATCAAATACCAAACTCAGCGAACAAGCAGATATTTCCACAAATAATCAAGAAAATTAGCTACAGCAAAATGCATCCACTCAATCAAAAACTCTAACCTATAACATCTAGAAAGAACCTGAACTGTTTTCAACTAAGATCTAAGGATAAACGATGATTTACTGAGTTTGATTCCGAATTTCATAGATCAGAGTAAGAAAAACT
This sequence comes from Tetracentron sinense, assembly GCA_015143295.1. Taxonomy (NCBI): domain Eukaryota; kingdom Viridiplantae; phylum Streptophyta; class Magnoliopsida; order Trochodendrales; family Trochodendraceae; genus Tetracentron; species Tetracentron sinense. The sequence goes on from CM026565.1 coordinate 34,085,368, forward strand.
TACACCAGGGAGATCCGAAATTCGATCCGAGACCGTTGATGCCGAAGAGATTCATCCAGTAATAAGATTCATACGAAGATATGCAGACGAAATTGCGAGAATGCAAGACGATATCGGCGATAAGAAGGAAAAGACAGAGAAGAAGACATTGCTAGAGAAATTCAATCCTGCTCCATTGCTCTAATGGCGATCGAGATGCTCTCCAGCATTTCTTTGTTCTGCAACTTAGAGAGAGTTTTGATAGGATATGGAAAGAAATCGAGGGGTATTATTGGAATATAAAATAAATTTCCCTAAACATGAAGTTCCAAGTCCTTCACTTCTTTTAAATTGAAATTGAATCCTCCTTTGTTGCTTCAATCAGAAATCTCTTCCTTTGAAGATGAAGCTCAAGCAACTAGAAAGCCTTCTGGGAAATCTTCAACAGTTCTCCAATCCAAAGGTCTTTCTCTCTCTCTATCTCTCTTCCTTTTTCTAAGATATCTGTAAATTGAACTGTTTTCGTATAAAGACAGCATCTTTTCTTTTTTTAAATCTGTCTACTTTAATGAATTCGATGAAAGTTCTCCAGATTATTCGAATCCTGTACTGTAACAGGTTGAATTCGAACAATACCCGACAGGACCGCATATTGCATCTCGGATGTTGTACATGGTATTTTTTTTGATATTCCTTTTGCATTCTAGACCTAATAATTTCACATATACACATTTTCAGTAGTGTTGATGATCATCAAATATGATTTTTGGGATACCATTTTGCAATTGAACAGGCTGAGAATTCATTTGATGATGTGAGTGGGAAGATTGTGGCAGATTTTGGTTGTGGTTGTGGCACATTAGGTCTCGCCGCTGCTCTTTTGGGTGCCGAGTGAGTAGTTTTGTTTTATCATTACTTTTTGACATGAATCCATTGCTCAAATTCCATTTGATTCTAAATACTTTTTTACAAATGAATTATACTTGCTCTGTTTGAACTTTGAACTGAGCCTTGATTCATTTTACTTGTACTTTGTATAGATATGTTTCTGGTATTGACATTGATTCCCAGTCTCTTGAAATTGCATCGCAAAATGCGGAGGATCTGGAGGTACTTTCTTTCTGTCTATGTATTGTCTTGCATTGTAATTTCTATGTCTATGAGAATAACGTGTGAATTGGACTGTTTCGCATATGTTGAACAAAGATCTAGGTTATCAATATTTTTTCTTTTTTGGGAAGCTACTGAATTGAGGTGATTATAGATTTCAACTTTTAAAATGTTTTATGCTTTAGGGGTATTGAACTGATTATTGTCACCTTTTCAATTGATTGCACCGGCAGTTGGACATAAATCTTATTCAGTGCGACATCAGAAATTTAGGATGGAGAGGTAATCTTCTTATTCATTCTTCTTATTTGTTGGAGAGGTAGCATTAGCTGTATTTCTCGTATTTGTTAAGTCTAGAAAATTTTTAATTTTCGGTATTATGATACTATGGAGGAGGATGTTTTTCGATCCTCAAATCGTGTCTCAGACTCGCTATCCTTTGAGTTATGAGAGGACAGAATGGAAGAAAAGTAATGAAACCTCATCATGAGTGGAGGTTGGGCTTTGTGGGGATTGCTCTTTGGGTTTTCCATACCTCATTTTCCCTTTTATTATGACAATGTCCATGAGGAAGGTTTTTTCATTATACTTAACCCTTGACTCTTCCGAGAGAAGTTTGGGGACTATTTGCAATGTTTAGGGCTCAGGAGTCAATAGATTTTCTTGATATAGTATTGTTTTAGTTTATTCAAGATAGATAATGCTACCACCTCTACAAAGTATACCCCAGTTCTTACTTTAATCTCCTTTCAAAAGTCAAAATGGTATTGGTCAATATAGGCATAAGAACACGACATGATCTGCCATTTCAAACTGTTCAAAGTCTGAGCAGTTCTGCCCAGTTAACATAGATTCATTTCATTCTTTAAGGAAGTAATGGAAATCCCATGTTCTTTCACGTCACTTAGGAATTGTTTTCTGCTAGACATCTCATAGAAGGTAAGAAGAGCCATTCATTGTTCTGTGATGTGTACTAATACAGGCCAACTAGGCACCCTTTACCTATACAAACGCTCAAAGTTTTAAAAAATCAGATCGGTTCTATCAAGGACTCTACACACTCATTGCAGAATAAGGTACATCACTCCAAGACACAATAGATAAAGCCTTAACCATGGGAAGGTTAGTAGCAGTGTTACCTAGGCACGTGGTACAGGTGTCTAAGGGTGTTCGGCACGTCAAACTCTGAAAATCCAAATACGGCGGCACAAACATTCAAGTTTTTTAAAATGATTAAATACATATATATATATATATATTATAACTCAAAATTTTTAAATAACAGGAGGATCACCAGTCCCCTATTTTTTTTTTTTTTAAAGTATATACTTAAGTTTTAAAAAGTACTCATATAGGGAGTAGAAATGAGTAACAAAAGAGAGAAGAGAAGCGAGAGACGTACATATTGATAGTTGTTGTTGTTGTTGCTGTTGCTCTCCTAGTAAAATTTCATCTATGTTTCCAAAAAAGCAACACAATTTGACAAAACGTTCATTGCAATTGTATTTTTAGAAAGACACGACATACTTGAAGTACCATGTGTCTAATCATAATGTTGATGTCACCATGTCATAGTATAGGCACGTACCAAGGAGTGTTGTGTTGTGCCATAGAGTCGTGTCGTGTCCAAGTGTTGGCACGACAAAATTTGGGAAAACTGAAGTGCTTAGGTAGCACTGGTCAGTAGAGTATCTTCCGAAAGACTGGCCGCCTTCCAATAACTTGAAGTGTGTTCCCCCCTTGGTGCTACTTTCCATCTTCATTAACAAATCCTTGAGCCTCCTTTAATCTCCTCTTAGCTTTGTTAGTTTGACAAGGCAAATTCCAGTGCAGAGAATGTTTAGTAATAATTCAGCCCTGAGAGGCCTTATTTAGTCATTGCATGGGCCTACTAGAAGAGAAGAATGGGGAGAGGGATACTAGTTATTTGATTGGAGAGACGCCTGTCTCATTAAAGGTTCTCCTTTTCATTGGTGGTATTTTGGAGATGAGTGCGGAATGGCGATGAATGGAAATGATTCTGAGGTCTTCATTGAGTCCTGACCAAGACTCTAATTAGTTGGGACCTCCTCCTTTGGAAGGGGCTCTTGTTAAAAAGAGGAGCTTAAGTTTTATTGTTTCTATCTACATTCCATTGAGGTTAAAGGAGATTAGGTATTTGATGTCTTCAGCAGCTAGTTCATCTATCATATGTTTCCCCACCACATGCCGTTGGACATTGTATGAAATATGCTCAGTGCATTATGGAACTCTAACAAAAAAACCAGTAGTTTTTTTTAAAAATGAAACGTGCAGGATGACATCCCTTGTCTACTTGTTTTAATATAACATCTTCCTCCAATAATTTCTTATGCAGGTAAAATAGTGGACACCGTTGTAATGAATCCTCCATTTGGAACCCGGAAAAAGGGGGCCGACATGGATTTTCTCTTTGTGGCTTTGAAGGTAAGGAATGAGATTGTTTTTCTTATTTTCACTTGTATTTGTACTTTTCTATCTTTTATTTGTTCTAATGGATTTTTGCTCCTTAAATATATTTGTTGTGTCAGGTCGCCTCTCAAGCAGTTTATTCCTTGCACAAGACCACAACAAGGGATGTAAGTCATTACTCTCGGAAGTTATGGTAATTAGTTGAAGTTGTTTAGAATGGAGGATTTTTAACATCCTTTTCCTAACGTCTTAATTAGATATTCGTTTTTTAATCGAGTGATAATTTGATAGGCTAAAAATGGTAAACCACCAATTATTCAGTAACCCCATAACACTTACATGAGCTTATATATATATATATATATATATATATATGAGTCACATGAAGAGACAGTACTCAGTTTATGTGATGCATGGGAAAAGGTGGTCTCGAAATATCGGTAAAAACTTGAAAATATGTAATGGGTTTTCGAAAATCTCAAACTATTGGGATGCATTGTAAGCTTGTAAACAGGATGATCTCATTTTATATTCAAATTTGCTTGGGCTTTGTTCCTCATCAAATTTAATTTGACTTTCAAGCTTCAACGCTTGCTTGCAATTTTTCTCATTTTGTATTAATTGAGTGAGAGTTTGCTTGTTTTATCCTTTTCTTCCCATGATAATGTTGCTGTGGATGAACGGATTAGGAGGATATTTGTTGTGAGTATGATGACAGGCTTTTTTTTCCTGTGGTTACAGCATGTGAAAAGGGCAGCGTTACGGGATTTCAATGCTAGAAATGCCGAGGTTTTATGTGAGGTATAATAACAATGACGTCACCCTCAGTTATTTTCTCTATTTAATGAGGTTCTTGCATTTATGCAATGCTATGTTGATAGTTTGATGGGTTAGCATGATTTGGTTGTGCCCATGTCTGCATGTTAGCTTTATTCATCTGTAAATCTAGTTTGCTTATTTCTTTTCAGCTTCGGTTTGATGTGCCGCAACTGTACAAATTTCACAAGAAGAAGGAAGTCGATATTGCTGTGGACCTGTGGCGATTTGTTCCCTAAAAAGAATCAAAGGGCTGTCAACATCACGCCTATCATTACAGGACTAAATGGAAATTATCAATCATAGATGGATACAAAGGGAGAAATAGAGATATGGAACCGAATCACTTGTAATATTTGTAGAAAAAGAAATTCTCAAGCATCTTTTTTCTATTCTCAGATCTGAATTCACGATAGAGAAATTTGTGAGCTTAAACAGTGATGTTGCTCTGGGATCATTGTAATACATTAGCACCCTCTTTGGTTATATTCCAATTTACACTGAGAACCAGGTTTCCAGTTATCTAACTCTTGCTGGATTTGTACCCGTCTTTCCCTTAAGCTGGAATACCCAATTTTTTTCCCGGCTGGATATATTTTAAGCAAGAACAATCTAATGAAAGCCAAATTTCCAGAAGAGAATTTTCTGTACAGGAACAAGCATTCGGTAAACTTAACAACATCTAAGACCTGTTTGGAAGGGCACAAGTGTGAATTGCGCAAAATGAGATAGGCTCAGAAATGAATTTGAAGAAAAATATCACATTTTCTTGCCTGTTGGTGCTAACCGTGGTTTGAGATCATCTGGGATGGTACAAATGATGAGATAAACAAGTGCAACCGAATGCATTCATACCAAAAGCAGTTTAACAAAAATTGGAAAATAGCACCCACTTTGCTTATGCAAACAGTTCTCTAAATTTCTTTTGGGATTATCAGAATCAAAGCTAGCTAGTCTCAGCTCTATGGAAATCAAAAGTCAAAAAAGTAGAAAGAAATGCTTTCTGTATCATGGTTCTTGTCCATCTCTCAAAATGTGAATGCGAACAAGTAGCTTTAGATAATAATACAAAAGAAACATCAACACTAACTGACTTCAGCTAACATCTCTCCTTCATCAGAACAAAAGAACAAAAAGAATCATACAACCCTCCCAACTAACACTAGCTTTTCCTCGGAACATCTTCAAGGTAATTCTGCCTAAATGGCTCCTTAGTGCGTCTGTAATCCAGAATTTCCTGATTCAATTTCTGCTTTTGCAATTTCAATCACCTCCCCAAGAGTAAACTAGATGAACCTCCGAACTTTTATGTTCTCCCCAAGAGCTGTGACAGTCTGCTTCACCAACATGCGCGCTATCGTTCTTCAATCAGTACTCCAATGCGGGAGTCATGGATGCAGGATCCAATCCTTCCCTCAGCCGCGAGCCGGCTGGATTTCTTGTCGGCAGTTGAAAGGCCCTTCTTTCTAAGGTACTCCTGTGCCTTCTCAAGGTCACCTTCAGTTTCGGTGAGAGCTTTCTTGCAGTCCATCATGCCTGCCCCTGCTTCCTCTCCTAGTTGCTTAACCAGTGTGGCTGAGACTGTTACTGTTGGTGGTCTGCAAATGGGTTGTGAGCATATGAATCTCAGACAGTAGCATTTTCAGGGCAAACAATGAGCAATTAGCTCAAGCACAGAGTATAAATAACACATATATTTTCAGTTTGTTCGGTAAATAAGTTACTGTAGCTGGCTGTCAATGGATACCATCAGGATCCGGAGTCGATCCGAATTTGAATCTATTTGAGGGGATCCTGATCCAGTAGGAATAGATCCATCGGATTGGATATGGATATGAAATTTTAAATCCAAGTATAATGTAGGTATATATATCTATATAACTTATTAATTTATAAGATAAATATTCTTGAAATATAGGTTTTTTTAAAATATAACAAACTTAAATCCTATATGGATTTTTTATATGCCTAAAAGATTAATTTTAGAAGACTTCACATTAATCGGATCGGGTTCAGACCGAATCTGAATCTAAATAAATAATCAGATTTGAATCCAAATTGATGATTTTAGAACCAGGCGGATCTCAGATCGAATGTGGATATGTCATATTTCCAAACGGATCATATTCGGATATATAGCCAGATCCGTTTTCAGCGCTAACAATAGAAAATTCAAAACAGAAATAAGGCACACGAAACAATGTAAGAATTTAATAACAGTACTCCATTATTAATTTATAAAATTTCTTCTGCAAATGATCATTAACTAACTACGACTACAACAAGAGAGTTTAATACACTATCCCGGTGTGAATGCAAGATAGAAAAGTTTTTTTTGGTAAACTCAATCATACCACCAAGGCAATGACTGAAGGCAAAGACAAGGGAATACTCACACCACCAAGCAAACACACACACACCACATGCAAACTCACACACACACACCACACACCACATGCAAACTCACACACACCACACCACACACATACACACACCACATGCAAACTCTCTCACACACACACACACACCACACCACATGCAAACTCTCTCTCACACACACACACACCACACACACACTCACACCACACCACACACACACACCACATGCAAACTCACACACCACACACCACATGCAAACTCACACACACACCGCACCACACACACACACACCACATGCAAACTAACACACACACCGCGCACACACACACACCCCACACATCACACACCACATGCAAACTCACACACCCCACACATCGCACACCACATGCAAACTAACACACACACACCGCGCACACACACACCCCACACATCACACACCACATGCAAACTCACACACACACACCACATGCAAACTAACACACACACACCGCACACACACACACATGCCACATGCAAACTCACACACACACCACACCACAAGCAAACTCACACACCACACACCACATGCAAACTAACACACACACTGTGCACACACACACCACATGCAAACTAACACACACACCGTGCACTCACACACCACACACACCCCACACATCACACACCACATGCAAACTCACACACCCCACACATCGCACCCCACATGCAAACTCACACACCCCACACATCGCACCCCACATGCAAACTCACATACCACACACCACATGCAAACTAACACACACACACCGCACACACAACACACACCCCACACATCACACACCACATGCAAACTCACACACCACACACCACATGCAAACTAACACACACACACCACATGCAAACTCTCTCACACACACACACCACATGCAAACTAACACACACACACCGCACACACACACACCACATGCAAACTCACACACACACACCACACACACACATCACATGCAAACTCTCACACACACACCGCACACACACACACACCACATGCAAACTAACACACACACACCGCACACACACACACACACACCACATGCAAACTCACACACACACACCGCACACACACACACACACCACATGCAAACTCACACACACACCGCACACACACACACCACATGCAAACTCACACACACACCCCACACCACATGCAAACTAACACACACACCGCACACACACACCCCACACCACATGCAAACTAACACACACACACCGCATACACACACCACATGCAAACTCACACACACACACCGCACACACACACACACCACATGCAAACTCACACACACACACCCCACATCACATGCAAACTAACACACACACACCACATGCAAACTCACACACCACACACACACACACCGCACACCACATGCAAACTCACACACACACACCAACCACACACATGCAGCCCATGTAAGCTTCACCCTAAAGCTCCTCAAAACAGGTACCAACCGTTTGAGGCGCCAAGGAACTTATATGGGACAACATGCTCGGGTAGGAACCGATGTGGGACTAAACATTAGAAAAGTTAAGAACACTTGATATTCATCAAACATTATATTAATGTGCAAATTGCGTAGAACTTATGAAGTCGAAGAACGCGTTGATGTAAATAATGGTGAAGGGAATCCAAAATCATCATCTAGGGCCATGGTAAAACAGTTTGGTGGACCATGAATCATGCAAAAGCAAAAAATGAAACAGAAGTGTTGTTTCACATTCGTGTCTACACAACTACGTCTTCGTCTTTTAGTGTTTCTGCTCCACATTAATGCCTTTCCTATGATCCACAAATCAAAAGCTTCTTTAGCAGTATACAGTTTTTATTTTCGAAAGTTTGACCATATATATTCCTAGTTCATGAAAAACCAGTAAATCATCACAGTTTAATTGTAAGTTAACAGTCACAGGGAGGAGTGTACCACTTACTTCTCAATGGTTTCCTTGGTTCAACTGCGGCATGTTGTTCCATTTGTTTCAATAATGCAAAAATGAAAATTCCATTACTTTGACCATTTTCCGCAAAACGAATCCGATAAAGAATAGGAGACAATTATGACATTCGTGCATCAAACTTAAAACAAAGAAAAACAAATGTATCTTCCAATTTGACAAACTTGAATACTTCATTATTCTTCAGTGATCATAAATGCTTCTGACACTATAAATAGGGTAAATGCATGGGGCGTTTGGATTGGAATTTTTTGGCCAAAAATCAATTCCGGTAAAATTGATTGTATACAAGTTAATTGTCAAATAATCATTTTTTCAAATTATAGTGTTGCGAGAATACGAAGGTGAGTCTCTCAACTTCGTATTCTTGGAACACCATTATTTAAAATTGATTATTTGATCATGAATTTCTACCCAATCAATTTGATTAGAATTGATTTTTGGCCAAAAAAATGCAATCCAAACACCACCTAAAACAGTAGGGAGATAAAATGTATATTTCACTAGAAATATGGGAGTTTTGACATTTATCATTTCATCTATATGGGCATCGAAGTATGGACATAAAAAAATGAATCTTAATCCCATTTACATATCACATAAACCAAGATCTATCACAATTCACAAGATCTGATAGAAAAATGAACCGTGAAACAATTATCCCAAATATACCATTTCAGACATGTGTCTCCGAAAATACAAATTTATTTTCATTTGTACTGTGCTATTACTTATACACTAGTTATTTTAAAAGTGGATTTCAGTCAACAAATTTTATCGTTGTATGAACTAATATTTGCATCGTAATCCCTTGCTATATTTCTGCACATTGTACAGTTTTTTTTAAAGATACATAAATGTACAGATGTGGGTGTTAGGTTTCATGGTTGCCATGTCAGACATGAAGTCCACATCAAAGTGGCCTAGATTGCAATAGACAAAGCAAGAAGAGTAGCCAAAACAGAGAAAAGCTGAGAACCTTTAGCTGTGCTTTCCTGGAGCAAAGGGAAGTCAGTTTGTCCACTTGAGGTGGCAACACAGCTATTCTTCTCAGGTGTTGCAAAATGAATTTCGTTTCCTATAGCGGACAGGGCTTGTGCCTGCACTTCATCCTTCACTATAGCATCATCATCTTGGCTCTCTACAACTTCTTTGCTGACCAGACTTTCTGAAGGCAAGTTCTGATCACTGCCCATTTCTTCAGCTGGGTCAGATTTGTTAGAATATTCCCTTTTAGTGTGGTCAATCCCTTTAACCGGTTATGGCAGGTTCTAATTGTAATAATAGTATCTTTTGCTAGGTGATGTAATTAGCAAGAAGATAATACACCTCTCTAATTAAGGCATAGTTATATTTTAAGAGAGCTCTAATATTGAAGATTCCTAGATGGGAAGAATTCCTTCGATGTCTATAAATATAGGAAGCAAGGTCCCAACTCTCTCTCTAATTTTCCCATACAGAATACATACATCCATTGTGTGGTGAGGAACTAGAAAAATGAGTGGGTTGAAGACCTTATGCATCAACTGTATTCAAACCACTTCATTTGGTACATTCGGATTGACGTAATGACTTTTAACCAAGGTAAGATGGTTAAACACATGTTCTTAATTAGAAGAAAAACTTTCATGTATTTGTTGTGATGATAGATCTCTAATCTCTATTATGTTTAAGAGATTAATAAATCTAATATTTAGATTTACAAGATTTTCCATCTTCCTTCACTACATCTGTCACAGGAGCCTCCTTCAGTATCTGCTTTGCAGATGATGACACACTCGCCTCAGGAGTCAAAAGTTTCAAAAGTCACTTCCTCTTCCTGTATGGTTTCATCTGCGGCATCCACACTCTGTGATGAACTAGAGACAATTTTCAGGGGTCTTGTCATTGCTCACGGGTTCGGTGGAGGGAGCATCTATTGTAGTGGCTGCAGGCTCTACTTCCCTCAGTTCCTTGTCTACCTCCTTCAAAGTTTCATCAAATTCAACCACTTCATTCACTGTAGAAGGGACAGTGATCTGGCACTTGTTGCTGCTTGTAGGCTTGTCCTGCACTTCAGGAATGTCAGACTTTATATTTCCCTCTATACCTTCTGAAGATTTTGTTATTACTGTACTTTCCGCTGGTTCCTGCACTTTCTCCCTCTCATCCAAAAATGCAGCGATATCTTTGTTCTTACGGAAAGCCAACATAAATGGGTTGGTTGCTACATGTACGGCCCCTTGGTTGAGTTTTGAGTTTAACTCTTCAACATCTTCTTCTTTCTTCATTGTCAAGGTAACTTGTCCTCTCGTAATACGTAAAACTCGGACACTAACTTCTTGACCAGCCTGCAGTGAGGAGCCCCCCATAATGTTTCCAAACCCTTCATCAATTTCCTCTGATGTAGGTAGGAATCCTTCCTCTCCTTCAGGAAGAGATATAAAAGCACCTGCTCTGGTTAAATTCTTTACAGTGCCTTCTAGGTCCTGCCCCTTGACAAACTTTGATCTTTTCTGTAGCTTGTCTCGCTTCTGGTTGGGCCTAGAAGGTCTGGGCTTATCACTGCTGGCGGGAGCATCTTTCTGTTGCTGCAGCTCACTAATATCATCGCTGTCATGCATAGTCAGAGAAATCCGTCTAGTCTCAGTGTTTGCTTCCACTAATCTCACCTTCACCTCTTGTCCAATGGAGACGATGCTTCCAACATCCTTAACAAAACTCTCACTCAACCTGGAAACATGTACCAGGCCATCTGTGAAAGCCCCAAAATCAACAAAAGCACCAAATGGCTGGATTGATTTTACTTTCCCTATAAAAGTTGCACCAGGAACCAATTCCTCGTTCTTCACAGGTGCCATATCACTCTTCCTAATGGGTCTTGGGCGTTTGGATTGAGCAGTAATGCTGGCACCTGCTGAGGAGGAAGGTGCTTCACTTGTTTCAACAGTAGTGGATGCAACTGCTGAGCTTTCATCAGCATCTTCACCTGAAACGGCAGAATCCAGCTTCTCTATTGCTACTTCAGTCCCTATAGCTGATAAGATAGGGACTCTTGATCTATGCTGTACAGCATACCCACTTCTATATTTTGGAAATAATGTTACTGATGTTGACAGATGTAAGATAAAATTTTGTGAAAATAATGTTTGTTTCATGGATTTCCCCAAAAAAATGCATCTTGTTAAATGATTCTTTGTCCTTGAGATAAAGATTCCAGGTTTGAGTGTGATACTGCACATTGAAGAAGGAATTATGGGTGTCATGTTGACAGGAGTTGCAAAAGTCAAGAGGCACAATCTGCAACTAGTTCATCATTCTTCTTTTCACCTACACAGAATACAAACTGATGAGCCAGAATGGAAAGAATCCATCTTCATTGAGATTGAAATGGATGTGAGGTTTCAGGGGATTCATTGCTTTAAAATAAAAGATAGATAATGTCTCTATAAAATTGAATAAGAAAGTCAGCAAGATTGGCCTAGATTTTGGTCTAAAACTGCATACATGAAAGACAAATTTCCCAGGAAATGCTAGGTTTTGCTCCACAATCCAGCTCCATAATCAATTAAACAAATCACAAGCTCACAAATTTCGTATGATCAACAGCCATTGAATTATTATCTTGGGATTAGCCTGGTGCATCCATGAATCTATGCACTACTTTTTCCTGACCATTGAACTGGGTATAATACATAGCGTTGGTTTGACCCCTACAACTAATATTAGCGACCCATATTCAGGTAGATGCCTCCATCCATAGTTATTAAATCCAACTGAAACAAGGGCAGGTCAATCCAATCAGGTCCGATCAGTGTTTTAGGTGGGTTAATGCAATGACATCCAATAGAAATTAATTGAAAAATGGAAACAAAATTTAGGGCAAAAGCCTGAAAACATATCCACAAATTTCATTTATAAATCTTAATTTGATGACGAAATGAACTAGTGTTTTGTATTTCACTTCGATTACCCCATTAGCACTTTTTTTTCATACACCTTATCCCCCTTTATATATAATTGGAATATTCAGTTCATTTAGATCTGAACTTGGTTGATTCCAGAGACCCATCCAGCAAGGGAAGACTTAGATTGATGCTCATGGCTACTTATTATGTAATAGGTTTAAGTTCACCAGAATCAACATCACTTTCAACATTATAAAATTAAAAGATAACATGTAAGCTACTGAGTGCAACTACTTCTTATCTTTTATTAGACATTCATTAATGTGTTAAACCATTATATACGTGTGATCCATAGAAATATTAAAGAAACGAGAGTTATCTGAAAATAAATATGTTTTTAGACACAAATGTTTGAACATCCGCAACCAAACTGGTAAGTTATTTACCAGAGTACAAGATTGGTATGACATGGATTTGGGGTCCAAGAGTACCACTACCCAATAAGTGCCAGGCAGTGTTGGTACTTAGCATCTTACTGTATTTCTACGCATGCTCCAAGTATTCTGAAAGTTTGAAATGAACACAAATATATATATCTTTAATTTCCAAGTTTGACTTGGTTGCAAAAAAAAAAACTCAACAAATCAAGCAAATAGGAAGAACAAGTAGAAAATAATTTACAGAAAATGACGACATATAAAAGAAAGAGACGAGGATAAATTGATGATTAGACTGGTAGGGAGAAGATATCTTAGTAGAGATGGGATACCACTAAGGTTTAATAAACAAATGAGGAGAAGAAGATGAAAGTGTAGAGGTGACTCTCTTGGGTGTCTTAGAAGGATAAGGAGGGGATGAGGTTTCTATGTTTGGGGATGGGTATTAAAGTAATGGTTGTATCTGCATATAATCTATACATAGCACCATTTTATCTACCATGTCAATATTAGTTGTGAATTGATATTATGATATATCCTCGTCTCATCGGAACACATGCAAGTAGTCTGTAACATCTCCAGTCTCCACCCTGACTATCTGAGCTTTTACAAGGACAGCACATCACAGGTAATTAACAATATCATTTTGATTTGCTAAATTTTCCCCGGTAATTAACAATATATGACACGCCATCCTAGTTATAGCATTTCAACTTCTGCAAGTGCGAAGACTCACTTAGATTGGACAAGAAGAACCAACAGGATTGTTAAACTAGAACATTAACTGCATAATAAGTGGTCAAACTAACTACATTCTGAATTCATATATAAAACTTTACTCGCTTCAGAGGAGTATCACTGCATTTGTATGTAATGATTAACTATCTACAATGTCCTTGAACGAATCAAACATTGGAAACCTCATGCCATCTTATGTGCTGATGACCCAATTCATATATACTGTTTATCAAATAAGATTCAAGCGTCAAATCGTTTTCTATGGCACATTGATACAACAGATTTGGGCTCCGGTAGGGAAAGAGTGTAAACTTTGAGACTTGGAGGCAGAGGTAGATACTTCTTGTACACAATATTCTACTCATGGGTAAGTGGAAATAACCTTCAACCTCAGCAACCTTTACCCTATGTTTGGTTGCCAAGGAAACAGGTGAAAATATGGAAAAGAAAAGAAAATTTTGGATTTCTAATAGATTTCTTAGTAATGTTTTGTCCAATTTTCTTTTCTTTTCTCTATTTTCACTTATTTTCTTGGCAACCAAACATAGGGTTAATGTCCTAACCACAGTCTACACTACACAATATTCTACTCATGGGTAAGTGGAAATAACCTTCAACCTCAGCAACCTTTACCCTATGTTTGGTTGCCAAGGAAACAGGTGAAAATGTGGAAAAGAAAAGAAAATTTTGGATTTCTAATAGATCTCTTAGTAATGTTTTGTCCAATTTTCTTTTCTTTTCTCTATTTTCACTTATTTTCTTGGCAACCAAACATAGGGTTAATGTCCTAACCACAGTCTACACATAGACTTCAACCTCGTTCAAAAGAATTAATAAATAAATATAGCTATTAAGTATTAACCATCTCAAATTCTGTGGCAACAATTACTATACATGAAAGCTTATCTGGGAACTTCTACTAAGTGCATTAGAGAGTAAGTCCACAATGTACAGGGCCCGAAAGGATCATTATCGCAATTTGGACTCTAGAGAGGGTTCAGACGTTCAGGTAAGATCAGTAGATAATCTAAGGACTAGACAACAGAAGAAATTTGCAATAACAGCAACCAATTGCCTTCGATTCTCTATCTACTGAATTCATTTACACAAAATTTCCATCTGGGTACTACTAAATAGTCTCAAAAATAAATTCATTCTACCAAATACATGAGAAATGATTCCTTAAAAGAACCACTTCCAAGCTTTCTGAAGTACTAAGCTAAATCCTTCCACTAAACATCAGAAGAAAACAAAAGTAATGCCCAAAAGAAACACTCATTAGTCATTTCTACACTACCAGTTGCCCCTGAAGAATCCAAAACCAACAATTATAAGAAATCAAGTATAACCCAACAGAATAAAGCAGATATATTCCAGACCACAGACTCAGAAAATGCATTCCAATTGATAAATAACCATAAGAAAATCCCAACTTCACAGGAACCCAATATGAAAAATCTACACATATAAGGATCAAAATCAATAACCCAATAATCTAATTAGTTAAAATTCATACCTGTAAATCTCCAACGACTCAATAAAATGTAAGAAAAAAAAATAAAATTATAGCAAAGAAAACTGAGAATTAAGAGAAACCCAACTCTCTCTCTCTCTGATGTGAGAGAAACGAAAGGCACGCTTTATATCCTTATCTGAGTTTCCGCTCATAGATGTCTCGTCTTGGCTCGGCTTGTATTTCGTTGTCACTTGTAAAATGTCAAAACGAGCAAGCAATATTGAATCGGCTCAAGCCAAGCCACTGCAGCCGAAGTGTATCTGGGACCTACAAATTAGAGTAAAGATTCCATACTACGCGGGTCCGTAAGGATTCCAGTAGTGTACTCTCCATGCACGATTGATGAAACATTGTTTCCGGTACCATCGTATTATGTTAGTACCAGGGCTCTAAGTCGTTTCATTGGGGGACTTTAACATCATGAAAATGAGGGCTGCTTATTTCAACTCTATACTGAATTGAGGTTGAATCGGGCTGGACTTTTATAATTAAATTTTTTCCCTTAAAACTCTGGCCAACATGAAGATAGAGAGAACCCTAAAATTATAAAAATAACATCGATGAACTTGAATATTTAGAAGCTCTTTTTGGACCAAAACTAGATTAGATATGTATTTATGTATATGTGGTTGAGCTCGAGTTGAATCAGCTGATCTGAAGTCTCAACCCAAGATTTGAATACTTCACAAAAAGCCCATGCATCAATTGGGTTGGATTTGGGTTGAGTTGGGCTGAGCCCGCCAAAGTTGCAACCCCAAGCGCAAGCCCAAGTCCAAGCCCAGTTATCGTCATTTAAACTGAATTAAAAATCCATGGAACCTTAGGACTTTATTAAAGGGGTGTGCCAAATAGGGCTGCTCTGCAAATCCACTCTATCTCAGCATTAGGCATTACTTGGGTTTTTGGGGATGTTCAAATGCAGACCAACGGGTGCGCATAGAGACAGCACCCACCCCAATTTGTAGCAATTTTGTATTTGGATTTGTGGGTGTGAAACTCTAGGGCCAAAAGGTTGGGACTCAAAGACAGTGCGGCCTGTGGTGCATTTCACTTAGGAGTCGTTTGACATTAATTCTAGTGATTTTCTCATTTTGGAAATGAATTAATTCTCATAAATTTTGATTCTCATGATTAATTTTGTGCAGAGAATGCATTTAATAACTGTGAATCAAAATCAATTGTAAAAAAAAGAAACAACAAAATTATGTTTTGGAGGAAAAAAGGAAAGAAAGAAGATTATTGTAGGTATAAAATTTGGTTATATTCATGAGCACATTTATTCGTATAATAATGTACTCAAAGTTTTATTATATCCAATCTATTTTGTTTGTTTTCACGTTTATATTATTCGTTTTAAGAACGTTTCTCAAATTTAATTCTAAAAAGCATAATTTGTTTTTGTTCCACTAATGTGCCCAAAACAAAATGATTCTTAAAATCGTCTCCTAAAATTGAGTTACCAAACGCGTTTACACCTTTTTTGTTTCCGTCGGGATAAGGAAAAGCCCAAAAACAATGCCAAACAGCCCCTTAGATTCCGATCGGTCCAAACAGTGGCCCACCTATTGAATGGGCAACAACCCTAAACTAAGGATCACGGTCTTTAAATTCCTGATTTTCGTCAAAGACTCAGGTATCTATACCAATATGGTCAATGTTCAAGCGAAAAATTTCTTTTTGGAAGGTCAGGATTGCAGGGTCAGCATGGTTCAATAATCAGTGCCCAATCTATGAGTTGGCCCACCAGTCGAATAGTACAACTTGATGTGTGCAAGGACACGTGTATGGTGTAGGTGTGAAAGCACCATGACCCTTGAGGCAAAATACAAAACTACAATTACTGCACAAAATTTGCATTTTTAACATAAGGGACATTAATTGATATTTTTGGGACCAAATCGTTCAAACCATTATGAAGAAAAAGTGAAAATTGCGTATAGGCTCCATTTGTTTTGTAGAGAAAAGAGGTGCATGAAATTATTTTCCGAGAAAAACAATATGTTAAGTTCGTTAGGGTGTCAAAACAACCGTTGACGAAGGGTACTGGCCCAACCCGGCCCGCCAAAGCCCACCAAAATCCCCAAGCCCTTTGTCTGTAGGGCCGGGCTAGGGCACCCCTTCTCGGCCCTTCTCTTTAGTTGCTACACCGTAGTTAATGTTTATAATCCTACACATATAACTGATATAATTATATATATATATAATTATATTATATTTATGAAATTATTCATATAACCCTCTCAAACGGTTTAATAGTAGGGTTTTTGGGGTAATTTCACAAACTCAACTCTATAAAAGCCTCATACGCTCTTGCCAATTACCCTAACCCTAATTTCACAAACACCTCAAATGAGAAAAAAATCCTCGCTCTTTCTTCTGGCCCTTTGGTCCGGCTCCGGCTCTCGAGGGCAGGGCTAGGGCCCAATCAATCCCGGCCCTTGAAGGGCTAGGGCCTTACTCTTATAGGGAAGGGTAGGGCTAGGGCTAGGGCTGACCCTGACCCTACCCCTATCCCTACCCAGCCCTAATGTTTGGCTTGTTGAAAAATGAGTTTTTGTTATAAATAATTCTCCAATTCTACTTTATGATCGAAAAAAAAATCTCTAAACAAATGAAAAGATATTATTTTTGATTGTTTTTTTAATAATGTTTCCCCCAAACAAATAGAGCCATTATATAGGTGAACAAAAGTAGGAATAACCAGCAATCAAAGTTTCACCAAATTCTCTGATTAAAGAAGTTAATTATCAAATTAATGAGGATTATAAAATACATAGATAAATAGAATCTGAGTCGCGATGGAACAGGTGGCATATCCTCTGAATGCCAAATGAACGATGGCCAGCAAGTTAGTAAATCGGCAAAGTTGACCTTCAAGCCCCCCTCTTAATTAAGTTTATTGGAATCTTATTTATCCCTCAACCTTTATATCTTAATCGTATATCCGTACATACATCATTATACCTTTTATACTTATAGTTGCAATACTAACATTGTTGAAGGTGTGTAGACTTGATTTGGAGAAACCGGTCGACCGAAATTTTAGACCGATCAACCGTTGCCCGAGGTTTAACTCCAAACCAAAGTCCAATAGCCAATTTTGACAAACAGGTAGAACGGTCATGCAATCCGATTCATCGGTTATCACAAACTTGAGCTTTTAGGTTCGGATTTGACATATTTATAGCTTAGTTTTTAAGATACTAATGAACTGAGATTTCATCATATGTTGAAGATACCAAAAGAGATTTTCCTTGAGAGAATGAGAATTTTGTGTTGTTTGTCCGTTTTTTTTACCTTTGAGCATTGTAAAGTAATGTGAATTTGTGGACGTAAACATTATTAGTTAAACCGCATAAATTTTATGTTGTGTTTTCTTATTTGTTTTTTTTATGTTACCATATATATTGTAATTTATTGTATTTAATATGAATACGTACGTTTACAAGTTCGAATAAGGATCCATAACAACGCTAGCTCTATCTACTATTGCCCAAAAGCAAATCACATGGTGTTGCATCAGCAACCGCTGTCGTGATGAGACAGCATAACAGTTGATGGCAGGTATCAGGGGCGGAGCAGGAGGGGCCATGCCCCCTTCCCAAATTTTTTGAAATTTCTTCTTATAGTAGTGGTATCTAATATGGAATTGTGGGACCCTCAAATTTTTTTATTATACTTAGCCCCCCCCTCCCCCAATGCAGTCCAATTATGCCCTTTTAGGTTGTCACATGTCTCTTTTGACACCCCTTAACTATGGTTAGAATTCACTCATTAGGTTCACTTATTTATCATTGGGTTTTTAGAAAAAATATTAAATTTTTTTAACATTAGGAGTTAGTAAATTTTAATTAGGGTTTGAAAAAAATTGATATATTTTTTTGTAAACCAATGATTGGTAGGTGAATCTTAACCACAGTTAAGGAGTATCAATAGGGACACATGGCGACTTCAAGGACATTACCGTAAAAAATTATCCCCAAATTTTTTTTCTCGGGGCTACACCTGAACCCCAAGTTCCATTAGTTTTTTTCTACATGAATTTTGGCCCCCCAATAAAAAATTCCTGGCTCCGCCCTGGCAGGTACTTTTTCTGATGGGGCACCACGTGGTTGGATTTTCGGGCAACAACCCAGCAGTAGACACTGTTGCTGATTTTAACTCTAGAAGCTTATATACATTCACATGCATGCATATATGCAAAAGTTTGTATCTTTCTAATCTCTAGCATATTTTCTAGTGAGCAGAACTAGGGTGGCATGAGGAAACTTCATGAGATTCTTCAACACTGTAAGTCATAAACTAACTAATATGAGCATGGAGAGAACTATAAACAATTTCCACACTAGAGGAATATGACATCACCCCTAGTACTTGGCCTTCATTACAATAAGAAGTTCGAGTTTATTAAACAAAAGGGAGACTTTTAGGCAGATTTACATCTCTTAGTTAGCAGTTCTAGAGAGAGAGAGAGAGAGAGAGGAAAAGCATTTTGTTTAGCTCTTCATTGGCATGGAATGATAAGCTTTCCAGTGAGGTGAAAGCAATTCTATTAAAAAGCCATGACACATAAAGTATTTAACAGTACCATATATTTTAATATTCATGATCAGACACATTAACTACACATAGGAGTCTTGTTCAATCTGTATTTAATATTTTATCAAAGTCAGTATCTTTGGCCAACAAGATACCCTATGTTAATGAGATTTTGGTCATTCCATTTCAGATCTCTCTCTCTCTCTCTACATCCATCCAACAGAGAACCCACATGCCAGACCATGTATGTCCATGTAGAGGTAGATGGAAACCTAATCTCATTGAACATCAGTTTCTAGGTTGATGATCAGTTGATGGGTTATCTTCATATCCTTGAGCTTTTTTTTATCTCTTTACATGGGACTTTAGCATCTTCATATATATTATTTTTTGTTTATCCTCCCAATAGGATTGATTAAGTTTAGATTATAAAAATGATCATGCGATACACATTAAACATTTAAAATGGAAATTAAGCTGAGAATTACTGGATTTGTCAATCAACAACATAACAAATCATATCCAAGGTTGATCATAAGATCACCAGGGATGTTGGTTCTATGAGTGGTACTAAGTTCCAAGGAGGAGGAGACAAAGGCAAGCAATGCATTAATAGTCCACATTTCCTGGGGGTCAGTTTAGGGTTTCTTATAGTCTCCATATCCAAAGGAACAAAGGGTTGAATACTGTAGCATCTCCACATGTGGGTCAGAAGCTCTTTCTGTAGTTTCCAAGGTCCCCATCCAGTTGTATCAACCACACCCATAATCCTCATAATAAAATTCATAAAGACTTCTTGGTCATACAACCTTTTTTTTTTTCTTATTAGAAGAGGTCCCCCCCACTTTGGCTAAGTTATGGAAAAATGCAATGAACCATGAGTATTTTTTTTTTGTCTGAGGCTATAAAACCCAAAGAGGTCTAGGTATCCACAAAGAT
Organism: Tetracentron sinense; assembly: GCA_015143295.1. Lineage (NCBI taxonomy): Eukaryota > Viridiplantae > Streptophyta > Magnoliopsida > Trochodendrales > Trochodendraceae > Tetracentron > Tetracentron sinense. The sequence goes on from CM026565.1 coordinate 34,106,121, forward strand.
CTATTCTCAGGCTCAAATCATGTAGCTTAATTTAAGCCGATCCCCACTCGGCGCATTTTAGTAACATACCCAGATGATCAATATCCCACAAGTTGGTACAGTAATCCATATAGAACATACCTTTGTACCTGCGCAAATATTGTGGATTGTGATTCCTTTGTCCTAATCTCGTGATTCCTTTGTCGTAATCTTGAGATAGTGTTAGAAGAGCCAATGATGATGCCGATCTTTGCCTAAAGAGGGTGTTGCTTGGCATTTCCTTGAATATCGCCAGCTATAGCTAGCTTTCCCACTTCAAAAGAACCATCATCCTATGAGAGGATATGGGTGGTTAGGACCTAGGAGGACCCCTACGGCCAGTTTATTAGATAAAAAGATAGTTACATGCAAAGAGGTGGGGGCATCATGCTTAACCACTGGAAAGCAAAACAAACTAGTAAGCATCATAAACCCCAAGATTAAAAACTCTTAACACAATTCAAGAATACAAACATAACATCAGTACCCATCATGAACCTGAAGGTTAAACAGTCATTTGATTGAGACAAACTCAGTATTAAGACAATGATATTTATAGACAGTATTTACAATCTATAACGTTCTGGGTGCCTAGATTTCGTCGTATCTCTGTGCATATAACATCAAACTGTATCTCTAGGGAGTAAGACCTATAATTATTACTTAATCAAGAAGGATTAAATATATGATAGAAAGGGGTGGTTTTAAATGGCCTAATTTTTTTTTTTAATTACTCAATTAGATGTGATTGGGATCAATCGTCTTCAAGAATCTTAGGGGATTCTTTTGTTATATTTATCATAAAGTTGAGATATAAGAGTCTCAGACACACACACCTTAAAAAGGCTGGATACAAGTCCCAGTGTACCTTATATATTATATAGAATAACTGTGGGGGATTATTTATATGGGATTTGTATAGTTGGATAGATTTGAAATGGTGGGTGTTTGGCTCTCCACATGATGGGAGGGAGGGGATTTTTTAGGGTTAGAAGCTTTTCTTTATTTGGAATTATGTGAATGTTGAAACACACAGCGATTTCCAAGGGATTGCTTGCAAATCGTGTGGAGTAATGCACCAGTAGTTTGCATGTGCCCACAATCTAGATTAGATATTCTCTTCATATCTCTCCACTTACTTTTGTCTTTGGTTTTATATACAACGTACATCAAATCAAACCTAACAAACATAAACCCTTGTTTTCTTATCTTCTTTCATTTCTCTTGTTCATTTTCCTCTATTTTATGGGTTGGGCTGATCCATATAAGCCCACCCAGTAGAGGTTTAAGCTTGGCTAGCTCCCCCCGCCGCGACGGGTCTTTTTCTTAAAATTCGAAATTTGAAATATTATTGAAACCATGTGTTTCATGGTAATTATTGTAGGAAATTATAGCTTTATTCATTAAATCAGAATTTTTTTTCTTGTCGAGTTGGTGTTCACATTGATGAAGTATATATGAAAAATCCATATTTCATCATCCACTCCTTGTTGTGGGGCTAGCTCCTAACCATTCAGTATGATAGCTCTATTACGACGAAAACCAGTCCATTTGAATTATCTCCACATGAACATTTTGGGGGACCATCCGAGCAATGATGCGAAAAATAAAGTTTGTTTAGACTACTTAAGTTTTTAAATATGGCTTATTGACTGGATCATCTGGACCTGGCTGCATTTAGTCCACATGAACAATAAATGAGCAAGGATGCATGAATTTATATAATGTACAGTCATTTATCAACATTTTCAAAATTCCAAATTAGGATTCTCTATAATCTATATACCGAACTTCTAATATTCTGATTAGAGCGACAGGAAAGTGATTTTTTAGCTGTCGAACTAAGGATTGGGTTTTTGAATGGCTGATTGACTTTAGCTTCTGGAATAACACTTAAACCTTATTCATTTTGTTTATTTATATATGTTTGGAGCCCTCTAGGTCTATTATTAGACTTACATTGAAGAATATTAGGGCTTTCATAACAAGATAAATTCAAAACATTTATCATAGAATACATCAGCAAGAACTGCGTGATATTCACTGGATTGTTGTCAATGTAGAGTAGAACCTGTCATTTTCCTAGCGGGCTGTGAAGTTTGGCCCAAAATTCACTCGAATACCATTTAATATGGATCTTGATCTGGGAGTTTTGGCTCAAATTTTGTATATGGGTTTTGTTGGGAAGTTAGTAAGGATCTTATCTGGATCCTTGATGACCCGGTGTGCGACCCAATTTTGACCCGTATTTCCAACCCGTTTTATCTTCTCGTTGTAACCCTAGATATATAAAGGTTTTCTTTAAGGATGTGGGATAAGGGGTTTTTCGAGGTTTCCAGAAAAGGATTTCGAGAGAGTTTGTATACACTGTTTTTCTCCCGTATTCCTAATGGATTTCTTGCTGTTTTCTCCCGTGGACGTAGGCACCTTGCCAAACCACATATATCTTGTCTCCCTTGTACGATTGCTTGATTTCTCGTTTTCTTATTTCTCTAGATTTGTTGAACTGGTTATAACATGATCAACATAAAGTAGGCTTTAAAGCCTATTAACCCACCAGCCCTTAAATATAGTTTTGTTTTTAAACTTAAATAGAGGTTAAGGAGCTAGATTTTCTTCTGGTTTTCCTGTTATTGTTTCCTTATATTTGGGTTATAACCCTAGTAAGAGACATGCTTTGGAGGGGTTGATGATATATTTCTTTTAACTGGGTGAGTTCACATGTCTGTTTAAGAAATTGGAGTATTCTCACTTTCCACCCCCACAGCACCCATAAAATATGACCCACAAATCATGCGTGAAACAGCTCAGTTTGATTTGGTGCATGGCAACTCATTAAATGGCATGACAATGAAAATATCGCGATATATTCTCAGAGATATGTTTCGGCGAAAAAAAATCACTATACATTTTCTCATTTTGATTCAAATTTTATTTTATTTTATTTTTTAAAGAATTTTGAATGTTGAAAAATATCTTAAGGCTGATTTGTTAAAATTAATTAAAATGATTACTAGCAGAATTTCGAGGTTGATAATGTTGGGATATCAAGGTGAGAATATCATATCTCCTGAGATATTGATAGTCTTTAAGATGTTTCTAAGGAAATTTCTTTAATCTATAATCTAAATGAGATATGGTCTAACTTTATAACTTTTTTCTATTCAGTTTACCTTTCTAACCAAGTTACTTAATAGTATTTAAAAGTGGGTATTCTAAGGTACAGCTAGACCATAAGGATAAATAATGGAATAGAGACCTAGATGTACGAATGGGACCCAATTAAATTTAATGGGTCTGAGATTGGAGACCCCTTAGTTAAAAACTGACCTGATCGGACAATATATAGTAACCATACGATCTATGACTTGAAGGCATGAGAGTGTGCCATATGGACTTATATGCCACAGGTAGAACATCATTATGGTCTACCCAAGAAGTACCTTGGATTTCCTCTCATAAGAGAAGCTAATGTATTATCTTGATAAACAAATCCCTAGTTCATTTTCTAATAAAACAAAGGCAATCCCTTCCAAGTCTTAGTCTCAGCTCACAATAAAAAAACAAAAAACAAAAAGCAATTTATAGAACTTCGCAAAAGGAGGAAAATTTAGAAGAGAAAAGAGCATGAAATCTAAGTATATATCTTAAAATTTTCACAATCTAGTCCAGCGATGCAATAATTACTAGCGGGAGACAGCTTAAAAGGGGCATTGGAGATCTCTGATCTCGCATTCTCAGTTGCAGAAACGTTTTTAAAAGAGAAGTTTGGTTTTGGTGCAAATTTCAGCACAGAAGAAGAGATGGGTAGCAGTTATTTTGGTGAACCAAGTTTGGGAAATGGCCGATCTGGGTCTTCAAGGAAGGGGAAGAAAAGCAACTCAGAAAAACCCAAGCCACCCCAGAGAGGTCTTGGAGTAGCTCAGTTGGAAAAGATCAGATTACATAACCAAATGGGTTGTAGCTATCTTCCTTCTCTTCACAGTCCCTACCATACTAATCTCAACCAGGTCTCTCTCTCTCTCTCTCCTCTCTCTCTGTGATTTACAGTTTTCATGGTTGTTTACTGTGACCATAAATGCAGGAGGATGTGAGAGTGCAAACAGGATATTCATCAGTACCAGCATCCTCATCTTTTTCTTATTCTGCAACATCATCGAATGCTTTTCACCCCAACATCATGGTATGTTAGACTTGATTTCAGTGCAAAAGAATAATACAAGAAAGTAATTAATTAACAAGATCTTTGCATATGATCTCGAAGTTTCCTTTTTTCTGTGTGAATCATTTACATATGATATCACTCGTGTCTCAAAATTTATAGCACATCATCATCATCATCATCATCATCATCATGCCATTACATGATCTAGTACACTAAGAAGAAATCCAACAGATGGGTTTTGGTAGGTTCTGCATCAATGCTTATAATGACACAGGCATGTCCAACATCATAATGATTATCATCATCATCATAAGTTTCAATAGTGAAAGACATATTACAAGAATGGAATTTTTCTATCCCTTTTTAATTTTTTGGTGTATAAACTTGTGTAGAGACTGAATCTGTTATTACTACATGTTGGTATCAGATGGGTTTGGGAGAAATGGAAACAACAGAGATCAGATATGGTGATTCCCAATCTACAGCTAGGTAACTTATATATGTTAACTTGAATTCTTGTGCTAATTAGCTAGGATCTCATGAAATCAAAATACGGGAATTATCGGAGTCTTGTCTGTAGGCTTCTAATCTATATGTGAAATTCATTTTAACCAGATGGAACAACAACAATGGTATCTTAGAATCTATGCAACCAAGGGTGACCAGACACCAGCATGTGGAGGTAGGTCTAAGAATACTCCTCTATATAGCTTTATAATAATATTCTTTAATCAATACTATTATTGGCATTTCCTGGACAAAACAGATCTTCTGGACATGTTAATGAGATTTGCTTTCCTCAATTTCATTTTGTAGGATTCGTTGCAAAAGAAAAGAAGGAAAGACCAGTGCGATTCAATGGGCTCGGGCAGTCAGAACTCCGAATCAAGCGACACACAGGAACTAGATTTAGAGCTCAGATTATAGCTTTAATCCGTGATATTGTGCATTTCAAATGAATGGGTTTGCATTTCATGATTTTACCTACAATAGAGAGTTCAACTTGACAGAATTGTGTAATGGAAGGTAGAATGACTTTCGGCACAAAAACATGAAAATTTCCTGTTGTGGCATTTCATGAACTGTTGCTCAGTAAAAGAGGATTACAGAAATGAGGAAGAATATCCTTGTTTTCCATGTGATTATGTTGATTAAGGTCTAACAGACAGCATGCATCTTGGAAGTAACTTTTCAAAAGCTTTATTTCATGAACTGCATGTTGCTCAGTAAAAGATCATACAGAAATGAGGAAGAAAGTCCTTGTTTTGCATGTGTTTATGTTGAGTATTAGGTCTAACAGACAGCATCTGGTAGTAACTTTTTCAAAAGCTTTCCATGAACACATCTTTATTAGATTCATGAGGTTTTACTATGTATCTATTCTCTTACTCCTTTTGCTCAATAGTATTAGCTTTATTAAAGAGGGAAAAGGGAACTATAAATAAAAAAAAAGACAAAAGAAACTGACAGACATTTGAGTTGAATGGGGATTAAAGCTAATCTCTAGATTCTCCTAATTATTTGAATTTTTCTAGAAAGTGGATTCTAAGGCCTCATCACTACAAAGTGTATCAAATATTCAAATAAATAGTACTATACCATCCAGTAATTAACACGCATTGGCTGAACATTTACACACAAAAAACCCTGCAAATTAAAAATAGATCCCAACTTAACAATAAAATCAGCAATCTCTCTCTCTCTCTCTCTCTCTCTCTCTCATGGAATGAGCCTCCTTCCTCCTTTTGGCTAGATGAGTATGCCTGGTTTCCTACATGAAGAGTGCTTAATATTCTATCAATTTTCCTTGAAGGATAAATCTCATTTTGATGTGAGCTAAGAATCCCAAATAAAGGTGTGACAAAAAGATTGTGTAGGAACAAGGGAGTTTTTCTCAAATCTCGGGGATTTGGCTCAACTATATGATCAAGACACCGTTGGCCGGATATCATTTTCTGAGATCTACGATAACTATAAATATATATAACAAGTTTTTTAATAGAGTGGCGCTAGGCGCACCCTAATATTTGATGACTGCAACCCCCCCCAATTAAAAATTACTAGCTACACACTATTAAATTCATAAAGTTACTTATAAAAACCAAAAATAAAAAATTAATTATAAATCTTATAACGGCACACCAATCACATATTAGGCATGACATGATGAAAACATGGTAATGATAACCACTATGGGTCTGCTTACAGAGGAGAGAGAGATTCAACACTCCGGTGGTCTTTAGATGAATCCATTTCTATCCATGTCAAATTTCTCAAACGCAGCTTGAGACCGCAGTTGCGACTTCTCATTGTCATGTTCCTCCAACTAATGCATGTGTAGAGTGGCTACAAGAAGTTCGTCTTTGTTGCTGTCGATCTGCCTCAAGCAAACCAAGAGTAACCAAGAAAACAAACTCAGTGTTGATAAAACCATCAGACTCAACAGCTTCGATGGTCCCGTTATAAAAGGTGCACCCTCATGGATGCTAGTCTATCTCAGAATTAATGGTACCCACAAGATAAAACATTCCAGGCTGCAACACAGTAGCAAAAGATACTTAAAATGGTCTTCTCAACGGCAGAGAAGTTGGATGGAGCAAGGAGTAGGAGCAGAGGTGAACATAATGGATTTTCCGCCAAGATTATGTTGGGGTGCGACTATTAAAGTAAGTGAAAACTGAAAGGGAGCAAAAAATAAATTTTTTTTGGGTGCAATCATAAAATACTGGGGTGCGCCTAACACTACCCTTTTCAATATTCTAATTTTTTGGCATTGAAATAGGGTTAGAAGTTTGGTTGTAAAATTATTGACGAAAATAAGAGCTATTTCAAAAATAATCAAGATTATATGTAAGCTATCCTAGATGTACAGTTGATATTACTTCCTTAGCTTTTAGGTTAGGCTTTAAGATTTTATTTTATTATGAATAATTATTATGAGAACATTATTGGAGACTTTTGATTTATTAAATGAATGTTTACCTTAAGATTTTGAGTTCCTCAGAGAAATTTTGGATTGCTTGGATTAGCACCTCGCAGGAGGTGCTTCATGAGTTTTCCTCTAAGAAACTTATGCTTCCACAATGGTCGAAGTATTTCTTATTTACCATATATTGTCGCGTATTTCCCTACTTAAGTTGGTAATGGAGCAGGATTGAGACATGGGAGCAAGCTTTAAGTTTGAAAGAAAACATAAAGTGGAGTAGGTCTAATAGTAGACCTACTATTAATGATTGATATGGCAATAGCAATAAGAATTATATTTCCCAAGAGTCAAGAAACAAGGCAAAAATTGTTCAAGTTGGATGAGACTATGGTAAGTAACAAAACTCAAGATATTAATTGTTTTCGATATTTCATTACGATATTTCATCAGGATGAAGCTTTGGGCATAATTACTCCAATTCAACGTTGCCACATAATTTTGGAAAGACCATGGGCAGATAAAAGAGTAGTTTTATACAACCTGAGAAGCACATTTGTACATTCTAAAAGGACGGACGGAGAATCTATAGAAATTTTGATTTATTGAGAATTCTTGAGTGATTACAATGACTCCTCATTGAGGATTATATAGAGATAATATAGAAACATGATCACATCATAATCAAATCAAATCTAATCTTAATCAAATCTAATATTTGATACTATTCTATTTCAAATTCAAATCTACCTAGAGATGTGTATCTCATCTCACCTTATTAAACCACTCTGTATTCTTTAAACTTATATCTAATACCCTCCCGTAATTGCATTATTCTTTGAAAAGGATCTTGCAATTGTTACAAACAAAAACGTAGCTCGCGATCAATGAGCTTTGTTGAAAAATCGTCGGAAAATCCAATTGTACATATTGGTGGTCACCGTTAGTCTGCGAAATTCATCATTGTTGCATTCCGCTCATCTTAGAATCTGTCGGAGCCCATGGTCCACTAGAACAAACTGTCATGATCTCTCCCAATAGCACATTAAGAGAAGTCGGTTAGTCGTTTGAAAGTAAAAAAAAAAGGGAACTCGGAGGTATTAATGATAGGGATATTTCAACTAGAGTTGGTGATGGCTACAGCTTTAGGAAAAATAAAAGGGTTTAAACCGGACGGGGGGCATTGCCGCCCAATGGAAAAACAAGATTAAAAAGAAAAGATTCAAAATAAAGATTGATCGACCCACTCTGATACCATATAGAAATTCTGATTTATTGAAAACAACTAGAGTTGGTGATGGCTACAGCTTTAGGAAAAATAAAAGGGTTTAAACCGGACAGGCGGCACTGCCGCCCAATGGAAAAACAAGATTAAAAAGAAAGATTCAAAATAAAGATTGATCGACCCACTCTGATACCATATAGAAATTCTGATTTATTGAAAACAACTTGAGTGATTACAATGACTCCTCATTGAGGATTATATGGAGATCATATGAGTCTCAACATAGAAACATAATCACATAATAATCAAATCAAATCCTAATCAAATCAAATCTTAATCAAATCTAATATGATACTATTCTATTTCAAATTCAAATATACCTAGAGATGAGATGAGAAATGATGTATCTCATCTCTCCTTATTTCACCACTATGTATTCTCTAAACCTATCTTTAATAGAATCAACCTAGTATAAAGGCGTCAAAAGATTATTCTTGTCATCAAAGAAGTAATGGAAACATAGTCCAAAAAAGTGATTTACTTTTTAATTTTGTACATAAAGAAGAGTACATGTATACAAAGATTGTCTCATATCCATTGCCCTAGGTTAGTGAAAAAATCTTGATAGTTTCAACTAATTCGGACATTTAAAATATGGCAACAGTTGTGGGTTAATGTGAAATTGGATCATTAATTACAATCATGAACAACTAAAAGTTGTCGATTATATGTCGTTTATTTCAATATGTCAATCATGTGCTATCCCGAACTTGGTGAAAATCAATTATCATATCTTTCATTACTTTAGAACGTTATAGTGAAAAGACACATCATGGTATAAATTTGGTACATATCTCAACTCTCAATAAATCTCAGGGCGCATGTATAATTAAAAGGCTTATAATTTAAAGAAATTGTCACTCATCTGAAACTCAAAGACAAATTTTTTCCCAACCGGATGAGAACGATGCGACCCAAGAATCCTAAATAAAGATATGATGCAAAAAATGTCGTTGTTTTGCCCATTTTGAGAATTTGGTAGTTAACTTCATAAGGCTAAACTTTCTACCCAAATATCTTATCAAGAGGCATCGATGCACTGGAAATCATTTTTTTAGATATATACTAGTTATCTCACATGTTTGTTACGATTCTAATTTTTTGGCATTGAAATAGTTTTAGAAGATTGACTATAAAATTAGTAACGAAAATAATGGTTATTTTAGGTAATTTTAAAATTATACTTGACCAATCTTAGTTGTACGGTTGAGACTACTTCCTTAAATTTTAAGTTCAGTCTTAAGGTTTTAATTTTATTATAAATAGCAATTATGAGAACATTGATATTTAATGGACTTTTTGTTAATTGAATGAAGGTTTGCCTTAAGCTTTTGAGAATTTTTGACTTACTTGAATTAGAACTCTTTTTTTTTTGGTTTAAGGTTATCATTTAACACACACTCCAAACACACACACCCAATCATTATGGTAATCGTTAAGGTGCCTTAACCATAGATCCACACATGCACCCACTCCAAAAGGGCCTGACTAATGGAGGAGTGGAGGCCCCTTTATACACCCCTGCAGAGCCTAGTACCCAACCGATGTGGCCCTAAAGGGGGGTTAGTAATACCCAAACAGTAATGCGGCACATTTGCTTTTTTTGGTTTAAGGTTATCATTTAACACACACTCTAAACACACACACCCAATCAGACCTATGGTAATCGCTAAGGTGCCATAAGGGTAGATCCACACACCCACTCCAAAAGGGCTTGACTAATGGAGGAGTGGACGAGTACCTTACAGGAGGTTTTTTCTGGACTTACCTGTGAGAAATTTAGGCTTCCACAATGATTGAAGTATTTTTTTTCATTGCTATCATAGTATTGCCTATTGTCATCATATTTGCTTTAAAAATTTGCATTTTCAATGTAGTAGGCTTTTGTTTTTTTTCCATGTAGTAGACTTTTGTTAGTCATCGTTAGCAGTGATTTGAGAATCAACCTCAACTATATGTCTGTTAGAAACTGATCAATTTAATTTAGTTCAACAAAACGTACTTGAAGCATAGCCAAGGCATTAGTTTTCATGAAGGAGATTTTTTTTTGCATAAAGTGGAGTGAATTCTGACGAGGTTACCTTGTTGATTCTTTGTTCTTTTCAAATAGATCATATATTTTCAATTCAAATTCCTTATATTATCGGTAATTTGTCTAAGCTTTCAATCATGTTTATGCTTTTCTTACCGCCAGTCCCCGCTTTCAATATGGACTAACTTAGGTATCTCGAGTGCAAAGGATATGAGATACATATAGAGTTATAGGTGCCACTCTGAGAATCATGTTTTTTTTTTTTTTTTTTAGTTTAGGAGGTAAAGTAACACCTAAACACACACACAGTCAGACCTAAGGTAACCGCTAAAGTGCCATAAGGGTAAACCTACTCAATCACTCCAAAAGGGCCTAACTAATGGAGGATTGTTGGACCCTTGTACACCTATGTGAAGTCTAGGTGTTACCCTTATGGTACCTTAGCGGCTACCTTAGGTCTAAAAGGAGAGAGAATAAGATTTTCTAAGAGATTTAAAGAGAGAAACCTAGATATTTCAAGAATTCAACCAGTGAAGAAGGAAAGAGACTTGAAGATTTAGATCGAGACTCATTCTCAAGCGAGGGATCGTAGGGAAACGATCAAGGATGTACTATGCATTGTTCTAACTAATGATTGTTATAAGTTTAAGTATTTTCAAGACATGCATGGATATATGTTTAAGTACTATGCAATTTCTAAACCTAACAATACTTATAAGATTTTACATAAAATCAAGATCTAGGGATGTTTATGTGTTCAAATGAGTTTAATAAATATATTGCGATGTTTTCTTGCATGATTTGAAGAGAATTTCAAGGATAAGACTTTGAATTAATGAATGGATGTATGATTTATGATTGAGAACGAAGGAAGGGATTTAATTATGGAGTCATGAGTTATTAAAGTAAGATGTGAATAACATAAGTAGGATGTGAATAACCCTGTAAATATTGTGATTTATACTTGAAACAAGAAGAATGAGAATAATCATGAAATTATGATGAATTACCGACGAGGCTAGAAATTAATAAATTCTAATAATGTTATGATTTAACTTTGTCAATTGTTAAACCTTATGTTATATTGTGAATTATTCTTCATGTATGAGCAAAATTATGATGTGGTTCCCTCGTGTTATTGACATGAATTTATGCATGTATACTGATTGATTGAATTTCGGACATGTTAATACTTAGAGGGTGATATCAATGCCCTGAATCCCCTAACCTTAGTTATATGAGTAGTTTTGGTGGGATTTGGTGATTTGATATCGGAACCTAAGGGATAAACTAGAAGAAGGTTGATCATGACACCGTCAAGCACAAGTCTCACAATATGATAATTGTTAAGTTTTCACAAGTTCACAAGTCATGAGTCTGCATAAACTAACGAGACTTGTAAGATCCTGATTGCGAGGACTGGATATGGAAACATGTGGTTATAAGGACATGATTTAACAAATATGAAAACATGTGGTGAACAAGAATGACCCAACAAACATGACATGTGGTGGACAAGAATGACTTAACAAGCATGATAATATGTAGTGAACAAGAATGATTTAATAAGCATGACAACATGTGGTAAACATGCAAGAATGACCTAACAAACATGACAACATGTGGTAAACAAGAATGACTTAACAAGCAATATGGTAACATGAGGTGAACAAGCATGACAACATGTGCTGAATAAGAATGACTTAACAAACATAACAACATGTGGTGACAAGAATGATATAATAAGCATGGTAACATGTGGTTACAAAGAAACCTGGAAAAAATTGACATGGAGATTCATAAGTCTCACAAGTCCGCACATGTCAAGAGTCTGATTATATGTTTTGCATAATTGTATGTTTCATTTTTACCGTACATGAATTGTAAGAAATGTTATTTATGTTAAAGCATGAACATGTGGATATGTTATGATATATTGTTAGCTAGATTTTGCATACGCTGAGCTTCGTTTGCTCAGTCATATTTTTTTATGTCGATAGTTTCAGGAGAGTTTGGCATTTGTGTTCCACCACTTTGGATAAAGGAGGAGTATACAGAAGAGCAAGAAGATGATTTCTAGGAAGAGGAAGTCAATCTGGATTACTTTCCTTATTATTGACCTTTGTTGATTAGTTGTTTATTTAAGGGATGTAATAAGACAATTTTAGATTATATTGTTTAGATTTATTTTCAGTCATTGATCATACTTAAAGATCGGGTTCACTTGATATTTATGATTGATCAGGCAGATTTGATTTAATTATTGGAATTATTATTATTGTTTGAGGTTAATGATTATGAGAAAATTTATAGGTTCGTCTTTTAGTATGTTTTTAAATGCTCTTGAATGAATTAAGTCAAGTAATGTCATGTGCCAAAGTTTCACATTCTCCTTAGGGGAATTTTTGGGCGTGACACTTGTAGTGGAAGATGTTTATAAGTTCCATAATTGAACTCGATAGTCTTGTTGGTACCATAGTTGAAGAGGATAGAACGATTGTTAGTCATTTGTGGAGAGGTGGACAAAGCACTACAAATTGTTCTCGATCGACTTCTCAATACAGTTCAAGTTGATAGCAATCAGATTGGACATGTTACCCAAAGGAAACAATATATGCACCACCATTTACGACGCATGGTTACTCTATGAACCAACGGTTGTTGGTATTGGCAATAAGCGAAGTCGGTTGAGTGGTCCCAGGAATACACCAATTTGCAGCTGCAGCACCAACGATGGGTGCAATTGCTCATCTGGGTCATTATTTTGTCTTTGTTGTACTCATAGCAAAAGAGACTAAAACTTTTTTTTTTCAACATTATTCTTTTTCTTCATCTTCTTGTTTCTTATTCTTTGTCCATTTGTATGTCAAGCAAGCGAGCTCGCTCAGGGTTTCCCGTTTGGAACCCTAGAAAAGTTTTGAGGGTGGTCGCCACCTAGCTATCAAGGTTACTGGTATGATAGGTTGCTCATTTTGAGAAGAGGAGTGCTAGCTACAGTCGCATTTACTCCAAACATTTCCATAGACGCAAGAGGAGCTATAACGCATGAAGATGTTTGTTACTTTTACAAATTAAAAAAAATACAGGAAGTGTTTGACATTTGTAGCCACTAAGTTGTGTCTATGGAAGATTTGCGACTAGGGCTAGCAAATTCCTTTTGAGAAAATATGAGTTCTATCTTTTATATCACGACTCTAATTAATGAGAAAGGAAACTGATTAAATGAGATCTATATATAGCATGTGCTATCAATAGCTGCCGTGTGAAGAAACTAAAAATTGATAATTCTTGGATCATTACTTAGAGACTCAAGTGAGATTTATATGCATGTTACATCATCTCAAGATAGAAACCCTATCAAATTAATCTATTCATAATCAAATTAAAGTAATTGATCATAATCTCTTTCAAATTTCAAATTCAAATATACTTACAACACTTTATTGTATTCTCTAAAGTATCTCTAATAATTTGATCGAGAATCCAAACGGCGCTATGGTATGTGTGGGGGCCCACTATTTAATGCATGTGCGTCATAACGCAGAATTAATCATAGCCCAACTATACTATCACTGTTCAACGAGAAAAGGGATGATCTCAAACAGTTTGAGGTCTGGAGAAGAAGAATTTGCTGCAAGAACTATGTATTGGGGTTTGGATTTTGCTAGTTTGGCTTTCCTCAATTCCACTCTCCTCTCTTTGATTCTTCAGAAAATAAAATACAAGACATATCCTATCATGATTTTTAAAGGGTGGAGAGTACAATTGAAGGGAGTGAGGCTAGCACTCCCCATTGGGATCCTTCCACCCCGAACAGCCCAGGTTGGACCTTACGGAACCAAAGACAGCTTTATTAGTTAAATTTTGCTGAATGAGTGGTAAATATCACCTCTTGCGAGTGAAACACACATCATGTTATGTCATGATGTTAGGACTTAGGGCAAACCGTGGACTTAATCAGGAGCTCACGTTGAAGGAGGAAAAGAAAATGAATGTTTACCTACTAATTACAACTGGCCATTTATTTCTTCCATAGTCTCTCGCACGATCTTCTCCTACTCACACCGCATTATCAATCTTACGTTCATTTGCAATCTCAAATACTCCTACTATTAAAAATCCAGCTTAGATTGCTTAACTATAGGATAGTGCATTATACTACATAGTCTACTGTGGCAATAAATTAAGTATTTCCTCATTAATATTCTTAGAAATTATAGAAACTCCCTTAATACTTGGAAAGAAATTCACCATGGTGATACCTAGGGCTGTCAACGGGTTTGGACCGGATTTGCCTAGATCCGAATCCGATATGATTAAGAATTCAACATATCCAAGATTCGTCGGATCATGAATTAATCAATCCGAATCTGAATCCAATTATATTTGTAAGATCTGAATACGATCTGATCCAAATAAGGTTAATTTTTTTTAAAATATATTTTAATAATATAAAAATCTAATAGTACCGTAATTAACTCTAATTAATTTTAATTTTTTTAAAAATTAATACTTTATGCATAGAAAATCTATGTAATATATTTAAAATGACTAAAAAAAGTTATTATAATCGGATTGGATCATTCTATATCCAGATCCGATCCGATTATAATTCGATTCCACCGATATGATCCAACGGATCACATATAGGTCCAAAGTCCGGCTAATCGGATCTGGATCCGGATCCCATCCAGACAGCCCTAAGATACCATTTTTATTCGGGGGGGAAAAGTTATTATACTCCGCAACATTATGGTTTCATGTTAGGGCTGGCTTCTGTTGTCGATCCAAGCCGTCCATCTAACTACAGTCCCTGTCCCTCTGGATTGACCTTACAGGGGAGTCCCTGTCCATGTCAGACCCCACAAACTCTCCTGCATGTGTTAGATTAGTCGCAAACATCAGGGACTGTGTTGATTACACAATTGGGATCATCTCAGGTTATGATTTTGTCTTGTATTCTGGTTGATAGTTAGTTTTGAATGTACACCGGTCAATGGTAATTTTGTAATTTTACATCTTTATGCATGTTTGTACGGATAAAGTTTTTGAGGAATGCTAGTCATACTCTCACAAAGTCTACTCTCACCCTTATTAGATAATAAGACAAAGGGATTAATGTGTTTCACAAGTGGGTTGATACATAATCTTGAGTCGGTCTATAGGTACTCCCAAGTCCCAAATATACTCCCTAATCCTAACCATTTATAATTAACTACTAAGATATAGGATTTGACTTATTTTGTCTTTATATTCCTAGGCTAATTCCAAAATTTTTGGTTTTATTATCTAGTCCTGAGAAGCGGACAATAGGGTCCGCTTCTAAGCTGACCATAGTGTCACTGTGTCCCTTTTAACACCTTTTAAACCATGGTTAGGCTTAACTAAATTAGAGTTCATAATTTTGTTTTTTTTCTCTAAAAATCATGGTTAGATTTCCTAACCCTAGGGGTGAGTGAATTTTAACCATAGTTGATAGGTGATAAACAAGGGGCGTAGACCAATGAGATCACGGTGCCATCTTTTTTTTAATTTCTCTTATCTAAAAAGGGTGAGAGTAAACTTTGTCAAAGTATGCTTAGCATTGCTCAAAGTTTTTCATTCCAAAAAACACAAAAGGTTAAAGGATCTCTGGGCATATTGCCGAACTAAGAAAATTTGGTGTGGTTTGATTTTCTTTGATTGCTTGACTTTGTACATAGAGGCTGAAGGCAGGGCAAATACATAGAATCTACAGCATGGTATTCATTAAGTGACCAAACAATCCCTCATCGTCCTTTGTGACAAGCATAACTTGTTGACCTTCAGGGGAAATTATATTAATTTTGTTTTCCTTGGAATAATATAAGAGAGTCAAAAAACAATGCCTCCCTGGAAATAAGAAAGAATCAAAACAAGGTCTACCTTAGCAAGGCATATATGAATGTTATAAGCTATATAAAGCCAAACCAAACCAAATTCAAGAGCATCCCAATTAGCTTCTATCCCATATAGTGAAGGTATTGATCCAAAAATAAAAAAAGAGAAGAGTAGTAGTGTTCATTTGAGTTGAGTCATGGGGAATTTACAAGCTTTGTTCATAGCTCTCATGATCTCTGTACTTGCATTTGATAAAAGTCTAGTTGAAGCCAATTTTTACGATAGCATGTATTTCAACTGGGGTGCTCACCATTCGGCGATTTTGGGCAATGGCGACAATCTTCAACTTGTGCTAGATAAAACTGCAGGTAAGTCTTATGTCCCTGAAATTCATCTAGTTATTGCAGTTACACTGAAAATATGCACGCCGAGAATTCATGTAATGAAGGTGCATTTGCTTATTCACTAGTGCTGTTTAGAAACCTGAAATATGCACCTAACCAGAAAACTGTGTTGTCTTTGATTTTTCAGGCTCTGGTGTTCAATCAAAGAGAGGATTCCTATTCGGAAGCATTGAAATGCTAATCAAATTGGTACCTGGGAATTCCGCTGGAACCGTCACAGCCTACTACGTAAGTACTGCTTCGAGCAAAGGGGTCACAAATTACAGTACTGTCTCATCAAACATGGATACTGCATCTCAATGTTGTAACTGAAGCTTTATTATGTGTCATTCATGGTGTACCCATATGCTTCAGAACCCCCAGAGTACCTGAATTGGCACTGGGATGGATGCGGGTAATGGGATCCATGTCGATATGGATCCTCAGGCCCATACATATTTTACAAAAAAAAATAAAACAAAATGGTAAATAACCATTTGCATTACTAGAAAAAATAATATGTATGTGGGTTCATTAGTCCTCACAATTTTGATTTGAATAAAAGCCTCACACTTAAGTAAGGGTGGCAATCGGGCCGGGCTGGGGTTAGCCCAAGTTCAGCCCAAAGTTCAAAACCTTAGCCTAAGCTCAGCCCAGCCCAATCTCAGCCCAAGCAACCCAGCTCAAGCTCGGCTCACAAATAGTATCGGGCTTCGGGCTGAGTTCGGGCTGACCCAAAGTAAGCGGAGTGTGGGCCGAGGTCGGGTTTAGTTTGGGCTGGCCCAAATTAAGTAGCTTGGTTCTGATTTCGGGCTGAGTTCTCCCGTAGTTACTTGTTAACTTTCTCTTAAACACCTTCATACAATTAACAAGAACTTAATTAGTAAACAAATTTAGAATTTAGTAAAATTAGGCAATCACTGTTCTTAGTACCTAATTCTTTTATCTAGTAATCAATTTTGAGAAGTGTTTCTTTAATAGGAAAACAACTAGATTCAAACCCTTGATAAACAAGGCCAAGAATAATTTTTTTTAAAAAAATACTACAAGTAACATTCTTAGATATCAAACACAAAAATAGTTTCTCCATGTGAAACACATCAATTTCAATTCAATTCAATGAGATTAGCTCGTGAACCTTCTCTATCTATATCTACTATTTATAAAAGCATAAAATATCTTTAGTTCGGGTCGGGCTGAGCTAAGGGCAACCCAAGTTTGGCCCAATATTTAATTCTGGCTTGTATTCTTGTCCAAACGCAGCCCAGCCCAAAATAAGAAAAGCTCAACCCACCCAAACTTCAGGCCGAACAATTGGGCTTCGGGCCAGCCCAACCCAATTGCCACCCCTACACTTAAGCCTATACTAACACCATATAACCTGCACACGGGATACAAAAACAATCGAAGAATTCACTAAAACTCCATCTCAATTTTTTGCAGCTGTCCTCTACTGGTATCCAGCATGACGAGATAGATTTTGAATTCTTGGGGAACAGAACAGGACAACCTTACATTGTCCATACAAATGTTTATGCTAAAGGTAATGGAAGCAAAGAGCAGCAATTCTACCTCTGGTTTGACCCAACTGCCGATTTCCACAACTACACCATACATTGGAACCCCAGTCAGATTGTGTAAGTTCACTTACTGAAGCTTGCTTCTTGTTTTACAACTTCAACATTATTTGTAGAACATCGCTTTACTGATAAACTTTGATAATCTTTATAATGATCCCATAGGGTATATATATGAGTTTAACTACAGAACAAACACTGCGGGAAAGTTTCAGCATAAATGCAGTGACACTTTTGTAATTATGGAGAGATGCAATTTTTGCAAAACACTTTCTCTCTATAATTACAAAAGTGTCACCACCATAGGAAAAAAAGGGAGCTCCACTTTTCTGCCATAAAGCGAAGCTCCTCTTTGTATTTAAACTCATATATATAGATGAATAATCTAAAGATAGATACTAACCACAATCAAATCCAATATAACTGTATCATAATCCAATCAAATCATATTCAAATTTCAAATCAACATAGAGATTAAATACACATTATCTCATCTCACCTTATTACACTATTCTATTGTATTCTGTAAGACTATCTCTAATATTATTATCATCACAATCTATGCTATTGTTTCAGGTGGTACATAGATGGACTGCCAATCCGAGTTTTTCGTAACTACGAGAGAGAGGGAGTCCCTTTCCCAAACAAACAAGGAATGAAGGTCTACTCCAGCCTATGGAATGCTGACAATTGGGCAACCAGAGGTGGGCTCATCAAGATTGACTGGCGCAGTGCACCCTTCATAGCTAGATTTCGAACGTTTAGGGCAAGAGCTTGCAATTGGGATGGGCCTGTCAGCATTAGCCAATGTGCCTCAAATTCTCTGGCTAATTGGTGGACCTCACCCGTATACAGCAAGCTGAGTTATGGTAAAATTGGTCAGATGAAATGGGTCAGAGATCACTACATGATCTACGACTACTGCAAAGATACTCTAAGATTCAACGGAAAGATGCCTCTTGAATGTTATAAACAACAATTCTAGTATAACTGAGCAAAGGCAGTGCGGCTATGAAAAGAGACCTCGGTGTGATATCTAATGTTATGAATAACTCCGTGCAGCCCCCATTGTTTTCTATATTTCAGTTTACATCTCAAAAATAAATTCTTTATTGGTTCTTTGTGCTTCAGCAAGTTTTTTAATCATTCTTATATGTTAGTTTTGTATTAGGGAAATAAATGTAAGATGAGATTCATGTATCATAAGTGTATCTTATCACAATCACAATAGCATTTGAAGCATGTACTGAACATTTTGAAGTCTTTTCAATTGAGAGAAAATTTGCATTATTTTTTCACACCTGTGAACTTGAGCATTGGAAAACACAAAATCTAAGAGGAAATATATTGTGTTGATCATCCTAAAAGAATTTGGAATGCAATTTTGAGAAATTGAATATTATAAGAAAACGTTATCCCAATGTACCAGGGATGATCATCACAGATAACTCTATTTACTACATTTTCCTAGTTGGTCATTTGAAATTCTTTATTGTAGCTAGTGAGAGCTTCAGGAGATGGTCTCAAGCCCAATTCAGAGGAATGACCTTTCTTAGTCAGAATCTGATTTGGTAAAAGAAGGATAGAGATTACTGTTACAGTGACCACCAGATATGGTAGAATAAAAAATGCAGACATATTGAAGTTAAAGAATACCAGGTTATTTTTACTTGAGAAAGAGAGCCTGAGTGGTTTAGTGGGATCCTAAGAATCATCCCTTCTCATTCTTTAAGTTGCCATAGTGAAATATAATTTCTCTATAGTCACCCTCTATGATAAATATGCATCTACTAACGCTATTCTCAACAACTGATGCAAAATGAATGTCTTTCAATTGGAACTTGGTTTCTCAACTTTTGAGGAAATGGAAACAAGACCCACAACAAAATGCAGATACCAATAAATAAGGTCAACATTCTTAGCACTCAGCAAATCACAGCCATTACTAACATAAGAAATCATGTTTGTAATGTGGTGAAAATAACCTACAAATACGAAACAGAAACACAAAGAACACACAAGATTTACGTGGCTCACCCAATTTAACGGAGAGGTCGCCTTCTTCATTAGTTCAAAGTAAAGAGATCACTTTCTCACTGTCTTCCAAACAAACTTATTCTCTGCAAAATAGAAAACCCTAGACCAAATGTTATATTATATATCTGTTCAGAAACCTAACTTGAAACAAACTCTTAATACAATTAGGAAATCCCCTAAAAACTATACGGATTGGAGTTGGGTTAGGGGGTTTGAGTCTAACGAGGGGCTCGGGTGAGCAGTACTGAAGTAGTACTAACAAGCTGAATGTAAGACACTTTTCACAAACATATAATTTTATTTACATTGCCCCCTCTAGCTCAGATGACGATTGTGTGCCCCTCTTATGAGGGTGATTCTGAGATCAAGTCTTAGGGAGGAAAGCTTTTCGTGACGTGGCAAGGAGAAGTTATTAACCAACTAACCTGACGAAGACCGAACCTTATTCTTGCATCAAGACGGTTGATTTGGGGCCAAACCTAGTACCCAAGAGATGGACTGGCAAGAGCACCTCAAGATGATAGAGTTAAATTTAGATTGCCTAAAAAATTCAGATCTAGAGTTTATTTAATTCAACAAATGTAACAAAAACCAGAAAATGAAGAAAAATTCAAAAAATGCAACAAAACCCAGAAAAATAAGAAATTTTGACAAACACCCGCCATGGAAAACTAGAGATCTCTCTTCTACAAAACATTGAATACCACAAAGTACATATTGTAGAGCTGGAACTGTTAATGGATTTTTTCTACCGAGATTATCCAACATAGTATAATCAAGAGAAGGATAAACTACGAGCAAAAAAAAAATGATAAATAGTACCATTAAACTTGTAATAAGCCGGTGATCTATATGACTCTGGTAGAGAACTGTTTGCTACTCAAACAGGACATGGGGTCTAGACAAACAGACAAAATCAATCCAAGTAAATGAAAACATCAAAATTCAACAGAACAAGATATAAACAAAGAAAAAAGAACTGTTAATTTCAAATGGGATCTGGGTATTGTTAAAATTCCATATAAACACTGAAAATTAAATCTACAATCACCAATCTCATCACATGAATACATGATACAAATCCAGACACCTGGAACAATTAAAAACGCAACCAACAAAGCGAAATCAATATGAGTTTCTTCGCCATCAGACACCCGGAACAATTAAAAATGCAACCAACAAAGCAAAATCAATATGAGTTTCTTCGCCAAGTAGCATTGCCAATACAGCAGTCACAACATGAATTTAGGGAGCATTGTCTTTCAAAATAGGTATTTTATTTGGGAAGTGATTTAAAACTCTCAATAGTAGGTACTATCGGAACCTGAGCGCCCGATGAAAATTCAATGGGCCCAACTACCAAGATAAAATACTACACTTCTATTACAATATACACAATAACCTCTCTTATATTAAAAAAAAATAATTAATAAGTGACTACACTAGAGTTCCCCTCCTTGTTAAGATTTACTAATCCTTAGGGTTCATATTTTCAACATTAATTTTAGAAAAATCAAAGTTAAAAATATTAACCACAATTAAAGGAAATTAATCATAATTAAAAGGGACACTTGACAAGAAAAGAGGGGTGAGATGCCCACTTGGCAGGACCCTACGAGGAGGGGATTATTGCTCATAAGGAAAATGTGTTCTATGGATTTCTCTTTCACCATGACAGAGGGGCAATCCGCACTAGGGAGGATTTTTGCTTCACTAGGTTGAGGCCTAGAGTGGAGCCTCTCGTGCATTTTCAGAGAAAGAACTTGACTTAAGGGTCCATTCGTTTTGCAAGAAATGGGTGAAAGAAAAGAAAATGGGAGAAAGTAAAAGAAAAGAAAGTGATATAAAAGAAAATGATTTTTCTTTTGGGTGTTTGGTATTAAAGAAAAGAAAGTGAAAGAAAATAGGTTGATATTTCCAAATTACCCTTCCTAATAATTCATTTTTACATGAAGTGTAATAGATGATGTGACATTAATTCAAATTTCAAGGGCAAAATAGGAACTCAAAATTTTAAACATCATTTTCTTGCTAAAGAACCTACATTTTTGGGAGAAAAAGAAAGAACATTATGCACTAAAAGACAAGAATTTGTGGGCCTCACAGATTCTTGCAAATACAAGAATCACCTAGATGTAAGGACTATGTACTGAGATTCTCACTGAAAGTTACCCCTAAAAAAATATATCACTCATGTTATAATTCTTACTACTAAACAAACCCAAAACTACACACCATAGGCTTGTCCTAGTGGTGTGTCTCCCCCTTATGAGGTAAGTTCCAAAATCGAGTCCCGAGGGTTGTAATGGTTGTATTATCCACCTTTTGCCAAACTTCAAATGCTAGGCATTAACTCACTAACCTAGAACTAAATTAGGGCTGTTAAAGAGCAAGGTTGAGGCAGGACATGGGTTAGCCCCAACACTATCCTTCTTTATAAGTGCAAGATCCTAATCCTGTCCTAACCCTTCCAAGGGCATGGCTTGACTAGGCTCTAACCCTATCCTCAAAGGCCAAGACAAGGCCATAGAGTGTAAAGTAAGAATTTTTTTCTCATTCGAACTAATGAAATTTTTTTCTACACCTATTGTGAATTAAATATAAAAATAAAGTAAAATGAGTACAATAACAAAACAACACTTTAACCATAAACAAAGGTATTGAAGTTAGGACAAGACCGTCAAATGGTAGGACAAGGGTTAGCTCTAACGCTGCCCATGCTTATAATGGCAAGACCCTAACCCCACCCTAGCCCTTCAAGTGCTTGGATTGATTATGTCCGAAGTCCTAACATTACCCTCAAGGGCCAACTAGGCATGATACCTTTGTTATAGGTTTTGTTTTGACAAGCAACACTATGTACTATAATCGGGTTGCGGCCTAACTAACAGACTTGTACCAAAAAAATACCCCCCAAAAAAAACTTTTTAATTGTATAATAGGGTGCACTCAAGCCAAGCTAGCTCGATGGCTTGTAGCTTGACCCGTTTGAGCCAAGCTCAACCTGATTTCAAGCTCGAATGAATCAAGCCAAGCTTATTATACGTATCTATTCCTTGAATTAAAACGATTTAAAGACAAATGAGGTATAAGAACCTGTTTTATAATACGCTTATTATAAAACAAAAAAAAAATCAAATGAGTTATAAGAACCAAATTTATCAAATATAAAGTCATGGGAAGCGATTCAAAGACAAAGTAGCAAACACAATTACAATTCTACATTGAATTAAAACATACATAACTAATAGACGATTCGTATCGCCTGTTTCGTATCAGTATAAATATCGTACAGGGAGCTACTGATACCTATACGTATCGCCCGTTTTGTATCCGTATCGACGATTTTATTACCATGGTTTTGGGCATGCAAACTTTGCGTATTTATGTTGGCTTTTTTTGCCTTTGAATAAAGCATGCAAGAACTTTAAATTTAAATGTGTGGTGCGTGAATTGTCAAAACATACTCACACTACTTATATCCCTTGCATGCACCATGCACCATGCACCTAGTGCCTTTGATCTTATACACTCTGATGCGTGGGGTCCTTCTCTAGTGACTACCTTATCTCAACATCGTTATTATGTCATTTTCATAGATGATTACACTCGTTGCACTTGGATCTATCTTATGAAGAAAAAATCTAAGGTGTTTTCCCAATTTATTAATTTTCTGCAAATGATCAAAACCCAATATAATACTGTTGTACGGAATATTCGGTCTGATAATGGTCAGAAATATATCACAAATGATGAATTTCAGAGTGAACTTAACAAAAGTGGTATTCTCCAACAGCTTACCTGTCCTTACACTCCTTAGCAGAATGGTGTGGCGGAGCGTAAAAATCGCCACATTATGTCTGTTGTTCAGTGTCTCTTATGTGGTATGGGAGTACCCAAATATTTCTGGCATATGGCTATCCTCACTGCCACATATCTTATAAATCACACTCCCAATCGAATCCTGTAAGGCAGGGCCCCTATGCATGTCCTTCAGCCTGCTAGCACCCTTTTTCCTATCATACCTCGTGTGTTTGGGTGTACATGCTTTGTTCAGAACCGCAATCCTTCTCATACCAAACTCGATGATAAGGTCATTCGGTGTATCTTCTTGGGGTATTCTAGCATGTCTAAGGTGTATCGTTGTTATGATCCGGTTACTTGTCACATTTATCACTATCACATCTATCACTCAAGGGATGTTACTTTTTTGTAAACTGTTCCTTTCTTTTCAAGTACTCCTTCCTTGTCGGGACCTGATGAGGAGACTCCTCCGGAGGACAATCCCTTGCTTCCTCATCCTGCACCCATTCTTGAGCCTCCTCCAGTGTCCTCTCCTTTACTCACTAGCAGGTCCCTTCTTCCGGTAATCACTACTGATCCATTCCCTTATGTTCCTCGCTGTCCACGCTCAAATGTTCCTCACAATCCGTGCTCTCATGTTCTTCCGCCAGACTCTTCTCTGGACTCAAGTACTTCACCTCTTCCCTTAGCTTCTGATATTGCACCTCCCTGGTACCCTCCCCGTGATCATCATCCCCCCACCCGTTTGAATTTTTCTTGTAGTACTGATCATCCTATTGCCAAGTTTATCTCTTATCAGGGTCTTTCAGCTTCCTATTAGTCTTTTCTTGGTTAGGTTGATTCAGTGTCTATTCCTCGGTCAGTCTCTGAGGCTCTCCAAGAGCCTAAGTGGGTGGCTGCTATGAAAGTAGAAATGGATGCTCTTCAGCAAAATCAGACATGGGACCTTGTTGATCTGCCTGTTGGTAAGCGTACAGTTGGCTGTAAGTGGGTCTTCAGTGTGAAGTATTTTGCAGACGGCACTGTTGAGAGGTATAAGGCTCGCTTTGTTGCTAAAGGCTTCACTCAGGTTTCGAGTAAAGACTTTGGTGTTACCTTGGCTCCTGTGGTAAGTTGACTACGGTTCGTCTTCTTGTCTCACTAGTTGCTTCCTATTCTTGGCCTCTTCATCAGCTGGATGTCAAGAATACTTTCCTTAATGGTGATATTTCGGAGATTATCTACATGGATTCGCCATTAGGTTTTCGAGCTCAGGGGGAGTATTTAGGAAAAATTTGTTGCTTCCGAAAATCCCTCTATGGGCTTAAGCAGTCTCCTTGAGCATGGTTTGGTCGTTTCAGTGATGTAGTTCTGAATATGGGGTTTGTTAGGTGCCACTTTGATCATACATGCTTTATTTGGCGACAATCAGATGGACGATGTATTATCATCTCAGTTTACCTAGATGACATCATTATTATTGGAGATGATGGACCCGATATTGCTAAGGTGAAGTGTGATCTCGGGGTGTCCTTTGACATTGAGGATTTGGGTCATCTGCGGTATTTCCTTGGCATTGAGGTTGCTAGATCTCACCGTGGCATATCCCTATCTCAACGGAAGTATGTTGTTAACCTTCTTCAGGATGCAGGTATGCTTGGTGTAGGCCTGCTTCTACTCCTACGTATATGGATCCAAACCTTAAATTGTTAGCAGAATCGGGGGAGTTACTATTGGATGTTGAACCTCGGATCGCACAATCACTGTTCATGTGAATAGGGTAGTGAATAGTGCCTTGCATAGTGTATGTAAAGGCCTAAAGCCTACTATGGGTCCTTGGTTTGAGAAAGTGAAGTGAGGATTGTATATGTGTGTATTGAGTCTCAAAACAAGAGTATAAAAATACTCTAAGTGTCTAAGAACATAGGGTATAAAATACCCTAAGTGTGTATGTAGAAACCCGGAACTGAGTTCCCTAGGCTGGGAATAATGCTGTGAATAGTGTCGGTTCATGAGTTGTGAAGGCCAAAAGCCTTCTTGTATACTTGTGGTTGTAGGATGAGCGATAATGAGGGTTTTACATTGAGTTAAATTGGGTAGAGTATGTGAACTCAGAAATACTGAGTATAAGAATACTTCAAAGTCAAGGGTATGAAATACCTTAAGTGTTTATGGGATAGGGTCATGTGAATCTTTTAATATTCATGGGAGTCTTTGTTTTCCATGGAGGTATTAGCAATTGTGTTAGGGTATCCTAAGAACCTTATGATTAGCTTCGGGGTGTTAAAACAAGAGTGTGAAACACTCGAAGTGATCAAAGTATAATCAAAGTTAGAAAGAAGAGGGATGTCTTGACATAACCTCAACTTGAGGGAACTCTAGTTTTGTCACCGCTTATCGGAATCGAGTGATTCTTAAACCATTAGAAATGTATTAAAACTTTCTTCGAGGTTCATGTTTAACGTTTTTTCATATTTTGAGTCTAAGCTAAGTCAAAGGTAGGTTTTCCGAAGTTGTCTGCTGAAATTCCAGACCAGTCTGCTTTAGAGCCTATTTAGGCCATTAATAACTCCGAATTAGGATTCTTTCCTTGGATACAAAATTGTTCCCTTTTGAATGAAGAGTCCAACTCAAGTTGAATTGTCAAAATCCGATAAGCGAGTCAAAAGTTATGGTTGAAATACTAAAGCAGAGGAAAAGAAAGTTGAAATCTGGGAGGGTTACGATCTATCGCAAAATACTGCGATCTATCGCACCTGTACTGCAATCGATCGCAGTCAGTCGAAATCTGAGGAATGTTCTCGTGACAAAGTGCGATAGATCACCCTCCAGGTGCGATAGATCGCAATATGGGTTGCGATCTATCGTAATTAAGTGTGATTGATCACATTCGTGCGTAGAGTTACAGAAATTGGGGTTTTAACCCCTTGGGCTATAAATAGAAGAGATTTTGGGGCTTTTTGAGTTAGACTAAACCTAAGAGGGATTTTGGGAGGAAAAGAGAGAAGAACTAGGGTTTCAAAAGGGGCTTTTCATTGGAGATCAAGGTGGAGCTCAAATCTTCCTCAAGCATGAATTTCATCACTTCAAGCTTGAATTTCACTTCCACAAGAGCTCTCAATCATTCTCAAGGTAGATGCATTCTACTAATCTCTCTTGCTATAATCCATTGTTATGTATTTCTATTTTAGTGATCCTTTTGTGAAAATCAAGGTGTAAACCATATTGAGATGATATTAAGATGTGTAGCTTAATATGTTTATACTAATTATATATGGATGGTGTGGGATGTATGGATTGGTTGAAGTTTTAATTGGATGCCATGAAGAATGTGGATGGTTATTGTATGATGGAAAATGGGGAATGACAATGTACACATAAAACATGCACTTAAGGTGTTGATGAAATGTATGACTATGAGAACATGAGTTAATGTTTATTGAAATGTTGAATGTCATGTGTTTGATAAAATGCATGTATGAGATTTAAACCTAGGACTATGAAAGCATGATTTAAGGTTTTTCCATAAATGTCAAATTGCTAAAATGCCTATATATATACTTCCTTTAAGATCTCCCATGCCTATAGAAATACTTGAATGCCATATGTTACTCTTTAAGTATCTCCATGTCACATTCATGTTCACAAATCACCATGCACAAGCATGTATGCATGAACCGAGTTTTTCTAAGTACAATTATATGAAATTAAACCAAGACAAGACAAGTGTGATTCTAAACACGAACAAGACAAGATAATAGTGATTTCCACGAGACAAGAACAAGACAAGAATATGATTTTAAGTACGATAAGAAAGGCAAGATGCTAGTATGTCCGTCCATTTTATAGTTCGGGTACTAGTTAATAAAAGACAAGATGCTAGTATGTCCGTCCATTTCATAGTTTGGGACCTCGGGTACTAGTTAAAACAAGACAAGATGCTAGTATGTCCGTCCATTTCATAGTTCGGGTACTAGTTAAAACAAGGCAAGATGCTAGTATGTCCATCCATTTCATAGTTCGGGTACTAGTTAATGAAAATGAAAAATGCTAGACATGACCGTCCATTTCATAGTTCGGATGCTAGCCAAATAATATAAGTGAAATGAAGAATCATATAAGACGCATAAGGAACTCAAAAGATTAATAAAATGCATAAGGAACTCACAAGATTCACAAGGTAATTGGCATACGTTTTGGTTAAAACATGAACTTAAAGTATGATGTTTGAGATTTTACATTGGTTATCTTGTCTTACCTTCCGCACTTTGTTATGTACATGTGATGATGAACTGTACCCCTACATGACATATTAATGTATTGTAACATGGTTAGTTATTAGTATGTATATGTTGAGTATTCAATACTCAGCCGAACTGTTATTTCGATAAATTCCATTGTGCTACGGAGACATGGGTCGATGAGGTTCATGGAGAGCAGGAGCTTGCTCGGAATTGTCATGTAAATGTTAGGGGTATTGACATGTGGCCTTGTGGTTGAGTTGAGTGAGAGAGACATGTATTTTTGGGATTTTGTTTTGGGGATTTTCATATAAGCTTGAGTTAGTAACTCAAGTGTTGGACCTTTTGTACATATTGTAGTTTTTATTTAATCTTGTATCTATGTTAACACTTGGAAGAACTTTTATATAGAAGAAATTTTCAGGTTCACTATTTATCATGCCTTGTATACTCTTTGCATGATGATTTTAAGTACAAATCATGTTGCCAAAGTATCATAACTCTTAGGTGGTATTTTGGGGTGTGACAGGTTCCGTCCGTTTATCAGCGTCTTGTGGGTCGTCTTATTTACTTGACGAACACAATACCGGATCTCATTTTTGTTGTTAGTGTTGTGAGTCAATTTATGTACTCTCCACGTACCTCTCATCTGGATGCAGTTTATCATATTCTCCGGTACCTTAAGACCTGTCCTGGTCTTGGACTTTTTTATACGATAGGAGCACAGTCAGGTCTCTCATGTTTTATAGATACTGATTTTACAAGGCCTAAGAGTGATAGACGCTCTACTTTTGCCATATGTACTTTTTGTGGTAGTCATCTCATATCCTGGAAAAGTAAGAAACAAGCGGTTGTTTCTCGATCTTCTACTGAGGCTGAATATCGTGCTATGGCTCAGGGCACTTGTGAGCTTCTCTAGCTACGTTCCCTTATAACTGAGCTTGGCTTCTTAGTGATAGACTCATCTTCTTTGTTCTATGATAACAAGTCTGCCATTATGTTATCCTTTGACTCTATACTTCATAAGATGACAAAACACATAGAAGTTGATATTCACTTCATTTGGGAAAAAGTTCGTTCAGGTGTCATTTCTCCGAGCTTTGTTCCCTCATTCGATCAGATTGCCGATATGTTCACTATGTCTGTTGTCCCTTATTACTGCAATCTTCTCTTCTCAAGCTTGAGCTCGTCAATATATTCGCCTCAGCTTGAGGGGGAGTGTTGGAATTATAAGAGTATTTTTAGCAGTTTATTTAGCCCTTAATTAGTTTCATATTTTTGTTCTATCTTTATTTAGTTAGGAATTCTTGTATATATATATATGAGATTGGAAGCATAATAAAGTGTATCTTTTCTCTCCCAAATTTCTTTTCAAAAGATAAAAAGAAACAAACAAATGTTTCAATAAACCCTAATCCGAGTATTCAAATCTAATCAATAGAAGTGAAAGGAAGAAGGTTAAAGATGGAAGAAGAAAATAAGGTGCCATTCGCCGGAGATCTTCGCGGACGGCATTGTTGTTGCCAGATGGTGAAGAAGCCATGATGGCTAACAGTGAGGAATCAAAATCCAAACACAAAAGAAATTGAGAATGAGGCGACAGGAACAAGCATAAGCACGAAAAGAAATCGTCGGAGAGCTTCGCACATAAATTGTCGGAGAACTTTGCGGCAGACATTGTATGGGCTGGAGTTGGTAATGCTTCCTAAACGCTGTGAGCCGATGGTGTAGTGTCGATGGAGGCAAATAAAGGGGCAAATCAGTTGGGACTTAATTGGAATATCTACAAAAGAGTTCAGACGAAAAAAATATTCAGTAATAGAGTTATAGATACTAGCGGAAGGCACGTGCGTTGCAACTTGCACGTGAGCATACAATCCTCATCGCTGCAATCAACCCTCTCATCACGCTCATCTCGGCCACATCTCTAGGGGTGTTTCAAGCATGATACACCCTACCCATACAATATCACCTAACCATCTCTCATCTCCCTCTTTGTAATCCACCCAACTACCCCACTGTTTGATAATCTCACCTCTAGAGGTGCATAAGCATGATACACACCACGCACAGTACATCCCCTCAACATCTCCTCTCTCTCTCTCTATCTCTGTCTAAGCCACCCAACAACCCCACTGTTTGATCATCTCACCCACATCTCTTGGGGTGTATCATGCATGATACACCCCACTACATCTGCTCAACATGTCTCCTCTCTATGTAAGCAACCCAACCAGCCAACTGTTTGAACACCTCACCATCTCTCCTCTCTCTCTCTCTCTCTCTCTCTCTCTACGTAATCCACCCAATCACCCATTATTTGATCATCTCACCCACATCTTTAGGGGTTTATCAAGGAAGATACACCCCACCACACTACATCACCTCACCATCTCTCCTCTCTCTATCTCTCTACACGTAAGACAACCAACCACCCCACTATTTGGTGATCATCTCACCTCCACATCTCTAGGGATATATTGATATACCCCACCCACATACATCCCCCCAACATCTCCCCTCTCTGGTTTGATCATCTCAAACACACTGGATAATCTTGGAAATAAATAATATAATCAATTTCTAATAACTAGCAAAAATAGCATACTGGGATAAAGATAATGGGGGTAATGCAGGTAAGGGTAAGAGTAGTGTTCTCTTTTGAATGGGTCATCTCACCCCTCACAGGTAAGTTCAACAAACATTTTTTTTTTTTTTTTTTGGGAACTCGGGGTGCCCCCCAACCCTTTGGGTCAGGACTAATCCCCGAGGGTGTGACGTGAGCTAGCAACCCGCCACACCAGGTAAGTCCGGATAACCTCCCATTCTTTTCTTCTAATATTAGATCAAATTTTGAATAGTTTTATCTTCTGCAATTTGTTCTATAAATATAGGCGTGTAAATTTTGCCCTTTAGCAAATCTAGTTCATGAATGGTGGACAATCTAAATCCAAAAGTTAGACACCAAACTTATAAACAGTAAGACGTTCATCAACCAGCATACCTACAATCACAGCAGAAAAATCAAAATAAAGTTAAATTTACAAAATAAAAACACATACCAACACTAATTAAAGACTCTCCGAGGTCATAAGCGACCGAAACTTGATGACGTTGAAGGAGGAATTGAGATATCGCTTGAAGAACAAAGAAACAAATCTATAATTCGAGTGGATCAATATGAGAGATGAATCAATTAGAAGGAATCGTTGCAAACAGTCCTTAATTTCTTCAGAAAGGAAACGAAGAAGCAAAAAGAAAATTATGAGAGAATAACAATGGAACTTACCAGCGGCAACAAATAAAGTGAAGGTAGAAGTGGCAAGGGCGGCATGTGGCGAGCAAGAGAGAAGAAGGTGAGAGAGCATGAGAAGAAAGGACGAATAGTTTGTGGAATCGTGTGTTGTAAATAGTTATGATTCAAAATTAGATTAGTACCCTCTATTAACTACCCTCACTTGGAATAACATAACAGTGAGATTGGATGGGAATTATTTAAAAAAATCAACCGATTTATTTACCACTTCTTCTCTCGCTATAGAGACTAGCGGGTGGCACGTGTGAAGCACGTGAGAGCGAGGGGAAGGAGTTAACCATAGTTAATAAGAGTTAAAAGGAACACGTGTTAACCCGTGAGTGCGATTGAACTCGCTAGTGGTACGTGTGATGCACATGAGCATGAGGGAATGAGTTAACCACAATTAATAGGAGTTAAAAAGGACACATGTTAATCTGCGGGTGCGACTGAACTCTCCTGCGATTGGCTATGATTTTAAATAGATAGATGAATAAGGGGTAATTTGGGAATTAAAGAAAAACATTAAATCAAATGCAAGGGGTAGTTTGGGAATTAAAGTAAAACATTAAATCAATGTTTTGTTTTTATATAAGGGTAGTTTGAGAATTTTGAAAAATTCATCTACACAAGGCTCTCCCATTATAATAGTAAAGGCTAGCGGGTGGCACACGCGATGCACGTGAGAGCGAGGGGAAGGAGTTAACCACAATTAATAGGAGTTAAAAGGGTCGAGTTAAAAGGGTTAACTTGCGGGTGTGATTGAACTCTCCCCGATTTCAATCACGATCGACTGTGATTCTATTCTTTAAATAGATAGATGAAGGTAATTTAAGAATTAAAGTAAAACATTAAATTAAAATTTTGTTTCATATAGGGGTAGTTTAAGAATTTTGGAAAATTCAGGCTGCACCTATCTCTCCCATTATACTAGTAAAGATAAAGAAGACGAGTAAAGATAAAGAAACGAAGAAAAAGAAGAGATAGAGATGAATGTATTAATTTTCGATAGTTTCTTATATTATAATTAATTGATAAATAATGTTAATAAAATTAGACAAAATAATTCCATAAATTAAGTTTGAGCCAACCGGTCGATGAAGCTTGTTCAAACAAAGCTAAGCTAAGCTAAACATTCGAGTTCAAGCCCAGCTCAAACTTGGCCAAGTTCGGCTCGAATACACCTTGGCCCAACACTTCCCGAAATCGTATTAGAGATCCAAAATTACCCCTCTTCCAAAATTGTCTCTCCATATTTTATCCCTCGAAACTACAGTACAAATAGTCGAAGTCTCTGTCTCTTAACGTTTTTCATTCCTGAAATCGTCGTGTGTGGTTTTAGTTTTTCCAGAAAAGGAAAAAGCCTCTCGTGTTTTTTTTTTTCCTTTTCTCCACTTTTCTGCGCTGATCGCTCTGTTGTTGGAAAGAAAATCTGAAACCCTAGCTTTTCATTCTCTGTGATTTCGATCTATCTATATAGAGGATATAGGGAATGGAAAGGATCGTAGGAGAGAAGTACAAGTTAGGTCGTAAGATCGGTAGCGGGTCCTTCGGAGAAATCTATCTCGGTGAGTTGCAGTTTTTAATTTATTATTATTTATTTTCAGTTGGATTTCTTATATTTTGACGTTGATTTTGTGAATTTTAATCTGTTACAGCGACGCATGTTGATACATGTGAGATTGTTGCAGTGAAATTTGTAAGCATCAGTCGGTTTCTCAGAATCGTTTCGATTTCATTTGTGATGTTGTATTTCGCTTCTCTGTAATTGTGTGGGGTTGGAAATGAATAGATCCTGAGTTATATCTGATGTTTTCCGTATTGCGTTTCTTTTCTTCATTCAAAGAATCAACAGGAAGAGTTTTTTTTTTCGGGTAGTATAAATATCTAGTTTCGTAATTGGTTTTTATTATTGTTATTATCATTAATATGGGTGTTGTGTATTTCATGCGCAAAAACATTGATTTTTCCGGTTATGTCACTCAATGGGATGCTAGGATAGTCATAGTCCTTCATGGGAATTGATATTACTTCTCTGTATTTAATACAGTTTTGCAGTTTTGTCAGAACCGGACTGGACTGGCCGGTCGAACCGGGAACCGGCCCCCTCGCTGGTTCCCAAAACCCTCCAAACTGGTATTCTTTAAGAACCAGCTAGAACCGGCCACCAAAACCGGTGGTAGAACCGGTAGACCGGGGGAAAATTAGGAAAATATATATATATATATTTGTTAATTTTTGCAAAAAGTACACGGTCGAACTTGTGGAACTGGGAATCGGCCACTCTACCAGTTTGATGCCCGGTCCGGTTATGACCAAGGTTGTTAAATCGTAATCAAATCGTAAAATCGTTTTAAGACCGATTCGATTCAAATCGTAAATCGTAAGATTCAATCCATTTTTTTAAAATTGTTTAAAAATTACTTAATAAATCAGAAAAATAGAATAATCTATTATCCAAAAGTTTTCATTCATATCTATTGATAAAAGAAAGTAATGAATATTTTATTGCATACACTATAAAAAAACACGAATGATCTCCATAAAATGAAAAAAAAAACCAATATCATTAAAGATAAATCAACAAAAGTAAACTCATATAATCATGTTGTATGAAATCAAACATCAAAAGATTTGTACAATTAAAAAGACTAATAAAATAAACTATCAAGTTTTTTCAAAATCCAACTCCATCATCTTTCTCATTCCTTCTTTATTCTCCTTTCTCTTTTTTTCTCGTTTCACAGCAACAGAGGGACAACCCAAATAGGGGTTTTGGCATGTCCATAATAGGGGTTCTCTTGTTTCTTCTCTCTTCTTAAAAACCATAAAGCACCTTTAGAAAATCAAAATAATAAAAAATATATTTTTAAGTATTAGTCCGTAAAAAGGGTTTCGTGCTCGAATCGTATGAATTGCATGAATCGTACGATTTGAATCGCAAATCGTAATATGAATCGCAAATCAAATGAGATTTATCCAATTAAGATTTTCATCTCCGATTTGAATCGTTTTGCTTGGGATTCGAATCGAATCGTAGGATTTGAATTGTAAATCGCAAGGATTTAACAACCATGGTTATGACAACACTGGTATTTATCCAATTGCTAGTTGCTTATATACTAACTTCTTGTAAAAAAATTATTTGCATTTTGTTCGAGAAAGAAGTTGTTTGTAAGGTCTTCAAATGTAAAAATTTACAATAAAATTATACTTAGAAAATCTAATTTTTAATTAGTCGGCTCTATTCATTTTTCTTTTTGTTGCAAAGAAAATCATTCTGAGCAGACTACTTTAG
Source organism: Tetracentron sinense (assembly GCA_015143295.1). NCBI lineage: Eukaryota > Viridiplantae > Streptophyta > Magnoliopsida > Trochodendrales > Trochodendraceae > Tetracentron > Tetracentron sinense. The sequence goes on from CM026565.1 coordinate 34,141,017, forward strand.
ACTTTTTATTGGACTATTCTTGATTGCTAGTAAAACATACCATCATTGATATATTATGGAAATGAACAATCTTTGAATGGGAGCCAGTTTATAGTAGAAAAAATATATTGGTTTGTAGTGTTTTAAAACCCGAAAACTTGACTCGACTCGGAACCATGCCGAGTAGAGTCAACTCGGGCAAAACTCGTTCGAGTAATGACACTTAAAACTCGAACATATATAATGTTTTTCTAATACTATATATACGGTATAAATTCAAAATTAATGATAAACATGCATAAAATGAGATATATAATTCAATATATATTAAACACCTTCCTTTTGTTTTGTATTTAACTATTTATATTAAGGGTGGGTGGGGGTGTGTTAAAAAAACATAATTTGGTCACTTGGGGTAGGTTGTTTTACTCGATTTTTTGTTATAAGAAAAAAAGTACATAACTCGGGCGAGTCGAAGCGAATAACTTGGTTGTCAGTGTCACTTTCGAGTTTTACCTCAAACGCAACTCGGTCGAGTTTTGGGTCGACTCGCCGAGTTTTAATACAAAGCTGGTTTGTTCTCTTATCTGACATTGATTATATTTCTCATTTGGTTCAAAGGAGAACAGCAAGACGAAACATCCACAACTGCTTTATGAAGCCAAGTTATACAAAAGTCTTCAGGGAGGGAGTATGTATCATGTGGAACAACTTCATGTTGAGTATATATATATATATATATATATATATATATATGAACATGCAATCATACATATACATTTTTTTAAACACTTTTATTTCCTGGTTAATGATTCTAAATCTTGTTATCCCTTTAGGTGGTATTGCTAGCATAAAATGGTGTGGGATAGATGCGGACGACAATGTCCTTGTCCTTGACTTGCTGGGACCAAGTCTTGAAGATCTGTTTGTCTACTGTGGGAGGAAGTTTTCGTTAAAGACAATCTTAATGTTGGCTGATCAGATGGTAAGCACAATTCCTTATCATAATGGGATGTCATGATTACTACTGTGTATGCAACCCCCCCATCAAACACACAGACACAAGCACATACGTAAATATTAAAATACACAATATAATTTATTTTGTTTCTGGTTTTACGGTCTGATAATTTAGTTTGAAATGGAGTTTGGTGCATGTGAATTTATTGTTATATTGTTTTTTGGCTGTTTCTATTGTTATTCTTGACGGAGTTCTATATTTTTGTTCCTCCCCCCCCCTCCTTCTGTCAGTCTGTTGTGTTGCAACCAGATTGGAATTTTCTTTTAAGGATAAGTTGTTTTTTTTTCCTTCTTCATCTTTATGCGCGCACACACACTCACACACTTAAACACCAAATTGTTGGACAAAAATCATTGTGAAGTATCTCCTGTTAATCGCTACTGCATTTCATAATAGGCATTGCACTTGGTAAAGTTCTGTCTTTATTGGCTCTAAAAAGCACATAATTAATTGATGTCCTTTTTTGCTTTGACTTTATTCCAGATTACAAGAATAGAGTATGTGCACTCTAAAGGGTTTTTGCACAGGGACATCAAACCAGATAACTTCCTCATGGGTCTTGGTCGGAAAGCAAATCAGGTGATGAGTATGTCATGCCTTTTTTTCATTGGTATTTGACCATATGGATTTTTCTTTTTCTGATCCCTTCTCGTTCATGTATTTCCATTCTCTTTATCAGGTTTACATCATTGATTTTGGACTTGCAAAAAGATATCGGGACTCTACGACCAATCGCCATATTCCTTACAGGTATTACACCAATCTGTTGCTGTGAATCCAGCAGTAGTTGAATTTTACTATCCATATGTCATTTAGCTTATTTGGTGGTTTAAATTCAATATTAATATGAGTTTCTGTTCACAACTATGTCCAATATTTTCTTTTAAAGAAAATATTTTATGATGAATTATTATCACAATATATATATGTAAATATTTTATGATATCTAGATGTTTTACATTTAATTGGTGAAATACATTTTCCTATTTTCAAAATAAAATAAAAAAATTCCCAAGGCATCTCAATTGAAACTCAAATAGAAATTAAAATCCCAAGAATTCATCTTGCAAAATGAATTTGTAACTAGTTTTAGAGGGTTTGAACTCATAGTCATAGCTAAGATGTTAGTTATCTATTGAGTTCTTAACATTTTGTCATGGATTGTACTTGCAGAGTTTGTGTTATAAATACATATGGCGAGACTTTAGATTCACATTTCTGCTTATATAGGACTAGCGGGTGGCACGTGCGATGCACGTGAGAGCGAGGGGAAGGAGTTAACCACAGTTAATAGGAGTTAAAAGGGACACGTGTTAACCCGCGGGTGCGATTGAACTCTCTCTGAGTTCAATTGCGATTGACTGTGATTCTATTCTTTAAATAGATAGATGAGGGTAGTTTGAGAATTAAAGTATCACATTAAATTAAAGTTTTGTTATATAAGGGTAGTTTAGGAATTTTGGAAAATTCAGGTTGCGCCTGCCTCTCCCATTATAATAGTAAAGATACTTCTAAATGATTTTAATCCATTGTCATTGTAAAGTTTAATGACATGCAAGACTGCATGCTCGTACCTGGTAATAAACACACGATAGCTCTTTTGTTTGTAGAATTGATAATTCTGGTTAGAAGTCAACAGCTACCCGAATTGCAGCTCCCCCCCATAAACCATCTACATGCTCCTTTACAATGATCAGATAATTAGTGGCAGTCAAAACTCTCGACTTCGACCAACATAATGTGAACTATGAATAATTTCTTTATTGTTTCCATGTGGACATTGGTATATAGTTTAAGGATCCAATTTTATAACTGTTGATTCTGACACTAAGGATGTCTCTCACTAGTGTAGTCAAGGCGTCTAGGCGATTAGGCCTGACTAGGCGAGGCGTTGCCTAGGCGACGCCCGGGTGATGCCTAGGCGATAATAATAATTAAATTATATATATATATATATATATATATATATAATATTAATATATACACATAACAATTCAAACCTCCTACGGTTGACAATAATCTAGGCAAATTAACATTTAATATTGTAATACTTGAAAGTAGGTCTTTTTATGCTAAACTATTAGTTGACTTTTTGACCATGTACATGAAAATATTTTTAATGACTAAAATATGAGACTTTTTTTTAGTAATATTTTGTTATAATGAAATTATGAAATTTTAAATTTTGAGAAATAACTTGGCATTTGCAAGTTGAAATTTTGACAAAGGTGCTAAGAAAACGGAATTTTGTTCTTGAATTGAAAAGTCAAGTTTTTATTCTTTAGGAATTTGGATCTAAGATATTTTTTGTTGAATTCAAATGGGGGATATAACTTTATTTACATGTAAATATCTTAAGTACATAAAAGTAAAATTTAAAACCATTTACTTAATATTATTTATATGTAAACTAGCGGAATGCACGTGCGATGCACGTGAATGTCCAGTCCTAATGAGTGCAAAATGTTAGACTAAATGACAAGTTTAAAATCATAAAATTAATAAATTTGTCATTCAATACATGAACATATTTTCTAATTTTTATGATGATTTGATAGATACAATACAACAAACATAAAAAAAAAATATCAACACCAATTATCACATCAATATTAACAATAATGAACCAACAAAAAAGGAACAATTAGGAAGAGGTGTTTTGTGGAAGATGTATAGAGATGAGAAAGAGGGACGCATCGTATGGAGGTGGACTTTTGGGGAGGGCAATGGATTTTCTGATTTTCTCTGGCAGATGCCCAAATATTAAATTCGGGCATAGACTCTTTGGCCAACGCATGGAAAAGAGAAAATAACCAAGGAGGTGATAGCATGCATGCGCATGTTATTGTTAGGTGGTACGTGCACACCTGCCAATTCGCCACATGCCATATTTAACATCCATTAGCTGTGGTCGAGATACACTCACCCTTGTAGTTGACTAATCTAACCTTGATTTTTAATATTAAGAATATTAAAAAAAAAGTATCCCATTGAATGAGTGAATCATAATGAAGGTTAGTTTATTTAACCCTAGAGATGAGTAAATCTTAACCACAGATAATGTGGGTGACAAAGGGGACACGTGGTGAGCTAGGGAAGTGCACACGTACCGCTTAACTGTACATGCTCATGCATGCTATCACATTTTTGGTTAAACTCCTTTCCACACATTGGCAAAGAGGTTTTGCCCGTTTATAATACTCGGGCATCTGCCTAAGAATTTTGTTGCCTGTGGCAAGATGTCCAGGAGATCGAATCACAGCCAATTGCGATTGGACTTGGGAGAGTTCAATCATACCCACCTGCCAACATGTGTCCCTTTTAACCCTTATTAACTATGGTTAAAATTCATTAACTCTTGGGATTCAATAATATAACCTTAGTTTTTGGAAAAAATACTAAGAAAATATTTAACTCTTGAATTTTTACCATTGGGGTTAATATTTTTAATAATAATTAAAAAAAAGCCAATGTATAAAGGCCATTGAAGGGGCTTTTGCTCTTGCTTGCATCTTCGTTTTTCTCCTATTATCCCTCTTGTATAAATATTTAACAAATATAAATCTTAAAGAGCCTCAGGTAATCTTAAGGAGAGAGGGGCGTAGGGCATTTAATCTTAGAAAAATGAATCTCACTTACTCTGTCTCAATTTGATATACATTAGAAACAATCGGTCTTATCCAGGAATTAACCAAAAATTTCAGTCAAATACTGGACACTCCGACTGCAATTTTGATTCAAACTCCAAAAAAAGTAAAGGAAAACTCTTAAATATCTAATCAATGTCTATCCATGGCTACGTCTCGCTTCACCCAAGCTTCATTGGATATGAAATTAGGGTTTCAGAATGTCGACCATAGATAAAACATTGCTAGATAACTTTGGAGGAGAAAAGAGACACTTACCGGCAGTCGAAGCAACAGGGGGCGGAAGTAGGTGAGCAAGCGATGGCCAAAACAGGTGGCCAAAGGCGTTGTCAGCACAACACCAAGATGCAGTAAGGAGCCGTAGAGGGAAATGGAGAAACCCAAATCTCCAAAAGTTTTGAGAGCGAGAGAAACATAAACTGAAAAAACGAGGGAATCGTGGGATGGGGTGGAGTATAAACGGTTTGTAGATAGTTTTATTTGTGATTTTATTTTAATACCCTTGAGATCAAATGGAATAAAATATAATAATAACTGGTTTTATGGTAATTGAAGAAAAATTTCATTCTACAAATTGACCCTACTTCTCTCATTATAATAGCAGAGATAAGCTGTAAAACTGTAAAGCAGGCTAATTGTTAAAGGGTCAAGATGATTACCACTCGCCTAGAGAGGTGCCCTAGGCGGTGACTATCCAAAACCGCCTAGGCGACACCCAGACGCCTTGACTACACTGCTCTCGACTGCAATCATTTGTTAAAGAACTCTTTTCAACTTTTGGTCAGGTTTAAAGATTCTTGGTTATGACTTTCTCAATGCGTAATGACAATTTTATGGATGTCATATTTTGGCGAAATGTTCAATTTTCTTGCTTGGTTACTAATATACAGGCTGTAATTGACTAAACATTCTTTCAATTTTAAATGCATACAGGGAGAAAAAAAATTTAACAGGGACGGCACGTTATGCAAGTTGCAATACTCACCTGGGCATTGGTGAGTAAAAGGATCTCTTTAGCTTGTTTCATTTGCAAAATAAGCATGACGACTTACCTCATTCCATTCTCTTGTCTATAGAACAAAGCCGGCGAGATGATTTGGAGTCTCTTGGCTATGTTCTTTTGTATTTTTTGAGAGGAAGGTATTTCTTTTCTCACCACTACCATTTTTAACTAAATAGGTTAACATTTTGTAGAATTTGCTTATCGCACCTGGGGATTTTGTGTGTTTTCAGAATGGTCCATATCAAGTAATATAGATTCTTTCGGTTGGAAGTCAGACTACTTTATACTTTATGTTTCTATCATACTTGAGGGGCTGGGATGTTACGAGCAGCTGCGTTTTTTTAACAGATTATGTTTTAGCTAAATACTGATTTTGGTGTTTCTGCGTATAGTCTACCATGGCAGGGTTTAAAAGCTGCCACAAAAAAGCAAAAATATGAAAAAATATGTGAGAAAAAGTTATCAACTCCTATTGAGGTATGGGTCCACCATTTGTATATGTGATAGAATTTTTCCACTTCCACTTCGAAATTTGGAAGATTTTGTATTAAATATAACCGATAGCATTTATTATTAAAAGGTTTTATGCAAGTCGCATCCAGTGGAGTTTGAGTCATACTTCCACTACTGTCATAGTTTGACATTTGATCAACGGCCTGATTATGGATTCTTGAAGCGCCTCTTCCGTGACTTGTTTACTCGTAAAGGTATGGGTCAACAAATTCTCTATTCATCCATATTCATAAATCCTTATACATTCAATTTATAATAGTATTTCACTCTTTGTCATGTACACAATGTAAGGGTTTATATTGCTGGGTGTAGTACTTCTCCATATTGTAAAGTCAGTGTCCATTGCTTGTGAGATTGCTTGAAAGATCGTGTTGTTAATTGGAAAGAGGTTTGCAAACCATAAGAAGACGGGGGTTGAGTGGAGAGAAATGAGAATCTTGGAAAGTGTATGTGGAAGTTGACTTTGGGACTTGGGTAATTGCTTTTGGTTTTCTGTCATTCAAATCAAATATGGTATGAACTGAGACGGTTGGGGATTGCAACCTTTGTGCTAAGATCCTTGCCTATTCATTGGAAAAAATATTATCTATGTGTTGCCCTTTCCCTTTATCCATTATGATGTCACTATGTCAGTAATGGAGTTAGAATCAAATTTTGGCATGACTTTTGGTGTGTGTGTGGGGGCGGGGGAGAGAGTGAGAGGGATGCTCCCTACACGATCCCTCTCCAAAGAAGCCTTTGTTTCTGATTTGGTTTTCCTTTCCTCTTCCGGTCTTTCAATATTAGTTTCTGTATGAATCTAAGTGACTCAGGTGATATTGTGCCCTCTCATTGAAATAATGAAAGATGTTTTTATCTATCATTCCTATTTCGATTCTAGAGTGGATTCTTGAACCTAGAGGTACATTTCTTTCTGAATCTATTTTCAAATATACTATTCATTCTTCCTACATTTCGTTGTCTTTTCCATTCAAGAACACTGTGAAACATGTGGTCCCTCATAAGATCAAAGTTTTTATATGGATGTGGCTCTATGTAGTGTTAACACGTGATCAAGGTTCTGAATGTTGATATCGGTCGACATGTCGAGCCGTGGAAAAATGATATATTGTTTATTGGTGATTTTTGAAAAAATGGCAAACAAAAGGGGCAAAACATGAAATTTTGCAGTGAAACTTCAGGATATGTTAAAATAGATGTTATAGACCTTTTAGATTAAAAATATTAAAAAAAAAAACAATGTACATAACAAAAGCAATGGGAATAGAATAAAGATGTGCGCTCACGAGTGACGATAATGTATAATTGATTTATGTTTTATTCTCAATTAATCAAAAATTCATAATTTATAAGATTCATAATAATACAAACATACATTAAATTGGGTGTATAATAAATCAATATTAGTTTTTAACATACTAATTTTTGTCATATAATAAAATTTCTTATATGGCACATCATTTTTAGAAATATAATATTTTTTTTAATTATGTACTAAAAATAGTATGTTTACTTATAAGTTTATAAGTTAACACTTTAACTTATAAATTTTTGTACTGAAAATAGTATGTTCATCTATAAATTATAGCTAAGTGATTACTAATTAGTCAAAGTTTTAGTATGTTTTATTTATTTTAAAAAAGCTCTTATGGGCATAATCTTATTACATATAAATAATTTTGAATTTATAAAATATTATTAAGAAATTATTAATTTTTTAATATTACTAAAAAGCCCTTATGAGCATAATCTTATTACCTATAAATAATTTTAATTTATTATAAATATTATAAAGATTTTTTTTTTTAATATTACTAAAAAGCCCTTATGACCTTATGGGCATAATCTTATTAGCTATTAATAATTTTAATTTATAAAATATTATTAAGAATTTATTTATTTTTTAATATTACTAAAAACAATTAAAAGAGAATATTAGTAATAGAGAGTGAAGTTAGCATTACCCTTGACCTTGTCAGGGTTTTAAACATAAAACAAATAAAAGTAAAAGAGGTCAGAGTGAAGTTAGCATAACCCTTTTAAGGGTTTCTTAACTCTTAAGTCTTCGTAGACTTCAGAACAGAAGCTAGAAAAAAAAAAGAAAAAAGAGCCCGAGCTCGGAAAGGTGGAAGAGCCGAAGAAGGGGGAGAAACCTTCGCTTGGCGTTTGGCAACGGCGATGGAGACAGGACCCTCTTCTTCCTTCTTCTTTCTTCTCTACTCTCCAGTGTAGTCAAGGCGTCGCCTAGGCGACTTTGGGCCTGGGTCGCCTAGGCGCCCCTCTAGGCGGGCGATCCTACAAAAAATTTTTTTTTTTTTTTTTTTTTTGTTTAAAAAAAATCCAAAATTTCTCAATGAATAAAAAAAAAAAATAAAAACATGTAATGAAGTAGTAATAAAATTCTAAATCGTTTTTTTCACATGGATCCATGTAATATCTAAGTGGCTGATCCTCCCCGTTACCTCCTGACATGTCATACAATTTGACGTTCTCCAAATGAAAGCAAGATAAAATTTAATTTGATGGTTTCTCCCTTGCAATTGTTGGTGACATGGTGTTTTTCGTGACCATGATGGTCCCCCCCCCCCCAATTTAGGTCAGGTTGGAAGATGTGGCTCCTATAAGGCCGAGGCATTAGCTCTCCTTCATGGTCTTCGGATTACTAATGACTTCAATCAAGATAATTTGATGGTGGGGAGACAATTACAGTAATGATATATATTGGGATAAATAAGTGAAAAAGGTCTGTGCAGACTGTAGAAATTTCCACGTCAAAGGTACTTGAGTTACATCTTTTCTCAAGAGTTCTTTGGGCGTAAGATAGCAGATTCTCTCGCTAGTGTTGGGGTTGAGTAGGAATTTATTTAGAGGGGTAAATTTACTATAATAATGGTTGTTTTCTCTTCTTCCTATTCTACACTGTTTGTATCTCTCCTTTCTCTTTTAATTTTTTACTTTTTTATCCATCAAAGAAAAGGAAAAACTTAATTCTTCCTGCTGGGTGTGAGGATTTTGTTTTGCCTTAAGAGGCAAATGAAGTTTGAGTCATTTATTTTATATGTAGATATGGATAAATATATTATTACACATTTTACGGGAATTTTTGAATCAAAGATCAGTTCAAACAAGGAAAATTTTGCTATTAAATCAAGGAGTACTCGATCCTTTTTTCTTTTCTTTTCTTATACCTTAATTAATTATGTAGTTTTTTTCAACCAAGTTTCTCAATATTAAGTATTCAAACATTACTCTCTCGTGGATCCATGTAATATCTAAGTGGCTGAATGCATATTTTGTTCAGTTTTACGTTGTCCATCTTCTTAAATTTCGGGGGAGTTTGGCTGTGTTGTGTTTCTTTTTTCTTCTTTAACTTTTCATTTAATAGTCTAGCAAGGAAAAAAATCACTTGAGAGTCCGACAATTCGACAAGATTCGGTGGTTGCTGGTTCTGAATTACCTTAGTTATTTTTTGGTGCAAAACAAACCACTTTCAACCTTTTCTTAGGTGGTATTCGTCTATATTTTGTTGTAATATACAATATTCTATGGGGTCAAGCTGAATAGGTCATATTCGGTTCTATGCTTTCCTTACATCATTGCATGTCTTGGCCTCACATTACTTTTTGTATTTCATGTATAGCAGGATATGAGTTTGATTATATATTTGATTGGACCATCCTAAAGTACCAGCAAGCGCAAAGGACAAAAAATCAACCTCAATTATCTGTCAGTATTCCATTGACTTGGCTCACTAAAGCTTCTTCTTCCAATCACTTATTACTCTTGTATTCATAGAATTGGCGTCCAATGTTTTCTCCAAGCAGCATGGTGGCTTTTTAAAGTTTATTTTTAGTACTAATTTAGTGTTGAGTTGGTCTATGGGTACTCCCAAATATACTCCCAAATGTACTCCCTAATCCTAACCGACTATAACTAACCATTAAAGGCCAAGATTTAATTCAGCTTATATTGTTTTTTCTAATGCCACATCAGCTCTAATCCTAACCGTTTAATAGCTGAGTTAAACGGTTAGGATTAGGGAGTATATTTAGGAGTATCCATAGACTAATTCTTTAGTGTTTACTGCATGCTTACATTTTATTTCAAAGACATCTTTGTTATAGATGCTGATACTGAAGTTGGAATGTTTAACAAGAATTGATATCCAATTTGCAGCCAGTTTCTGGAGGGACCAGCAGTCGAGCAATGCCGATGGATGTGGACAAGCATGGAGGTAAGCTCAATTTTCTTAGTTTTCAACTATTGTATTACATTGTTTTACTTTACAAACTGTTTATGTCTTGGCTGGACACTCATTTATAATGTTTTAGTGCCATTTGCAAGATTGCATTAAATACTCTCTTAATTGAGTGATCATTTAATTATTGATGATATTTATCTTGGAAAGTCTTGCAATTCCTCCCTGTAATAGATGCAATTTTATGCATTTATTTTTATTAAGGTTTCAGAACCCGATCAGGCGATCACAGAGCACAACTAGGGTCATTGTCACCAAAAACCCGTGTTATACGCGCCTTAATTTTTTTATTTTTTTTTGGGGGGGGAGGGGGGGGGGTCGCCACTTTACATGGCATACTTATGTCGTAATTAAGTCTACCGTTTTTCGTATTAAACTCCTATAACGTGCATACAAAAACTTTTTAAAAAAAGTTTTTATAGGGTCGCTGTTTTAAACAAAAAGCATATTCATTTAGCTATTTGAATCTTATGATAGGGTTAATTTTTTTTTAAAGATATTATTGAATTTTATGTTAGGGTTTGAACTTTGAATCTTATGTAAGAGTTTGAATTTTATGTTAGGATTTGAATATTACGGGGTTCTAGCTTAGAGGATGGTGGTATTGTACTTTTTTTTGAATGGTGTAATATGACATATGTATGTTAAAATGTTTGAATGATGATATTTTGAGGGCTATATAATTGCAATTTTTTGTTAAATGATGACTTTAAATGATTGTTAGTAGTTGGTATCATGTTTCCTATTTATATATAATTATTAATTATTTTTTAAAATTTTACCATACTTTTCCCTTGTTTTTACTGTATAAGACCCGTATTTTCCCAGATCATTTCAGTTTAATACCCGTACTTGTACTTGGTGACTATAACTAGGGTAGGACTGAGACCGAGGCCAAAGCCGCAAAACAGCCAAGTTGCTGTAGATATATGTAAATTTATGAGGCTTAGTAGATCAAGATGAGGACACTGAGGAGCACCCTTCTTATCTGAGATTCTAATTTCTGATTCTCTTTGGACTATTATTTGAAAAATAACATGGTCACTGTGGTTTATTACTTAAATGTCAGGTGGCAATGGTGCTTTTTCTTCAGCTGGCGTGACAGAGCGAATAGGATTAAGTAATGCTGCTCGTCCTGGTGTTCGCTTACAATTTAAATCATTGACAGACAAGAATTTAAGTACTGATGATCCTGTTGAAAAGAATGTAAGTTATCATATGGTGTAACATTTAAAATGGTTCTTTTGCTTTTACTGATATGTATTCAACTTTATTGTACTTTTAGTTATAGAGTTGAAACTGGTAGGTGATTTTCTTAAAGGACTACTCTTTATAAGCAATTTATTTTTTGCATTATATAAATGGCAATTCCCTCACTAATTATTGCAGTTATTATGCTATAACTTGGCACTGTCTTCAGTTCATATGGACCACAGCTAGCTAACAATTGGTTGTTGCAGACTCTGAGCAATGCACACTTGCCATCTACTTCATTTGGTCTGGCTGGTGCCTCCAATAGAAATGCCCCAAAACCAATGGTGCCAACTGAAGCTGCAAACCTTGGAAGCAAAGTTGGACCTTCAAGCAGCTGGATTCAGTCATTATGCCGCAACGCTTCTGCCAAATGAATGGTATGGATACTCAATCTGATCCATAAACTCACTTTCCGTTTGTCTTTGCTATTATGCTTTAGAGTGTTTGTCTTTGCATAAGCCTCGATGAATTACACCTGCAATGCATGCTATCATACGGTTTATGGACTGCTGATTCTTGTTTTTTATTTCTTCAGCTATTAGTATGCAGAAGAATAGTCACAGAACACATTAACAGAAGCTGTCAAATTAGAATTGATCGAGTCCCTATCTGGATATTAGCACGCTTAAGGTGACTGTCACAAACACATTGGATGATGCTAAAAATCGGTCTACTCAAAGCTTGGTTGTCTTTGTCCACATAGATGGCGTAATTAACTTAAACCAGTCTTGTGTTATATGGTTCCATGTAACATGGATTAGATGTGAAATGTTTTATTTCATTCTTCTGTTAATAGATCATACAGTTTCTTATGCTATATGGTTTTTGATTTGGCAGTGTGTCTTTCATTTGATTCAGGATTGTGAGTTTCTTGTGTATTCTTTTTGCTTTATTCCTTTTGGATCAAAGCCTTGGATGTTCACCTGGATCAGTTTTAACCTTAGGTACTCGAGTCCGTCAGGATCTGAATAAAACACGGTAATCTAGTGTTTCAGGTGCCAATTTTTCATGCTTCTTGTATGGAGCTGTCATCAGGTACCTACGTGTCTTTTACTGTTTCTTACTAGTAATAAATTGGAAGCTTTAACCAAACATTTTATTTGTCTGACTTCTTATTATTATTCTTCATCCATTTATCTCATCTGTCAATTTTTTCTACTCTCCAGAAGGACCGGTTCAAATGCAGAAGCCAATTAATTTCATATGAAGGATTCAGGTCAAGTGAACATTTTCCCAACTTCACATGGGAAAAGTATGGCTCTCGAGAGGTTCAGATTTCTGAGGCTCGAGAGATAATTGAAGGTAGTCTGAATGTGGATGTTGCTTTAATCTTCCAAATTTATATTGCTTTACTCTTCCAAATTTATAATTACGGTATGCTGGTTTATATATAGATGTGTAGGTTGCTTAAATTTTTTCAAGTTACTAGATCTTTGTTGGGAACTTCCTGAAACTAGAATGCAGAACTAAATATTCCTTTATACCTTAACATTTTAAAATTTACTCTTCCAAATTTATAGTTTCATTACTACACATTTTTTTTTGTTTTGAACTTCCTGAAAATTAAAATGCGATACTAACTCTTCTTTTCATCCGACAATTGTTTAAAGTTCTTATCTTGTAACAGAGTCCTGATATGGGTAATAGTTTTTGAAGGTTGAAGTTCACACAATTTTAGGTTTTTACCGCCATTACTGTTGTTAAGAGAATAGTTAGTTTCTTTTAATCCACTATATGGTATCTTTGTATGCAATAGCTGTGAGAGATCATGCTACTGGGCTATTTGTTCACAAGATAATATTGATATTTCTGAATTTCTTGAACGGACTTTGAAAATCTGCTAAGTTTCATAGGTTCATGCCTTCTCTGTTCTACATGATTATTGTCAGATCTCCATATATTTTCTAACAAAATTCCATGTTACATGGGTATTTATTTGCAAATCCTTAACATTTTCTGGATCCTCAGAGGAATTTGATCATTTACTTTTGTTTGCCCATTGCTCCAATTTTTTTTTACCTTCTCGCTGTTCTGCCTGTTTATTCCCAGGTTGCTATATATTTGATTTTAAGCAGAATCTACCAATATCCTGATAGTATTGGATTATCTTTTTTGGTTGAGCTGCATGTTTAATATCAAGATTAGGTTTTATGTTAATTTCATTTATTTTGAAAAAATAAAGATGATTGCATGGTTTCATCTGTCCATGAAACATTCGTAGGATTCATAGTATCTTGAATTTCATGTTTTACCTTTGGAGTATCCACCCAATTCCAAGTTTGTACTTTGCAGGATTTACCTTTTCGTTCACACTGTCAGAGAGGTTGAAGTAGTCAGGAAGAAGCCATATAAAGATGGTATTCATTGAACATAAATATAACCTTCTGGCTGCTATATCTTCTGACCCGAGGAGGAAGAGCCTGCCCGACTATTTACTGAGAACAGGTGATATGGGGATAACGACGTATAAAGGGGCTAGAACATTACAGATTGCTATGAGATGCACACGAAAATTTTCTTCTCATCATATTTTACCTAAGGACCAGCAAGAAATTCCGAAATTGATGGTTTTTTTTACGGCCATACTTTGCTAGGACTATTTCAAGGCTTAAGCAGGCAGACTTAAAGAGCCAACTCAATCTGTTATTAATTGGACTTGGTAGGACTAAAGCTTGCACAAGCTGCAGGCTGGAAAAGAAATGGCTGAAATAGCCATTTATCTCAGGGTGGTAGTACTGGCTCACTAGAGGAGGATTGAGGAATCAGCTTGTGAATTAGCCTAGCTGGGAGAAGTAAATTAGCTCCATGATGATTGTGATATTGTTATCTTCATGCTGGGTTGGTATTGATCTCTCGCTGAAGAGACAATTAATTAAGGCAGGCAGCGGTTATGTTGAGGTTTGGGGGGCTAGTTATTAGGACAGGGATCTCAGGCTTTACTTGGTTACTAGTGTTGCTCAGTGGTTTCTAGCTTTACCAGAGTTAGTGATAGTTGATAAATAAAATGATGACCGAAATGTTTGAGCTGGTAGGACATGGATGGGCATTTGGTGTGGTGTACACTAGACTAGCTCATGACCCTTTTAAGACCCTAAATATGTAATTAAGTTGAGCTATGGTCTTCGCCTACATGATTGCTAATTTGCTCATTTGTACCTTCCGACTAGGGTTGTAAACGAGTTGGGTTGAGCTGAGCTGATTGCTGCTGGAGCTTGGCTGGTGGTATATATATTTATGTGGTTCAAGCTGGCTTGTCTCGAGCTCTTGAATGTTAGCTTGATCTTTGCTCGTCTATAGATAATTGAGCTGGCTTGTGAGGTTTGTCGGTTATTTGCCCGTTTACCCCAAATTTTAATATAAAGAACACAATTCTAAGTCTTAAGAGTTGAACACGTTCATTAGATTTTCTTTGATAAATAAACTTGAACAAAATTATTCTTCTCAGCCTAATTGGAGAAACATGATATAGATAGATCTATGAATTATGAATTTTGAAAGGATGAATTAAAATCTTTTTAAGTTTTACTTTGACAATAAATCCATATTTAAGTTTATTAATTTTTATGTGAAAACTAATATTCGTAGGGTATTATAAGTTGTACAATAAAATTAGCAAAGTTGAGCTGCTTGTTGCTTGTGTTTGGCTTGAGTAACAAAGGAGTTCAATCATTTAGCTCGGTGTGGCCCAATGAGCTCGAATAAGTTGAGACAAATTGAGTTGGCGCGCGAGCTGACTTGGCTCATTGGAAGCCCTATTTCCAACCTTATGTCATTCCGTCTCCATCGATTCATTGGAAGCCCTACTTCCAACCTATCTCATTCCTTCTCCACAGATAATGACCGTTCTTTGAGGGGTTTTCTTTTTGTAATAGAAGTGGTTTGGATCGATGCGTATAGAATATTGGATTTGAGTAGTGTTCATTTTTGATGGTGGGCTTTTCAAGTATCAATAAATACTCCATTATGATTTTGAGTATTGAGTCTCCATGGCAATAGATACCATCAACATGATTGTCCTAAAGTCATAATCCTTGGGTTGCTATGACCTAAATGTTAACTTGATTAATTTTTAAGCAATGATTAGCAAACCTGCTGCTTATCTTACCTCTGTGTCCCTTTTTATACCTGTTTAACCCTGATTAAGCTTAACTAAATTAAAGTTAAGATTTTTTTTCCTTCTAAAAACAAAGATTGGAGTGCTTAACCCTACGGGTGAGTGAATTGTAATCATAGTTGGTGAGTGTTTAAAAGTGGAGTGTGGGCCAATGAGATGACCGATCCTTTAGTTACATAATGGAAACTGCGGGTACGTTAAGCATTTTCCTTAATTTTTTCACCTACTAGGTCAAGGATCAGCCTGAAGACGATAGATTTCTATTTCCTTGGAATTAATCTCTCTTTTTATTACAGATTTTTCCACAAATGTAAATATAAAGTAATATTAGAAAATGATTTACAGTTTAAAAAAAAAAAAAAACTCATTTGCCGAAGCCAAACACAATATTTAACTTTTCTTCGGAAAATAACTCTCTAAACAAACACAGCGAGTGCTACTAGCATTTCTCGAAAAAATAGGGTCTTTTTTAACTTCTACTACGGCTAGGCCTAAGGCTGTCAAAGGGCAGGGTTGGAGCGGGGCAGGAATCACTGGATAGCCCTAATGTTGCCCTTAGAAAGGAAAATCCCTAACTTTGCCTTAGCCCTTTAAGGGCATGGATTGACTAGGCCCTAACCCTACGCCTCAAGGGTTAGGGTGGGGTCACATGGTAGAAAAAAGCAAGATTTTTCTTTTTTCATGTGAGATAATATGATTTTTTTCTATATTGAATGTCAACTCAATAGAGAATTCAATTGAAATTGTTTAAAATAAAATAAAGTAAAACAAATATAATAATAAAATTAGATAAAATAGAACCTATTTTCACTAAAAACTAAGGCTCTAATCAAAGTGTTAGGAATAATCACATTATTAGGGTTAGTGAATCAACCAATCAGGAGTTTAAGGTTAAGATTTCAAGGGTTTAAAATTTAGATTAAGGGGTTGGAGTTAGGGTAGAGCTGTCAAAGGTCAGGGGTCAAGCCTAACCTAGTCCTTACTTACAAGGGCAAGACCTTTAACCTTGCCCTAACCCCGTGCCCTAAAGGGCAGGACCGACATGTACCCTTGTTAAATGGGTTTTTTGACATGCCTACTTATTATAGTTTGCATTTTCCATCTCTTTATAGACTCGGTCTTTTTTTGGGATATCATTTACTTACATTAGTAGGGTTAGTGGTTAGCTTGGCTTAGGATTGTCCAGAAAGGGCTTGTCTCGGGGTTCAATAGAATAGGTGACAAGTGGTGGAGAAGTCAAAATCAGGGCATGATATTGACTTCTCCACACATATTAAGGCATGTGACCATAAGTGTATGAGAATAAGGAGGAGAGATATCAAATGGGGAGAAGTCAAAATCATGGGTAGAAAATGGAATGACTTCTCCCCATTTTTTGCCAAATGTCACACAATGTATGGAACCCCGAGACCAGTTTATTCGCCAAAGACATTCCAAGGCCGGTTAACTTAGGCATCGAAGCTCTTGCAAATTCATACCGGGATTGGATCTCACTCAATAGAGAGGCCACACGGCCCACACCCCACCACTGGCGCAAGAGGCGGGGTGTATAGGATTGGTCTATCAGAAACAAAAGAAAAAGGAGAAACCATTAACGTATTCAACACATACATAAAAATAAAATACTACACATTTATTTCATGAAAATATGATAAAAATTCTTTGAAATGCCATTAAAGAAATACTGAAACGACTACTAATCCAAACGCAAAGGATTCTTAAAAAAAGTTTGTAACTCTAAACTCTAATTATCTTCTGAGCCGTACCACTCCCTTTTCCACTCTAAATCCTTCAAAACCCTAACAACTTCAGCCAACACCAAACCAGGTCTTGTACATTCAATTCCAACCATCCTAGCCAAGATCTCAAGCTTTTTCTTCACACCTTCATCATAAAATATATTATCAACGCATCCCTCATCATCTGATAATTCGTCGACTGTGGCATCATCCGACACATGACGGCAAGAAGATTCGGCGTCGGACTTAATATCGGAATCTTCATCTGAGACCCCAGAAAGGTCAGAAGACTTACCACTCATCAACTCAAAAACAAGAGAATTGGTTCTCTCAATCCTAGCTTTCTCAAGGCCATCAATACCCATATACTTCAAACGATCCGAATTGTCCAAATGGGTATCGGGTTTCGGATGAAAAGCTGTAATAGAATGGCTAGAACGATCTAAGAACACATACTGGTGTTCTCCATTAGACAACCGCTTGGGCTCTTCTCCTTCATTCATTGTTGCAGATTTCTGAAAGCAAGTTGTGGGTTCTTAAAAGATGAAAAATATAAAAAAACTAGCAGAAAGAGAACGTTACAAACGATAGAGAGAGCTCATTGAAACATACATTAATCACTACAATAAAGGATTTTAAAGAAATATTGGAGAGAGAAAAATGAGGAAACTTATGGATCAAACTGTAATATTGGCTCTCTATGGAAACATACAGCTAATACAGTTCTTACGTTCGGCATGCAATGGAGTAGACGTGGCTAAATCTGAACCGTTAAAAATGGGCCATGGTCTCTGAGTTTCATAGATCTACGGTTCCAGTTGGTGGGTTGGTGCAATTTTATGCTATGGGCTACAACAAAAGAAATTGGGCTGTATGTGCATAATGTATATATGTGAATGAATCTAGCGTTTTATGTACCAGGAGTTGATCGAACGGTTGATATTGCCTGATAGGTATCACCATATCTCTTTTTTTTTTTTTGGTTGAAATCCTAATCACTTAATCCACTTACACACAGTGACCAAAAACAAAAAACCCACTTACACATCTCATTCCTGATCCCTAGAAGCAACAGAAGGTCAACCTAAGATGAGCTAGGGAATAAGCTATGATATGATAAATGATGTTATTATTATAATATTTATTTTAATCATTGTTTATTTTCTTTTTTAGGGAAAATACATTTACACTACTTGAGGCTCGATGAAAATACACATAGACACCCCTCAGTTTTTAGAAAATATCGTAGGTACCCTTATGTTTCAAACTAATGACACTAACACCTTTTTCGTCAGTTGACCGTGAGTAAACATGCTAAAAAGTTCAAAAAAATACTAAGTTTACACCTTAATATACACATGCTAAGCACACCAATTTTACACCTTATAGTGCATTTGCCGAAGATGAGCTATTGTCATAGGAGCTGAGATCAAGTCAGGTATTGCGGACGATTCTAGGGTTTCAATTTCGTGGTTTGGAAAAAATGACAACTTTCGTATATAAGGAACAAGGATATTTTACTGTGTTTAGCATGTATACCATATTAAAGTGTAAACTTTGTATTTTTTGGACTTTTTAGCATGTCGATTGATGGTCAAATGAGGGAAGGAGCGTATGTGTCATTAGTTTGAAACATAAGGTAACTATTGTATTTTACGAAAACTGAGGGGTCTATGTGTATTTTCATTAAACCTCGTGAGTGTAACTGTATTTTCCTCTTCATTTTTTTTAATCATAAATGACGTATTACCCAAGTTTACAATTTTTTCAAAGAGTTTAGCTAATAACGGGAGCTCGAGATTTCTTTCGAACTTTAGAGCTCCCAAAACATGTTTTGAGATAGGGTTGTAAGTATTTTTTTTTTTTGGTTGAAATGATATCATATATGTAACTAAGACACACTCTCTAAACACACAGTCAGACCTAAGGTAACCGCTAAGGTGCCATAAGGGTAAGTCCAAGCAACCACTCCAAAAAGCCCGTCTTAAAGGACATTTTGGTTGTAAGTAAATATTGAAATAATGTGAGGACATTTTTGTTCATACATTTTTATGTTCACTCATGCTCTTGGACTCTGCAAAATCCACATAAATCCAGAGTTCTAGTTCATAGTTAAACTCTATTAAAAACAATATGGAGTTTCCGATGTTGACACAAATTGAGTATCACCAATATTTGACCTTGTATTAAATAGTATCAAGTTAATACCTAGGGCCTTTGTGTGTTCATACCTAGGGCCTTTGTGTGCTCACAAGGAGAGGTTAGGGTTAGGTTGGGGGTACGTGGGGGCTTCCTTGAAGGTGGTGATTTGTGTATTGAGAAGGACCTTCCACTTTGGCCTCGGGATTAGAGGATGTTATCATACCTACAAAAAGGAGGAAAAGAAAATAATATATCAATTCACGTGCCCATGATTAAAGTGAGATTGTAGATTTATGGATATGGATTATAATAGGTTTCAGTGGTTTAAGCACAATAGACAAAAGTATAATGCTTTTTGGTAGGGACATGTGGGTCATTACAAAAAAAAGTTATGCCACTGCCTCTACTTCTCTACTTCCAACGCCCTGAGAGTAGGGTTCTTGCACAAAACATGTAATGATGAAAGAGTAGAGACAAAGAGATGCCTTTTGCTCGGTGCGTTTCCCTCGATCTTCCAAAACTCCCTTCTAATTCAAGGCAATAATCTTACTTCTCCCAACTTTATTTTAACACTGTATGGTTGCAGCCGTGGTTCTAACCCAGAGTGACCTAAAATTAGGTTCTTATGCATCCATTGTTTGGCTTGCACTAGTGTTGAATAGGCAAAGACAATTTTTGTGTATTTTCGTGCCTTTTAAAGTTGGGATGTGTCGCGAAATCTATTCAAATTTCCAAGTAAACATTCTTTATTACTAGTATGATAAGGGAAATGATTTCAAAACTCTTGATAGTACCTATTATGGAGACCTGGACCGTTGGATTCAAGATCTAATGGTGTCAAGTATTAAGTGATAGAGATTAACTTATGAACAAGAGCTCCGGTCCGAGCATCCCAAAATATATCTTATGGTAGGGGTAGTTTAGGAATTACAAAAATTACAAAAATTAAGGAAGGGTATATATGTCAACTAAATCTTATTTTTTATAATATCCAAAATACCCCTCATAAGGCATATTTTGAGATGTCTCGGTTATCTCTTCAATCAAAGCTCTATCAAAGCTCTTGTTCACAGTTAATCTCCTAATAATATGGAAAAAAGGAGAGTAAAGAAAAACAGGTTCACTAAGTAGGTGACTCTCGTAGAGAGCGGACTCTACGGACTCTATGTAGGACTCTATGTATATGTGAGTAACAACCTTTGTACCTTATAATACTCAGTTAGGTATGGTCTTTTGCTGCTAATAGAAGAAATGGTGAGACCATCCTTATAAAAGAATTCACTATTCCTAGATAAATTCATTACACAAAATTACCACAACCAAGCACCATCATTTCTATTCATAACAAGGTTTGTTTGGTTCACTGCGAGAGTAGACTTCCTCTAAAACAATATGGTTCGCAGATGGTCTTTGCATGTTCTACTGGTTTAAGTATTTCACTTAACAATTTAAAAAATAAAAAATAAATAAAGCCACTAAGAGGGAGTGGGGGGTTTGGCAGACCCCTACCTGTTTTTTTTTCCACGTACAACTTGTTGATAGGCTTATAGTTGCAACCAAACACCCCAAACGAAACTATCATTGATGTAGTTACTCCACTACAAAGCTTCCTAGTAGTGTTTGGTTATAACTTACAGTCTCATATATCTGGTATAGGCCGGTCCCAATTTCTTATTTTAGACTGTCGAAAGGGGGTACAAAGGACCCCCCAAGTCATGATGAAATCCGCCGCTCAAAAAATGGTCTTTAGCTCTCTTTTGTTTAATTTTTCAAAAGCACGAGAGTGGACAGTAAAAGAAACACTAGAAATCGGAGACAAAGATGGTCGACTTTAATGGGATCTCCTTTAAATAGAGTATATTCTTACACTTCACTTGCAAATAGAAAGTGCACCTTGGTACACTACCCATGTTAAAGATCGAGCTGTTCTTCTAATTCCCTTAAAACCTAGCTTGTAAGTGTTGCACTCACGTTCATCTCTGTATATAGTACTATGAGCTGGATTTGAATGAAGCAACCCATCTAAAAACCAGTAAGCTTTTGAAGCTTATATCACTTCATTTCAATTACTAATATTACCACAATTATATGCTTTGCTTGAAATATCGATCTAAGTGCGTTTTGTAAGCTCATTTTACATCGATTTGTTTTGGTATTCGTATAGGGTATGGATCCAAGTGCTTGTCACACCAAATGCCCGTCTAGTCGGTTGGAAAATATAGGAGAAGATGGCCCTGCAAGCTGGCTCTCAGTGTTAAGTGCTCCTCCTGAAACTCCAACTGAGTCAATGGAGTTTCTTGCTAGATCTTGGAGCCTCTCTGCTATGGAGCTCTCCAAAGCTCTTACCAACACAAATGTTACATCTGGTGTTCTTGATTCTGCTCCTTTCTGTTGCCTTGATACCAAAATACACGTCGCTGATCCTACAGTCTCATTTTCAGCTCACAATGCACCGAGGGAATCTGTAAAATCCCTTTCTTCAACTCAAAATTCAGTGAGTCATTTGGTCAGGTCGAGTTGTTGAGTCGACAACTCGACCAGGTGGAACAAAACTTTGATTTTCTTTCATTATTTAGTAGTTCTAATATAGTGGTAATTCATTCACATACGAGTAAGCTTGAAGATATTTACTGAGTCATCTCATTTTCATCCTTGTAACCAAGAGCATCTTTTAGCCAGAATGAGCACCTAAGTTTTTACCTATTGACTTTGTCTATATGTTACACAGTTACCTCTACATTTTCCAAGTGGTGAGAGCCCTCCAATTACTCCAAGAGAGGGTGAAAATACAAAGGTAATTTTTTTTTTCAATTTTCTTTCTGTAAAAATGAAAGTAAGAACTAATTTTTTTTGCCCGTATTAGCACTGTTTCTTTGCAAGTTTGGAGTTAGGCCTGGCTATATTTTTGCGAGCATTGTATAGAGTTTGAACTGGAGTCGTAGTCATAGGCCTCCGGGAAACAAACACCCCCCCTTATGTTTGCAGATTTCAGTTTAGAGAAATGATCTCCTAACTCACCTCAAGGGAGCTATTATGCCCTGATTGCTTTAACTAATTGTTGAATTTGTACAGGAACTGTTCTTGCTACATCAAGCATTACATCCAGACTTCCTATTAAACCAACAATTGCTAAAAAATGGGGTACCTCATCTATTCCATCATCATCATCATTATAATAATAATAATAATAATAATATTAATTACTATTATTATATGTTGATTTTCAGCTATATAAGAGTGTATTGAGGGGAAAGACAGTGGGGAGATGGTTGAAAGATCAAAGGGAGAGAAAGAAACAGGAGATTCGAACCAACAATGCGCAGTTGCATGCAGCAGTATCTGTGGTAGGAGTGGCTGCTGCAGTCGCTGCACTCACAGCCTCAACTGCTACATCGTCTGACATCTCAGCTGCTCAACATGGCATACCTTCCAAAACATCGGCTGCTATTGCATCTGCCGCAGCTTTGGTAGCATCTCATTGTGTCGAGATAGCCGAGGAAATGGGAGCAGATCGTGATCAGATCTTATCTGCCGTGGATTCTGCTGTTAAAGTGCGGACTAATGGCGATATCATGACCCTGACAGCCGGAGCAGCCACCGGTATCACACTGGACCTTCAACTCTGATCTAAACAATCACTGGATGTTTTAAATTAATCAAGATGCCCCTCCAAATCTCCTCCAATGATAAAAGGCAAAAGCTTACCTCTGGTGGCTGCCCGAGCTAAGCGCTCGGGCATCCACAAACCATTGGGCAGCTGGCGAGATTTTAGGTGAGAAGTCATTTCATTGTCTCCCTTGATTTTGACTTCTCCCCATCTGATTTCTTTCCCCTTTAAAAACACCAGGTGTTTAATGGTTTGTGGATGCCCGGGCACTTAGCTCGGGCAGCCACCAGAGGTAATCTTTTGCCATGATAAAATTGATCTTGAACTATATAAGCCTGATTTCTGAAAATCTCAAAGATGAATGGTAATTGGTAAGCCTTAAAGCATACAGTATATAAGCTTGATTTTTCTGCAGTATATGCAATGGAAATTCGCTTCAGTAACGGCAACTCGCAAAAGAATTATATTCGACTCTGTTGCCTGTGTAGTTCAACGGAAAAAAAGAGATCCTGAATATATCAAAGATGTCTAAATACTAAAAAATCCTGCCACAATCATAGTCTAATACAATCACAATTATCAATGCAGCCTTACGAGGAGCTGCAACTCTCAAGGCAAGACTGCAAAAGGTCTATTGGGGCGCAGCCCTTGCTCCAACCGAAGAACAAGTTGAAGAGGGCAAAGAGATTGACATATCGTCGGCGTTGAATTTCATTTCCAAAGGGGGAGAGCTTCTCAAACGTACAAGGAAAGGTATAGTTCTGCAATCTAAATTTCAAAACAGGTACCTGTGTGTCCAACCAACATGATGTGCCCATGTAGCCCATTTATAAGCATAAACAAGCCCAGTGGCATGGTGGTGGTGCTGAATGTAACTAAACTTGAGCAATGATAATCCAAAGAAGGGTTGCTTAACTAATGCATAAGAAGCTTATGATGCTATCTGGTACTTACAGTTATATATTTGTTGGTAGCAGGAGCTCTTCATTGGAAGCAAGTCTCTTTCTACATAAATTCAAATTGGCAGGTAAAATCAAAGAACAACCCACTAGTTCTGTGTACTTACCAATCTAGTGACTCAATTCTTCCATTGCAAAATGGCAAATCAAAACAGAAGTTTTAGCATTTTCTCAAGAGATTCCCCCCCCCCCCCCCCCCCCTAATAGTGATCCAAACGTGGAATGAATTGCAGGTGGTTGCTAAAATGAAAAGCAAGTACATGGCAGGAACATTCACAAAAAAGAAAAAGTGTAAGCAAATCCAATACTCCAGAGTATGACATAATACCTGGTCATCTCCAACCGTCCATGTCATCTGAAATTGACCAAGCTGTGTTTACAGGTGTGGTATCTGGTGTCAATTGTGATATCCCAGCGTGGTCCGGAAGAGAGAGGGAGGAGTGCGGTGAGCAGAGGGCTTACTTTGGTATTAAAACAGCAGACAGGTTAATTGAATTCGAATGCAGCAGCAAATGCGACAAACAGATGTGGACTGATGGGATCCAGCACATGCTGCACTGCCGCGCAAACATGACATGATTCTGTGAGAAGTTGTAAGAATTTGGAAAGGTGGAAGACTACATTTAATTTAACAAAAATAAATAAATAACAGAGGAAATAAATATCTCAAATTTCCTGAACTGCAGTAAGCTAATGACTTATTACAAGAGTTATTCCAATAAGCATAGTGATTTTCTCTACAAAAGGGCATTGATACATTTTCTTATGGGGTTTGAAAGAATCGATTTGGCAGAAGGCGAGATCTGATTAAACTGTTAATGACTCTTTGCATAATTTTAAGACGTGACAAGCTAGGTATGAAGACGTTTCTAAACTCATTCCAATTCCTTGAGAAAATCAATATTATCAACAAAGACCTGCAGCAAGTGAAAAAATGAATTAAACCCGACAGGATATGATCAGAATCATAATGAAGGAAAGAAAAGCTAACACAAACTGCTTAATAATTACAAACTGAAAAGTCAAACAACCAAATAAATAATATGGAACTATAGACTAGATGGTGGAACATGACTCGTGTTGCGGCTGTTGCCGACCCCAAATAGTTGTGAAAATAGAAATAATATATATATATATGGATGATGTGGAAGCTGTTCTTAAGAATCTCAAGGTATGAAAGTATTTCATGGACTAAATGAGTTCTGAATATTTTGCCTTTCAAGTATCTTTGATTAATTTATAGAGCCTAATGTGCTCTTTCAGACATTTACTGCACAGTCTGCACTAATATTATGGATCAGATCGCCTACACTGAAATCAAGCATCAAATACAATCCTGAATATTACGAGCAGAAAAACCCTTGCCTTTGTAAATCACGATCAAAGCCCACCCAGGGTACATGAAGCAGTGATAAAAAAATTAACCAATAAAGTCAGTGCACATCCGAATAAACAAAGTTTGGCAGGACAGAAATACAGAGTATAAATTTAAACCCTAAACTGGGCAAGTTCAACTCGGAAATCAAGGGATCCATTCCAAGTCAAGTTCATGTTTCCTATATTCGACATGTGTGCTTCAGCCCTCTGCCTAGTCCCATTTAATAGCTGCTATAAGACATAGTTTTTCTGTATACATGCCTCCTATTGCTGGGCAGTGAATCTATTTTTTTTTACTGAACATAACCTTGCCTTTGAAAGTGCCAATAATAATATATGAAATATGGGGACCAAGCTTCCCTAAAGATGAGTGCAAATCCTCTACAGGGAACCGGGTAGATCATTTTTGTATCCACATGGTCAACAAAATTGCAACACAAGCCGCCTTCTCAGTAGAGATGTCCCAACTAGGATTTTAGAAAAGCTAAAGAGACACGTGTTGCGATTTTTGTTGGTAGTGGGGCCAGGATACATAAATCCTCTACCCGATTCTAGGTAGAGGATTTATGCTCCCAAAAGATCTAGCAGACATGTTAAGCAGACGTGATGAAAAAACATAAGCCAATAAAGCCATCAGAAGCAATATTTAGGAGCAGTTTAGAGTTAAAACAAGCCCCAAAGCACAAGCATGAAGACTGAAGAGGCAAAAATCTTGAGATGCTATACCGATTTCCAACCATCAGGATCTAAACATGCAGTAATCTTGGTGTTGATACCGGGCAAAGGCCCAGGTTCACGGGTAATCTTCCCACCAAAGAGTTTAACTGCTTCTGCAGTCTTATAAACGTCATCTGTGCCAATTGCAATCTGTAAAGATACAAGAGAGCAGTCTCCTTAAGTGGTCCAATAAGATGAGTCTAGCATAGAGCAATAACCAATTCATATTTTCAGTAAAGATTAGTGACGAATCAAATGCAAGAAGAAATATAAAAGAATTATGATGATTGCACATGATGGAATTCAGTCTCATTTACACTGCTCAAATTCGAAACCTTCTGTACCACAGGTTTGAGGAAAAAGAAGACGAGGAAGAGTCTTCACCTGAGCATAACCATTTCCTTTATCATATTCGGTGATCCCATAGTTGTATGTCAACTCCAAAACTGCATTTTTATCTTCAGGACCATAGCCCATCATGGCTATTGTATACTGGAAAAAAATAGACCACAACTATATATCAGCCCAGCAGAGATGCAAAAGATACCAAGCAAGGCTAAAATAAGACAACTGAAACAAAGAATGATTGACATAAGCAAGATGGAAAGTGTATTAGCCGTTAAGTTGCCGCAAGTCTCTCAACATCAGGGAGATGAGCCAGGAGCAGAATGGCTAGCAATATCATGGATTTCTCCAGTCATTGATTCAGTTAGCCACTGCCTAGTTCAAGAATTTCCAGAAGATGTCAGAGGGGAGCAGTCTTAGGATTCTCCCTTTTGAGTAAGATAATATATGCACACAGATATTTACCATCGACAAAGATCTACTTCTACTGATTTATCTGAGAGTCTAGTGTACACATTGCACATACCCCACCCCCCACCCCCCCCTCCCCCTCCCCCTCCTCCTCCCCCTCCCCCCCACACACACACACCAATTCTGTTCTAGTAGGAAGGCATCAACCTAAGCTCCGGAATTTGCATGTCGCATAATACTTTGGTACGGATGTGCATTAGTAGTGATAAGTAAGCAAAAGTGCACGAGACTGAAATCACATAATTTGCGAAGAACTGGCAAAATACTTTGGTGAAGGATGTGAAGTTACCTTGGACTCAGGATTATCTCGTTTTCGAAGAAGCTCCATGCCGAAAGCCTTAAAATTCAGAGAAGGTACAGATTTAGAACTTCACAGTTCACATAGTGTGCAAGCAAAAGTAGTAACAGCAGAATTAGCAAAGAAGGCTATGTAAACTACAACAAAGAGCCATTCTAATTCATGCCCAGAACAACTCTTACCTTCTCATAGAAATTTATGGAGCGATCAAGATCACCAACCCGAAGCATTACTTGACACAGGGGCTCAGGCGTAGGTCCCCTCTCCAAAAGCTCAAATTTATAACCATCAGGATCTTCAATCAAAGCAATTACTGTACTGCCACCTTTGACAGGACCAGCTTCCCTAGTTACTTTGCCACCCTTAGCCTTTATGAGATCCACTGTCTTGTTAACCTATGCAGAGAAACAAGTAAACACAAACCCTAGTAAATGTTTCAGACCAACTAAGAAAATACAGCATTAGCTCTAGAATGTTAATTGCAAAACTGTACATCTAAGTAACATAAAAGACCTGTAGATAAGAAATGCAAGTGGCAAGCCCACAATAATTCCATATTTTCCCAACTCAAGTGCTTAGATGAATAATCAAAGATTAATTTTACAAAGAAATGTTCAATATTCCATAATGAAGTTTGTAATAACAGTATAACACTAAAGATGTTCTACAATATAATGAACATTTTATGCACGAGAAAGATCAGATTGATAGTCACGTTGACAACAGTCAATTTCATCCAGGTACACTATTCTTTAGGGGTTCTTCAATCGCATCAAACAAGAGGTTATACAGTTACACGTCCATGCAAAATTCAAATTTCATGCAAAGCTATTCCAAATTTTTTTTAAAAATTGTCCAGGTGAACCACTGAAATGGATGACTTTTAAAATATATAAAAATAATGGGTATCTTTTCCAACTGGGTCAAAGTTCCAAGATCGAACAATGAGTTTTCCAGTACTGCTTTAAACAACCAAGCTCAATCCCAAAAAAGTTGAACAACTTCTACAATGATTCTTGTTAGAAGCCCATTCCTGGGTGCAAAGGCGCCCACTAGGAGCTATCAAGAAATATAATGGTGATATTACATGAAGTAAGCTTAAGCATTGTGATAAAAAAAAACATATATTAAAATAGTGAGATTATGTCCGTCAAGGTAATACAAGATTGTTGTACAACATCTAGTTTGACATGATACAATGATGATCTGGGAAAACAAATCTTTTTCAAGTAATATACACTTACATCCTCAACCGCAATACCAAAATGGCCAAAACCAGTTCCAATATCATACTTATCAACTCCATAATCTGTCAGCATTGGTAAATTAAAACACAAATCAATGAAATGCCACCATAACCTATGGAAGTGCAATATTGAGTTCATAAAATGACAAAGTACAGTTCATACTTTTTAACATTCCATAAAAGTGGCATAAAAAGTTTCAGGTTTCAGGAAGAAGTGCCACAGTTAAGGATTAATCAGATGGCTTACTGTAAGTGAGCTCAACAACAAAGTGGGAATCTTCTGGCCCATATCCAAGGAAGGCATTCGTGTATCTCTCCTCGGGAATGTCACGTTTCCGCAATAGCTTCATCCCCAAGCACTCTGTATAGAATCTGCAATCACCACAAGTTAATTAGCATTTGATCTGAACCATGAATCATTGTTCATAACAAAATACAATAGGAGATCGACCAATCAGTGCTTTTGTAATGAAGAGGCGTACTTTATTGTCTTGTCCAAGTCCCCAACACAATAAACAACGTGGAGCAGTCTTTGCTTGTCCTTTTTTACCCACTCTAAGGCATTTTCCTGGGTAACACCAGTGTTTGCTTGCGCAATATTTCCAGCAGTGACAACATCTATGCTGTTTCCATCTGCTCTTAACAACTTAGATACTTTTACGCCAAACAACTGTGTCTGTGGGATAGCTGGATAACAGAAAAAAAAAAAAAAAACCCATAAGCCCATGACCTATCTGATGCGTCTACTTACTAACTATTAAAGAGGAAATCGATAGAGAGTGCATGTTTTAAGTCATTCATTTTTCCTTTTCTAGGAAGTAGTTTTGGTCTTGTCCACCGACTATGCCACAGCAGAAACCAAACAGCAGACAGAAAGAATAAATGAAAAAAAAAAAGAGCAAAGAACAAAAAAAATAAGGAAGGGAACCTCCATATCAAAAAATTTCTTCATAGTACAGCATAAGCAACATCAGAACAACCAAAAAAAAGTTATAGGATCCGAAAGAACCTTATCTATTGCCCTCTATCAATAATATGTAACAAAACATATGGTTTTACCGAAGACGTGGAGTTTGGTGGTGCCGTGATGCTACACATGGGTTACCAATGTGGTTACCCAAAACAAATTTGGAAAATATTTATGGTTCAGATGTATCACAAAGCATTAGTCTCTATCATACACCAATCCTATCCATATCATACGGTTTTCCGCCATTACTAAACATGTAAAGAAAATCTAGGTTACTAATAAAACTGGAAAAATTAAAACTTCGAAGTTCAGTCAAGAACATACACGAAATGTAGCATCTTCTACTTTCAGATAGCATAAAAACGACAATTCAGCAATCGTATTTTTATCATAGCATTCAGAAATCCAAACATCCAGCGGAAATCAAAAAAATCTCTATATCCTCTGAACAAATTTATGAAAGTATCCAGATAAATGACAACCACAACTGTACACTCAGATTTCTATCACTAATTCAAAAAAGAGAGAGAGAGAGAGAGAGAGAGAGAGAGAAATCAGGAACTTCAGGGATTCATAATGAGACAAAAGCTAGGGTTTCTCATGGGAAACGAAGTCTTACCGCTACCGAGATGAATGAGAGCGAGTCTCCGAGAAGGATTATAATCCGAAAGAGAAGCATTGCAGAGATTGGTGGATGAGAATCTGAGAGAGGAAATAGAAGGCCGAAAGGAGGCGAGGTTGATAGACGAAGACGCCATGGGAAAAATCTTCAGTCCTTCTCTGTTGCTGTTTTCATAGAGGTACGTTTTTTGGGGGAGGTTGAGAAACGCTACCCATACACAGATTTCCAAACTCTCACCGGTGGGTTGGTTTAGGTATTTTAACCCATATTAACCGTGGTTAAGACTCACTAACCCTTAGGGTTCAACAATCTAATCTTGATTTTTAGAAAATTTTACTAAAATTAATTAACCCTAATCAAGATTAGATTATTGAACTCTAAGAGTTAGTGAATTTTAACCACGGTTAATATGGATTAAAATAGACACATGTTGACTTGTGGATGCGATTGAACTCTCCTCGAGTTCAATCACGATTAGTTGTGATTCTTTTTCTAGAAATAGAAATTGAGGATAAATACTCTGCTCGGACGAGGAGGAACTATTGCTCATCGCCATCACAAAACCCCTTTCACAGCACTTCAACTATCGTTAACAAGTTTTAATTTCTGTGGGTAATGTTTTTCTTCATCTAAAAACAAAGGTTAAATTATTTAACCACATTTAAAAGGACTTAACAAGAGGACACGTAGTGAAAAAAAGGGGATGAAAGGCCCTCCTTTTTTTTTTTTTTGGGTAGGAAATCATCAATTCATTCATGAGAAAAGAGCATTAGAGGGCCGAGATGGTGATGCCCTTACCACCTTAGGAGGAAGGTTAAAACTTAAATTTAGAGCTTTTTATGCTTGCCCGTGGGCCTCATTGTTGATCCCACGTTTTACAAACTGAAAGATTAAGCTCTGAAATTGAGGATGAAAACTATTAATATTGGCTATCAGAGCTTGGATGTGATTATTTTGCTTAGAAAGTTATTATTTAACCGGTTCTAAAAGTCACAAGGAAAGTAACAAAATGTCCACTCATAATGAGAGTTTGGAAGTGTCTTCAACTAAAAATGCTTTAGATTTCTGTCATTTAAAAATTTCTCCTCTTTTTGAGTAGAAGTGTCAATGGGATGTATTTGGGTTGTATTTTGTAACTTTTGAGTAGGGTCCGCATCTGTTGACACCCTTATTTGAGCCACTACAGTGACTCTGCTTTATGGAGAATGATCTGTGGGATCAAAACAAATAATTTGGAAGACTGGTTATTAGTGAAAGTAAACCCCATTATTGAGTTGTCCAATTAATTTGATCAAGATTTCCTAACTAAGGATGTTGGCTAATATAGGGTTGGTTACATTGTAGTTGTAATTCGTTATAAGTCGACTTAAAACTAGACTTGTATTCGAGCGGAGCTTGGCTTGAGCCTGCTCAAGCTCAGCCTGAGTTTAATTTGAGCTTGAAACAAGCTTGAGCTTGAACTTGATTCAAGTCAACCCAAGGTCGGGTTGGCTCAATCTTGATTTGAATTTTGGGATTTTTTTATATTAATATTATATAATTTTAATTTTAATTTTAAATAACAACAAGAATTAAACTAAACAAAATCAATCCACTCATACTCAAAATAATTGAAGATGGTCCTTCAAGAGTAGAGAGTTAGGGTTAATGTTTTTGCTTTTAACTTAACTTTCTTTTGTTAATATTACTTTTTAAACTTATTTATTATAAATTAGAAAGTATTAATATAAACACAATTATGAAAAATATTATATTTATATATATTATTTTGAACTGAGTCATAAACGAGTCAAGTTGAATTTAACTGGGTTTGGCTCAAGCTCGGGTTGTTTAAACATTCAAGCTCAAATAAAAGCTTGACTTGGTTGTTCGAACCTAAAAACATTGACTCAGTCATTCAAGCCTAAAATGCCAACTAAAGCTTGGCATGAATGAGTCAAACTGAGCTGAGCCGATGTGCCAGCCAAACTATCTTAAATGAGGTTCACACACGAAATCATTTTGAGAAATACGAGCCCCATATACAAACTTCCAAGCTCTTACTGTGGTAGCGACAAGTGCCTACTTTTTCCTGTTATCTTCAAAATCGGCATGGACCACTTTTGAAAATTTTGTTTTCTTACCCTGTTAAAGGTGTAGCAATGCCAAGTGTACATTGCACCCACAATAAGAGTTTGGCGAAATGTTTTGAATTTTACGTCTGGAGCTAATCACTGTTCAGCGATTTTTAAGAGTTCTCAGATTTTAATAGTTTTTTCTTTGGTTTAATAGTTTGGTAGTTCTCTTGATATCTTTCCATCGGTATATCGTATGTGTTGAACCAATGTTACCTGGTTCGTCGATTCGCTCGGTTCAAATTCGAGTTCACAGTTCGCCAATCTAGAGTGAACCTAGTTCCTTAGGGGTATGATGAGATAATTCATTTTTCGGTTCACTTAGATTCTTTAGTTTGGTTCGCTAGCTTGGTTTATTACTTAAGCATGTAAAACAAAATATATATTTTCTATTATATTATAAAAATATATATCTTTTAAGCATGTAAACAATATATTACAAATAATTATTTGAAAAATAATTTTAAAAAATGTCTTTTTATGAACGGTTTGTGAACTCAAAGTATAAATTTGCCGAACCTAAAGAAAAATATCAATGAATTTGAATGAAAAATTTGACAAATTAAGATTGTTTTGAAACCACTATATGATTCGCTCAATTTCACGAACCAATCCGAACCGAACCACGAACCAGTTTATGGTTCGCTATATAACATGTAGCGAACTTGGTAATCCTGTGATGAATCCACTCGAATGAGAAAAATATGATGTTTTTTTGGAAAAGAAAATATGATGTTTTGATGTATATGTCCTACAACTGACTTGATAAAGCGTGCGATCCGCCTGAATCATTGCTTTGCCAAAATTTCTTGCTCATCTCGAATAGATAGCAAGGTTTGAAGGGAACGATACCGTCTCATTTCTCATTCCTGAAGAGGAGAGTGCACAAAGAGTACACAGTTTTTCTCTCTTTTTTTTTCCCCTGTTTAATAATAAACAATAGTTTGCAACTCTGTTAAAGGTCTGTTTTGTCATTTCAATACTTTTAAAATAATTTTTTTTTAGTATGTTAAATATGTATTGAGAAAATGAGCCATTTAAATTTTATGTTTTCTTATTTTGAATCACAGAATGAAGCTACATGGGCCATTGGAATGAGAATTGATTGATTGGAGTTGTAGTTTTGTTTTTCCATTTTCGTCAACAAAACCGTCAATGTGTCGACAATAATGGGTAATCAGAAGGATCCAGACATGGGCCACAGTGAGCTAAAAAATATGAAATACGTATGCTGGGAAACAATTTTAACACTAATTTTCTATTGAAATTCATATGATTACACACTTTTATTACCAGTTGGCCTTTTTTTTGCTTTGTGCGTGCTTCATATTTGTACTAAGCTAAGTTCTCTAACACACCAAAATATAAATCTTTTATTTTCTCTTCGCTTTTTTTGCATTTTACTACCCAATTTGCTCATTTATATGTCAGCCAAATATATAAATTCAGTAGACAACTTGATTGTTAAAAATTATTAGCCAACTGGTTTCAGCTAATAGTCATTAAACACTTGCATTTCTCTTTTCTTCATTTCTTTTTAATCTTGCTTCCCGTGCATCGCACGGGGTTTTTGCTAGTGTCGTTGGGTGTATGAGGCTCAGGATGGTGTGGAACATGGATCCGATTACTAATTCCACTGATTTACTTAAATCCTACATTTTTCAAATATTTCTTTTGAATATTTTACGCGTGACTAACCTACTGTAAGATTATAAGATAGTTGGGTACATAAGATAGTTGCTGGAGTATTGTATAAACAGTTGAAACATATAATGGCAATGCCATTTGTGAACATATTCTTTCGGGAAAATGGTTTCTTGCCCCATTTTCTGTGTAAACTAACAGTTTTAGCCGTTAAGATTAATCATAAGGGATTAAACAAGTCACCTTAGAGTGTTTTTTTTTTGGTGACGGGGGTATCCGGGCCTCTTAGAGCACCTGACTAGGTCCCCCGGGCACGTGTAGAGCCCTCTCTCCACATGCGCCAAGAAATTCGGGATAAATCCATGGGGTCGCCAACGAGGGCAGGGAATCGAACTTCGAACTTCTACTTCTACTTCCTGAGGTGTGGTCTTAACCATCAGTCCAACCCCCGTTGGTTTGTCACCTTAGAGTTGCTCTTCAGTTCAGAATATTTAACTAGATTGTATGGTTCTAACCATTTGATCTATTATTTTATTTCATAGATTTGGGCATACAGGTCAACAATTCTTTTTGCTTTCAAATGATAAATTACATCATTTGAGAGGGTTTGTGTAGTTGCAATTAGCTTGTGCTACAAGTTGTGCGTGCGTGTGATAGTGTGTTATGTTTCCTTCTAACAAAAAAAAAATAATAATAAACTATACCAAAGTGTGTACTTATAAATGTATCATTACTTAGTAGTATGCATTCAAATCATATTAGCCATGGAAACCACGTGGGAACACCGTACATCTTTGGCTTGTGCTTCCAATTTTCAACAATAAGAGTGATATCTAAAGCCATTGCATTGATCTCGAGCTATGTCTTTGGCTTGCGCTTCGAAGTTTCAGCAATAAGTGTCTGTAAACTTTGGGCAACCATCACAATGGTATTAAAACAGATAATTCACTTTGTGTTGTTAACATGCCAGGACATGGTTAATCATCCAGATGCTTATGCAGTTTAAAGGAACTTGTCATGCTGACTAAATATGACATCTTATTTAAAAAGATGTTCTCTTGAATACGATTTAAACTACTCATCTGTTTCATGTCCTTAAGTGCATTCCAATTCACATTAATACATGATTTGAATGTTGTGTATAATGAACTACTGACAGATCATTACAAGCTTGCCTCCACATGATTCGAGAGCTGATCTGAGCTGTCACCGCCTTAATGAGCAACTGGCAACTTAGGGAAAGGTCTCTTTTTTGCTTTTTCCTGAACTCTAGATTGTAAATTACTGAACCAGAAGTAATGAAGATGTTTTGAATTACAGATACTGAGTGTAAGTGATGATGTAGTTGGTTTAGAAGAATTAGAAGGAGATGGAGATGACATTACCCACCAAAAAGCCTGCCGCTCGGTGGTATCAATGAGCACCATGTCGGGTGCAATCAGGATGGTTTACATGGAATACAAGTATAACTATTCTATCAACTTTTCCTCTATTAACTTTTCCAACTAACATGTTTGAGATTTTATTTGCAGCACTGGACGGAACAAACATCATGGGCAGGGCCAGCTAGAGTAAGCCCAAGGATCCAGCTAAGCGACATGTCTTTTCCAAAAGACACTTCGGTTGACATGACCAGACCAAGCCAAGATTCATGAAGGCCTCATAAGCATTTGCAATGGGGCCGGCTCAACATCGACCATCAACCAACAAAAGATTGACTGCGACATGTCTTGCATGGTTACCCCTCTTGTCAGCTCCTCCTACTTTTTTTTTGGTAAACTCAATCATACCACAAGGCAATGACTGAAGGCAAATACAAGGAAATACTCACACCACCCATGCAAACCCACACACACATACCCAACATACAAACTCACACACACAGCACACACATGCAGCCCTTGTAAGCTTCACCATAGAGCTCCTCAAAACGGGTACCAACCGTTTGAGGAGCTCCTCCTACTTGGACAACAATGTTGTGGAGAGCCCACCGAGTTTGGAGGAGATGATATTGCTATTAGAATTAGAAGGAGGCCGCAAGGAAGGCAATTTTGGACAACTACAGTCAAATCAAATTTATAGATGCAAATTTGGATTGTTTCCTAGATGGCCTAGGATATCTCCTTGAGTTGGTCCCATCGAATGGGTTTCTCAATTGCTACATTCCCTGAAAAGTTAGGGCAAATGTGCACATTTTTCTTAATCAGGTCTTGTCTTTGGTGAGGAGATTTGATTAACCTAGAAGTTTCCTTAACATATGTTCTGTGCAGGAGAACCTTAAGATTGGAGTGTCAAGTGAGACTTTCAGGCACAACCTTAAACCATAATCAGATTGAATTCTATTAATTTCATTATTGTTTTTTTTCCTTTTCAAATGCATTATCAATCCAAATTCAAATAGATACCATTATACTTTTTTTCCAGTTATTAAGTTACCATGCCAGACAGGTACACCACCCGGCATAGGAAAAGTTTTCATTTTGCAATTGTATTACTTCTCTTGCATCACATGGGGTGTTTGCTAGTAAGTAGATATACTTCTTCGTATTCAATGTTTCTTCTTATTATTGAAAGTCTATTTGTATGTCTAATTTTTTTAAAGAACTATTGTATTTAGATTTTTTTATGTTATTACTTTTTCTTATTTTTGATTCTAATATCTGCCGTGCCACGCACGGGTTCCTTACTAGTACATATATATAGGGGTTAGTATCTGTTCCAGGGTGGAGTCAATAACCACGCACACCCTCCTCACGGGATCGAACCCAGGACATCCCTCCTAGTTTGGGGATAGGGTGGAGTCAATAACCACGCACACCCTCCTCACGGGATCGAACCCAGGACATCCCTCCTAGTTTGGGGATACACAACCATTGGGCTATCCATGTACGGTGTCCAAATTCTGGTTAGTTGGGGATAGTAGCTGTTCCAAATTAACCATGATAACGACGACAATGTTAATAAGGGGAAAAGATTAGCTCTGGTGGCTGCCCAAGCTAAGCAATCGGGCATCCACAAACAATATGGCAGCTGACAATAATTTAGGTGAGAAGTCATTTCATTGCCTCGCCTTGATTTTGACTTTTCCCCATTGATATCTTTCCCCTTCAAAAACGCCAGGTGCCTTATGGATTTAGTCACCATTGATATCTTTCCCCACAGCTAATCTTTTCCCGTTAATAAGAGCGATCACTAAGACTAGATTTAGTCACCGTTGCTTCAAAAATTCTTCAGGGTTGTAGATGCCATCGTTGATTATGCATGGCGAAGCCACGACTTGATCTTTGCGACCAGGGCGTAATTAAGCTATTCAGTCTGTACTACTCACAGTGGCCAATGATGGTACTACTAACAGGCCTGGATTTGCGGTGCTAGATTTATTGCAATTGCAATATAGGTTACAAGCGATTTTGTTGGGGGACCATTACAAGTTGAATTGAACAAGTACCAGAGCAAAAACTCATTGATTGATTTATGATTCCCCTGAAGTGCATTTTTATTATATGGCCTAATCATGCAAGCTTGAAAATTAAGAAATTAAGCTCCATTATTTCTTTGGACACAACTCAGAAGCCCATGTTTCTAAGCAATTTTGTAACATTTCTCTCTACTGTAAATGGTTACCTTGAATCTTCTTCTTCACCCATGACGGCGACAACACCGGGCTGATCATCTCATATCCCATGATTTTTATCCTTTGATCATACCTTTCTGTGTCTGAGTCTATCTTTTTCTCTTCAGGAAGAACTCTAATTCTCCACACCTTAAACGTCTGATCCAAGCTCGCGCTATAAACTAAGAACCCCATTACAAAGTCCTTCTTCACCTCCAAAGAAGCTGTTAAGCATTTCACTGGCCCTCGATGTCCGTCCAAGACTGCCAAGCATCCATGAAAGGAGCTTCCTTCTTCCCTCCTCCAAACCCTAATAGTTGTGTCCTCTGAACCACTGAAGACCAAACTCTCTACAGCTACTAAGCAAAGAACAGCAAAACGATGACCGTCGAGAAATCCTCCATGGTTGAATCTACCTGACATTTTCTCCTTCTCCCAAAAATTGATGAACCCATCTGAGGATCCAGAGTAGAGGAAGCAAGAATCTTTTGATGAACCCAAGCTTAAGGCCAAGGCATTTACAGGTGAACGTTGGAATTTGAGTATCATGGTGAGAGTATGTGAGCTTTCCATATAGACTCTCCTCCAAATCTTGACTGACCCATCTGAAGAACAGGTGAATACACACCCATCTTCTTGGTTAACCACAATTGCATTTACATTGTCTTCGTGTGCCACAAATGAGTCTACACATTTCTTATCAGAAACCCTCCAAGCCTTTACTGTTTTATCCCATGAACCTGTATATAACAACCCTTCTGCATGGTAATAAGCAAGGCAAGAAATGAAATCCTTGTGTTGATGAGTGTTTGTTCTTTGGAACAAGAGAAATGGGCTTCTTTGAGGTAAGGTTGTGATCTTCTTACATCGAAAATTCTCGGAGAAGGAGATGTTCCATATACGAATTTTGTAGTCTCTATGTGTAGTGAAGAGCATGTTACCATAAGCTAAG
Source organism: Tetracentron sinense (assembly GCA_015143295.1). Taxonomy (NCBI): domain Eukaryota; kingdom Viridiplantae; phylum Streptophyta; class Magnoliopsida; order Trochodendrales; family Trochodendraceae; genus Tetracentron; species Tetracentron sinense. The sequence goes on from CM026565.1 coordinate 34,179,622, forward strand.
ATAGCTCGAACTTCACCAGAACTTGCCTTGAGATAACCGCGCTCGACGCACTCCTGTTGCTGCCACAGACGAATATGGCTACTCTGGGATCCAGTGAAGACCATACCCCTTGAGACTCCTATTGAGAAGATATTGCCGTCATGACGATGGAGCGACGCGACACAATGGTAGAGTAGAGATGGGGAAGGGGTGGTGTGGAGAGGAGAAAGTGTCCATGGTGACTCAGGGCTTGGAGGAAAAAACGAGATCATTGAAGGTGATGAATGCCTTGTAGGACTCATGAACTGGGGATTGGGTTCTAACATTTCTTGATGAGTTTTGAAGGAGAGATGTGTAGGAGATGGTTTGGTCTTTTTATCTTCATCAATGAGGCCACGAAGTGTTCTCTTGCCATAGAACTCCATGACAAGAGAGAGGAAGAGAAAGAGAGAGAGATGGTCTTGAGATATAAGACTGAATGGCTCTACTTATAAATCTATAAGTCTGTTGCTGAATTTGTAGGCGTGGTTATTTTGGGATCATTTTTTTTTTGTTGAATGGATAAACACACTCACATAGGCCAACACACACGGTCCACATGACGCTAAACCCAACCCATCTCACCAAAAGAACATATCTCTTGCTGAAAGGAAAGAACATAATATGGAACTCAAGGTTAGCATGGGTTTGGGACCATTTGAGATGTTAAAAGCACGGGATTGGGACCATTTGATATGTTAAAATGGTCGACATAAATTCGAACGTCCCATGAGATAGACTGTAGGTTGGAAGTAGAGAAGAGCAAATAAATGGTGTTGAGCATTGCAATTCCTAATGCCTCTTAGGAAAATGCTAAGACTTAATCGCCCAATAAAGAGAAAATCAAATCACCTTTAAAAGGATTTAAAAGGGAAGCAAATTGTCCCTGTTCTTCTTGGGGCCATGAGTTTTTAAAGGCTTAAGATAAAATCTGTTGTAGTTTTATAAGAGATCTTGGCCTTTAAACACTCAGACCATAGAGAAGAACATAGACTATTTAATTCCCACTGAATATGGGCCCTACAAAAAAACTTCTCTATTATTGGTGCTAGCACTCCCCTTAGCTCATTATTCCATATGCAAAAAAAAAACTTCTCTTTATATATCCTAGTTTCCTACGCTTAGGTATCTTATGTCATTTTCAAGAAATATAAAATATATAGTTTTAAGTATGATATATTCTTCTATGTGATAACCTGGCAGGGGTTTTAGGATCATAGGTAAAGCTACCCGAATCATAGGATCATAATCATTCAAATGCCAACAGGCCCAATGGTTGTGTTCGACTATTTGAGTGCAGTTTGGACCTAACACATATATAGCCGATTTAATGATCAGTCTCCAACACTTGTGCACCATTTTACCATGATACATCATACCTAGACAGCTACTGTATTCATAGAATTTTTTAAATGCATAAGGCCGGTAAGCTATAAGTGAAAGGCCATCAGAGATAGTTGTGGATAGTTATGCAATCTAGGTAGAATAGTGTTTTGTTTGTTTTTTGGCTAATTAGGGATACTACTTTTTGGTTGTATTCTTCCAAATGTTAATATTAGCTTTATTTGGCAGTCTCTGTACCTAGGGGCGGAGCTAGGAATTTTTCCTGGGGGAGTATGGGTGTTGGGGCGTAGCCCCCAAATATTTTTCTTTGGACAATGGGTTCAGGAGAGTGGCCCCATCCACATTAAGAGTTAATGGCCCCAATTCCAAGTCTTCCACATACGCAACTTGGTGGCCACAAATGGCAAACTTTTTCTGTTTTCTAATTCTTTAATGTGTTAAAATATGAAAAATCTCCACTTGATAGGCTAAACTTGTGTCTATAGAACCTTTTAGAGTAAATGCGATTGGGTATATCACTCCTCATATGGAAAATTTTCATATTAATTTTTTTTAAAAAAAAACATCTACCTGACTATAGATTTTTAAAAACATCTACCTAACTATAGAAAGGTTTTAGAAAATTTTGGGGGGCCCTCCCCGCTCCTGTCTATACCCATATAAGGATCAGTCTCCTTAGATCAACTGTTTCTTTTTCTTGGCTCATTTACTTATTATTAGTAGCATTAGTTAATGTTCAGTTTGTAGTGGAGAATGGACTACTTGCAAGTGGTCATCCATTGGGAATGGATCCCAAGACCTCTATTACCATGCCATATTTGCTTACTTAAAAAAGAATTGGATAAATTACACTCACCTTCCTTGAGGTTTGGTGAAATTTCAGAAACTACTCCTCTAGTTTATGAAATTACACTACCCTCCCCTCAACTTTGGTTATTTGTAACAGATATCCCCTTCCCTTGAGTTTACCGTTACTTTGTGGATGGACTTTAATGATCTCATCATTTAAACATTTTAAAATGTCTAAATCATCATTTTTCAACACAAGGTTAGTTAATTCAATAAAATAAATGATAATTGGTTTCTAACCAAGGCTAATAATATCAACTTAAGGTTAATATATATTTCCAAAATCAAGTATATATATTTTTTTTCTAAAAACCAATGTTAGATAGATGAACTCTAGGGGTGAGTGAATCTTAACAATAGTTAGTGGGTATTAAAAGGGACACATGGAAACTTATAAAGATCCTTTAATTGTGGCTAAACATAATTAACCTAAGGTTAACATTTTATTTTTTTCTTAAAAGCAAGGTTAGATGAATTAATCCTAGGGGTGAGTGAATCTTAAGCACAATTAGTGGGTGTTAAAGGGGACCCGTGGCGGATTGTAGAGCCCCCTTTAATTGTGGTTAAGCATTATCAACCTAAGGTTTTTTTTTCTTTCTAAAAATCAAGGTTAAATGAATGAATCCTAGGGGTTAGTGAATTTTAACCATAGTTAGTAGGCGTTAAAGAGGACACGTGACGGCTTGTAGAACTCCCTTTAATTGTGGTTAAGCATAAGCAGCCTAAGGTTTTTTTTCCTAAAAACCAAGGTTTGATGGATAAACCCTATGGGTGAGTTAGTTTCAACCATAGTTAGTGGGTTAAAAGGGACACATGGGGGCTTATAAAGATCCTTTAACTATGGTTAAACATAATTAACCTAAGATTAATATTTTTTATTTTATTTTCTTATAACCAAGGTTAGATTAATGAATCCTAGGGATGAGTGAATCTTAACCACAGTTAGTAGGTGTTAAAAGGGACACATGTCGGTTTGTAGAGCCCTCTTTAATTGCGGTTAAGCATAACCAACCTAAGGTTATTTTTTCCCTAATACTAAAGTTAGATGGATAACCCTAGGGGTGAGTAAATCTTAATCATAGTTAGTGGCTATTAAAAGGGACACGTGGTGGCTATTAAAAGGGACACGTGGCGGCTTGGGAGTTTATGTTTTTTATTGGTTGAGCTTTCAATCGGTAAAGACGTGTTTCCTCAATCAAGTAATAGAGGTAAAATGGGAAAATGGTAACTTTAGTTAACAGTGTTAATATTAAGAGTCTGACAGGGGAGGGCAATGTAGAAAGGAGAGGTTTATGAAATTTCACCAAACATCAAGGTGTAATTTACCCAAAAGAATTTCTTTCTAAAAGAAAGGGAATGATTAATTCCACGAAAAAAGTTTTTTTCACGAGGTACAACTAGCTATTCTTATTTATCTATTGCGGAATGGACATAGATCAATTTTCCATTTATTTGAGAGTATTGAATACACCGAAGAGAGGCCACACTCTACCATTGGAGCAAGCCACGGGGTGTCCGGCCATGGCTCAACTGGTTGATGTATGTATTTGCAACCCTGAGATCGATCTGTTACCAACCAGATTACCTACCAAAACAGAAACAATGATCATCTATAATTCGTCATTATCGAGACATAGTAGGGCCGTGCAGCACTTGCTCTCAAGTTCTTTTATGTGGTCTCATTGCTTACCATGCCCTCCTTCTTAACATCCACTAATTGTGGTTAAGATTAACTCACCCCTAAAAAAATGTTTAAGAGTGAATGCACGGTCATCATTGGTCACCATGCCCTGTGGTTAAGATTCACTCACCCGTAGGAATAGCCATTCAGTCATTGATTTTAGGAAGAAAAAATATTAATCATAATTTAGTTAAGTTAAACCATAGTTAAAAGGGGTTTAAAAGGACACAGGGATACGACACTCGATGCAGGGTCAGCTAATGACTGGGCTGGGAGAAAAGAAAGTGAAGTAAAGTAAAGTGAAGTAAAAGGAAAGAAAGAGAAAGTGAGTTTTCTCTTGTATGTTTGGTTGAGGCATGCTAGCCCTACTCTTGGTCAAGCTCTACTCTCAGCCTCCACCAACCACCTATCCATTATCAAATCAGTTATGGCGGTTAAAGCACTATCTCTCATCAAGAATGGACAAGTGGTTGGTGGAGACTGAGAGTAGAGTTTGACTGAGAGTAGGGCTAGCATTCCTCATGTTTGGTTTGGGAGAAAAGTGGTGGCCACTTTCTCTCACTATTCCACCAAAAAGGAAATTGGAAGAGATACCTTCCTCACCAGCTGCTTCGGGCTTTCAATAACAACCACAGGTTGATTACATCTCATAGGAAAAGTTCTGCAGTAGACACAAAAAATCTTAAACCAGGTTATGGGCCCACAACTTGTTTAGATTTAAGCTCATGATAATCCTCAAAAGCTGAAATCTAAACCCAACTAAATCTGTCCATACTCCAAATTCATTTCAGTTTTCAAAAACCTGTATGGGAGTTATTAGAGAGGAAAGTACGGAAATGGGCTCCGGATTATGAAAAAACCCGAAAATGGGCTCCATTTTGAAATTTTTATTTTTGTAGGCTCCTACAGTGATTTGAGTGAGCACGTGCTTTCTTTTCTCTTTTTTCTCTCCAAAATACCCCCAACTCTGTTAGAGATCCCTTCAACATTGTATGACTGAGCTTAAACTTAAGATTTCCCTTTCGTTGAAGCTTTCATCCGAAACCCAAGCTTTCACATTCGTTGCAACTGAGCTAAATGCTTCATCTGAAACCCTTCAACACAAACTAAGCTAAACTCTTGCTTCATCCGAAACCCTTTTAAAGAAGAAGAAGAAAAAGAAAAAGAAGAAGAAGAAAAGTGTCTTATACGTTTTTGATCAATTTTCGATGGTTACAGTGTTCATTTCAATTTTTTCTAAGGTTTTGTGCTCATTTTCGGGATTTCCTATTATTACAGTTTATTTTATGTTATTACATTGCATTTTCGATGGTTTTGTGCTTATTTTCAATGGATTTGTGCTCATTTTCGGTGGTTTTCTGTTATTACAGCTGTAATTAGAGTGCATTTTCGATATTACAATACTTTTTTGATAGTTTTGTGTTCATTTTCGGTGGTTTTCTGTCTCATTTTCGGTGGTTTTCTGTTCCTCTGGATTCAGATAGATTTTACCCATTTTAGTTTTTTGACCATAACTTTTGACCCGTTCATCGGATTTTGACGATTCAACTTGTGTTGCACTCGTCTTTCGAAGGAGAACAACTTTCATGTTTTACAAAAATCCTAATTTTAAGTTTTAAATGGTCTAAATTGGCCCACAAGTGGACTGGTCTGCAATTTCATCAGATAAGACATCGGAAAACCCACTTTTGACTTAGCTTAGACTGAAAATATGAAAAAATATTAAACATGAACCTTGAAGAGGGTTCTAATATGGTTCTAATGGTTCAAGAATAACTCAATTCTGATAAGCGATGAGAAAACTAGAGCTTCCTAAAATTTGAAAGATGTTAACAGAAAACCACTGAAAATGAGCACAAAACCATCGAAAAAACATTGTAATATCGAAAATGCACTATAATAACATAAAACCCCCAAAAATAAGCACTGTAATAACAGAAAACCACCGAAAATGAGTACAAATCCCTCGAAAATAATCACAAAACCATCGAAAATGCACCGTAATAACATAAAACCACCGAAAATGAGCACAAAACCATCGAAAAATCACTGTAATATCGAAAATGCACTATAATAACAATGCTTTTTCGGTGGATTTTCCTATTTTCAGTGGTTTTATGTGATTAGAGTGCATTTTCGATATTACAGTACTTTTTCGATGGTTTTGTGCTCATTTTCGGTGGTTTTCTGTTAACATCTTTCAAACTTTAGGAAGCTCTATTTTTCTCATCGCTTATAAGAATCAAGTGATTCTTAAACTATTAGAACCGTATTGGAACCCTCTTCAAGGTTCATGTTTAATGTTTTTCCATATCTTGAGTCTAAGCTAAGTCAAAAGTGAGTTTTCCGATGTTTTATCTGATGAACTTGCAGACCAGTCCACTTGTGGGTCTAGTTAGACCATTTAAAACTCAAAATTAGGCTTTTTATAAAACATGAAAGTTGTTCCTCTTTGAAAGACGAGTGCAACGCAATTGAATCATCAAAATCCGATGAACGAGTCAAAAGTTAAGGTCAAAATACTAAAGCGAGGTAAATCTATCAAAAACAACAGGGACAGAAAACCATCGAAAATGAGAGAAAACCACCGAAAATGAGTACAAGACCATCAAAAAAGCACTTTAATATCGAAAATGGCACTGTCACATCAAAAGTCCCGAAAAGCAGACAACTAGCAACCCAAAAATCTCGAAAATGACTAAAATAACTATCTCAGAATCACGAAATTGGTCACTGTGACCTTAAAAAATCCCGAAAAATGGAACTGTCATATCAAAAGTCTCGAAAATAATAGCAATAATTAATTAATAATCCCAAAAAAACATCAAAAATGCCGAAAATGGCTCCTACTCTAAAAATCTCGAAAATGGCTCCTGTCGCCCTAAAAAACCCCGAAAATGGCTTGTCACCCTAAAAAATCCTGAAAATGGCTCCTGGTCTCCATAAAAAACCACGAAAATGCCTCTTGTCACCCTAAAAAAATCCTGTAAATGGCTCCTGGTCACCCTAAAAAACCATAAAAATGCCTCGTCATCCTAAAAAACCCCGAAAATGGCTCCTGGTTACCATAAAAAAAACCCCAAAAAATGGCTCCTGTTACCCTAAAAAACCCCAAAAATGGCTCTTGGTCATCCCAAAAAATCACGAAAATATCTTCTGTCACTCTAAAAAAACCCCGAAAATGACTCCTGTCACCCTAAAAAACCCCATAAATGGCTCCTAGTCACCATAAAAAACCATGAAAATGTCACCTGGTCTCCCTAAAAAACCACGAAAATGGCTCATGTCGTCCTAAAAAACTACGAAAATGCACTGTAATATTTTCGATGGATTTGTACTCATTTTCGGTGGTTTTCTGTTATTACAGTGTCTATTTTCGGGGGTTTTCTGTTATTATAGTGCATTTTTGATATTACAGTGTTTTTTCAATAGTTTTGTGCTCATTTCGGTGGTTTTCTGTTATTATAGTGAATTTTCAGTGGTTTTCTGTTAACTACCATCAAACTTTAGGAAACTCTAGTTTTCTCATCGCTTATCGGAATCGAGTGATTTTTGAACCATCAGAACCGTATTGGAACCTTCTTCAAGGTCATGTTTAATGTTTTTCCATATCTTGAGTCTAAGCTAAGTCAAAAGTGGGTTTCCAGATGTTTTATCTTATGAAATTGCATATCAGTCCACTTGTGGGTCCATTTAGACCATTTAAAACTCAAAATTAGGCTTTTCGTAAAACATGAAAGTTGTTCCCCTTCGAAAGAGGAGTGCAACACAAGTTGAATCGTCAAAATCCGATAAACGAATCAAAAGTTATGATCAAAATATTAAAGCAGGATAACTGTCAGAATTAAAAGGAACAGAAAACCACCGAAAATGAGTACAAAACCATCGAAAAAGCATTGTAATATCGAAAATGTACTATAATAACAGTGGTTTTTTGGTGGATTTCCCTATTTTCGGTGGTTTTCTGTAATTAGAGTGCATTTTCGATATTACAGTGCATTTTCAATGGTTTTGTGCTTATTTTCGGTAGTTTTTTGTTAACATCGCTCAAACTTTAGGAAGCTGTAGTCTTCTCATCACTTATCAGAATCGAGTGATTCTTGAACTATTAGAACCGTATTGGAACCCTCTGTAAGATTCATGTTTAATGTTTTTCCATATCTTAAGTCTAAGCTAAGTCAAAATTGGGTTTTTTGATGTTTTATCTGATGAAATTGCAAACCAATCCACTTGTGGGTCTATTTAGTCCATTTAAAACTAAAAATTAGGATTTTTGTAAAACATAAAAGTTGTTCCCCTTCGAAAGACGAGTACGATGCAAGTTGAATCGTCAAAATCCGATAAACGAATCAAAAGTTATGGTCAAAATATTAAAGTGATGTAAAATCTGTCAAAATCCAGAGGAACAGAAAACCACCGAAAATGAAAAGAAAAACCACCGAACATGAGAACAAAATCATCGAAAAAACACTGTAATATCGAAAATGCACTCTAATAACAGAAAACCACCGAAAATGGGTACTGTAATATCAAGAAACCACCGAAAATGAGCACAAATCTATCGAAAATAAGTACAAAACCATCGAAAATGCACTGTAATAACATAAAATAACCTGTAATAATAGGAAATCTCAAAAATGAGCACAAAACCCTAGAAAAAATCGAAAATGACCACTATAACTATCGAAAATGGATCAAAAACGTATAAAACACTTTTTTTTTTTCTTCTTCTTCAAAAGAGTTTCAGATGAAGCAGAAATGTTTAATTTAGTTTGTATTGAAGAGTTTCAGATGAAGCAGAAGGATTTAGCTCAGTTGCAACGAAAGGGAAAGCTTGAGTTTCGGATGAAAGCTTTAACAAAAGGGAAAGCTTAAGTTTAAGCCCAGTCGCACAATGTTGAAGGGATCTCTAATAGAGATGGGGGTATTTTGGAGAGAAAAAAAAAAGAGGAAAGCACGTGCTCACTAAAACCACTGGAGGAGCCTACAGGAATAAAGATTTTAAAATGGAACCCATTTTCAGGTTTTTTCATAATCCGAAGCCCATTTCCGTACTTTCCTCGTTATTAGAACCACTTAGAACATACCATGTTTAAACCCCCATCCTAGTTTTCAAAAATCAGAAATTTGGAGTCAGCCAACATAACCATGAAACACACAAAGTCCAACAATTTCTTCCACAGATAAAGTCAAGGGAGATTCCAAGGGGAGCTAGTTGTCAAGCTATAGGATCTGGTGAATTTATACATCCTTCAAGTAAGGCAATCTACATATTGATAGTTCACGGCAGTGTTGGAATCATCACTACCATGACCGAAGGGGGGGGGAGTTCAAAGGGATACCCGAGATCTAACACAGGTTTATACATGAGCTGGAGATGATTCAAGGGTTGGGGAACCTATCACCAAACAGGAAGTAGCCGAGCCTAGCAAATGGCCTAGATGGGTCTAGGTAAACGCACATAGAGAAGAGGAACCAGGGAGGTGCGTTTGGGTCTTGGGTCACTCCAGAAATCTCATGAGATTTCTAAACACAGATGACTGGGAGTGACACTCGTACTCCTCTGAGATTTCCGGATTCTCTCAAGACCCACTTTCTCTTCATGCTTGCCACTTTAATCAGAACTAGAATGGTGCATGCAAAAAAAAAAAAAAATTATAATAATAATAATGATAAATAAATAAGAAAAAAGATGGTCATCCTCCCCTTCCTTCGTGAGGGTCCCCTATCCCATTCAAGTTGGGATAGGAGACCCCAACCTACTCTGTAAAAGGAATATGAGAATAGTCCTAGATTTGGACTAGGAACCAAACATAAAAGAAAAAAGAAAGAGCAAACAAAAGAAAAATAAGAAGGAAATGAATAGAAAGCAAGAAAGGAGAGGACCCTAATGTTTGGGGTATTCTCTGTTGCTCCAAGAAGATGGACGGTTGGCCAGGCAGAGTGACCTCACATGAGGGGCAGCCCAGGCTTTCCCTTAGTTTCTACTCAATCCCTTAAGCCAAACTGTTGTGGGCGAAGAAGGTATGTGTTATTTTTTTGGTTTTGCAGGGATTTGGGACTGAGAATTAGGGACTTTTTTACAAAGTTTTGTGGCTGGGTTTTTTTTTTTTTTGAATCCTCTTGAGAAGGAAAGGAAGGTGGTATTTATAGGCATAAGAGAAGGTGGTGTAATGGTAATTAACAAGGGGTTATGTGGGAGGGTAGGAAACCATTGGAGGGTCGACCCGAAGCACAGGATCAGGTGCGCAGATTTCTCTGCATGACAGGGTGTATTGGGCTGGATTAAACATGCAAAAAGGGGGGCTGGTCACCGAGGATCCCAGGGCCTTCTGATTTTTATCATCAAAGAGGCTAAATGTCAAAGCCTTGGTTAAAGATGGTTTGGGTGTATACCTCTAGAGCAATGCTAGCTACAGTCCCTTTCACATTCACTTTTCTTTAAATGTGAGACATGTGTGTTATTGTCCTCCATTAAGAGAAGTTCACATGTTTTCTACTAACACTCTCTCCAATTAAAAGATAGTGAGTTTCAAAAGGAAGTGATGTTAGCATTATCCCTCCTAAGCTTGTGTAAGGGTGGGTTTGTTACTAGGGAATTCGGATGGGCAAGAGCCCTAGCTCAGTTGTGTCTACAAAAACATGGGGGCTTGGGGGCCCATCTCTGTTATTTGGGGCTTACCCTATTGAATGTAGGCTCATGCTTTTGTAAACACAACCGGGCAACAGCGCAATAGCTAGCGTTGTTGCCCATCCGAACTCGTTACTAGGTGGGTTAGAGTGGAAGGGTTTGGGCAGTGGGCTTGGGCCTTAGGCTCTTAATGGGCCCTAGGCCTATGGAACAAGCTTGGTGGCTTTACTAGGGTTAGGTTTAGGGTTGGACCTAGGGTTAGACTAGAGTTGGCCCTACGATTAGACCTAGGGTTAGACTAGGGTTTGACCTAGGGTTAGACTAGGGTTTGTCCTAGGGTTAGACCTAGGATTAGACTAGGGTTTGACCTAGGATTTAATCTAGGGTTAGACTAGGATTTGACCTAGGGTTAGACTAGAATTTGACCTAGGGTTGGACTAGGGTTTGACCTAGGGTTAGGCTAAAGCTTGATTAGGCTAACCATAGTTAAATATTTTAACCATGGTTAAGAAAATGAGGGTGTAAAAATTGGGTGCCTGTATTAAGTTTTTTTTTTTTTTTGGAAAACCAAGGTTGGATTGCTTAACCTTAATGCTATGTTTGGTTACTGAGAAAATATGAAAACATGGAAAAAAAAAGAAATTTTCAGATTTCTAATCCAATTCTTAGTTGTGTTTTGCCTCATTTTCTTTTCTTTTCTATGTTTTCACTTATTTTCTCGGCAACCAAACATAAGGTAAGGGTGAGTGGATCTTATCCACATTTGATGAGTATTTAAAATTGGGGTGTGGACCAATGAGGACGGGTCATTTCGTTACGAAATGGATACGTTAAGTATTTTCCTTGCAACTTTTATCAGGTTCTTTGATTGTCAGTCACATTCATGTGGAATTTTTGATCACATCATGTGAAATTTCTGATCACTTGTTTCATGAAAGCTTAAATTTCTTTCCATCTCCAACACCCACAGGAATCAGATCATTCTTGTTATAGATGCTTGAATTAATCTATATTTTGTTGTTCATATTGCTTGCAAAGTGGCTACAAAAGGGGGCAAAAAGCACGTAAACATCTTCAATATCATAAATGTTACCAATAAGGATTAATTTTCTTTTTGAGAGTTTAATTAAAACAATCTCAGTGACATATGGAATATAATAGTAGACTTCTTGAATTAACAACTCAATCAATATACGTTAGATCATAATTTGTTTTCAGATACCAATCGAAGGTTGCCCTATATATAATTACAAAATGAGGCGCATCTTCATATTATACGATTTTTTTGCAAGTGTACACATTTAAATAATACCAACTCTGATGTCATTGAGCATAATAAGAATAAAGTAACCAGTCAAGAGGCCTCACAAAAACGCAAAGGGCTAAATATGTAAATTGCACATATCAGTTTTATTAACACACACTTTCAAGAGCTAATCCACATCATGTATCATGCCTCCCATTGATTTTCCATTGGGCTATGATCTGCAAGTGTATGAGAAATTGATGAAAGTAGTCTAAAAAAAATGTATTAGAAAATATCAGCCTATCAATTTCAAACATCATCAAAACACATCTCAACTATCATGGAAAGCACTCATCATCCACATGATTTAGAAAAACTAATTAAGAAGTATAATATAGTCTGTTTATTAAGTATGTTTTTTTTTTTTTTTTGATTTGGAAAAGGAAAAACAATAATAGAGTTAAAAATCAATAATTTAAGTTTTGAAAAAGAAAGTTCAAATATGAAAGATAAAATAAGAGTCATGAGAAGAGGACCCCAAGGTCCTCTTCTAAGCTGACCGCAGTGTCCCCGTGTTCGTTTTAACACATTTTTAACTATGGTTAAGCTTAAGTAAATTAAAATTAATAATTTTATTTTTTTCTAAATCATGATTAGATTGCTTAACCCTAGGGAGTGAGTGAATCCTAACCACAGTTGATGGGTAGTAAAAAGAGGGCGTGGACCAATAAGATCATAGGGTCAGCTTCTAAGCTGACCTTGGGGTTCGTTTTCCATTTCCCATAAAAAGAAATAAGTCAATTAAAAAACACAATGCAATGAGCAAATAAAGAAAAAAAAAACACATCAACCTGAAGTGAGAATAGAGAGATTTGATGAGATATGCCACGTGACATCAACTAGCAAATAGTAATAGAGAGATTTGATGAGATATGCCACGTGACATCAACTAGCCAATAGTATTAGTACATATATAGATATGTGGGGGAATGATAAATGTGTAAACTTTGTTATCTCAGAAGGAGTGATAATTTTATAATTATAGAGAAGAGCAATAGCAAATTTATAATTATAGAGAGGAAATAGTTTTTCAAACTTGTCCCAACTCCTTTTTATAATTACAATAACAATATTGTCACTGTCTTTTGCCTTTTATGAAGGATGAAAAGTGTTCACGCATTGCGTGATTATTATCACTCTCATATATATATATATATAGGAGAGTGAGAAAGTTGGGCGGGGAGAGAGAGAAATTTAGGCGAGGAGAGAGAGAGAACCAGGGATAGAGAGAGAGAAAAGGCGGGGAGAGTTGGGCGGGAGAAAAAGAGAGAGAAAAAAGGGAATGTGTTTAGAGGGTATTAAGGGTAGTTTCATAAATTAAAAAAATTAGAACCATAAGAGGTGTTTTAATCCTAGTCATTGTTTGAGTTCTAACAATATAAATGAGGTGAACTGACTATAAGGTATAATTAGCATGACTTACTAGTCACCTCCTATATAAATGTGTGTATGTGTGTGGTGGGTTCAAACCTGGTTTCGTGGTCTTTATGCTTGGATCTACTTTTAGTAGGATTTAACTGTGTTCTCTTTTCTTTACAAGTAGGTCCCTTGACCTACCAAGACATTTCGATGCTCAAATTAGAATCTTTTCTCATTTTTTTTTTTTTTTTTTTGTTGGTAGGACTAATTTGTTAACTAACTATGTCAGGGGTTAGGACTGTCAGTAGGGTTAGAACTCAACACATGGTGGGCGTCAACAGCCACACCAAGGACTCGAACACGAGTCTTCCCTCCCCAAATGGGAGATCCACTACCACTGGGCCAAACCCATGGTGTGTGAATCTTTTCTCATTGAAAGTCTCTATTGATAAGTTTCGCCAGAATAGTCAGAAAGAGCCCTATTTCTTTCTGAGATCCCTAACTCGTTATATTTTGGTACCTTACATATGGTCAAATCATCTAGATGGATCCAATCTCTGTCTTACCTACTCTATTAGAAAGGTTGATAGATCACTATTATGATCTCTATATGCATAATGACTACGCATCTCCACCTACGCGGCATGAGCCGATATCTAGTGTCAGTAAGGTATGGATGGTTAACTATACAACTTGCTTGTCAGGATCCTAATCTGATGGGGCAAATGGGAAGTGTCATAAGATTCCGTTTGGGTCGGACAATGATTTTGTAGCTTAGGTCCGCAAAAGGCTTACTCTTGTGCTCACAAGAGTATACCTCTTGTGAGCACAAGATCAATGGACAAAAATATTCAAAAAAAAAAAAAATTGAGTAAGGAGAAGTCAAAATTGGGAGGGAAAAAAAATGACTTATGGTGAGGTGGAATTTTTTTGTCCATTGATCTTGTGCTCACAAGAGGGATACTCTTGCGTGCACAAGAGTAAACCTTTTGCCGCTTAGGTCGGGTGATGAACTTTGAGTCAGGTGATGTCATCATTGCTCCAGCGTAGTTGTCATGCCTAAGCTCTAGGTCTAGATGGGTGGGCTTGTGAGTTCGGGTCAGGGTCCATTTGAATGGTGCTGGTAGGTCGGGTACGATTGAGTTGAATGTCTTAATGAGTAATTTCACCCTTATAATATATATATATATTCACACACCCAACTATACGATTGGGAGATTCAACAGTAACCATCATACATGAAAGAAAATTAAAATTTTCTAAATGCCCTGCCATACATTAAAAAAAAAAAAAGTAATGTGATAATAGCCGTTGGATCTTCCGATCAATCATATTGTTGCACATGTGTGAACATATGTGTTCATTTTCATGTGTCTCCCAAATATGTATAGAGAGGGAGAGAGAGAAAATCCTTTTGTCCGGCTCTCAAGTATTCTTAACCTCATAAGACACCCTTTGACTGCTGAAAATATTTTAAAGATGATCTCATTAGAGGGGCGGATGTTCTTTTCTTCTTCTAATACACGTCATCATTATATAAGGTATATGTCATTAACTATGTAATGTTAGTGATTATATAAGGTATATGCCATTAGCTATGTAATGTTAATGTTAGTAGCTAGATTAGTATGATATGATGGTGGGCCTTTCAGCCAATACACCTCAAAGACTCAAAACCAAGATCTCCCTGAGCAATAAGGAGGTGATAGGTGCCAGCTAGTTTAGTAGTAAAGTCTTTAACTAGAGACCTGAGATCCAATCTCACCTACTTTAGGGTTTTTTTTTTTTTTTTTTTTTGAGGGGGGTGGTTTAGTGAATAGTCATCTTCACATTTATGTTCCCAAAGCCACTTTTTTTTTACTCTTGGATATCATTTACCTACATTAGTACAGGGTTAGTGGGTTAGCGTGGGGATTGGAGCTCTTGCTAATCGTGGCCCAGGGATTAAATCCTGAGATCTCCCATTGGAGAGGCCACACCCCACCATCACCACAAGAGGCGGGGTGTTCCAAAAGTCATTTATGAGAAATGAGAAGTCTTCAAAAGGGTTGGTGTGTTACAGTTGGCTAGATGTGGTGCAGTTTGACATTGCTGCTCGTATGGACATTTCTCCCTTCTTATAGCCCCCCTACCCGACACCCTTAGAAAAAGAGAGTAGTTAAGTAGAAAACATACGCTTAATACTTTGCGGAAATTGACTTGAGAGGAGTGCTGACAGTCAAAATTCAAGTTTCTCTAAATTTTCATCAGAAAACAAAACAATAATTATAATAGAAAAAAAATAGTGACACTTCTTGTTATTATCGTGAGAGCTTGGAAGTGTGACTGAGCTAGTATTTCTAATGGGAAAGCTTCTGAGACCTCAGACCTAATTGAGACCGGCAAAAGGTTTACTTCAGCGCTCACCAGAGTATCCCTACGGTGAGCTACATATCAAAGGATGAAAAAAAGGCCAACTTACCATAAGTCTTTTTTTTTTTCGCCCATTTTTGACTTTTTCCCATTTAAATTTTTTTCCTTTTTTTTCGTCCATTGGATTTTGTGCTCACCAGAGGCCAGAGTAAACCTTTTGCCTTTGAGACCACACACAAAACCTAGGATTCTAGGGTTTTGATGATTTTACCAAAAAAAAATGTAAGATGATTCACCAAACAGTTTAAATATCAAGTGGAGCTCTACATCATGCGGATCTCCCCATGAAAATTAATCTCTTCACCAAAACCTTAAAATCCCAAATTTTTATGTATAATATTGGGTAGGTAGGTCACGGTCTAAACTTTTTCCATTTCTGATTTGAGTAATTGAAAGATTGGCCATGAGGTGTTTATTGTGTCAGCATTTTCTCATCTTCTAGCCACCAAACCAAGCTCGGTTCTTTTGGTGAAAATTTTAAAGTCTAGAACTTTCATTTCATGTCAAATTTTACTTATTGTCTAGAGCTATATTATACCATTGGGTGCAAGTTCTAAAAATATGGAACTTTTAACTTTCACAAAAAAATTTGGATTTTTTAAGTTTCATACATGTGGAACTTCTAATTAAATTGAACTCGATAATTTATAAAAGAGTTGGAAACCAGGGGCGGGGGACCCCCAAATTTTTTGTAAATCCATATAAGTGTAGTATGAATAGTGGGCTCCTCAATTATTATTATTATTTTTTACCCCTAATGGAGTCCCCTTATGCCCTTGAGGTTGCCACATGTCCCTATTGGCACCCTTTAACTATGGTTAAAATTCACCTAATCTCAGGGTTCACCTACTTGTCCTTGCTTTTTAGAAAAAAATATTTAAATAATTTTAACCTTAGGAGTTAGTGAATTTTAAACTAGGGTTCAAAAAGAAATTTGATATATTTTTTTTTTACCAAGGATAGGTGGGTGAATCTTAACCACACTTAAGGGGTATTAATAGGGACACGTGGTGACCTCAAAGACATTACTGGGAAAAAAAAATTCTGCCCCCAAAATTTTTTTCTCAGAGGCTACACCCCCGAACCCCCAAATTCCATACCCTCAAATCAAATTTTTTTTATACATGTATTTTGCGCCCCCCCCAGTGAAAAATTCCTGGTTCCACCGCTATTGGAAACCCTCTCCTCCATACTTTTAAAAGTTCTACCAAAAGAACAGAGTCTTTTAAAGACATTGAGAGTTTTTGTGTAAATTCTCTCTCTCAAGGTGAGAGACAAAGAGTAAGTCTTTTCCTACTCAGTTATGGAAACCACCCAAACAAGGAAAGAGATAATGAAACTACAAGAAAGTTTACTGCAAGATAGTTAAAGAGCTTTCCAGTGAGTTTTGTTTGTTTGAGAGGAAAATAGGTGTAGGAAATCATTTCCAAAGGAAAAGTTTTTCTTTAACCCTATGTTTGGTTGCTGAGAAAATAAGTGAAAACATCGAAAATAAAAGAAAATTGGACAAAACACAACTAAAAATCGTATTACAAATTCAGAATTTTTTTTTCTTTTTCATGTTTTCACATATTTTGTTAACAACCAAACATAACATAAGTGTTTAGTATCCTGGAAAATATATTTTATTGTAGAAAACTTTTTCCATGAGTTAATATTTTTCATTGAAAATTCTTCCCTTAAATATGGAGGGAAGTGAATTCCTTAGAGAGACTCTTTACTAAGGTCTCCAAATAAAAACACAAACTCTCTCCAAAAAGATTATTTATTTTATTTTTTAATAATTCTTATATGATTTTTTAATTTATATATTTTTTCCTTCTGGCCAGTAGAAAAGTGAAGATTAAGAAAACAATTCCAGAAAAAAAAATTCTCTCGAAATTTTTTTCTTTTCCATCTCATTTTCTGTTCAAACAAACAGCCAAAATTAGAGAGTTTTTCTTGTCCGTGCAGATTTCTCATCCTTAGCATTTGGTGAATCTTTGCCTGCACGTGGTGTGTTACAACCTTATCACCTCTAAAGTTCTATCTTAATTATCAAAGATGCTGCTAAGGCTGACTTTGGGGCGGGCCAACCTGCCAAAATGGCTTCGTCACGGGGCACACGTAGCTGACATTGAGACTCCTAAAAAATCATTACACGTACTAATATGATTCCAAAACACTGGAGATGAATCTGGATCCTACGTCAGGACAAGAACAAGGACAAGAATACACCTATTCTATAAAGGCCTCGGATTGTCTCTGGCGAAGCCAAAACCCCTCTCGGGGTTCCATACATTGGGGTTCCATACATTGTGCGACAGTTGGCTAAAAAAATGGGGAGAAATTATTTTATTTTCTTCCCATGATTTTGACTTCTCCCCATTTGATATCTCTCCCCCTTATTCTCACACACTTATCGCCACATGTCTTATTATATGTGGGGAAGTCAAAATCATGGACCCCATAATTTTGAATTCTCCACCCATGATTTTGACTTCTCTACCACTTGTCTTGTACTCTATGGAACCCTGGGACAAGTCCTTTCTGGCTTCGCCAGAGACAATCCAAAGCCTTCTATAAAACTAAAATAATATAAAAAACAAAAAATATAAGTCAATATGGTGTTACTCCCAAATATACTTTTAAACCTCATCCCGTAAATTCAAACTATTAAGGGTCAAGATTAGATTTAACTTAGCTTATTTAACATAGAGGTCTTTGTAAATTGTGGTTTTTGAAAAAAAAAGTGGTTTTTGCAAGTGTCAAGCTGAACATGTCGTTTAGGATCGTTCATCGAGAACGATTTTCCTTGTCTCGGGATTAGAAATAGCGTAAATATGTTTGGTATCCTATTCTAGGAAAACACTTTAAAGAATCGTTATGCTTTAGGCACAATTTTAGAGGAGCCAAATAAGTCACTTCTCAGAATTAATTCTGAGAAACACGCTTAAAACAAATGAGATAAGTATGAAAATGAACTAAATAAAAGGGATATAAAAATTTTTTGTATTTTATAACACTTATATATGAGCCAATGAGTATAACTATATTTAATGTCTACAATAATTTTATTTCTTTATTTCTTTTTGTTTCCCTTCAAACGCAATTCTATCGTTTCTTTTCTCCATAATTGATTTCAGCTTAAAGTTGTCAAGTGCGTTCACCGCACCAAATTAATTATAATAATCAAAATTTATTAGAATTAATTCTTT
This sequence comes from Tetracentron sinense, assembly GCA_015143295.1. Taxonomy (NCBI): domain Eukaryota; kingdom Viridiplantae; phylum Streptophyta; class Magnoliopsida; order Trochodendrales; family Trochodendraceae; genus Tetracentron; species Tetracentron sinense. Next base: position 34,198,419 of record CM026565.1, read on the forward strand.
TTTACAATAAGAGAATCTCTAGAATTGATGTCAAACTGCCACCTAAGCTAATTTTGTCATTTTCTAAAAAGCCTTCCCTCCTTTATCACTGCTGAAGTTATCGTTCAACGAATCATTCAAATATTTGATTGCCGAGAAGAAGTTTTTGCTGAGGAGCTTCACGAAAAAGGTGGGTTCTATTTCCTGTCATCTAAACTAGAAATGGGCCCCCTTGTTCAGAGAGAAAAACCCAATCGGGGTGATCCAGTTACCTGGAGAGACAAAAAAGAAAGAAGAGAAGTTGCACTAGTTTCACTATTAGTCTATAAAGAGGCTGACAATCACATCAGCTCTAACCTTGACTATTAGTTATTTGAATTATCAGCTCTAATCTTACCATTAGTTATTTGAATTAAAGGATTATGATTTGATAGTATATTTGAGAGATTTCTAGAGTTACACCAGCTCTAATCTTTACCCTTAATTATTTGAAAGGGTTAGGACGGTTATTCACAACCAATGAGTCTCTTACTGTACTTTTGAAGCCAATATGGTGGCTGACTGCTTAGCACGTATGGGTGGTGATCTTGAGCGGAGCAGGATTTGATGGGCAGATGAGCCTCATTTTGTAATTAAATAGCTATGGAAGATTCAATGGGCTGGACCTGTCTTAAATGATTCATGAATGACTTCAATCAAGACAATGAGAAAGGGCTCATCTGTTACGTCTATACCATATTAAAACAATCTCTGAAAGTAGATTATAAAAAATTATTGCACCAGCGATCCAGTTGTGAAAAAAAAAAACCTAGTCAAAGGAAACGCGGACTATGCGTTTATATTACAAGGGGGGTGTTTGGTGTGCTGGCCAAGACCATGCCTCAATAAGCGGGGTTTGCATGTGCCCGGGGGATTAGTAGGGTGTTATAAGAGACTCCGGTCCCCAGACATACACCCACATCATAAAAAAATAATAATAATAAAAGATCACCTATAGCGATGTTGACTTTCAGTAGCATGGTCAAGAGTTAAGACTATTCCAACCATCCATTCTTTCTTCGATGAATCGGATGGCAATCATCCCGTCCAGTGAGATGATCATGGGATGCTGGGTCCCATCTACTCTGGGTCTAACTTGGTTTTTTTTTTTTCTTTTTGGTGATAGAAATTCTTAGTAGAGTCAGACTGTCAATAGGGGTTAGCTTGGGCAGTGGAGCTCTTGCTTACTCTTAGCCGGGTGGGATTAGATCCCTAGACCTCCAACATGGGAAGGCCACACCCCTACCACTCACGCAAGAGAACACCCTAGATAGTATAAACTTAAATGGAAGTAAGGTTGCTTGTAATAGTTTCAGAAATTTGGTGGATGGGAAGAAGATTCTTAGAAATTTTCATTTGCCTTGTGCATAGAGCCAAAATGGGAAGGAGTTTGTTGCTGCTTAGATTCCTTGACTTTGATGCCGAGCATAAACACATGAAAGAGAAAGAAAGTATATAGTTAGATGAACTAAAAAATATTGAGTTAGGTGGAATCTGGTAATCTGATGACATTGGGTATTTGTTTTTCTCTAGAAATTCAAATCTTCAATGAAACCCCTAGTCAGATCCCCTGAGATCACAAGAACACACTTCATGAATTTTGAACTCTCTTAAATTTATATATTTAACAGTAATTCCGACATGAAACTTTTCCTCTGAATTCACACCTACATGAAACTGTTTCTCTGAATTCTCCACGGCAGCATTCAAGAACTTCGAACCCCGTCAACATGGTGGAAAATTGGGTTTATATGTTGGATGGCTATCTTGTTTACTGAAATCTTCTTTCTTTACTGCCAAACCATTGAACTGTTCTTCTTGCAATTGGAAACCAAAGCCTCCTTGTCCTCTCCTCTTTTGAATTAAGTCCAGCAAAAGAGGATTCCTTAATTCTATTACTTGTACTGAAATTCGCAAACCTCGAAAGGTTTGTAATGTCAGATACCGATCTTTTCTCGGCCGGTGTCAAGAACCTGGACTGAGTACTTGGATTTGCTTCAGAGTTTGAAGAAGAAGGAATGGTAATGGAAATAGAACAACTTCTATTAATTCTACTGACCTCACTATGAAACAATCTCTTCCTCTCCATCTCCTCCTTAATATTCATAATTTGTTCATTTGTAGAAGACCCATTATTAAACCCCGTCTCTATGAATCGCCTACTGTTCGAATCGAAAGATGAGAATCTCTTGCTGGACATAACATTAAGCATTTCTGTATTCAAGAACATTAGATCCGAGGAATTGGCGTCGCTCCACCGGTTCTTGAAGACTACATCTGAAACAATGATCTTGTGCTTGAACTTGTGCAAGAGTTTCTTCTCATCATCTTCTTGGATTAGCAATTCTTCCTTCTTAACCTTCTCAATCTTTCTAAAGCTGCCTCCAATGCTAAACCTCGATGACCCATGATTGTCTTCTTCTCTCTGGACGAAAAGGTCTAGATTGGGGTCCTCTGTGAGCTCCGACGGGTTTCGCAAGAAGCGCAGGCTATTTGAATATGTGAAGGCTGTGAGATCTGCAACATCAACCTTGAGCCTGCAAAGAGGACAGCTAGAGTGGTTCTCGAGCCATTGATCAATGCAGTCTATGTGAAAGGCATGTTTGCACTTGGGCAGTAATCGGAGAATCTCAGTATCTTCAAATTTTGACAGGCAAACTGCACATTCAAGGCCTTCTTTTGATCCTCTAAGTGAAGAGAATCTGAAAAAAGGGAGTGACTCAATCACCTTCTTATCAATTCCAGAAAACCGAGATCTTGGTTGAACAAGGCCATCATTTAGTCGTTGATCCCCGTCGCGATTTGCAATAACAGGTGCTACAGTACTGTGACAGAATTTTGCATAGACAATTAGAAGAAATGTTATCAAGAACATGATGGAAAGAATTCCGATGACAACGGCGAGACTTGGACGGAGCGAGCTGACATTAGCTGGTTCAGGCATATCGGGGGCTTGCGCTTGGACATCGAAGAACAAGAAAAAGAGAAGTATGATGAGCATACCACCTTGATTCATGGAAAAAATTGGATTCTCAAGATTTGCCTGGAATTTTATGATTCTCCCGCAAGCATTCCACCGGAAACACCTTATTGTCTATAAGTGTATTATGTCTAGGCTTTTATATTTCTAATGGTAGCCTAAGGGGCGGGTATTCTGATTTGTTGAGTTTTTTGCTTTCTTAGGCTGTATTTGTGAGTCCCAATTGAGACATTATTTTTATAATATCATATTTTTGAAATTCAATAGTGATGAGCAGGTGCGGGGGATAATAATTATATTTAAAATTTGATAGTTGACTTGGTAAGCATTTAAAAAGTAAATAGATAATACAAACAAAAGATCAGTGTCATGGAGGCTGCCAATTAAATTGAGATATTTTGAACTTGGAACATGTTTAACAAAAACAAACCGACACCAATGAACGGTGAGTTGGTGTAAGTTTCTAATGAGTGAGGGCAAAAGGGGGGATGAGAAAGGCGAAAAAGACAATGAAAATAGCTCGAAAAGGTTTGATAGCACACGATTTTAATCAAAGATAGCTCATGATAGACTAAGATGGCATAGATGATTCTTGTTACTTACCCCCAAATAATTGGGGTAAGACAATGACAAAGAAGAAAATTAATGAGAAGCATGTTTTAACGGCATTAAGCAAGCAATTTAGGGTATTTGAATTGTATTGAAATATGAAATCTAAAAATTGTATTGTATATATCACACAGCTTATTCGCAATCAACCGAACTAAATTATCTTGCAAATTCGAATGTTGTTGCTCCCACGATTTATTGTGTTTGAACGGTGTTGATGTAAGAAACCACGAGATGTAGACATTACATCATAAAATTTGGAGCACAGTAAAATTTTGATGGGGGATAACATTTCTCAATTTAATACAGAACATTTCTATATGGATCTTCTTTCCTTCTTTTAGTTCCAAATCCATCTATACCTCTACAAAATAATCAGATTGCTGCTCAACCTTAATGATGCTTCTTTTTCATAATTTCTGCACCAAGAGTTGGGCTTCAATTGGTTAATAAAATCTTAAGATTTAATATAACTTTTAAGAAAAGCAAATATGCAGGGAGGAATCAAAGATGCTTAAAAGTAATCTGAAAGCAGATGAAATAATTTTGCAAAGAAATGGTGATGAGGACACAGCATTTTTTATTTTTTTTTGGTGACGGGGTATCCGGGCCTCTTAGAGCACCCGACTAGGTCCCCCGGGCACATGCAGAGCCCTCTCTCCACACGCGTCAAGAAAGTTAGGACAAATCCGAAGGGTGGCCAACGAGGGGAGGGAATCGAACTCAGGACCTCCGCTTCTTGAGGCGTGGTCCTGGCCATCAGCTAAATGGAGAATTTGAATTAATATTTAATAGAGGTTGGAGAATATGTAGTTCAATTAGTTTATGATATTTGAAGGTTGTTTGCCATTTTGAGCTTCTTGACATGATTTTCTGTTTCTAGCGTTGATAATGAAGATCTGAGTAAGCTTTTCTCAGTAACAAGAAATGTGGGTCGTCATGGCTCATGGTTGAACTTTTGACTGCAGATCAAGACGTCACCAATTCATACCCGTTGGGCTCTTTAGAATGATATTTAAATGAATTTTAGACTGATTTTTTCCTCTCTCTTTTGGGCAAAAGCTATGATCTTTGGAGCCTTTGTTTTTCTTTTTATTTTCTTCAATATCTTTTATTCTGAAGTGATAGCCATATCAATTTATCAGCTCTTAAGCCGATTATCCCCACTCCCCAAAACACACACATATATGTAATACTAAACCAAGCAGGGAGCTTTTTGTCAAGCCAAGTTATGTTCCTTATGTGTATAGGAATTAATCATTTATTTATAGTATAACCCTATAAATTAAAAAGAATTTTAAGGAAATATCATGTTGAAGCTTGCTATAACTAATGCACGATCCCATTTCAGTTAAAGCTTTGAGAGAGATGTTTTTTTTTTTTTTTTTGGTAATCGAGAGATGTTTAAGGCCCTTCCTTTCATTTAATGAAAATAAATAAATAAAATGAACTTTTATTGGGATCTCAACAAAAGTCAAAATCAATCGCATTCCAAGTGTCTCTCTATACAGGAAAAAGTAAGTACGTGGATCTAGTCAACCTCGGTAATTTCATACAAAAAATTGGACACTATGAACACGAATTTATAATAATAACAAAAGTTGAAAAATAATCAAAATAAAATGAATTATGTTTTCAAATTAGTTGAATCTAATCTCTAACATATCTAACTAAGTTTTTCAACCCCACGCAATTTATGCAAGTAAAACAACTAACTATTTTCTGGATAGTTAGAGTTTAATACGATCTCCGAGAATAAAAAATGCCATATATACGCAAGCATACACGCATGCATAAACACGCGTACATTTGCGTGTCTGCGGACCCAAATATTTGGGATAAGGCACTCTGAGTCTGTTTAGAAGCAAAATTGTCAAACATAGTTGGTTACCAGTCGATCCAAAGGGGTCGCTTTTGGAATGGCCCCAAAATTTGACTCCACGGTTCTAACTATTTATTAAGACCATATACAATACACTTGAAAATTAAATATATTTATCAAATTACTCCTTAAGAATATTATGACATAACCTGTATTGAAGTCTGATGTTGATAATATAACTCTTTGTTTAGTCTTTTGAGGAGGGTTGGTAAGTAAGAGTTGTTTTTTTTCAGATCATGGAGTTCATCAATCCAAGAACTCCATTGCTTGTATGTTCTTCTTTTCTTTTTGCATGATCTTTATCAGTAAAATAAATAAATAAATATTGAGGTTTGGCTGCGCATGTTCTCATTTCTATATTGTGGCGATAAATGAGCTCTATGTTCTATCATTTGTACAGAAATGTCCAAAACAACTAATAATGTAAAAATTGAATGCCTAATGTCACATAAATCCACACTTAATCAATCTCAGCTGCTTAAGAGAATTGATCAGAGGAAAATAAAGAGCTAACCTTATATAGCAAGAAATCAGAAATGCTATGAGTAATTTCACAAATCATACACAACCATAGACAGGTATGTCATTGCACAATAAGCTAATATGATTTTAGTCTAGCTTCAATGAGAAAATAAGAAATCAGCTCTGTGCCGAGGCCGCAGGATTACTACTTGGAAATGACGCCAAACCTGTGCCTGTTTCCTGGTTGGGATGGTCTGCTCATAACCATGACATCCAATTAACAAGGAGATGATGGTCTAGCATTCGAGGATAATGGCTCATTGACGTGTCACGAGTCGAGGGGCAGTGCTCCGATATCCTATATAATAAGGTAGACTAGGGGTGACAATCGGCCTAGTTCGGGCATCAAAACCTTTGTAAATGAATCGGTCATCGGACTTGGTTTTCAAAAAATCACCAAAATTAAAGCGCAAATCCGTCCCATTGCCATCCTAAGGTAGACTCTAATTAAATATTAAAGTTTTGTACTCACTCTCTAACAATATTAACAACATTGTATTAATATGCAGATATAAAAGGGCTTTCTCTCTCTTACATTTTAAAGCTTAATTTTTTTTTCTTGGTTGAACACAACAACACCACCACAACCCCACCAAAACCACAAGGTGTTACTGTAGGCAATTGTAAAGCTTAATTGGATGGTCAGAAAACTTCTCAGAAAATCCTCACCCCTCAATCCTCACGTTGAGGGAAGGAATTTCATAAGGGATGCTTTATTCATTTATGTATCACATAGGGATCTCCTTGTAGTTACAATATGGTAGGGGGATTTTACAAAATTTTCAAGCGTTGTTTTCTCACATAAGGATTTCCTTGCAGTTACACAAAACAAACCTGACAATAGGATTCATCTTTTTCAGAGGTTGCTTAAGGTGGCGTTTGGATTGGATTTTTTTTTGGCCAAAAATCAATTCTAATAAAATTGATTGTGTAGAAATTAATGATCAAATAATCATTTTTCAAATAATAGTGTTCAGAAAATGCGAAGTTGAGAGACTCACCTACGTATTCTCCGAACACTATTATTTGAAAAATGATTATTTGACCATTAATTTCTACACAATCAATTTCACCAGAATTGATTTTTGGCCAAAAAAATCCAATCCAAACATCCCATAACTGAAAATCCATCTCAAAATTATCTTATTAACAATTACATTGTTTCTTAGTTCTTAATATATTAATGTATTCCTCTCAATTTTAATCCCCACTTTTAATCCCCAACACCATAGAGTCCCTTTCTCTTCCAGTGTTACAATTAGGGGTGTCAATGAGCCGAGCCAGCTCGGCTCGACTCAAAATAAACTGAGCTTGAGCTTTTACTTTGGGCTTGTTGAGCCGAGCTGAGCCTTAAAAGTGAGCTCGAAAAATAAACAAGCCGAGCCTAAACAATAGGTGGCTCAGCTAGGTTCAGCTCGATTAATTTTATAATAATATCCTTTAAAAATTAAATTTATATTATATATTTAGTATACCTCTTTTTTGGTAAAATATATTTAATATACATTAACATAGTTATTTCGGTTGAAGTTTTAACTCAAGCTTTCACGTGAGTCACATGACATCCCAAAAAAAATGCCCTTTTAATTTTTTTAAAATTGAATTTGATGTTTATCAATGTATTTATAAAAAAAAATTATCGAGCCGAGCCGAGCCAAGCTCAAGCTTAACAATTTGTGGATGAGCCGAGCCGAGCCGAGCCTGAGCTTCTGTAAAATTCCAACGAGCCGAGCCTGAGCCTGAGCTTGAGCCTCTGTTAAATTCCAACGAGCCGAGCTCGAGTAGTGCCCAACTCTGCTCGTTGACACCCCTAGTACAATGCATGTCAGCTTATAGCAAGAAGACTATTTATATTTACAAGCCCAAGGACATGTGTATCAATATTTAAGAACATGCTCGATAACTATGAATAGGAGCTCTCTAGTTGAGGAACAAACCGGAGGAGCCAAAAATATACCTTTAGGCGAGATCAAATGAAGGATATTTCTATCAACTTAAACTCATCCTAACAATTTTCAAACTTAGGACATATTTTTTCAGCTGCTCCGGTTTGCTAAAAAAAATTGGAGCTTATGTTGATAGTTAATCTCGTGTCTCTTTTAACACTCCTTTAACCCTGATTAAGCTTATCAAAATTAAATTTAAGATTTTTAATATTTTTTTCTTCTAAAAAACTAGGTTGGATTGCTTAACTCTATGGGTGACTGAATCTTAACCACAATTGGTGAGTGTTAAAGAGGGACGTGGACCAATAAAGGCCGGCTATTTCATTACATGATGGAAAACACCGGTAATTTAAGCATTTTCATATGCCTATACCATCTTAAATTAAATAATATAAATAAATAAATAAATAAAATTCTTCTCAAAATTTTCAGGGGGGTCTTAGATCCCCCTACCACCACCCGGCTTTGCCCTTGCTCCTAGGCCACACCCATATTACACTGTACAAAAAAAAATTCCCAAAAGTTGAGGGGGCTTCAGCCCCGCCGGGCCCCATGTGGCTCCACCCCTCAAATTTCTAGCGCTTGTTTTGACTCATGCTGCCAGGTGACGGGATGCCCATCGCCTTTTCTTTATTTTGGGCATTAATAACGCCTGTTTAGGCTCATGCTGCGAGAGGACGAGAAGCCATGTGTCGACGGTAACGAGTCTGAAGGTGGGCCCCCCTATGGGGTGTTTTGTTGTAGATCAGGAGCTTTCTCGGATACCCTCCAAACCTTTACTGATTTGTCTAGACTGCCACTGTACAAAATCCATTGTTGATCTCTATTAGCTGATTCGTGATCTTCTTCAACGGCTAACCACTTAACTGGACCAGTGTGACTAGTCAACACGGACAAGCACGTGTGAGCTCCAGATTCCCTCCTCCACACGCATATGGTCTTATCAACAGATTCACTAAAAACAAGGCTCCCAGCTGCTGCTAAGCACAAGACCGCAAGCTTATGGCCTCTCAGGACCCCACCGTGGGAGAGATGATTCTCACGTTCCCAAAAGTTAACGAGTCCGTCAGATGACCCACAGTAAACGACGGAAGCGGATGGATTAACGGCTAACGCCGTTACAGCGCAATCTTGTTTCAATAACGTCTGTATAAAACAGTGTTTCGTCCCTTTCCCTTGTAGCTCTCTCCGCCCAATTTTGACGGAGCCGTCGGCAGAACCAGTGAATATCAAACCGTCGAAGCCGGCAACGACAGAGTTAACGGCATCATCGTGAGCGCAAATCGACTCCAAACACTTGGAGTCTAAAATCCTCCAAGCTCTATTCACTTGCTAACTCCCACAATTCTTTCTTCGGCCGAGGTTTCCACTGGATGTATTCTCCTCCTTTAGCTCTCTTAATGTTTGTCAGAACGCGTTCTTCTTCTGCGCTGAGCTTCGTGAAGCGAATATCTTTCGCTGTAACAAAACAATAGTCATCACAACAGGCAAAACCAATAAGACAATGACAACGAGAAATGATGTGAAAGATAACGGACATCGGACAACGGAAGACGGTTACCTAGTTCCGCCTGAAAGATGTTGGGGACAGAAGAGTTCGATCTCCAAACCCCGGAGACGATGAAAGGGGTTGCCTTCCAAGTCCTCTTTGTATCCCGCAAGCCCAAGACTATTTCGGGAGCCTTAGGTTTTTGGTTCCAGGAATAGTAGTTATACAGATCTCCCTCACAACCTCGACATTTGACAACGCGACGAAAATGGAATAGATGTCTGGTTTTCATGATAAATTCATCCATGATATACTTGATTATCATTGACATATATTTGTAGAAAGTGGGATGCATCTATTCCAGAGCAAGTCAAAGAACGGATAGTAGAGACTCAACGATGGGGTGCAGAGGAAACTGAAGACCAGCCTAGCTCGAGTTGGGCAAGGTAGACCTCAGTGCAGCTAGAGCGTTTGTCGATTAGGGTACCTTATTTCCTGAAGTGCGGATTGACTTGAGGAGGGAAATCGAAGCGGGTTCTATAAAGGTCTAAACATTTTTGTTGATTGTGGCGAATGAAAGGTATCTCGCCAATGTAGGCACCATATGGAGCACTACCGGAACAGCTAGCTTCTCCATCACTAGGTGCCCTCACTTCCTCTTCTACCCTAACGACTTCTAAAGGTATCTCGGCAGACATTGTTACAGAAATAAAAAATGAAAAGACGCGGACTCGGGGGACTCGGGGGCTAGAGACAGAACCAGCAAAACCAGAGAAGTATAAAAACTACTGAAAAAATTCAGAGAAAGGAGTAGCAAGAGCTTACCACAAGCGAGAAAACGAAGAAGCTTGAAGACTTGAATGCAAACTAGTTGAAGCAAAAATTCGGCAGAGTAATAGTGTATCGATGGCTAGGTGAGGAAGAAAGTGTTGATCCAGCATACTTATAGACGAGTCATGAGTAGCATGACGAAAACGACCTCCATCAAAGTCATACACGTACACCAGAGCAAGGTTAGGATGGTCATTTCATTTCATTTTAAATAACTATGTTAGGACTAATTTTGCGCAGGAGGACAGTGATAACCTTCACCTCGAGTGAACACCTCAACAATAAGAAGGGTGTATTTGTCTTTTCATAGTTAGTATAACCGCCGAAGGAAATAAAGGATCTCGATCACCGAGAAAAGTGACGATGACAGCCTCCCATGCATTAATGAAGCATGACAGTTTCGCACACGGGAGACAATTATCACGGTGCTCTATATTCGATCTTATCACTTACGCAGCGTTTCAATCATCGTATCGGGGTAGGTATTCTTTGTGTTGTTGATGATACATCGCACTATGTTCGATGCATCATCAAGGGGCAATTTGTCAGAGATAAAATTCGTAAATAGTTTAGCGTTGGAGAACGAGCTTGTTTTCGTTGTTATTTGTACGGATAAGTATCACGTGTCTCTCAAATGAATGGTGTTCCGTTGTCGGATTTACAACGTCCTCGTTATCAATTCCACAAAAAATCTCGTTGTACAATGTATAGCGTTATCGTTGTGTTATTGACAACGTTCTCGTTGTCTTTTACACAACGTATTCAATGTTTGATGAGTACGTTCGATTGACCCCAATGTATACACAATGATCCCGAGCTTGCATCAATAACGAGACCGACTATCCGGAGGAAGTGATCAGGAGGTGATTCCTTGACTGTGACAGCAGGCGGAAAGCACTGTCTTAGCATTTAATGCTGGTCATTTTTTAGTGTTGTCATATCAAATCAAATTAAACAAATAGTAGGCGCCCACATGTGACACGTAAGGTTCAAGATCTGTCTGACATATTTGGTAATGAGTATAAAGCAAGTAACATGGTCATCCATAACCATCTATGGGCATACAGAGCTTAACCTATAAATACCCCCAGAGATTTAGTGCATAGGGATCGAGAAAAAAAAGAAAAACAAGAATAGCATCTCAATTTGCTTATTCCAGTGTTACAATTCTATTACTGTTTATCATCTTCTTTGTGTACTTACTTCATTATCGGAGTGTAGGGTAGGGTCCAAACCCTCTACCTTCAACCTTCTACCGACGAACCAGAGCTTGAAGTAGGAGTTGACATCTGACATTGTGAGAAAAATCTCCCACAGTTGTGTTTTGCCCTATTTTCTTTTTATTTTTCCATGTTTTTACTTATTTTCTCACCAACCAAACATAGGTGATCAGAGGAAAATAAAGAACTAAACTTAATAGCAAAAAATCAGAAATGAGATGAGTAATCTCACAAATCATACACAACCACAGATAGGTATGTCATTGCACAATAAGCTAAGCAGATTTTGGGGGTGGTCCCGCCCCTGCTCATAACCACGACATCCAATTAAAAAGGAGATGATGGTCTAGCGCTAGAGGATAATGGCTCATTGACGTATCATGAGTCGAGGGGCAATGCTCCGATATCCTATATAATAATGTAGACTAGCTAGGGGTGAGAATCGGCCTAGTTCGGGCTTCAAAACCTTTATAAATCAATCGGTCATCGGACTTGGTTATTCAGAAAATCACCAAAATTAAAGTTTCGTACTCACTCGCTAACAATATTAACAACATTGTATAAATATGCAGATATAAAGGGGCTTTCTCTCTCTTACATTTTAAAGCTTAATTTTTTTTTCTTGGTCGAACACAACAACACCACAAGGTGTTACTCTAGGCAATTTTAAAGCTTAATTGGATGGTCCGAAATCTGCGTTTGTTGCAAGGTGGATACAGAAAACTTCTCAGAAAGTCCTCACCCCTCAATCCTCGCGTTGAGGCAAGGAATTTCACAAGGGATGCTTTATTCATTTATGTATCACATAGGGATCTCCTTGTAGTTACAATATGGTAGGTGGGATTTTACAAAATTTTCAAGCGTTGTTTTCTTCACATAAGGATCTCCTTGCAGTTACACAAAACAAACCTGACAATAGAATTCATCTTTTTCAGAGGTTGCTTAACTGAATATCCATCTCAAAATAATCTTATTAACAATTACGTTGTTTCTTAGTTCTTAAATCTTAATATATTAATGTATTCCTCTCACTTTTAATCCCAGCACCATAGAGACCCTTTATCTTCCAGTGTTACAATGCATGTCACCTTATAGCAAGAAAGGCTATTTATATTTACAACCCCAAGGACATGTGTATCAATATTTAGGAACATGTTTGATAACTATAAATAGGAGCTCTCTAGTTGAGGAACAAACCGGAGCAACCAAAAATATACGTTTAGGCATATCAAATGAAGGATATTCTATCAACTTAAACTCATTCTAACAATTTTCAAACTTGGGACATTTTTTTTCAGCTACTCCGGTTTGCTAAAAAATATTTAGAGCTTCTGTTGATAGTTAATCTCAAACTTACGACATATTTAAAAACGTCTGTTTAGGCTCATGCTGCGAGAGGATGAGAAGCCATGTGTCGACGGTAACGAGTCCGAAGGAGGGCCCCCCTCTGGGGTGTTTTGTTGCAGATCAAGAGCTTTCTCGGATACCCTCCAAACCTTTACTGATTTGTCTAGACTGCCACTGTACAAAATCCATGGTTGATCTCTATTAACTGATTCGTGATCTTCTTCAACGGCCAAGCACTTAACTGGACCAGTGTGACCAGTCAACACGGACAAGCACGTGTGAGCTCCAGATTCCCTCCTCCACACGCATATGGTCTTATCAGCAGATCCACTAAAAACAAGGCTCCCAGCTGCTGCTAAGCACAGGACCGCAAGCTTATGGCCTCTCAGGACCCCACCGTGGGAGAGATGATTCTCACGTTCCCAAAAGTTAACGAGTCCGTCAGATGACCCACAGTAAACGACGGAAGCCGATGGATTAACGGCTAACGCCGTTACAGCGCAATCTTGTTTCAATAACGTCTGTATAAAACAATGTTTCGTCCCTTTCCCTTGTAGCTCTCTCCGCCAAATTTTGACGGAGCCGTCGGCAGAACCAGTGAAGATCAAACCGTCGAAGCCGGCAACGACAGAGTTAACGGCATCATCGTGAGCGCTAATCGACTCCAAACACTTGGAGTCTGAAATCCTCCAAACTTTAACGGTTTTATCCCAAGAACTAGAGTAGAGAAGGCCTTGATCCTCATTCAAGCTCAAAGAAGAAACCGCATCGAAATGCTTGATTCGAACCACATTTCGACGACGTCGTACATGAACGTAGTTGCTGGGATTAACGGAGCTCTTGATGAAATCCTTCAAAGTTGGTAGAGTTCCAAGGCGCTTGTGAATGCTTGGATCCTTGGAGGAGACCTTCCAGACTCGTATCTTGCCATCCTGATGACCAGTAAAGATCTTTTCACCGGAGATAACAATGGCTTTAACCAATCCACTGTTAGATTTGAAGCCAGAGAATTCTTTCTGACTCTTCCAGACGCGAATGTTCTTGCTATCGGATCCAGTATATAGAAGATCGCCAGTAGCGGCTAAGGAATAGATATGGCCTTCTTCGCGGAAAAGTGATCCGATGAGGCCATTCGGAGGGAAATTCTCGTGGAATTGATTGATAGGAGAGGATGTAGACCATGGAGACTTGGCGTAAGGAGATGTTTGGTTCCATGGAGACATGTTAATGGGAGAGCTGTCTGGGCTCATGGGATTCTGGTCGTAGTAGGCGGGAGTCGCTATGGAAACACTGCTGTTGCGAGTGGAGAAATCGTCGTCGTTGGTCGAAGAAGGAATGCTGGGATCCGAATGCAAGAGGCTATCGAATTTGTGCCGGGGTAGACTTTTCGCTTCGAACATTGTACCTATTCTCTTGTTTCTCATTCTACTCCGATGAAAGCTAAAAATGGAGGATTGGGAGAGAGAGAGAGATTAAAAGTAAAAGGTGAATTGAAGAAGTAAAGGTGGGAGAAGAGGGATGGTGCATATATAAATAGAAGAGAAGAAGAAACGGCCGGATTAAAGAAATGGACGTGTGAGAAGCTGAAACGTGTTAGGACGAGACGAAAGATCGAATGGAGAGATTTCCGGGCCCGAGAAACAGGGCCTGAACGGTAATAACAAAGAGTTTGTTATTTTTTCGAGGGAGAGCTGTTATGATTTCGTGGTTGCTTGTTTAGCCTGCTTAGGCTTCACACAAATTTTAGGAAGGGACTGTTAGGGCTTGAGGAAGAGAATTCTAAGACGCTGTTTGAGCCTCCGTTTTTTTTTCACAGTACTGAACCGATTTTCTTTAAAGCATCGATAGCTCTTTGGAGAATTTCTTGTTAAAAGGATCTGGAGTTGCTGCGAGTGGATATATATGAAGATACGTGCGTGATACTCCAAAGCAAAAGAGAAGTCTAACGCCATGATTGGCAGCATTTTGTTTAGAATAATTAATCCCCCTAAAATTTCCTCCTTTTACTCTTATGTTACAGAGAAATCCCTAACCCAGGGCCGGCCCATCCATTAGGCCACCAAAGTCTTTGCTTTAGTCCCCATATATAGGGGAATGCTAGTCCCAGTTTCGTGACTTCCTCACTTTCCCCAAAAAAACTGACACGTATAGTCACTTTACCCGACTGCTTTTGCAGCCGGTTAAAGCTTCCATAACCATTTATTTTTAAGACCTTCCCCTTAAGATTTTTAATTTATAAAAAGACCCCATTTACATTTAATATAAAGAGTATGGCAATACAGAGAGAACAATTTCTCTCTCTCCAGTTCTCTACGGGTTTCACTTCTCCATCACCTCATGTCCCCATCTTCCTTCTCCCTTCCTCCTATTCTCCAACCCCCTCAACCCACTTCGCCCTTCACTCCTCATCGTCGCCATTTCTTCCTCATCTATCTACATCTTCCACCATCTCTCCTCTAAAACCCCAATCCTCCCCAAAATCCCCTTCTCTGGTAACTCCATTGAACCCTCTCTTAGTGACAAATCCTGCAATATCTACACCCTTGAAGATGCCAACATTAATCACTCCACCCTCCTCGTCTCCATCCAATGCCTTGTCTCTTCATAGATATCTCACACTGTTGCGAAATTGTTGATCGGTGGTGCACAAATCAGTGCAGAGAAGGTCTTGATCTTCGATTCAGTTCAGAGCCGAAACTTCTGGGGTAAGCTCTCTTGGCGAGTCCTTTGCTTATAAGGTAGAGACGTCATCAGAGCGAAAAGGGGTTTGTACGTTGAGGGGTTTGGAGTATTTTTCATTTGGGAGTATGATCGAAAGCTTCGCTGTAGCGACACTGGCGTGATGCCAGATGAAGGGAGTGTTATGTGTTTTGTGGCCTAATTTGCTGCTCAAAGTTGTGTTATGAAATTTTAACCCTAAAGTTAATTTTTAAAAAAACAAATTATTTTGAAACCATCTGTCAACAAAATAAAAATTACTCTTAGGATTATGTACATTTGAACCATGTATTGAAACAGGGTAAGGAAAGCAAACTTGGCTACCTTCTCTGTTAAGGAATAGGGATGTACGCCTAAAGTGTAGACATTGTTTGGACTTCGGAGAGGGTGAGAAGCAGAAGAAGACAAAGTGGTTCGAGATCGCATCGCAGCCAATCTTGATTGAACTCAGGGGGGGTTCAATCGCACCCATAGGTGAACACAGTGTCCTTTTTAACCACTATCAACCATGGTTAAGATTCTTTAACCCTTAGGGTTCAACAATCCTGGTTTGAAGAAATTTGTTTTTTTTTTAAATTAACCTTAGGGTTAAAATTTCTTAACCCTAAGGTTAATTTTTTTAAAATATTTATTTCTAAAAAAAACTAAGGTTAGATCGTTGAACCCTTAGGGTTAAGGAATCTTAACCATGGTTAAGAAGGACAATGTTGACCTACGGGTACAATTGAACTCTCCCTGAGTTCAATCGCAATTGGCTGTGATTCGATCTCCTTTGTTTTGTTACTTTTTGAGGTGCACATGAAGTTTATATTTGGTATGCTGTCTTCAATGTGAAGGGTGGTTTTCATAAATAATAAACTATCAAGGAGGAAGTTTTAAAGGTTGATGTTTGATAATGGTAACCGGCTGCAATAGCAGCCGAAAAAAGTAAACACACACGTCAGCTTCGCAGAGAAAGTGAGGAAGTGGGAATTGGGGCTAGCATTCCCCAAAAATATATATATATTAAAAAGGCCCTATTTAGAATATTAAAAAAATAAAAGGTCCATTTAAATTATTAAAAAGGTTTCATTTATAGTTAATTTTTTTAATAATATTAAAAAATTAAAAAAAAAAGCCCCCATTTAAAATTTTCGCTTTCGGCCTCTAAATGGCTTGGTCCGGCGCTGCCTAACCCTAGCTAATTTTAAAACCCTATGAAGAAGAGTAGTGAGCCATCTAAAGCAAGCTAGCTAAAGCTTTGTGGTTCTCTACTGAAAAAACAAGCAGAAGAGGAGCTCAAAAGAGAAGCTAGAGGAGCTCAAAAGAGAAGCTAGCGGACTCCTTTGAAACTCCTACATTCTCTTCTTTGTCTGCTAAGAACCCCAAACCCTAGCACTAGAAGCTACAGAAGAAATTAGCCAAATCTTTCCACAGAATCCGTCATGAAAGAAACTAATGCTTAAGAAAGGGTGCAAATCCTCTCCAGTGATAACCGGCTGTGGCACATCCGGTTATCACCCCTAGAGGTCGCCACGTATCTCCTTGACAACACTTAACCATGGGTAAGGTTCACCCACCTATTTTTGGTTTTTTTTTAAAAAAATATTAATTCTATTTTTAAAATTAAAAAACTGTTTTTAAAGTTTTTTTAATATTAAAAACAATTTTTTAATTTTAAAAATAGAATTAATATTTAAAAAAAAAACCAAAAATAGGTGGTTGAACCCTAGGGGTGGGTGAACCTTACCCACGGTTAAGGGGTGTCAAAGGAGACACGTGGCGACCTCTAGGGGTGATAACCGGATGTGCCACATCCGGTTATCACTGGAGATGATTTGGCACCTTAAGAAAACGCAAAATGCAAGTAAATAAGAAGGAGCCAAATCAACAAATCCGGTTATCACCCCTAGAGGTCGCCACGTGTCTCCTTTGACACTCCTTAACCGTGGGTAAGGTTCACGCCCCCAAGGGTTCATCCACCCATCCTTGGTTCTTTATTTTTAAATATTAATTCTTTTTTAAAAATTAAAAAACTGTTTTTAATATTAAAAAACTGTAAAAAAATAGTTTTTAAATTTTAAAAAAATAATTAATATTTAAAAAAAAAAAAACAAGGATGGGTGGGTGAACCCTAGGGGTGGGTGAATCTTACCCACGGTTAAGGGGTGTCAAAGGAGACACACGGCGACCTCTAGGGGTGATAACCGGATTTGCCAAATCCAATTATCACCGTAGAGGATTTGACCCCAAAATAGATTGGTATTCTCGCACCGCGCTTAGAGAAGTTGATTGGAGGACAAGGAATGGAAGTAGAAGTAAAAAAATGACAGCAAAGGATAGCGAGGATATTTAGAAAAAAATATTAATTCTTTTTTTAAAAAAATTAAAAAACTGTTTTTAGGGCTTTTTTTTTAATATTAAAATAATTTTTTAAAAAATATTAATATTTTTTTCTAAAAACCAAGAATGGGTGTGTGAACCCTAGGGGTGGATGAATCTTAACCACAGTTAAGGGGTGTCAAAAGGGACACGTGACGATCTCAGGGCTAATAATCGGATTTTCCTAGAGGAATTGGTCTTGATCGGCAATATGTGCTAATGATTAACACTTAACCGGGACACACATCCATATCACTGTGAGACGAGATTACTGTGAGACGGGATTGAATTTGATCTAGCTCTCGGTAGAACAAAACCATCATGCGTAAGTGGTTTGTCCGACATGTGGTGATAAAATGGGGAGAAGGCATTTCATTCTCCCACTTGTTTTTTTGACTTTTCTCCATTTGATATCTTCTCGCTTTTTTATCGCCACATGTCAAAAGCTGCACTTAAGCCGGATGATTTTGGTCTAGCAAGAGCCAGATCAAATCTAATCCCCCCGTAAGACTAGTCAAGTCCTCAGTCCTCACCACTAGCCTCCTTAAGTAGGGATGGTTATTGAACAAAATGTTCATGAATTATTCGGGCTCAGTTCGTTAAAAACTCGAGTATCGTTCGCTTATTTAGTAAACGAGTTGAGCTTAAACATCGTTTTCAAACTCATTTAGTAAACGAGCTGAACTTGAACACATCCCTGTTCGACTAGATAAAATCTTGGTTCGACTATATATACATATTAACCTATTAAAATATTAAAAATATAATTATTTAATTTAAATATTAAAATTAAGCATATGTATTGTAATGAGAAATTTTCGTGAAAACCTAAGTATGGTGATAACGAGCCCGTCTTCGGTGTTGTGACTATAGATGAGAGACATGTAGTCGCTAGAGTATGCTTCTGTCGTTTCCACGACAACGGGCCCGTTGTCTTATGGACAACGAAAACGTTGTCTACAAGACAACAAACCAGTGATCCCGAGAATAACGGCCACGTCCTCATTCTGACAACGGTCCCGTACTCCTGTACACAACGAGAAACCCAGAAACCAAGGAGTAATCATCCCTTTCTGACGGTAGGTGAAAAGCACTGCCTTAGCATTGAATGCTATTTAATGCTAGTCATCTCGGACGAGTTCCTACTCCATATCTGCTTTACAGTACATACTGATGCGCGTGCAGTACGTAAAAATCCATCTAAACTGATTAGTAGTGAGTACAAAGCAGATATCCCAGGAATGTATAGTCATGTATGGTCACCCATGGCCATATGAAGGAGGACCTATAAATACTCTCAGAAAAATAGTGTGGAGGATCGGCCAAAAAACCCACTTAGACCTGAAAACTCTCAATATATTTCTTGTTTACTGTTTATCATCTCTTTCATATGCTGACTTTGGCATAGTAGTACAGGTTGGGGGGCACACCCTCCTCGTCATCTTCAGAGTACAGGCTGGAGCCTTGCTAACACATTTCCATCAGTGAACTATGCTTCGAGACAGCTGCTGACACGTGTACTCTCCAGGTATATCCCCCACAAAAAAATGGCGCCGTCTGTGGGAAACTACATCTAAACGAATCCCCCTTTTGCTCACCCTACCTTCTTCAGTTAACATGACAGACCAGACTCCTCTATCTGTCGTTGAAAACCTAGCCCCTCAAACTATTCCTTACACCCCTTCTACCATGCAGACCTTTACCCCAAGACTCGAGCAACTTTTCGGACAACCTGAAAGACCCATGTCCACACCTGACCTAATCTTACTATTATTGCAACAGCAACAGGCCACTCTAGCTCAGATAGTTAGCCAACAACAGTTACTGCAAGAAAGACTTGATGCTCTGGAGTACAACGGACTGGAGGTCGATGTCGAGTCTCTTAAGGGGCGCCCTGCAGCTCGTAAACTCGATTTCCCTTCCTCTCCTCCTCCTAAAGCAACAAGACCAACCTCGCCATCAGCACAAGAGAACCCTGAAAGAAGATTTACACTCATCCCTTCTGCTGAAGAAGTTGTTCATCCTCGTTCACTCCCTGCTCGTGCTGAGCAGCGAAGCCCTTCTATTCGCGACGATGAACAGAAGACGGACCTGACCCTCAAGGATGTAGAAACTTTGATCAATGCTCGAGTCAGAGGTGCAACGAGTGGGACCTCTCTCGATCAATGCGCTCAAAAATTTAAAAACGAGGAGGAGACTTCTCCCTTTTCCAAGGAGATCATCGAATCTTACACCCCGTCAAAATTCGTGGTACCCAATTTTGTCAAGTTCGACGAGAGAAAAGATCCTATTGACCACCTGACTGACTTCAGAAATGCAATGGTTGTCCGCAATCCAGATGACAACCTCCTTCCCTAGTAGTTTAACTGGAGCGGCCGCGAGGTGGTTTCGCAATCTACCCCTGGATCAATCAAGTGTATGGTTGATCTCAGGTCAGTTTTTATTGACCAGTATATTATCAACAAAAAGAAGAAAGCAGGTGTAGATTCACTCTTCGCTATGCGGATGAAGCCAACAGAGCCTCTCAGAGATTTTATTCAACATTTCACCGATGAAGTCTCCAACATCGATAAAGTCGAGGACTGTACCTGCATAGCCGCCTTCAAGAATGTCATGCCCAAGAACTCAAAGATCTACGAATCTCTTGTCCTTGATTGTCCCACTAAGATGGATGAGCTGATAGTCCATGCTTCGAAGTACGGGAGACTGGAGGACGATATCGTAACAACAACAAGACCCAGAGCACGAGTAGATGTTGTCGAGTAGGGAAGCAAGTCATCCTCCAAGAAGGGGAAGAGATCAAAATATGAATCATCTTCCAGTGACGAGGAACCACGCTGGCGAGCTTGACAAGAAAAAGTTATATATGTGGAGCGGCGGGGCGAACTGGACCGGCATTCGTTTGGAGTTTGCCAAACCCCAGATCCGCAGAGTAAGACGGGCCCACGTCCCAACTCCTAGCGTCAGGACAGCCATACTTATCAGAGATGGGAAGGGCCAGGGCATAATGAGAAGAGGGAAAATTGAACAACGGAAATACGTTCTTTTGCATCTCGCGCTGATCAAATTAACTTCACGGCTAGCCCGACGACGATTATGAGGGTGATGGAAGACAAACCCTACTTCGAATGGCCTGCACGGAATGTTTGTGATGTCACCTTGGGACCCCGGGCGCATGAGTATTGTCATTATCACAAAAGTCACGGGCATCTTACAAATCGTTGTCGGATCTTAAGGGAGTATCTGGAAAGGTTAGTCCGCGAAGGTTATCTGAGAGAGTATGTAGATTTTGGAAATGGAGCAGGATGTACTGCCGACCCATCTATTCGACCTCATGAAGAAGAATCCCCTAATAATTCGGATCCAAGTGGAGGAGAAGCACCCAGGGGAGTCATTAACGTCATCCATCATGCCCGAGTACCAAAGATAGATATAGAGCAGCAGTTCAGAGCCAAGGTAAGGAAGTTGTCCCATGTAGCCAAAGTTTGTCAAGTGCGACCAGCAACGAGGGGAATTGAACAAGCCCTTTCTTTCACCGATCAGGACATGACAACTGTAGTCAAGCCTCACTATGATGCTCTCGTTCTGACTATGTCGATTGGCAACTTCGATATCAGGTGAGTGCTCGTTGATTCCGGGAGTGGGGCAGACATTCTTTATTTCCATGCTTTCACTAAGATGAAGCTGGACCCGGCAGTTCTCGTTGCTGCTCAGACCCTGTTGGTAGGGTTTGACGGGAGCTCGATGCAACCCTTAGGGGAAGTCGTCTTGCCAGTCGTGGCCGGACCAATCGTCTTGTCCATGCGATTCTCCATCGTCGATGCACCATCCCCATACAATGCCATCTTGGGACAATGGTGGACCACGAGATGAGAGCTGTCCCGTCCTCTTACAACCAAATGCTGAAATTTCTAACTCAGGATGGACCTAGAGAGATTCGAGGAGATCAACTGGCGTCGCAGAAGTGTGATTACACTCCACCCGAACTGCCCAAATAGCAATTACAGATCGGGTCCGTGGAGGGTAAGAGTTCGGAAGAACCGCAGACAAGTCCCTCTATTGAACCCACAAAGCATGTCAACTTTGGGACGGAGAACGAGCCTAAGATGTTGCAAATCGGGACCAGTTTGACAACGGATGAAGAACTAGAGCTGTTAAATTTTTTGAGAAAGAATCTTGATGTTTTTGCCTGGTCCCACAGGGATATGACGGGGATCAACCCTGAAGTCATCTGCCACCACCTCAATGTTGAACCCGTTGTCAATCCCGTCAAACAAAAGCCCCGGAGACTTGCTCCAGCATACCATGAGGCCATCAACGAAGAAATTGATAAGCTCATTCAATACGGTTTCATTCGAGAAGTTCAATATCCAGAATTGATAGCCAATGTAGCAGTCGTACCAAAAAAGAATGGGAAAGTAAGGGTCTGTATTGATTTCACTAGTGTTAATAAAACTTATCCAAAAGACTTTTTCCCAGTTCCCAGAATTGATAGACTGATCACTGCTACCGCTGGTCACGAGATGTTATCCTTCATGGATGGATACTCGGGTTACAATTAAATTCTCTTAGCTGAGGACGACCAAGAAAAGACAGCCTTCATCACGGAACGTGGACTATTCTGTTATCGGGTCATGCCCTTTAGTCTGAAGAATGCCGGAGCTACCTACCAACGGTTGATGAATTTAATGTTTGGACCCTTGCTTGGCAAATCAGTGGAGGTGTACATTGACGACATCGTTGTGAAAAGTCGAACTCGAGTTTCTCTTGTAACCAACCTGATGGAGCCGTTCTTTATTCTGCGTGCTTTTAATTTGAAGTTAAACCCTGACAAATGTATTTTCAACGTAATCTCTGGCAAATTTCTTGGCTACCTCATGAGTCAACGGGGCATCGAAGCAAATCCAACGCAAATCCATGCTTTGATAGATAGGTCAGAACTGAAAAAGAAAAAAGAAGTTCAGAAATTGACGAGACGTATTGCCGCTCTCAATCGGTTTATATCAAAGTCTTCTGATCATTGCAAGCCGTTGTTCGAATTGTTGAGAAAAGATTCAGTGTTCAGATGGACCGAGGAATGTTCCCAATCCTTTGTTGCCTTAAAGAAATATTTAGGCTCTGCTCCGATTCTCTCTGTGCCTGAACCTGGTGAAGTGTTGTATCTCTACCTCTCCGTCTCAAAGCGAGCCATTGGCTCAGTACTACTCAGAAATCATGACGGTGTGGAGAAGCCTATATATTTCATCAGCAAAACCTTCCATAAGACAGAATCCAATTATAGCAAGTTGGAGAAGGTATGTCTGGCTCTTGTTTTTTCTGCTGAAAAATTACGTCCTTATTTTCAGGCCCATATCGTCATTGTTATTACCATGTATCCTTTGAAAAACGTGTTAGGGCGGCCCGAGACTGCTGGGCGAATGTCGAAATAGGCAGTAGCACTCAGCGAGTTCGATATTCAATATCGGGCCAAGATCTCAGAAAAAGGGCAGGCCGTGGCAAGCTTTCTAGCTGACTTCCCCGTAGAGGAAGTTGAGACAGAAGTAGATCCAGATCAGCATGAACTCCCAGACGATGTGGGGGACGAAATTGTAGTGGACAACGAAACGGAAGATGAGGACGAATTGACAACATGGAGTGATTGGGTCTTGTTCGTCGATGGGTCATCTAATGCCAGCGGCTCCGGACTTGGCGCTGTGCTTATTAGCCCAGATAATGTCAAAGTACAGAAGCTGACACGTCTTGGCTACACTGCCTCCAATAATGAAGCCGAATATGAAGCGTTGATACTTGGGTTGCAAAGTGCACGAGAGTTGGGGATCTCTAAGCTAAGGGTGTTTAGTGATTCACAACTTGTGGTGAACCAGCTTAATGGTGTCTATGAATGTCGGGACAATCGAATGAAATGCTATGCTGAGCTTTTACAAGAACAACGAGGTGCCTTCGATGTCATTGAGATCAAGCATGTTCGAAGGGACAATAACAGGCACGCTGATGCACTGGCATACCTTGCCTCGATGTTGCAAACTGATGAGCCCAAAACAATCCATGTGGAATACAAAGAGTATCCGTCCGTTGAGCTGCAGTCACAACGAGAGGTGTTATTCATAAACAAAGTGCCGAGCTGGATGACGGGTATAATAGCATACTTAAAAAGTGGAGTTCTCCTCGTCGACGCAAGAGAATCAAGACGTATACAGTATAAAACTCCCCATTTCACCCTCGTAGATGGAGAGTTATATCGTAAGTCCTTTGGAGGACCTCTTTTGAAATGTGTTCACCCTGAAGACGTGGAGAAGATCTTAGTTGAGTTCCACGAAGGAATATGCGGCATCCATTCGGGAGGACGGACTATCGCCCATCGTGCTTTGGAGCAGGGATATTTCTGGCCCTACATTCAAGCTGATGCTCAGAGGTATGTACAAAAGTGTAGTTAGTGCCAACGCCATGCTCAATTGATTCATGCTCCTGCTCAGGAACTCAGTACCGTGTCTCAGCCTTGGCCCTTCACTCGTTGGGGACTTGATATTGTGAGACCTTTTCCCAAGGCTCCCGATAATCTGACTTTCTTATTGGTGGCCACGGATTACTTCTCCTGGTGGATCGAGGCTGTTCCACTTACGCGTATTAGGGAACAAGAAGTTAAGAAATTCCTGTGGGAACACATCATCTGTAGGTTTGGCATTCCGCAATCCATCATCTCTGACAACGGGAAGCAATTCACAGGGAGAATTATTGCTGAATTTTGCCAAGAGTTGAAGATAAAGCACATCTTCTCATCTCCTTACTATCCTCAAGGAAACGGTCTTGCTGAAGCAGCTAACAAGAATATTCTGAATGCTCTCAAGAGAAGGCTGGAAAGACTTCAAGGAGAAGTGGACCAGTGAATTGCATAATGTGCTATGGGGATATAGGACAACGCCACGAAGCCTTACAAACAAAACCCCGTTCTCTTTGGCGTATGGGATGGAGGCCGTTATTCCCACCGAGGTCTGTTTACCAACGATACGTTCTCGGAAGAATGATGGGAAGAAGGACAAGAATGTTGAACTGATGGCTATTCACTTGGATTTGCTAGAAGAAAAGCGGGAAGACGCTAGTATCCAGATAAAGCGGTATCAACAGCAGCTACGGAAGGCATACAGCAAGAAGGTATGGGAGAGAGTTCTTCAAGTCGAAGATCTCGTTCTTCGAAAAATTTTCCAAAACACTCGATAAGTCAATAGCGGAAAGTTGGGGCCTAACTAGGAAGGACCGTACATCGTAGACCATCTTGGGAGTCTCGGTGTGTATTATCTTAAAGACCTATAAGGTAATGAAATTCAGAAGTCATGGAACATTATCAATTTGAAGCAATTTTTCCAGTAAAATTGTGCGTTATGAGTATCGGTCAACTATATTTTTATTTTTTTTATATACCCAGTGCTTAGCAAAATATTAAAAATGTATTGCAACATCGGGTGATATTTCATACGAATAAGGTACTCACCACGGGACACATGTGGTTCATCCAAAGGAATTGCCATCTGAGCAAACCGGTGACTTATACTAATGGAATGTCCTCTGAGCATGGTGTCCCACCACGAGTCACCATGCGTTCATCCTTGTAAACTATCATTTGTCAGAGTACATCCATAATATACTATATCATTTAACCTATGTGTCCTCTGAACATTAGATGTGTTTGCATTCTATGATTAATCATTTTCGAAAACTCTATCAGAATGTCCTTATGTACCGTATTCGTTGAGATTGGGGCATCCTGTCATAAAATAGTTAATTAATTTCCTATTTGTTTCTGTGTGAGCGAGATATATGCTTCAATGCAATTGACTACAACGCAGAAGTTGTGGACGGGAATATGCAAAGTTTACTATTATCGATAGCGGGAGTCGTACATATAATGTTAAAAGGCAACATCGAAATAGGAGAGCATAAAGAGACAAAAAAGGAGGAAGAGACAGAAGGTGAGAGGGTCAGGCTTCGACGACTTCGACCGAAACAGCATCATCACGAGTATCACCAACAGCAGCGGAAGGGGGTTTAGCCGGTGCTTCGGGCAAGACGGGAGATGGTCTAGCGGGTGGTTGTTCCCTTCCCTGCACCTCAAGCTCTTCACCGAGCGGGACTTCCTCCAAGCCCACAGCCTTAGAGCGAGTGGTCTCGCCCTTCGACTGCTGTGGAGACTCTACCAGTCGTCCCGACTCTCGGAGCTCGTTCATAAGCTCTCTCTCCGTCTCAACCCGGTCTTCGGCAATCAACCGGTCCATCTCCGTCTGAAAATAGGCTCGTAGAGACTCCGTTAAAGCGTCTTCAGCAGCTTTGACTTCCTTGTCCTTAGTAGCGGCAGCCTCCTCGAGCCGTTTGGCCAGCGCTTCTTTCTCGGCCTCAGCTGCTTCAAGCCGTTGCTGAAGAGTATTCACAAGATCATCCAACTCGCTGATCCGGAGAATAAAAATAAAAATAAAATAAATGAAACAGTTACTTGGCTAGGGTTTCATTGAAACCCTAGAATGAGAATTAGTTCATCGCGAGGGAGGAATGCAACATCTTCATAGACAAAGCTGTAGCACTTATCTTCATGGTTTCCTTGATCTCCAGAGCTTCTCTTCTTCAGATCCAAAATCTCTATAAAATTCTCTAATAATGATAATGGATAGGAATTCTCTTTTTATAGAGAAAGACAGAGTTCTTGTAGAATAAGGAGTTCTAATTGAGGTCTAACTCTTCTTTTTCTCTCTCTATACTCTTTTTGGGTTGAATGAGGATTAAACCCTCATTTAGGAAGATAATAATAGAGTTGGAAAGTGTTTAGAAGTACTAAAACACTATTCACAAAACACTATTCACGGAATACTATTTCACCCTATTTACAGTTTTGCCATTGAACTTCAAATAATTCTAGAGAACTCAATTCTAATCGGATTGAGTCGAAAATTTAAACATAGCTCCTTTAGGTCATCTAGAATCTACCCAAAAAGTTTCATAAATTTTGGATGAAGAAAAATGATCAAACTACCCCTCTATTGATAGAAGTGCGATTTTTGGCCAATCGATCCATCATGGTAGATTTCTGCGATTTCGCTCTCTTTTCTTCTTCTTTCTTTTACTCTTCTCTTTTTAGAGATTTTTTGGAGTCTTTGAAGCTTGTAAATCTTCCATTTTATCTTCTTTTCCTCGCATGAACCTAAAACAAGAATAAACAACCAAGTAGCATAAAATAATATAAATAATTACTCTAAATAATTAGCAAGTTAAGTTTGAGGTGCTTTTATATATAACATTTAGCACCGATCATGTTCCATTGCCGAATGAGCAACGGTAGGTCGAGGATAGCCTTGAGGGAAAGCAGGATTCTAGAGTTCGGCGGGTCCCCCTGTTGTGGTCCTCTCCTGTGGTGAAGCAGAGGACGAAGCCACGTTCGCAGCAGGCGCGGAAACAACAGCGGGAGTGGTAGCAGGGGGAGCGGAGCAAATAGGAGCAGTAGCAGTCGTGGTCGCCATAGCCGCGGGAGCAACCACAATGACAGTAGGAGGGCTGGAGCTGACGGTCGTGGGTTCGGTAGGGGTGCCCCTGATACCCGTTGTGGCCTGGGCTGAGGGTGCGACAGCAGTTTCCCGTTCTCGGACCCTCTGGTCATGCTCCGCCTCTCGTCGCGTCCTTTTTTCTTTAAACTTTTAAGGGCTTCGTCCCTTTCTCTCTTTTCCGCTCTCTTATCCACCTCGGAAGGACGGGAAGGACGAGTAAGCTTCAGAGCACGTGGTGCTCGTTGTAGTGTGGGCAGCTGATCAGCCATATCTTCTTCTATATCCTCGTCGACGAAGACCGCCGGTCCAAATGATCCTTGAATGGGGGGAAGAGCTGCCTGAGTCGGATTTTCAGTTTAGGGCTCTATCTCTGCAGTGGGCTCTGTCTCTAGTGCAGAGAGCGGTTTCCAGGTAACGTAATCGTCTCCTTTTTCAGTACGAATTTTTCGTAATGCGAATTCTTCTTCCGCTGAGAGTTCAGAGAAACGAGGCTTGGAGATATCTGCAAAAGAACAAAATTTTATTATCAAAGTAGCGGGAGTACGTGGTCGGGGCGGACAACGAGACAAGACAACGGAGAACGATAAAAAGGTAACAAACCTGAAACAAACTCGTTGGGAATAGGATGAGCAATCTCTGCCCTCCAAGCTCCGGAGACTATGAAGGGCATCTCCTTCCAGTCTCGTTCTACGTCGGGAAGGTGTGTGATGATGTTAGAGATTCTGGGTTTTTGGCTCCAGGTGAAATATGTGTTCCCTCCGTCCTCAGCAGTCCCCCGACATTTCACGGCGTGACGGAAATGAAAGACATGCCTTGCTTCTACGTTGTACCCGTCTCTGTTGAACTTGTCCATCAGAAATATGTACTTGTAAAATTTCAGGTGCATTTGACCCGGGGCAATTTGAAGGACGGCAAGGACGGAATCCACAAGGGGAATTATTGGGAACCGAAGTCCAGTCTCGAACTGAGCAAGGTAGACAACGGTACAGGAGGAACGGTGATCGAGGAGAACATCTTCTTCCTTGAAATGAAGATGGACGTGAGAAGGAACATGATAACGGGCTCTATAGTGGTCAAGAGCATACTTGGTAACTGTTTTGGATTTGGATTTGGGAACGCGGGTAATGACACCATGGGGGGCACTACCAGAGCAGCTGACTTCATTAGCGCTATCTACTCTAACGATTTCGGCAGACATGGCAGTAGATAAAAAAAGAGATGAGAAGAAAAGAGAAAAACAATAACAGAACAGAAGAAGAGCTAGATAGAAGAGAAGGGGAGTTCTAGAGAGTAAAGTCGCAGAATGCTCCTAGATGAACTTGAAAGAACAGAAAACTGAATGCAAAGCGAGGAAAGGGAGAATCTTACCGAGCACAATGCTGTATATTAAGAGACCAAAGGAGCACAAAGCAACAAACCTTCGGTGAGAGGAAATTCCGGCAGAGTAATAGTATGCAAATCCAAGTGGAGACGACGAAGTTCTAAGCCTCTTCCATTTGTAGATGGCTCCCAAAACTGAAGGACGAAAGTAGCCTTGATCGATACTGTATACGTGGCCACGCATAGGGATAAGATGGTATTTTCCGTAAATTTGAAATACGGTGTATCAGAACTACATTCTTGTAGGACGAAATTGGCCTTCATCAACATCACACACCTAGGCAACATAAGGGACACGATGGTCTTTTGACCGCTAAGTAACTGTCGGAGAAAATGAAGCATTCCTAGGGTAATGATGACAGCCTGTCAAGCATTAATGAAACGCGACGGCTTGACATGTACAGTACAGCTGGTATGACGTTACATGTTTGCCTGCAATATACACGACACGTCACTATTTGAGGTTGGCAGGTATCTTTTCTTTTTTTGCGCCGAGATATTTATGACACTCTGAACGCGCATTCAAAGTATCATAAAGGGGCAATTTGTAATGGGAAATTTTCGTGAAAACCTAAGTATGGTGATAACGAGCCCGTCTTCGGTGTTGTGACTATAGATGAGAGACGTGTAGTCGCTAGAGTACGCTTCCGTCGTTTCCACGACAATGGGCCCGTTGTCTTGTGGACAATGAGAACGTTGTCTACAAGACAACAAACCCGTGATCCTGAGAACAACAGCCACGTCCTCATTCTGACAACGTTCCCATACTCCTGTACACAATGAGAAACCCAGAAACCAAGGAGTAATCATCCCTTTCTGACAGTAGGTGGAAAGCACTGTCTTAGCATTAAATGTTATTTAATGCTAGTCATCTCAGACGAGTTCCTACTCCATATCTGCTTTACAGTACATACTTATGCGCGTGCAGTACGTAAAAATCCAAAAATCCATCTAAACTGATTAGTAGTGAGTACAAAGCAGATATCCCAGGAATGTATGGTCATGTATGGTCACCCATGGCCATACGAAGGAGGAACTATAAATACTCTCAGAAAAACAGTGTGGAGGATCGGCCAAAAAACCCACTTAGACCTGAAAACTCTCAATATTTTTCTTGTTTACTGTTTATCATCTCTTTCATATGCTGACTTTGGCATCGGAGTACAAGTTGGGGGCACACCCTCCTCGTCATCTTCGGAGTACAGGCTGGAGCCTTGCTAACACTTTTCCATCAGTGAACTATGCTTCGAGACAACTGCTGACACGTGTACTCTCCAGGTATATCCCCCACATGTATTATATACTAATAATGATTAATAATATATAATGTATTTTATATGATAAAAATACCACTTAAATAATTATAATCTTATACTAAAATTTTAGTTAACACCGTGATTTCTTTGCCTAGGATAATAAAGTGAATTGTTTACCTAATATAAATAGTTATATCCAATAAAACAAGCTGCTCGTGAACTACTCGAGCTGAGCTCGAGTTCGGCTAGTAAAGCTCGAACTCATTTATTTAATAAACAAGTCAAGCTTTAACATGATTTCCGAGCTTGTAAATGAACAAGCTTAAACACACCACTACTCGGCTCGGCTCGATATCACCCCTAACCCTAGGGTTTTAAATGGGTCAAACAACCGGGACCCACATCCATATTAGTAAGACAAATCAAGTCACCGCAACCACCCGTAACAAATAGGTTGGTAAATGGGTCCAATCTGTATTTGATTCAGTTTTAGGCGGATATCGAAATAGTATTTAAATTCGAATTCAATTAAATTATTCGAATATGAAAATTATTTTATACATAAAATTTGAACAAAATAAAATATATATAAAAAAATTTAAGAAAATATATTAATCATTGAGGGATTCATGTCCAAAAAATATATATCTAATAAGTAAATCATCTCCAAATTGGTCCTCTTAGATATCTAATAAGTTCTGATAAGAGGACCACAAGGTCCTCTTCCAAGCTGGCCACACCAATCAAATTTCAACACATTGGAAAGGAGGAATAAAAAAGAATTTTGCAATTGGGTGGTCCATTTGTAAGAGGACCCTGTGGTCCCGTCATGACTCCCATTAGACGGTGTCGCCTACAATCAAATTAGGGTCAGCAACTATTCCATTCAACCAAAAAAAAAAAAGTAACTATTCCAAGCGAAGTATTGACAATAGAATTAATCTAGGGATACTCCCAAGGTGTACTCCCAAATATACTCTCAAATCCTAACCGTTTATCTTCTTATTAAACGGTTAGGATTAGAGCTGATGTGGCATTAAAAAAGACAAAATAAGGCAACTCAAATCCTAGCCTTTATTGGTTAGTTATAAACGGTTAGGATTAGGGAGTAGATTTGGGAGTATGTTTGGGAGTACCTATAGACTGACTCTTGAAAATAATCTATAAAAAAAAAATCTCATTCTCAAAATGGAAGTGATTACACCCTATCTCTTGTGCCAGTGGTGTGGTGTGGCCTCTCTATTGAGGGAGGGAGGTCTGGGGATCCAATACCTAGGGTGACGAGTCCACAAGAGCTCCAATTTCCCAACTTATCACTAACTATTGTTCTAATCATTAACCGTAGTTAAATGATACTCTTAGCAAAAATAAAATAAAAATTTAAGGAAGTGATTAGAAACTCTCCATAGTATCTAGTAGAGCAATGATAGGCGTATCTAGGAAATCCATTTGGAAACCTAAGACATGGATCTCATTGGTCCATGCCCCCCCCATGTGTCCCTTTTAATACTCTTTAACTATAGTTAAGATTCACCCATCTCTGGGTTCACCTACTTATTCTTGATTTTTAAAAAACCAAGAAAATAAAATTTATCCCTAAGAGTTATTACTGCTTTTTTTTTTTTTTTCTAAAAGCTAAGGATAGGTAAGTGAACCCTAGGTGGGTGAATCTTAATCACAGTACACTCCTTAACTGTGGTTGAGGTTCACCCACTTATCCTTGAATTTAACACTTTTTAAATGTGGTTAAGATTTACCCACCCTTATGGTTTACCCACTTAGCCTTGATTCTTAGAAAAAAATATGAAAACAAAATTAATTTTAAGAGTGAGTGAATTTTAACCGAAGTTTAAAAACTTAATATTTTTTTCGAAAACCAAAAGCAGGTGAACTTTAGGAGTGAGTGAATCTTAACCACAGTTAAGAGATGTCAAAAGAGACACATGGCAACCTCAAGGGCATAACCGGACTAAAACTGTGCTTAAGATTCATCCACTCGAGGGTTTATTTACTTATCCATGGTTTTTTAAAAATATATATTATTATTTTTAAACCCCGATTAAAATTCTATAGCTTCGGATTGGTATTTCGTGCTACCGTGCGCGCATGGTGTACACTAAACAAAGTTGGTTAATAATCTCTCTTAACGTTAACCACGTGTTGGTGCGCAGAGGTGTCGGCACTTGAATGTTTCGGCCCCACAAAACCGCACGTATTTCTTCTCTCCTCTCCACTTTCATCTCCATTTCTCTTTTCCATCGGATTTCATGCTCAGGAAACCCTAATTTTTCACGCGTCAGGTTAATTGTTTCACGTTTTAGGGTTTCTTGTATCGTTTTTGGATTGCCGATCCTCTGAGATCGAAGGAATTAAGTTTGAATTCGTTTCTCGCATTAGAAATCTTCGAATCCCAGAAGTTAATCCGTTGGTCTGGAAGTTTTCTGGTGAGTGGAGTTTCTTCGTGATCCAGAGTTTTGATTTTGTATAATTAGATCTGTGGATTGAGACCCTGATTTTAGATTGATTTAGGCAAAGATTCTGTTAGGGTTGCCCACATGGATTCGAGCAGGAGAGCTGTTGAATCTTACTGGAGATCTCGGATGATCGATGGCGCAACGTTGGATGAAGATAAGGTCACTCCTGTTTACAAATTGGAGGAAATTTGCGAGCTTCTTCGGTCTTCCCACGTCAATATCGTGAAAGAGGTTTCTGAATTTATCTTGAAACGGCTTGATCATAAGAGCCCAATCGTCAAACAGAAGGTATGAATTCATATTTGTCTTTAGACTGATCTTATTAGCTGAAAAC
The DNA here is from genome assembly GCA_015143295.1 of Tetracentron sinense. Lineage (NCBI taxonomy): Eukaryota > Viridiplantae > Streptophyta > Magnoliopsida > Trochodendrales > Trochodendraceae > Tetracentron > Tetracentron sinense. The sequence continues at coordinate 34,231,310 of CM026565.1, forward strand.
CTTACTCTTCGTTGGCATGAGATAGTAAACCTTTCAATGACTGAAACTAAGATGTGAATGTCAAAATTAGTTTTTTTCATCTTTCAAAGCCTTAATTGTGTGGAAATTTTAGGTTTGAGATAATAGATTAGAGATAAATATAGTTGTGGACAAGTGAAAATCATTTTATCAGGACAAATAGTTATGAGAAATATACATCTTTCTTAATATGATGTTAGCATTTTCAGCCTGAATTACAAGAAATTCCAATACCCATTTCATTTGTATTTGTATAGGCCCTAAGGTTGATCAAATATGCTGTGGGGAAATCCGGTGTGGAGTTTAGGAGAGAAATGCAACGGCATTCGGTGGCTGTGCGCCAGTTGTTTCATTACAAGGGGCAGTTGGATCCATTGAAGGGAGATGCGCTTAATAAGGCCGTGCGTGACACAGCTCATGAGGCAATCACTGCAATCTTTGCTGCGGAGGATAACAAGCCAGCACCACCTGCAGAAGATCTTAATAGAAGAATACAAGGATTTGGGAATAAGAACTACGAGATGCCGTCCGAAGATAAGAAGTCATTTCTCAGTGAGGTGGTTGGTATTGGAAGCGCTTCTATCAAACAAGGATTGAGTAATATCACGCAAGCTCATTCATTGATGAAGAATGAGAGTGGGAGTTACAAGGGCCCAAATCTGCGGAGGTCATTGACAACAGAAATTGACTACCCAGATACATATGAACGCGCTGAACATCACAACGAAACTCAGGGCTCATCTGGGATATCTAAGAATGTCTCTGCTGGAAATTGGGGCCTGGATTCAAGAGTTAACAAGATAGAAACAACAAATGGTGATACCAGTTCAAGTAATACAGGTGGTAAGAGTCGTGAGGAGAGGTTAATAGAGACCATTGTTACATCTGGTGGTGTGCGTCTACAACCCACTCGGGATGCCATTCAGGTTTTCCTTGTGGAGGCCTTGAAGCTGGATGCAGTGGCTCTGAGTCACGCCCTTGAATCAAAGCTCCAATCTCATTTGTGGCAGGCATACTCCCTATTTCGATATACTGTTTACGTCATGCATCACAATATCACTTTACACCTGCAAAATTTGTTGAGAGAAGTCTTCTCAGCACTGATAATTCTATAATTGGTTAACTTACGAATGCACCTGTTCTTTACACAAAGCCTAGCTGCAATTATTTTTCGATGTTTTTCACTAAAAGGGAAAGCATTTGAATGCATATCAATATTTTCTTATCCAAATTAATGGTCTTGTATAAGCTAAACGGTATTAATTGTTATTTTCAGGTCCGCATGAAGGCTGTTTGTGTCCTTGAATCAATTTTGAGGAGAAAGGATGATCCACATTTTTTGATTGTAGCATCTTATTTTAGTGAAAAAATAGATGTGGTCGTGAGATGTTCCGAGTCTCCCCAAGCTTCTCTGAGGGAAAAGGCAAACAAGGTAGGTGTCTTTGTTTTAATAATTGTATCTGTTAGATACATTTCAGCCTTCGTAATTCTGTTTCATATATTTAGGTAGATACAATGTTGAGTAGTTCTGTGTGTGAAATGCTTGCAACTCAATTATTCTTTTAGTCCAACTTCAATAGACCAACATCATTCAGTATTTTCTAGTCCATATTAAGTTTGTAAACCGACCTTTGATGTCTCTGGACTAGACTCAACTAGCACTACATAAGGGGTTTGTGAGACAGATAGGAGGCACTTTAGGGGCCTAATGAAGTCATCTACTTCCCAATCATTAAGGTTAAGCCTCAACCGCGGACACCACACTACTTGGGTGAGCGTTATGGGGGAATCACTCATCCACCCCCAAGGAGTTACCTTGGGTATATAGCTTTAGGGATATTACTTTAGACAAGTACCATTTGAATGCTTGGAGGTTACTTCTCAATAACCACTCTGCCATTTCTTTCTCAAAAACCTCTCTGCCGTTTCTTTTATGTTGTATTAGCTCCTTGTTGCTTTCTTCTCTCATATATATAAGGGGAAAATACATTTACACCCCTTGAGGTTTGCTAAAAATACACCTAGACCCCTTAAGTTTTTAGAAAATACAAAAGTGACCATTATTTTTCAAACTAATTGACACATAAGCCCCTTCCGTCAGTTGACCGTCAGTCAACAAGGCAAATTTTACTGATTTCATGCTAAAAACTCAAACTTTACTTCCTTATATTGTATACATGCTTAACATCCTAACATATCATTTTTCCTAAGTTACACTTTTCTTCTCTTTCATCCAAAAGCAACAAAATTGGAAAACCCTATCCTTGCGTATCTTCCTCCTTCTCTTCCTGTACTTGGTTGACTTGGGGTGGAACGGAAACACCGAGGGTTAAAAGGAAGATGCAGGAGATAGGTAATAAGTCAAGATTCTGTTGCTTGATTGCTTTCAAGACGGAAGAGAAACAAGGGTTTTGTTGATATAGGAAGAAGAAGAAAATGGAGGTCTTCGTTGATTTTCAAGGAAGAAGAAGAAAAGGGGCTTGGCTCCTTTCAAAGAAGAAGATACGCAGGGATAGGGTTTTTCTGTTTTCATTGCTTTTGGATGTAAGAGAACAAAAATGTAATTTTTGTACATAAGGAAAAAGGATCTGTTAGGGTGTTAAGCATGTATACCATATTAAGGGGTAAAGTTGGCATTTTGGGAGTTTTTAGCATGACATCCGCAGAATCTGCCTTGTCAACTGACGGAAAGGGTCCATGTGTCAATTAGTTTGAAAAATAAGGGTGACTGTTGTATTTTCTGAAAACTTAGGTGTATTTTTTCCAAATCTCAGGGGTGTAAATGTATTTTCCCCTATATATAATCTCACTTTACTGGTAAAAAAAAATGTCTTTTGGAAATTGATTCTCAAGGCTGAGATTGCTTCAAAGCACCTGAAGAGACACCAAACATGATACAATTGTCTAGCCGAGGCCCCACAAAACAAAAGAGTATCATCTGCAAATTGGAGGTGTGAAATGGAAAGCCCATCCTTACCAATAGAGAAATCCTCCCAGATGGAAACCAAAGCTCTTCAATAGTTGAGCTTTCCCAAACGTGACCTTATATACATTAGTGAGAGGTCTTTTACTTGTTTGCTTAATATGCTTGGAAGGAGTTTAAAAGTAACAAACAGATTGGATAGATAGGAGTGAAGAGAGAGGAGATCTTGTACCAGAGGGGGGGGGGCAATAACAAATAGCTGGTTCACCCTTCCAAAAGATATGACATGCACCCTTTAATGCAAAATAAAACTTGGTGGTGGACTTAGAGGAGACTTTTTGGTGCAACTCTGTCAAATGCCAAAAGGAAACAAATAAGATCAAGTGACCACCCCTTCAAAGCATCATCAACATGGATTAGAAGGAAAATTAGAAGAATGAATATGATCAGATAATGAAAACTAGTAATTTTTTTCCGTCTCGGTGAATCAATCTTAAAAGTTAAATCCTTCAGAAAATGTAAGAAAAAAGTGACAATACTTCCTTTAAAACGTAGATCCTTTGAATCCAAATGTGCAGTTATGGCATCAGCAATATGTTTCACAAGAAAAACCTGAAAACAGTATTAGTAGTAGTTTCTTTAAATAAAAAAGAGCAACGACTTCGTCCTACATTCCACATGCTTTTTTATTGTTCTTATTCCTTTAACTACTTGAGTCGCTCTTTCAAATGAAATGACTCCAAGAGAGCTACTATAAATCATATTCACAAAAACTACTTTTTTTTTTTTGTGTGGAAAGAACCCGTTTAAGACACACATTAATACCCTACCGTAGAAAACGGCGTTTAAAACCCATTTTTTAATTAAAAAAAACATGTATTATAGTTTAAATCAAGTTTAAAACGAATAATACGAAAATGATCCGTTTAAAACGAGTAATATGAAAAAAAAAATTAGGGAATGAAAATTATGCAAATATGAAGATTATGAAATATTGATGACTTTTATGACGCTTTTGAACGATTGATGAATAGGATTGAGTGATTTTATTAATACGTGTATTATAGTCTTGTTTTTAATTTTGATAGTTGATGTTTTAATGAATTTTGATGCCATGATGGAAAGAACTGGATGTTAAAATGATGTAATGAACTTATATAGTTACTCCTTTTGTATATTATCTCACCAAATTATTAGATATATTAATTAGCATCGTTTCTAATTTTTATAATTATTAATTTTTTTTCTCCGTTTTTATCCAAAGTTTTCTTGTATTTTCCTGAAATTTTCGAATTTTTTTGTACTTGACCCTTACTGAATTATTCTTGAACCCTGACTTTGTGATTATGCTATAAATCTATTATGTGAAAAATATTGGACTGTAGAGGGAAGAGCAGTGTAATTAAACACTTACTGACCTGGTTGGTCTGACCGTCATGTAGTCAGGTTTTTGAGTTTAGTATTAATTGATCATGAAACAACCTTAAAACCACTCTCTAAAGTGAAAACTGCTCGGACTAGGCAGTTGGGCTCTACAACCCTATTATTCTTATTCCAGCCATTTTGGCTGGCATTCTCTGTCTAGAAAATCATAAGAGAGTATTGAAAAACAAACAAAATTCTTCTAGAAAATATATAAAGAGAAAGGGCTTGGGTTAGGGTTGTTTATTTGATAGCTTAGAGGAAAAGAGATGGGGGGTTTTCGAGAGGGAAGAAGGGGGATTGATCTAGGCCATCAATCCGTCGTCCACTATTGTCATTCTCACCGTTGTCTTTGCCATCATACTCTTTGTTGTCTGCCACCTCCATCCTCAATAATCACAGTGCCCTAAAGGAGTTGCAAAAGAAGTATTCGGAGCAAGAGAAGAAAGGAATAGGAAGATGAAAAGACAAAATTGTAAAATATATTGTAAACCCCCCATTTTTGCACCCCCTATGTCCTCTCTTTTTTCCTTAAAAGCTCCAAGGAATTAGCCCAAAACATGCACCCAAGATCCAGAAGCCCTTCACCTTAGCCCACATTGCTAGCCCAAACCCCAGAGGCCCAACAAAAAGTCCAAATTCAACTCTTTTTGGAAATTGCACTAAACCCAATATCGACAATCCTGAAATACTCCATTTTAGGAAATGGCGATACTGAGATTGCCGCCATTTCCGCTCTCATGTCAAATGCAGATAAGTCAGTTATCTCTCGTGTGCGCAGGTCCCATTTTAGGAAAAACTCAAGAATGGCGGTAATTCAACAGTACCGCCATTATCGCCCAGTTCGTAGAACCAGCTGTTCTCACCTTGGAAAGCCTTCCTTGGACCCTTCAATCACCATCCAGATCCCCACTAACTCGAGATCTATTCACCAAACTACCCTAATGGCCTAACCCATCAAATCCTATAAATAACCCATTCCAGCTTACCCCAAAGAAACCCTTGTGAATTTGAGAGAGATATCCCAAATCTCTCAAATCCTACACTTTGAATCCTAGAGGCTGAGTTAGGTCATTAGAGGGTGGAAGCTTTGAGCTATACCCCTCTAGGACCGGTCCGGGTTTGATAACTTTGGGAAGAACAATAGGGTTGTCTTGAACTCTCAGGTATTATTAATCAAAAGATAATTTTTAGGAAACGAGGATACATAAACAAATTGCAAACCAGCCATACTCATAGTAATAAAGTTCGGATTCGGGAATAATTTGGAATGGGTTAAGTTCGAAAAAAAAGGGAAAAAATCGGTAAATTCGGGATAAGTTTGGGTATATAAAAATTAATAATTATAAAAAATAAGAACGTGATATCAACTAATCTATCTACCACTCTGGATGTATTGACATCTCTTAATATGTTAGAAATTTATTTCAATTCCTAAAAAACAAGCATTATGTAAACTCACAAACTGAAGAAAAAAATTACATAAGGCTTAAGCAAGCTTTATGTAATTTAAGAGAAAACAATAATCTAGATTACATGTTTGTATTTGCAAATCAAATTATATAAGTAATTTAAAAATGTAAAGAAACGGGAAAAATAATAATCTGAATAGATAAAATTAGAAAAATAATATATGAGTGTATTTATTTGGCATAACATAATTATTTAATAAAATATAGAAATAGCTCCGAATAAATAACACAAATCATATTTTCTTTCAGTTCAGTCGAAATTCAATAGACTAACTAGCATGCAAAATCATATTTTTTCTCTTAATTCAATCGAGTGTAATCAAAACCCTAAAATAATCTACTCGAATAGAGTTTTCTCCTTCTTATTTCAGTTGGCGACTTCAGTCAAATGAAGATTTCTTCGTGTGAAATAAGTCTCGGGTTTTTAGTAATAATTCTATTGCTAATAGAAAGTCTTTTTTACCCTCATTTTTAATTTAGAATTCCGAATAAGCATAAACAAATAATTTGTGAGAAATCTTTCTTCGGAATAAGTTCGGCATAAGTTCGGAATAATTCGGTTGTTTGGGAATTATTCACGAATAATTTGTCAGTTCGGGAATTATTTGCCAGTTCGGGAAAAGAAGCATTTTTAAATGTTACCCCTTAAAAAATGAATAATTCGGGAATTATTCGAGAACTTTGTTACTATGGCCATACTAAACAAATGGAAAATCTATATTTAAACTTTAACGTAAAACGGAACATGCTTACAAGATCTCTAGCAACTATGCCAAACAGCTAATGCATTCTCTATATTTATACCGGTAAAATCTTCTGCAGGGGAGTATCACTCATTTTGATATGTTTCTAAGCATAATGATATTTGTGAATTTTTCCTTGGATGATTGAATCTCCTGGCTATGATGGTTTATGGGTCAAGTTATTTTTTTTCTCCCGATGAGAAGGCATATTAACATTATTTATTTCTAATGTAGCAATCAGAGAGAAAGAATGATTATACTTTGTTGGATCAGTTGTTTCTACAGATTCTCAATATTTCCAGTTACATTCCTACTTTTAGTTTATTAAATTGATTATTAGATTCCTTCCGGACAAGCCTTTTACTTTCCTTTCATCATCCCAAAGCATTACATACAAGATTTTATTAGTTTGAGTTATTTTTATAGGCCTTTACCTGTCAGATATCTGAAAATGATCTCCATCAATGATATGACACTTTTTATGTTTACTGCAGTTTTGGTGGATAAGATCATGAAGTACATCAGTCATAATTAACATAAATATTTGCTTGCTTTTTAATGGTAGGTCTTAAGCCTTCTGGATGGAGAGGAGACTGCCAGGGAAAATAGAAATCCAGAAAAGCCATCCAGTGTTAAGGCCGAGAGTGCTACTGCTGTTCAGTTGCCCGACTTGATAGACACTGGTGATTCAGATGATTTTTATGGAAGGGAGGATTCTATACAAAAGCAAAGTGATCAAAGTATCACAAATTTGGTGACATCAGCCGCCCCTCTAATTGATGAACTATTTGGAGATAACTTGGTCTCTGGTGTAAGCACCAGTGGACATAAAAATGAAGACGACCCCTTTGCAGATGTCTCATTTCACAATACAGATGATCGGGAACATGTAGATGACCTTTTCTCGGGGATGAGTGTTGATGATAAGCAGGCTGCTAAGGAGACCTATACACCAGCGATGAAAAATGGACCAGAACTATTTGATATTTTTGGTCTTAATTCTGAACAACTTTTGCAGGAACCAACAAACAATAAAAACGATGTGAATGATTTAATGGCTGGTCTGTCTATCCATGAAAAGGCCCCAGAGATCAACCAGAAAGGAAGCTTCTCTGAGGCATTCTCTGAAACCACTTTCTCAAATCCAATCATTCAGCCCAGTCTTCAGGTCACAAATGATGCTCTGAATGGCATGTTTGGTTCTCAACCAGTTGGAATGAACCCAACTATGTTTCCTTTGGGCCCTATGCCATACAGTAGACCCCCTAACTTCATGTTCAACCCAGCTTTTGTTTCGCAGACGATAAATTATGATGCGATGGGAAGTTTTATTGCTCAACAGCAGCTGCTAGCAGCAATGTCTAACTTCCAACACCTTGGAAATCTGAGCACTCAAGGAAATTCTGGTGCTGGGCATGCTGCTGGGAATTTTAGCGAAGGAGGATACTCTTCACCTCATCCTGACATTTTCCATCCAAACATTCCAACTCAATCTCCCACTGCAATGATGAACAGCTCAAAGAAAGAGGAGACAAAAGCATTTGACTTCATCTCGGTAAGATTGAGATTTCACACATGAGTGCAATTTTCTATATTAATAGTTCCATCATGTTAATTTGGAATAAAAATTTTGGAACTACTTGTCTCAATTCCGATTGCAATAAAATTTTTGGGATTACTTGTCCAAGTCCGAATGCTTGTTCACAATCCTCTGTACGGCTAGTCCTACTCTGATTATTTCTTTTTTGAAAATATTTTTAAATCGGGAATGGATGGGCACTGGTTGAGTATCTTACACGTGGCAGATTAGTTGGTGGTCCAACAGATGCAACATGTTTGCACCCGCATATTCTACCCATTTGCCAATTTAGGTCAATAGCCCTCTGCAACATGTCAGGGCCTTTTTCTCAAATTTGACTATTTGAAAATTTGAGTGGCTCTTATTTGAAGGGGATGGTCCGTACAGTGTAGGGTATAGAGCTGGCATGGACAATGGCACTGTCCACATGGCAGTAGAGATTTCCCCCTTCAGATGGACAGTTTGGATTGGACACATCATCCTTCCACGTGCCTAGGAAAAGAACTGTCCAGTTTGTAGAAGAATTTTTTCCTCTAGAAGTATACAGAATAAAATGCTATTTTTATACTGCACTTATTTATTTCTTAAATAATATTGGTTATAATTTAAAAGCTTTATATACTAGTAACATCCATGATCCTAATTCTTAACTAGGTGGTTTCTAAATGTCTCTTAACTGGGTTATTTCTTAATGTCATTTGTATTCTTCACATTTGTACAAGTTCCCTTGTTATTTCAACCCATTATCTCTAAAACCAAGTCAGATAGGGAACTGTTTTTCAAATTCATGTTTCTTGATACTGAACAATACCTAGTATTGCTTGGTGATTTTTCCAAACGCTAGGTTTGCATCCTATTCATAATGAAGAGGCCAATGCCTGCATGGATGAGAAACCGAGTCCTTCCAAGGGACAAAGACTCTGGCACCAGGGATGTGCCTTGGAATGCATATGAGGTGTCTAAAAGGCTTTCCCTAAAATGCGTGCCTCTTTATAATTGAAAGATCTGTTTTACGTGGATTATAACAGAAAAAAGGCCCTGTGATGAAAATTATGGCTCCTTTTTAGTCTCTTTCTAAAGTAAGACTATTTGATAAGTATCATGCATCATGTTCAAACTCCATCTGTCTTGCAGGACCATTTGTCGGCAGCTCGTGATCCAAAGAGAGTGATTTGAAGCAAATAGAACTGATGTTTGACAAAGAAGGGCCTTCTACAATCAGGTTTATCTATTGGGAGGCAGAGAGATTGAAGCAGGTTATTTCATTTAACAAATATGGTCAAGTATTCTTTTGCAATAATAGAACATTGCACCTCAAAACTAAACTGAAATGTAGGATTCTACAAAATCCTGTGGATTTTCTTGAAAATTGCATTTCTATTTTGAAAGATGCCAGGAGAATCACAGAAGCAAAAGCAGGATTGAAAGAGGCGTGAAAGAGGTTTATTGTGAAAGAGGTTTATTGTAAGACGGAAGAAACGAATGAAAATTGTGCTTGTGCAGTTAGCATTCCAGGAAAGAGTTGTATTTTTGGATTCTATAATACAGGCATTTTGCATTTGTTTCTCTTGGTTAGATTTGTAGGTTTAGTTTTTTTTTTCATGACAAAATACTTGTTTCAGAGCACGATGGATTGTGATAACTACCTGTTCTTGCTGTTGTTGCACGTCTAGTGCACCTAAAAGGAGAGGATCCCAGATGTTTTAACAGGTAAAGGTGTGAGGTAAGGCGTTAGGACCTCCAGATCTGAAGGCGTCTTAAATTTAATAAGAGGGAGAATCAACACTGAAGCTGCCGTGATTTATCTTTTTGTTTTTATGCATATGAAAAACAAATGATGTTGGCTCTTCAAGTTATATGGTGGATATTAAATATAAAATGAAGTGTTATTTAAGTGAAAAAAATGACTATCAGGTGTCCTTAAACATAAAGGCGTGTCCTAACCTTGAGAGGTGTGTCAGACTCATTTTAAGACACTTCTCCCATCCTTACTTTGAGCACTGATTGGGGCTACATTAATCTGATGAATTTATGAAAAATTAAGCAAGTGCTCCATTTATTTATCTCCAAAAGGTAAAGCATGTTCGGTGGTAGATCCTATTGGCAATCTCAAAGGTTGAGGAGCCTCAAAATACAGGCTGGAAGACATTGGTGGAGAACAAGATCCCTTTGGTTAGAACGGAACAAGTGCTAGGTTGGAGTGGTTTCGCTGGTGGCATTCTCTACTGGAAGCATATGATATGGTGTTTTCAAATGGTGCTCTTAAGATTGGATTTTTACCTCGAAAAGTTTTGGGGAGTGGTAGCTTCATCCATAATGGGTGCCCTCATGACACACTGAAAAGAGAAGCATGACTGATGACACGGAATGTCATTTCAGGACACACAATGTGTCTTTCACGATCCTTAATAAGCGCAAAAAATAACACTTCTTAATAGACATCATCTAGCCCCAGGTTTATCAAACCAGTCATTTGCTCTTGCTCCTAACAAGAACACTTATGAGATTAAATCAAGGGCCTTAAATCAAAGATCTTACCAATCATTTGATCTTAATCATCTAATTAGAAACTTGAAACAAAATTTTTAAAAAAATATGCCAAATGTAAAATGAATTAGTGAAATTTCCAAATGCTGAGACTGTCACTCTTGTGAATGTTGAGAGTAGTTCATCTGGTTGACATTCTGTAGACAAACATTATTCGATCCACATATTCGAATATTCGAATACGCTAAAATTGAGTTCCAATTTTCTCTATATATGTATATATATAGGTATTTACAAACACTAGCAGCACAAGGTAAGAAAGTTCTTATTTGCTACCCATGAGAGCCTCAGGTTCTTCTAGTGATTCAGAGCAGTAGGAAATGAATAGTTATTTACAAGACTACTGTAGAAGGGACATCTTCCAGGTTGCTCCATGAATGGACTTCCATCTTCTTAGTCCTCCTTAGTTGCTTCACGACATCCAGCCGTTCTGACGAGTAAGGAGAAGGGATCTACTTCCAGTGCAATGAAAAATGGGATTAGCAGGAAGAAAAAAATTGATTATATGGTGAGAATTCACCAAGAAGTTTGACAAGAATTACCAAAAATGGGATGTACTTATTGATTGCAGCAAACATGGCTGCGTGGCCTACTGCAGATACCTAGTCACAGAAGAGGGAGATAAGGTTGAATCAGGCCTTTCTGAAACTGTTCAGCAGTAATTTATATTAAAAACTAGAGGAAAATGAACTCACAGGAAGTAGCATAAGGATTGCAAGTGGAATAGTAGAGGCAATATCAACTACTGTTCTTGTCAGCTTCTTCTTTTCCCTCTCTGTAAGGTTGTGACCACGTAATTTCTTCATGAAAAGACACAGAGCGACCGAGATATCCATGAAGAGCAATTGAGTTCCCATGCAGATATCCTTTTACCATAGTTGAATTTGAAAAATTAGTCCCCGAGGTTTAACTGCACTGAACTCACATCTAGATAAAGGGGATTGTTAACCTTACACAGCTCTTAGATATCAGCTTGCTGCTGGATTTCTTAAGTAAGCTCTCGCTAATGGGTTTTTGTTCAACAGCACAAGCCACAAGGGCTACTGCAGCCATCCCATTTGAGCTGATAGACTGCCATTATGAGCAAAAACTAGTAATGCTTCCAAAGAGACAACAAGTATGGTGTTGGTCACCCAATGAACCCCTTTCGCAGATTCAAAACTTGCAGGGTGAACATGGTCCGCAGAAATGGATAATTAGTGTTAACTATATCTGAACGGATATACATCTAGATTAACCGCAAAAGTTCAAAATCAAGCATCTATTTGTGAATTGAGGCTTAAAATAAAGATGTCGAACCATGTTGTAACAATTACCTTACACCGGTGAGAGCCACGTTTAGGTATACACTCTGGGCTTCCCCTTGAGATTAAGTCTGCAGGTTTTTGGTTTACTTCATCCAAGGATGTAGATAAATTTGTTGCACCTTTAGTCCCTATAGATGGTATTGGCTCGGGGACACCTCTTTCTGCAATTTTCAGCAGTTCACTGCACGACGAATCAACACAAACACAGTTGTGTCATTCCTCACTAATATAGTGTCCGTTCAATTGTGATGGCTAATATTATAAGACATCATTTTTACAACGAGCATACCCTGATCTATCATAAGCGGACCAGTAATCCTCCAGACAAATGCTTAGCAGGTTCTGGCTGAAAATGTAACAAAATCATAAACACCAAGTAGGGACCCTAATAGAAGAGGGAATTTACATAAATATGGCTGTCTCATGGAAAATGAGCTACCTCCGAAGAAAAAATGCAACCAAATTTGCATCTAGTGGTTCTTGAGTGGAACTGCTAAAATGAGCGAACCCAGAGAATATATCAGAGCAAACACTAAAAACAGTAGAGAGAATTATCTCTTTCTCTGCTTGGATGACATGCTGTTTTGACCGCCTTCTCTCTTGATGGCTTATACAGGGAATTGCAGCGTAAAAGTCAAGCCATCCGATTTCTTCAGTTACTACCTGTAGAGCATCATGTTTTAGGATGACAAAGTTCAATAAAAATTATTGGGCAAATATGATCTCAATTAACTTGCAAAAGATTAATCTGCATCATATCGATGCATCAACGATGATGTAGAATTCACAACTGTTAAACAAAGATCCAGATTTATAGGTTTATTAAAGTTAGTTGAGCAGATTTCTGAAGTCAAAAATGCATATTTCATACTTCTAACAAAAGTACAACAGAGACTAACCTCCATGAAGAGTTGATACACAGGTAAGGAAGAAAACTCAGAGTAAATGAAAAGGCTACCACACTCCAAGTAACTGCAGTGAAAGCATTAAACTTCTTATAGTAACCATACACTCTCGATAAAGATGATGTTGTTATCCCAAAATGTGAAATTTTTTACCTCAGGAAGTCCTTAACTTGCGCATCAAGATCCTTTATACCCATTCCTGACAAGAATAATCTTGTACTTCTCCCCAAAAATGCAAAAAGTCCAAGAGTAGCCAAACTCTTATCTTTAACCTGTCAAAATTTGACAGCTAAAACCTACTGTAAGATGTTAAAAAGAGAGAGATTCACTTGATGACCAGACCTTCTAAAAGGACCATAGCTGGTCAAGAAGTGTAAGGTAAGTACAAGATTTAAAACATATGAGAGACATTTTCGAACTCAATCAATTGTGATTCGTGAAGGGTTTCCTGATGATGAAAAAGACACAAGTGCTTATAGGCACATAGAGGGTACCCTGAAGAGCATGGAGAAGAGTTTTATTCAAATTCCGATAGATGCTAATGATCTATCTGAGGATTGTGTGTGTGCGCTTTGGCCTACTTATTCAATTTTTTATCTGCGTTCTGTTTAGACAAACTTTTACTATTAAATAAATGCAAAGTAAGAATTCATTAGTAGTTTTCTCCATGGAATTTCAACAGGAGACACTGGAAGATTATTTCAGAAATCGTATAACTGACCTTGCCATTTTGAAAAGCCTGCATGCCTGAAATGACACTCTCTCTGTGGAATGCTAGTGAAAGTTTTTTATGAACCAACCCAATCCAAAATTCTACCTCTCGGCTTGTTTTGTTGGGAAAAGCCTTCATACCGAAATGGGTCAGGAACTCCTGTTCAAATCCTGCCTTACATGCTAAGTGATACAATTTCTCCATTGAAGCAAGGGTGTATGCCAAGTCCATGAGCTCTCCTAGTACGCCCTGAATTGATACTGTAAACACGGGACAAGAAATACGTCCTGCACCCAACCTCTCAACTGCAAGGCAGCTGTTTATAGCAAGAATGATCGCTGCAACACCACTGGATATTTGTATGCTTAGACTATTTTCTTCGCTACAGAATACTTGGTAAACTACACAGAGAAGTGCACGCATCCACACACATGATAAAGTAAAAAATTTACAATTATGTTTTTCCCTCCTTCAGCAAAACTAATGGTATATTCTGTGAGTAATGAAGAAGAATTTCATCCAATAGAGATGTCAATATTTAAAGGAGGATCCATTAGCAAACCTTTTTGCATATTCTGAAGACCACCTCTTGAAGAAGGGAATGAAAGATCCTGCTAAAAGTGGCAGTTTCACCATATTAAACCATTGCACCAATTTTGGGTCCCTCATGTTCAATTGACTTTCAATATACTCCCCAAGCAAGTTTATTTTTGGGGAAAGGCTGAATCGAATGAAGAAAAATACATTAATCAAACAAAAGGAAGACCTGAAACACAATCTCATCAACCAAAATTGTAGTTCAGATGGAGAAAAGAGAGGAAAAAACATTCTGCCACGATGGAAACCTATAGCATCATAAATATAGCACATAAAAGTTTCAAAAGTTAGACTACACCTTCAAGGAATAAAGCACATCCAATAATACATTCTAAGAAAAGTTGGAAAGCACTCACATGTCATGAACTGGAGAAGAGTTGTGACGTTCATCAGAAAGCAAGAACCTGACTTCAATTGCAGTTTTTAACAAAGCATAGACTGCTGCCTGCACAATCACAAAAGAAAAATAATTTCAGCATCCATATTTATATAAATCCTAAGGATTCAACAAGGATGCCCCACCTTCCACTGGACTAACAAATTCTGCTATCTAGCTCTTTGAGGCAGAGAATTATACATGTGTGTGTGTTTTACTTAAATAACCAAATTTTTGTGTCCACCGCGAAGAGCTTATTACTCCAACATGGCTTTGGTACGTATAAAAACAAATCTATGCCCACCAATCTTATATGTTTATTTCCTGGTTGGTGAAATAAAACAAGGAACTGATTTGTTTTTGTATGCATACCTGATAAGCAATATGTTTTTGCCATGCATGAACATCCACACCAATCCATGCCTTTGCAAGCTCTGGACCTCTTCTAGCCATTTCACAAAACTGAATGGCAACAGAAAAGCTCCGTGCAGATCTATGCAACACCTGAACGAGACAATCTACCCTATTAAATCCCATTTCACAACTATCAGATTTTCCCACAGGAAGCCCACTCTCACTATTGGCATGATCTGAAACAGCAGGGGAAGCTATGGAAGAAAATGCCTCCGAAGGAAACCACCTATTCGAATTCATCGGAGATGCTGAAGCATAACAAGTAAACTTAAATTTCAGCAAAATGTAACTCCTTGGTAAGCCACTGTTTCCTTGTTTCTTCTTGTTAAACTTCCGTGATTGAGGGCCTAACACAAGGGATTTTAAAGTGGCCCTAATTTGTACTCTATTCTGTGCTCCAGGAGAGTTTCTGCGATTCAAAGGAAGGAAATTGGTGAATTTTCCCACCCCGGATATTAAGAAGAAAGAGCTACCTTAATATAAAACAGTGATGACAAAACTGCAATGAGTGTCCCTAATGAGAGATTCTTCGAACATAAGGAGACCCTTTATTGAGTTGAAAGAGATTTTACCGGAAGAATCACCAACATGATGAAAATAACTTGGAATAATTCATTCAAAAATAGAGATCAAAATGATGTAAATTAGCATTAATAATATAAGTTAAGACTACATTGCTCTGCATCATAATTCATGCATAAATTCATCCAAAAGAAATCAAATATGCCAAGAACAAAGATTGCATACAAGCAAACAACATAAGAAACATATAAGAAATTCATACAAATCAAGGATTGAAGATAAAGGAATTATGTGAAGTACCCATCATTCCCCAAATGCAAACATATTCAAATTTTAACTCAGTAATTCTAAGTGAAATTGACTATAGATTCGATCAAACGGCATCGAAGTTCATAAAAGTTACACCAGTCGATTTTTATTTTTATTTTTAAATTGATACAAATCTTACCCTTCTGATCCCCGCAGTTGCAGAGAAGTGGTGCAGATGGAGAAATGAGAAGACGAAATCGACGCCATTGGAAGCCAGACGAAGATCCACGACGGGCGAATAAAAGGAGAATTTGAGCGAATCCATCGAGGGAGAAGGAGAGATCTCTCTTGGATTTCTCTCCCGCCAGCACTTTGTTTTTGTTCGAAACTTTGGACTTTTCGACTGTACAAAGTTATTTAACTGAATTAACTACCCCTATCTGGGTGACAATGTTCCCGGAAACCCGCCCGGATGTTCTCGGGTTCAGTTTAGGTCAGGGCGGCCCAAGCCATTTGGAGGCCTAAACGGAAAATTCTAAATTGAGCTTTTTTAAAATTATTTTTTAAAATTTTTTTAAAAGGATTAACCACAAGGGATTTATTTTCATGCGGAACTCTGCATGGTACGGAGCTCCCTTTTCACACTACCAGTAGGGGGCTGTCAACGGAGCGGATTCCGAGCAGATAGTGCTATATCCGTATCCGATCAGATTGGCACTACGAACTATCCGAATCCGCTCCGATATCCGGCGGATAGTAAAATCGTCCATCCGTATTCGAATTCGTTTAATTAATCGAATTCGGATAATTATCCGAATCCGACCGTTTAGCTCTCTGTCATATGTTTCTTGGTTTTTTGAAAAAGAAAATTCAGATTATGCATAGGCTAGAAGGCTGAAGCTTACCTCTTCACCACTGTTAGGACTAAAAGACTGCAATTGGGGTAACCTTTTGCCCTCCGTGTCTTCCATGGACCGATCTACCAAAGCTTATAAGCATAGCAAATCTGATGTTGATATGGGATACCCAACTAACATCTACCACTACCACTACCACCAGGTCCTTACGAGAAATGGAAAGAAAAACAAAGTCTGGATTTGGGTTTGAGAAAAGATGTCAGAACCTTATCATCCTTGTAAGTCCCTTTCTTTATTGAACACCTATCTTCCACTTAGCTTCAAAAATGTTTGCTTTCAGAAAACCCAAATTCTTATGGGTTTCATTTACATAAGCTCCCAAAATCCTAGCTTCGGGAGAAATCGTTGAGGAGAAGATATGAGAGACATAAATCATTGAGGAAGGAGAAGAGAAGAGAAGAGACGAATGCGACACAGGCGATAGATTGGAGCTTGAAACCCCCTCTTCTTTCTTTGGCAATTGAACGGCTGAAGAGAGGAGAGGGGACAAATGCTGCATTAGGGTTTCTTAAATGTTATTTATAATTGTCATGAATTACGATAATATCCCTATTAAAGTAAAAGAATTACACCTAAACCCAAAACTTTTATAAACGAGATATAAACAGTATAATGGCATATTTGGTATATGAAAATTGTATATACTTACTCGGTCCGGATATTTAGCGGAGCGGATCGACCAGTCTTCGTATCCGCTCCGTTTATAAACGGATATCCCTAAAAATTATCCGAATCCGATCCTCCGGATACCTATTCGTATAAAAATCCGCTTAAACGGATACGGATTCGGAGCGGAGTCGGATATTTATTCGGACCGTTGACAGCCCTATGTCAACCAGTGGCAAAATGTGTTATTATGTAATTACACATTTTGCCACCGGTAGTGTGAAAAGGGAGCTCCGCACCATGCTGAGCTCCGCTTGATATTTAAACACTAACTATAAATGGGGCTTTTTTAATTTTCTAAATGGGTTTTTTATATTTTTTAATATTCTAAATGGGGCCTTTTAAATATTATTTTTTTATTTTTTTTAATGGGGCCTAAAGCAAAGGCTTTGATGGCCTAATGGATGGGCCGGCCCTGGTTTAGGTTATACGTGGGTCAGGTTTGGGTTTAATTTTCTCAACCCGTATGTAATGGAGTCAGGTTTGGGTTGGGCTCCTCAGACCCTTCAAGTATAATAACCATTAATTTTTTAAATAAATGTAGTTACAATTATTACTTCAGAAATGCTAGCCCCAGTCGTATCCTTCCCCAGACACAAGGTGGTGACAACAAGTGCTGGTCCTTCTCCTTGTTATTGGATAGCAAACACCACATGTTACACCCATACTCTCTGGGCATAGCACTCTTATTAATTTAGAGTGTTGATACGAACAAAACCATTGTTTATTGGTTGGACATCAAATAGATCACTTACTAATGGTATACCATTAAAATGTAATAAATTCTACGAGCACATAAAGAGTAAAAAATACTTATAATTTTTTTTTTAATTATACCAAATTCTAAACTTAAAACCATAAAATATGATAATTCATTACCCTTTCATGCTAGAGGCTCCACGCCTAGTGTAAGCATAGTTACCAAGTACATGTACGAGTATAATACGACAATGATCTATTCAGAAAGTACGGGTATTGTACAGAAAAACCACGGTAAAAGAACGAAATTTTTTTAAAAATAATTAATAATTATAAATAAATAAAATCATGATATTAACTAATAACAATCATTTAATTCGTAATATGCATTTAACACGGTAAACATACAATAAAAATAAGCATATTGTATGTGTTTAATACGTAATTTATATATTAAAAGATTATTATATGGTGATACGAATATAATACGTAATACGGCAAAAGTACGGAGTTTTAAACGATGACCCCCTAAAAGTATTATATGGATACTATACGGTTGTTTGATAACAATGAGTGTAAGAATCCAAAAATAAAATAAAGAAATAATAGTAACCTTGTAAGAACCCAAAAAACTCTTCAAATAACTTGATCCATAACCCATAATTCATCATCCATAACCTAAACAATTCTTAAAGTCTCCTTACTTCCACAAACTTCAAGGGTATAGAGATTTGGGGTATGAGTGGACATATAAAGTCTATAAAAACAGTTGCCTTTTTAAAAATTGGTGTCCAGTAAATAAATAGTGGTGTGCTCGTAAGCAGCACCCTTATTTTATTTTAAACCTTGCAGGATCTGGTTAAGGACAATTTGGGATGGATTCGGATATGTTTTCTTTCGATGTGGTCAGAGACAAGCCGGTTTTGGTTGAGGGTATTCGTACCAGATGTTAACTTAAATTGACCACTTACATCTGTGGCTTCGAGCCTTACAGCATACAGGCTCAAAGGAAGGCCTACTATCCTCAGTCCTCACAGATGAATATGCACTCTCACTATCTTCTTTTTTGAGTTAAAGCGTGCAATGATTCATTATCAAATCATTTCTCACTATCTGCATTCATGTTACTATTATGGAGCATAGTTATGAATTTCACGTATTATACTTGTATAATACTTTTAAAGGGATCGTCGTTTAAAATGACATGCTTTTGCCATATTACTTATTATACATGTATCGTCATATAATACATATTTAATATCCAAATTCTGTATCACCCGCGTATATTATGCATATTTTTCCGCACTTTTATCATGTCGAAAGCATATTCTATATTGAATGATTGTTATTAGTTAGTATTATGATTCTTATTTATTTACAATTATACATTTTTTATTATGAATTTTCTGTTCTTTTAGAATGTTTTTAAAGTATAAAACCGGTATACAGATCATTGTCGTTATAACCGTACCATACTTGGTAACTATGTTATGGAGACGAGGTTAGCTGGTCAGCATGTAGTGGTCTGTGGTGAATCTCCTAGTGCCTCTCTTCGACCTCTGGATTGGATTTCCTTGCTTTTTGCTGGCTTGATTTTCATGATGAGCAGCTTCATATACTTTCTCCTGCCAGAAACAAAGCTAGTTCCAGTAGAGGGGATAAGTTTCCCCTGGATGAACCACTGGTACTGGAAGAGGGTAGGCATATCAGATGAGAAGCCTGTAACAGCTGTTCAAAAGAACAGCCCAAAAAATAAGCAGTGAGAAGTGAGATAGCAATAAATGGCTCCAATCCCATATATGTGCTTCAATTTGTAGGAATGATCAACATTAGTATGGGACAATTATTTCATGGATGCATTTCAAAGTCCCAGAAGTTTCTCAATACAAAAGACTGCTAACCAGGTTCCAAGTTCCGACCCACAAAAAGAAAGAACCCAATCATGCTCCTCTTGTGTATAACTATAGTCACAAAGTCGGAGTTTGACAATTACTCAGCTATGGACAAATTTGAAAACAATTGGCAAAAATTTGAAAAAATGCCAGTCAAAAATGAAAAAAAATCATATGTAAGGTTACTAATTTGGAAAAATTATAAACGAATAAATTTCATATACTAGGTATTTATTCAATTCTTTTTAAAAAATTTGTGATTAATTTGCGTTTAATTTGTGAAATTCATAACTTTTCAAAAAAGTTGCGCTTTATTTAAAAAGTTGTGAATCATTTTTTTGACAAAAACTTCGCGAATTATTCGCGCCTCTTTGAAAAAGTGGGAGAACTTTGTTACTATGTACATAACTGTTGTTCAAGACAGGTTGAGGAACCACTAGAAATTCCAACCTAATAAAATGAAAAAATGCAAGAAAAAACATATAAGCATGGCAATGGTGCTCCAGCAACTAGGAGATGAGGGTTTTAATAAGCCCACCTATCAATAAGAAACACAAGATAAAAAAAGAACATTATATAAGATAAAAATAACAAAAAGTGCTACTTGTATTAAGCTAATAGCTTAGCAAGTTCATCTACTCTCAGGCTTCCATGTGGTACTATATCTGAAAAATCTTTGAAATTTTTTGTTCTTTGATTTCTAGAACTCTTCTTCTCAATTCCTCTATTCTCTGAAACTGTTACAACTTCTTCCACCTCCAGATCCTCCCTTTCTTGCTTCTCGCACTTTTGAACCAGTACCTTCTTGAGTCTACGCTTGAAAACTGGCCCAGGTGGAGAAACCTTCGCAAGAGCAACTACCCTTTCATAAACAATGTTAGCATCCAAAGGTGCATCATCCAAAACGGCTGCACTCCCGTTCTCAATAGCTTGCTTCAAAAGTAGTACAACTCCCTCTGTACAAGTCGCACTTGATCTTGTCAGATTGCTGACATGTTGTGAGTCTTCCGATACATCCAGCAGCTTGTCATGAGTTTCCGTGCCATGCAATGTAGGAACCAGCCCAAGATCTTCAATACCCATTGACAGAGCTTTTGATTGATTGTCAGTTATTTTAGTACTGTCTGGTGTGGTGTCAGATCTGTTCATGTTCATCGCAGAGAGAAACAATGATGTGGATGTTGCCATATTCTCCTGAATGGTTGCACATCCATAGGTATTAGCTGCAGATGGTTGATCATTTCTTTTAGGAAGGGGTAGATCCTCAGTTTCCTCTACCCCGAAATCTTCATCACCTAAGGACGAAATGCTTGTATTGGGTATTTCATGTCTTACATTCTTGATTGAGATCTTTGGAGCACATAACTCTGATGTTTCTTGGCCTTCTACAAGTGAGGAATCAACATAATTTGGTGGGATAAAAGTTGCATCATCTGTTTCAGATTCCTTACCTTCCTTACAATCACCTTCTGGATTTGGAAGGGAGAATTTCGCATCTCTTCCTCTCCACATAAGGATGTGCTCGTTTTCAAAAGAGACTAGGACACATTGGACAAGATCCTGTAATTTCAAAATTTGTGAAGTATTTCTTTTATTTAAAGATGGTAATATCAGAATTAATCTTATAACCAACAAAAACAAAGTTACCCAACCTTGATTTTGGCACCTATTTTCTTGTAGTCGCTTCCATTCATTCCTTGACAATTTATCCGCACCAACTCACACTCTTCAAATGCTTCTTTGACAAGTTCTACTAGGTCAGAGTAAACACCATTTTTCCCTGTTAAGACATACACAACATTTAACTATCAGTTTGCTCATGGATACAATTGAACTCTATTTACTCCATTTATTATGTATGTGAATTTAGGAGAATAGGCAAATATACTACCAAGTTTGCATATTGGTGGTAATTTGCGTCCTCTCTTGCGCATCTCACTTGCTTCTTCCAGTGTTAAACCTTCTGGAGCTCGCTGAATCAACCTCGGATACACAGGGGTGACAGGTTTCCAAAGCATAAGAGGAAAGCGGGGGCGAGTCCTATAGTTGTAATTTCTGCCACGGAATAGGAATAGCGCCCCTCCTTTACTGTAGATGATCTTTCCTCCAGTTTTCTCCTGTGAAATCATGTAGTCCAAGGAAGATGAAGCTCTTGCTCAATGAAATACAATGAAAATTAACCATCCATTGTATGCTTCATAAATTCTCTGAAAATGGGATGCGCACCTCAGTTTATCTCAAGGACTAACTTGTGTTCTACTTCTACATAGTCTCGTGATAACAACGGAGAAGAACCATATGCAAGAAGCAATAACAAGGCACTAGAAAAGATCTTATCCTGATAAGTTACTGATATCTAAAGTCATGCCGTTTAATTTCTCATGATGCATTGCTCACCCCACGCCTATTAAATTTTTTATCCAACTATGACTCAAAACTACTCATTCGACATCTATGTTTGGAATTCAAATACCTTCTACCCATGTAAATGGCCCAAGTTAACCATAGTTCTCACCTGAATTGAAGTGGCATACATCATTCAGTTCAAAATGTGCAGGTAATATAGCTTTCTAATAAATAGAAATAAAATTGCATACAAGAAGGATAAGAATAAACTGATATAAATGTGACGCTAACAGTAAATGAAAATATCAAACAAAATAAAGTAAGTCAAAATGAAAATATGAAACACCAAAATGGGAGTGGGACTAAACGAAAAGTAAAAATCAGAAGAGTTAAAACTATAGATAATAGATATTGACCTCTAATTGTTGGCGCACATTGTCCATGTCGACCGTGCAAACCCCTTTACATTTGATCTTACACACTCTTCGCCGCTTCCAATGAGCATGGATGTTGTCCAACATGTTGTGTGTCAAACCATCTCTACCTGCAGTCATGAATTCCTTTGTTAAGTACCTTTTTCTGTTACCCAATAAAAAAAGGAAAATTAAATGAAAAGGGGAAAGAGTTTGATCTCATCAAAGGGAGATCTACACCTTTTGATCTCTTTCGAGAGAGCCCAACACCTCCTAGTTCTCTCTCTCAAGTCTTAACAAAAAAACTCATATTCTTTTCTTTCATACCAAAATTAATCTATTACAACTCCATATAGTAATCAGTTACAAACAACTCACTACTAATAAACCACTCACTAGACTCTCCTATTTCTTAATAACCACCCAGTAACTATCAATCCACTAAATTTGTATATGTAATATGTATCAGTGCTTATAATAAGAAGAGTCGCTCAAAATGCCTATAAGCACCCAAGACCAAATTGGACCTATTTAATGTATAAATGAAATGATGAAAATAAAAAAGTCAAGTAAATTCTATCACTTAATTTGAATTAAAACTTCAGCAAACCATATAAAAACAACAAAAATCCATGAATTGAAACAAACCCATATTCAGTTGCCTCCTTGATCTCAAGCATCCCTGGACAAGATCTTTTATCTCCTCCTTTGTCAGTGGCTCACCCAATATCTCCTCCCTCGACTTCACATACTTCGGCCCCGACCCTGCCAAGAACGGCCCCGGCGACTGCACCGGCTTTACCCCTTTCTTATGGGGCGGCGGCAATCGAAACGAATCAAATACCGGCAACTTCTTCTTACTTGGTGGAAGTGGCGCACGTCCAGTCCACGGCCGAGGCATTGTGCTCGGTCCAAACGGCACAAAAGGGGGTTCACGCAACGCCAAAGGCTTCACCTTTGGAGTCTCAGTATAACTGTACTGAAATTCAAATGGGGCAT
Source organism: Tetracentron sinense (assembly GCA_015143295.1). Taxonomy (NCBI): domain Eukaryota; kingdom Viridiplantae; phylum Streptophyta; class Magnoliopsida; order Trochodendrales; family Trochodendraceae; genus Tetracentron; species Tetracentron sinense. The sequence continues at coordinate 34,255,028 of CM026565.1, forward strand.
TCGGGATTCTGTACAAAACCCCATTCTCTCCTATAGAAACACCACTTGCTGCCTCTGGAGGAACCCCAGAAATCTTCGAAACCCTAGCAGTCCGACGGAAAGCCGGGTGCGAAAGATTAGGGTTAGGGTTTTTGGAATACTTTGAAGATTTGCCAGGAATCGAAGAACGAGATGGAGAAGAAGGAGTTCCAATGGACTTGAAGCTTTCGTTGTCAGCATTGGTGGCTTTATCGTAACTATCTGCGATTTTTGAGGCAGATTCGTAACGTCTTTCACGGCGAATTTCATCTTCGATTTCTTTCTGGGCTCGCTCGTGCCGGATAAATTTCTCGGCGTTGGCATTATTCCAACGGGAAAACCGAACTTCGCCGCCCGGACGATGAGATGGGGTTTTTGGCGCGAAAATTGTAAATGGGACGACCGTTTTTAACGCCATTTTTGAATTTCCCGTGTTTTTGTCAGATTCCGGCAGGTTTTCCGACGGAGATTACCATCAGCTGCTGCTGCTACTGGGTAGTTTATCTATTAGAGAGAGATATTGTTTTGCTGGTCCTAAATCAGTGATGATATATGTTCGTAGTCTATGTACAGTAAATATCGTCTATAATACTTTTCCATCAAGTCGTCCAATGGGTAGTAGTATCTTGATGGGATGGATTACAACCATCCGATCTAATTGATTTTTTTCTATTTTTTTTCGATGGTGAGAATAGATCTTAACCGTTGAAAGAGAAAAGTCAAAAAGATCAGTATCTGAGGAGTATATGGTTCTAAAAAGTCAAAGTGACTCTCAAGTATATGGTTCTAATATTGATAGGGCATTTTAGGTATTGCAAAGACATTTAATAATGGGTGGTCCTCCGAGCACACCACTATTTACTAACCGGACACTATTTAAAAAAATAACTTTCATTTTTTTTATAGTTTGTATTTCTATGTCTACCCACACCCCAAATCCCTAAACCCTTACTAAAAACTTTCCTAACAAACAATCTTCTCATTTTATAGAAGTAATCTTCTCAATGTCTTCTACTTTTATATCCCTTCTCGTCTCCTTTTATATGTTGTCTCTTTCAATATGTTTTGCGCTTATTTTTTATATTGATAATTCTATAGAAATAGTTGTTTCACGATGGTCGTAGGGCTATCAAGGTATTCTTTCAATAAAATTGGACACGTGACAACTTATATGGGTGAACCCTAAGGATGAGTGAATTTAACCACAATTAATAGGTATTAGAATTGACACGTGGTAACTTATATAGCCCCTTTAACTATGATTAAGTTTAATCTATCTAAGATTAGTATTTTTAAGGTTAATATATTTTCTCTATTTTTTTTTCTTCTAAAAATCAATGTTATATGAAAGAACTCTAGAGTCGAGAGAATTTTAGGTGGCGTTTGGATTGGATTTTATTAGATAAAAATCAATTCTAATAAAATTGATTTTGTAAAATTAATTGTCAAATAATCACTTTTTCAAATAATAGTGTTCGGGGAATACGAAGTTGAGTCTACATCTTCGTATTCCCCAAACACTATTATTTGAAAAAAATTATAATTTGACAAATTATTTTACAAAATCTATTTTATTGGAATTGATTTTTAGCTAATAAAATCCAATCCAAACGCCCCCATTAACCATTAATAGTGAGAGTTAGAAAGGGACACGTGGGAGGATACATAGGCGCTCGTGGAAAAAAGTAATTTTTCCTTAAAATAATGTATAAGTAGAAAATTTATAAGTATTTTTTTACTCTTACCCTTGGTGTGGTGTGGTGTGGTGTGCCAGTAGAATTTATTATATTTTAATGGTGTCGGTTAGTGAGTAATATAAATGGTGTTGAGTCGGTAAATAGTGGTAAATAGTGGTGTGCTCGTAGCGTCACCCTTAATAATTTCCTTGCTCATTTGCTGAAAGCTGAAACCCGTTAAACGAACAGTCGAAAGCTCGAGCAAGATTTTCATTTCTTTCAACAATGGCGACTGCGAGAGGTATTTTCCTTTTTTTTAAAAATGTAAATAAATAAATAAAAATTAAAAATCATAATATCTCTCTAATGATAGAAAATATAAAGTCTAATTGTTGTATTTTCTATAACGATGGATTTTGTTCTTTGTTGAAGCTGTGGATCTTAGTTTTTTTTTTTTTTTGTTATTCAAACCTTAAGACTCCACCATAATTTTTGTTTTCTCGATTTTGAGCTGTTCTTCCTCCATTTCTGTAACTTGTTTTTGTACTGCGAAGTTTCAGATCTTTATAGGTTATTGCCTGTCTAGAGTTCTGGGTGCTTAGAAGACATATTCTAAGGCTTATTTCCTTCTAAAGTTTATAAATTTGATTTTTAATTAATGCCCCATTGAAGGTTTTATGTTGTTTAATTTAGATTTTCTGTTTTAATTTCTATAACTTTAATCCGGAGGTTGTTTGTTCAAAGGGTTTTAATCATTATTGGGTATTCTGCATTTCCAGAGCTTCTTAAGTTATTGGTGGAAACGGTTAATATATTTTACACGATGGAAGACTTAAATCTGCTTTTGAGAGTATTTGGGAAATTTCTAAGGCTCCATTGTTGTTGAATAAGAAGAAAAAAAAAAAAAAAAAAAATCTTTTTGACACAATTTCAAAATTTTGGGAATTTTGAAATCTATCCAATTTCAACTAAGTCTCAGTCCAATTTTCCGGTGGACAAGATTTCGAAATTTTCTGAATGGAATAATTGGACTGAAGCTGATCCAGGAAGAGACTTTTAAAGGCTTGAATATAATGGTATGTTCTTAAAATAGACATTTAAATGTCATTGTATATGCATCTGTCTTTTTAATTACCTCATGTTTTTGTTTTGATCATTTAGGCTCCGTTCTTTTGGTGGAACTTTTAAAAGTTCAGAACATTAATATTTTAGAGCAAGAGGCAAGTGTCTGGGAGGAGAGGGGAGAGGGTCTCTAACTCTTTTATATGATGGCATCTCAGATTTATTGGGTTCAATTTAATTAGAAGTTCAGCATGGATGGAACTTAAAACATCCGAGATTTTGGGTAGAACTTGAAAGTTCCATATTTGTAGGACTATTGCACTCTATGGAATAAGATAGGTCTAGACATTAAGTAAAATTAAGCATGAAACTATGAAAGTTCTAAACTTTAAAAGTTCTATTAAAATAACGGACCCTTCGATTTTTTTCCCTAGTTATATGTTTTCTGGTACAAATAGCGACCAGGTTTTTTTTTTGCTCTTTCACATATGGGGAAATAAGCCATTATTGCATGACAGGCTGACTTGATGAAATTAGATTTTTTTTTATCGGTAAACAGAAAACATATAATGGTTAATTGTTGATTTCTCTGTATATGATCTTTGTTCATTTACTTAGAATGCTTCTATATCTAGATTTCTTTCATTTTCAATAGTTTCTTGATTAGTGTTTGAAATGCTCTACTTCTTTTTCCCCAGTGCATTGAGGATTGAGTTGAGTAAAGCTATGAATGTCCACTGGCGTTAATTCAAACTCTTGCTTTTCTTTCTCTCTGACTATTTTATATGGCTCAAGGATATTCTGCAGGGTTCAGAGATGTGGTAGCAGTCTAGGCTCCAAGCTAGAGTGATTTCTAAGATGCTTGGTTAGTTAGTGCTATTTCATGATATGGATTATGCTGTCCAATTTCAGAAGTTATGCCAGGTCGAAACCAGGAGATTGCTCTTTGTCATGGGGATAATTTTTGCTGTTGTATTAGTGCTCCAGTCTTCGGCGCTGCCCTACAGAAATGTTATATCCTCTCTAGTTCCTGCTGCTAAGGTTTTAGTACCTGGAAAAAGAAGCTCCCAAACGGCTTCATCTCCTAAATCTGTGAGGGTTGGCAACGTGACCCTTTTAAATGGTTCAAACTCTACTAATTCATATGTGGCTCTTGTGTTGGGGAATAATACCAATGCTTCTCATATGGGGAAAGAAACTAAGCATGAGAACAAAACAAAAGGAAAGGACACAGACCATGGTTTTGCACAAGAGGGAATAGACCCAAATGATGCTTTTAAATTAGACAAGGATAGGAAACCACAAAATGGAGCTGTATTTGAGAAGGTTGTAGCACAGGGTAAGACTTCCCCATTGGACAATGTTGAAAGTCCAGATGATGGTTCTATTATAGAAAAGGTTATTGAACCTGAACACGATCCCCTAGAGCAGGTTAGGAAATCAGACGATGATTTATCATTACACAATGATCAAAAAAAAACTATTGGTTTGACACTAGAGAAAGTTGGAAGCGCGGATGGTTTTGCATCCCCTCTTCTCGTATCACCAACTTCGAATGACATAACCTTGCTGAGAAAATTGGATGCAAATTCAAGCACTTCTGACATACTTGTGACGGTCAACATATCTTCAATGGGAAAACAGGCAACAGAAACACAATCGAAGGATAAGAGTCCTGAGCAGTTGCAAGTTGGTTGGGTCACTTTGAACAATAATTCTTCAAGTACTAGTAATCCTATAATGGGAGAAAAGAGGAGGGTGTCACCAACATCAATATCCACGATGAACATTTTATTGCTTCAGAGTCGTATTTCTCCTAGTTCAATGGTATGGATTTGGACTTTAGATCTCAATTTGACCTAAATGGTTTGAGTTGAAGACTTTCTATTCAATATTCTTTTAACCTTTTCTTTTATTTGGTAATAGAAGCCACGATGGTCTTCAGTACGTGATCGGGAGCTTCTATCTGTAAAATCACAGATCAAGAATGCTCCTATTATATGGAATGATCCAGAACTGTATGCTCTTGTTCTTCGGAATGTCTCCATGTTTAAAAGGTGAGCCTATTTAAATGCATAATACATGAAGTGTTCAGTGTGCAGTATTGTATACTTGTATTGTTATGACCAATTTGCATGCAGTTTCAGATATATTTCATTTCAATGTATGATGTTGAATAAAACATTGTTAAATTCTAATGTACAAATAAATAATAAGAGAACAAAAATGAAGGAAAGGAAAACATTATTTCAAGCTGTACTTGTCGTATAAGCTCTGAAGTCATATCTGTAGAAATATCTTTACCAGAATATGGTAAAGTGAGTTAATGCCTAGAGAACTTACGATCTTGTTTATGTAATATGTCAACTTACTATTTTGCTTCGGATTTTTACTTGTGAGAGTGGTATTAAGGTTTTCAGATCTTGAATTTGTAATTGTTGAAGTAGTAACAACTTGCAGATATTAAAAAAAATGCTTCCCTTGAGCTTTCATCATGAAGCTTTATATCAGAGAAAATTAGTAATGACTACGCCTTTGTAGCTTCATTACAGTATTCTTGCTATCTATAGTCCCCTAGTCTCATATGCAATTTAACTAGTTCTTAATGCTCCATTTTTTCAAATTTTTTTGGGTTTCAATTTTATGCCTCCAACATATTGTCATGCATTAATGTATATGTGGGTACCCATATATATATGTACATACATACAAGTTAACACATGCACATGTTTGTGTACGCATGTACTTTTGATTATACATGTATCAAGCTAATAATCTATTACTGGTTGTAAGGTTGGTAAAGCCTCTTAGTAGTAAGTTGTAAGTTGTAACTATATATCCCAAAGGTAGAAGGACAAACTGTCTTGGCAGAAAAGGAATACATTTGAGAAACTGTTCTGAGAATTTTTTTATGGAAAAGTAAGTCAAACAATCTTGTTGATATGCTCTATAATAAACTTTCGGGATTTACATGTGAAGTTTTCAGAAAAACTATGGACTGTAAATCGTGTTTGAAGAAATTTTAAAGCAAATGTCTCTTCTGTAATATAACAAAAATGACTAATTCCATTTTGGCAGTGCTTCCATTCCACTTGGAATTGTTAAAATATATGCTCTTGCTATGATCTAAAGTAGATCTTGTTTATTGCAGTATCAATGCATTATTTTATTCTGAAGCCCTTACAATGTTAACACTGTTCATCAAGATGTTGTACAAAATTCTTCTGCTTTGGGGAATTGAAAAGATGAAATTATGTTCTTATGTGCTCTATTTTAAGTCAGATTATTGGTTTACAACTTCGAGATAACATAGGTTGACATCTCAATAAATGACGTCATGATAAAAGGGAATTCTCCCATTGTCAATGGGGGTATACTTCATGAGTTTTCAGTTTTGATATAACATTTCTGTAATGGATAAAATCCGTAAAATAAGCAAGTGTGGCAAGGGCGAGTAGAATATTCATGCGCCAGAGGACGATGTTAGAGTTCGTCGTTATCAGGGCGATGTCAGAGTTTGTCATCATCAGGACGATGCTTCAAATCGTCGTCATTAGGTCGATGTCGTAGCTCGTAGTCAAGGCATGATATTAGTATTCATGGTCGAAGGACGATATCAATGTAGAGGACGGTATCAACATGAAGGACGGAACCGACTTTCAGGACAAAGTAATCAGGAGGCGATCTCTATACTCTGACAATTAGGAGTTAATGATGGTCATCTCAGCCCACAAACAGTCCAAAACCGACCTGAAGAAAGTAGGATCACACGTGTGACACGTATCAAAGAAAGAAGGCTTACACGTGCGGCATGTATGAAGGAAGATTCATCTGATATATTTGGTAATGATCACAAAGCAAGTGGTAAGATCATGCATGAGCATTGATGGGCATGCAGAGGCATCCAGACTCAAGCCTATAAATACCCAGACCTCCCACAAAGAGAAAGAGAGAGAGAGAGAGCAAAAAAAGGGGAAGGGGGGGGGGGGGGGGGGACTACTGAACCTCCACCATTTGAAGCCTTGATCAATGAGAAGATCATACATGAAAAACATATGCCTTAAACATTCTCTCATTAAAAGTTTGTTGCATTTCATCTTCAACGTATACTGACTTGATCATCGGACGACTTTGACAGGATGGGCCCTCACCCGCATCAACAAAGGCGAGTTATGACTATGAGCATACTTGCATCCTTCTACCAGTCAACCTGAGCTACTGACTCGTGGATGACCAAAAGAATTTCCCTCACAAAAATTGGCGCCGTCTGTGGGAAACTCATAAACGATCCCACCGCCGTTCATGCACGTTATTTGCTCATGGCAGATAGTGTTTAGAGGGAATGACTAGACCTACTGCCTCAGAAGATGGTCCAACGTCAAGGCAAGTTCTTGATAGGAGGGAGGCTTTATGGCATACATCTCGGTTATCTCCTCTTAAAGGAGATATATTACAGGCCAACCATGCCCTTGCGCTATTGCAGCGGTCGTAACAGTCGATGTTGGCTCAATTAAGAAGAAACCAACAAATGAACACTGATGAGTATGACCTCTTCATGTCTCAACTCGATCTCTCCGTGGATCCGAGAGACATCACGTATTCTCCTCAGGACCCAACGTTATATCCAGAAAACCGAGATGATCCGCAAGGCAAAGTTAGGCGACCAAACTCTCCGCATTGTGATGCTCAAAGAAAGATCTCGCCAAGGCTGGACGTGCGACATCAGTTTCGTTTCTCGTCCCCTCCAAGAGCCCCGGGAGCATTGTAATCCCGATAGTAGAAGCCACGGGCAAGACGGACAGAGCGTCCACCTCAAAGAAAGGGTAGGGACCACGATAAAACCCCTCCAATGATGAAGGATCCCCGCGGTATGCGTAGCGTGAGGGGATTGTCAATACGACTCTATAAGATCAGCCAAATCGACACCCGTACAGACTAAACTGAAGTCAGAAATTGGCATCAACAGCAAGGACAGTCGAGCATGTGTCCTTCTCAACTTATCAAAGTTAATCCAGATCGATGCAAGGAAAAGGTCGTAGAGGGTGGGGCGATCGGATGATAGAGAGTGCGCATATCAAAGCCAGGATCTTGAGGGAATACGTAGTCCCTAGAACAACCGTGGGGCAAACACGAGAAGAAAAGGCCATGAAGCTTCATATGATTGGGTATGTCAAGTGCAGCCCGTGACAAGGGGCATCACGCCCTCACTTTTGTGAACCATGGCATAGCAACCGTGGTTCGGTCTCACGATGATAATCTTGACGTGTTGCTCGCTCGGTACCTTTTAGATCAATCTTTGCATCAACTCGAGCATTTCGAAGAAAAGACAGATGGGGAGAGAAAATGAGACATCATCATGACCGCACAAACCATGAAAACTCCAAAAGCCTATGAATAAGCAAAGACTCATCAGAGGGAGGGACGATGCGAAAGGCAAGAGAGAAAGAAAGGAAAGCCAGAAGAAGAGGAAGGAGGATTGGGGAGCTTGTATTATTCGCACCACGACCCCGAAGAACTATGTAAATGCAGATTGCCACCCACCTGATGCTCTCCACTTCATTTGATGTTTTCCGCACCACTTGATGCTCTCCAGAGTGTCACGATTGATCATGACCACCTGATCCTCTCTCGAATCCGCCTTGTCCACCTGATGTTCTCCAAGGAAGGTACCCCTACACTCTGTCAATACCTGATGCTCCATGATTATCTACTTGGTGGTATATCAATGTCACACTAGCGCGTGCGTGATCACGTAATTGATCACCTGCTGAGTACACTCATGCCCGATGCCGCTAACCGTTCCCATGCTCATAACCACCGCAACTGAACTTGAATTCGAGCCGGAGCCCGAGCTCCTCCTAACGAGCATGTATCCCGAGCTATGGCCTCAGAGCTGCGTCTTTAAGGCCACGTCTACAAAGATATGTCCTCAGAGCATAATTCTCAAGCTCGTCCTCATAGTACGATTCCATAGCCCCGTCCTTAAAATGAACGCATCCTTAGGTCTTCAAGTTACGTCTCCTAATGGTCATGCGTGATGCTCTCGACCTGTATCGACCTCCAACATCCGACTATGCTCTATTGAACGATCAACAACCGCGCGATAAGTATCTCTAGACTCTAATGCTTATATGCTTATGCCTTATACTGACTTGCTCAAATGAAACATCTATAGTAGGAAGGACGACCATCCACCTTACGGAGGACAAACCCGTGATGAGTTAAGGATAAACCCGAGCTAAACTATGAATGAACCCATGCAGAATGCCACCTCCTTTGTCGAGCATACTGTATTGTCAAGTGTAGAGGATGAATGCCTGCTGACAATTGTACAAGGCCTGAATCACGCTGCCCTCAAGAGGTATCATTAATCCCAGAAATTTTCCTTTGTATTAAGCATTAGTTGTAGTATGTATCCCGCACGGAGATGCTTCTCCATCCTTTATGTAGGACGGAGAAGCTTCTCCGCCCTCTAAATGAATTATCAGATGAAATATCAAAGGAAATGTCAGAATCATATAACGAATGAACTAACATAAGCAATGTCTGATGAATGCTCAATGAATTGTCAAAACATCGATGAATGCTCAATGAATTGTCAAACCTCGATGAATGCTCAATGAGTTGTCAAAACCTCGATGAATGCTCAATGAACTGTCAAAACTTCAATGAATGCTCAATGAATTGTCAAAACTTCGATGAACGATCAATGAATTGACAAACGAATATTCAATGCAATGTCTGATAAAAGCTCAATGAATTGTCTAAAAACATGTCTCGAATTGATTGTTATGACTTTTCATATGAACGTGGTACTCACCATGGGGCACGATCAAATGAAATGTCATCTGAACCAAGTGTTCTCTTAAACAAAGAATTCAAGGTTCAACCTACGAAATTTCATCTGATTAAATCGCATTTACGATATATTATCTTACTATGTTTCCGTGCTTATGTTCTCGTGGTTATGTTTTCGTGCTTATGTTCCCATGCTTATGTTTCCCGTGCTTAAAGTTAGTTATCTCGTGATCATGCTTCCGCTCTTACGCTTGTCACACTTGTAAAAAGGGAGATCAAATATAAAGACAATATAAAGGCAATGTGCAAAATTTAATGTAAAGACAATATAAAGAAGTGTCAAGAGGCATTATATTCATAGCCGATTAAAAAAAAAAAGACATTATATTCATAGAACATCCAAAGGACGGATGAGATGATTACAAGAGAGAAAAATATAAAGGACCATGCGAGCTGAATGCGACCATTACATCAAAAAGAAAGGATCGGGAATTTAAGGCAGAAATCAAGTTTGCTTCACGGGCCGACAAAAGGATGTGCCACAACAATCTCTTCAGGTCCAGACACAAACTCAACGGGAAGCGCACTAGGCTCAGCAGAAGGCTCAAACCGTCGTGGTGCACACTCGATAGTGAGAGGAATTATCCACAGTTTGAAGTTCATCCCTCTCTGAGATGATGATGACACCGACGGAACAACCATCCTGGATGTCTTTATCCTAGGAATCCTCAATCAGTGCTTTGAAATTCTGGAAATCTTCAGTTGCTCATCACTGTCCTCTGTCATCTCCTTTTCAAGAGATCTTCAAGGATGGCACGGACAGTAGACCAGCCAGTTTATGAAGCAGAAACCAAAGAAGATTACCAGAGCAAGAACTTATCAGAAGTCTGAAGAAAGGACGGGAATTGAAGAAGACAAGGTTGCACTGATGCTTGATCACAGGAAGGTTCTTTGAGTTGGCAAGGTATCAGTATAAATGAAAATCGAAGTGAATAAATGAAGACTATCTCATCTTATTTATATAAGAATTAACAAACGCCAGGACAAGAATACCCTCCATCTCCACCATACACGAGTATATGCGCAAGGGCATGACGGCAGGTGAGAAGAAAATTACGGCAGGACAAGGTTGGCCCTCATCTTCGCCATACACGTACGAAAGCCCAGAGATATGATCGTCTTCCTCTATACTAGGTTAATCGCCACAAGTTTTTGCATCGAGTCACACAACAGTAATGATGACAACCTGCCAACATTAAATGAGACACAACTGCTCGTTATGCGTATGGAACAATTGCATACCGCTGCCATAACAGTCCCTATGCTCATAAATGGATGCAACGTTTTGCCTTTCGCGGGTCAACAGGTATTCTTCAAACATCGATCTTTAATTAATTTATGATACTTCGAACAGATGTTCAAAGCATCGTAAATGGGCAAATTGTAATGGATAAAATTCGTAAAATAAGTGTGGCAAGGGCGAGTGGAATATTCGTGTGCCGGAGGATGATGTCAGACTTCGTCGTTATCAGGACAATGTCAGAGTTCGTCGTTATTAGGACTATGCCTCAAATCGTCGTCATTAGGACGGTATCCGAATTTGTCGTTGTTAGGATGATGTTGTAGCTCGTAGTCAAGGCATGATATCAGTATTCGTGGTCGAAGGAGGATATCAACATAGAAGACGATATCAACATAAAGGACAAGACTAACGTAGAGGACAGAACCGACTTTTAGGACAAAGTAATCAAGAGGCGATCTCTATACTCTGACAATTAAGAGATAATGATGGTCATCTCAGCCCACAAACAGTTCAAAACCGACCTGAAGAAAGTAGACTCACACGTGTGACACGTATAAAAGAAAGTAGGCTTACACGTACGACACGTATGAAGGAAGATTCGTCTGACATATTTGGTAATGATCACAAAGCAAGTGGTAAGATCATGCATGAGCATTGATGGGCATGCAAAGGCATCCAGACTCAAGCCTATAAATTTCCCAGACCTCTCACAAAGAAAAAGAGAGCAAAAAAAAGGGGGGGGGGGGGGACTACTGAACCTCCACCATTCGAAGCCTTGACCAATGAGAAGATTATACATGAAAAGCATATGGCTTAGACATTCTCTCATTAAAAGTTTGTTCTTTACATTTCATCTTTAACGTATACTGACTTGATCATCGAAGGACTTTGAGAGGAGAGGCCCCCCATCTGCATCAACAAAGGCGAGCTATGAGCATACTTGCATCCTTCTACCAGTCAACCTGAGCTATTGACGCGTGGATGACCCAAAGAATTTCCCCCACAATTTCCACTTGTTCATTTCTAATACTATGTATGGAAATCTACCAAAGTACTTGAGCTAGGGAGGTCTACATTATTTCCGTTTCCGTTTCCGTTTCCGTTAGACGAATATTCCTTTTCTGTAGTAAATTGGGTCACATTACACTTGTACTTAATTTTTTTGAATTCTTTCATGTATTGTGGAAGTCCATTAGCATGCTAAATATGACAAGAATTTTAATGTTGGTCTGATGAATAATTTCCAGTTTAAAATTTTTATATGATCATATTTGCAGGAGCTATGAATTGATGGAACACATACTCAAAGTCTATATCTACAGGGAAGGAGAAAAACCCATCTTTCATCAGCCACAACTCAAGGGAATTTATGCCTCTGAAGGATGGTTTATGAAACTGATGGAGGGAAACAAACGGTTCATTGTGAAGGATCCTAGAAAAGCTCACTTATTTTACTTACCCTTCAGTTCGAAAATGCTACGAATGACACTGTATGAACATAATTCCAACAATCGGAAGGACCTAGCCCAATATTTGAAGAACTACGTCGACATGATCGCAGGAAAATATCGTTTCTGGAACAGAACTGGTGGATTAGATCACTTTCTTGTTGCTTGCCATGACTGGGTATGCTTCCCATGCTTTCTTCAGATTTAAATTCATCAGTTTAATCACTAGGGGTGCCTTTGTTTGGTGAGAAAGTGGTTGAAAGAAAAGAAAAGAAAGTAAAAAAACAGAAAGGAAAAATAAAAGAAACTTAAATTTTGTTGCAAAATAATCATCAAAAGATGGATGAAGTTTTTGGGAGAAAGTTTGTCACTATTGAGAAAGTGCAAGAAAAAGATGTGTTTCTTGCAAACCAAACACATGAAAAGTGCAAGAAAACACAATTTTCTTTTCCTTTCCCTCACTTTCTCGCCAAACGAACACTCCCTAAAGCTTGAACCTATTGGATGACATATGTTTAAAATATTCAAATGGGAGGACAATTAACATACTGATAGACATTTTCCTTTCTAATAAAACTGGAGTTTCTCAGGCCCCCAGAGAAACAAGGCAGATTATGGGCAATTGCATCAGAGCCCTCTGCAATACCAATGTTCTCCAAGGCTTCAGAATAGGAATGGACGTCTCTCTTCCAGTAACATACATGCGCACGGTGGAGAACCCTCTACGAGATCTCGGAGGCAATCCTCCTTCTGAAAGGCCAATTCTGGCCTTCTTCGCAGGGAACTTGCATGGTTATCTCCGTTCAATTCTGCTAAAGAACTGGGAGAACAAAGACCCTGACATGAAAATCTCTGGCCCGATGTCTCAAGATGTGAAGGGAAAAATGGATTACGTACACCACATGAAGAGCAGCAAGTATTGCATATGCGCTAGGGGTTATGAAGTCCACACCCCTCGGGTGGTTGAGGCCATCTTCTATGAGTGTGTACCTGTTATCATATCTGATAATTATGTGCCTCCTTTCTTCGAAGTTCTGAACTGGGAGGCATTTTCAGTGTTTGTTCTAGAGAAAGATATTCCCAACTTGAAGAACATACTCCTCTCGATCTCTGAGGAGAAGTACCTTGAAATGCAGCTGAGGGTGAAGAAGGTGCAACAACATTTTCTTTGGCACAAAAAGCCTGTGAAGTATGACTTATTTCATATGACCCTTCACTCAATTTGGTACAACAGAGTTTTTCAGATCATACCCAGATGATGTAGTGAAGGTTTTCTGATTCTGGGTACATTCATAGTGAGAGAAAGAAAACAAGAAAGAACTGTAATGTGAATGACAAGCAACTCAGCAATTTTCAAAACCATCTCTGTTCATGTCATTGTAGTATAAATGAGGTTTTGCTCGAATTTGAAGTGAAATCACCAGAAGAGAAAAAAAGGTGTTTAGTTGTACCCTTAATCTATACCATGTATATTGCACATTGATTCATTAATTAGTACCATTAAAACATTCAACTTGTAAGCCATCTCCTAAATAGCTTCCCAATTACAATTTAGAGATATTTACAGTCATTAATGACACGGCAGGGAGCTTGCTTCTGGAATTATGGAGTTGGTTTAGCAAATTGTTCAGCATACTAATCTTCCTTAAGGGTCCGTTCTTTTGCTGAGACTTATAAAGCTACTTTACCCTTCTTTTGATGAGACTTATAAAGCTTGGTACTTTGCCCTGTCATGATAGTTGTTCGGAAATTTGAGTTACTTTTTTAAGATTTCTAACAAATTAATTCTTACCGTCATGAGATTTCAAGTTTTTTTTTTTTTTTTTTATGGGATTTGAATTCTCTATCATTGTAGTTGTTAGGAAATTTGAGTCACTTTTGTTGTAGTTAGGAAATTTGAGTCACTTTTGTCGAGGTTTCTAACAAATTAATTCTTACTATCATGAGATTTCATGCAGTGTTGTGAAAACCGGATTGGCTGGTCGGACCGGTGGAACCGGGAACCGTCCGTCCAACCGGTCCCCAATATCACCAGAACTGGAAAACTTTTAAAATCGTATTTATTGTTGAGAACCGGTGTAACCGGCTGGTTGAACCGGTGACCGGTTCTAATAACCGGCCAGATTCCTAAATCGTAGCTAATCTTCAAGCAATCTCAAAAAATCAAGGAAAGAAAAAAGGACTATACCCTTGCAAGACCAGGAAGAGTGGGAGGACATGCCTTTACCTCTCAAACTGGAAGCTATCAATTACATTTTGTATTAAAGGAAGAGAGATCACAAAAGGGATAATGAATAATTTCAAGAGAAAAGATTTAAAAAAAAGCAAAAAAAGTTGGTAGTGACCCTTCCTAAATGCATACTGCTTTTCTTCTTCTTCCTTTATCTACCTCCTCCACAGCAAGTGAATGACAAGCCTTTAGTCAGCCATTGTTAAGCTTGCTAGTTTTGTGGGTTAGTTCTCTGACAAAGACAAGTGATGAGGAAGACAAGTGATCACCATCCGATTCAAAGATCTTTGCCTTTAATGAATTTTCTACTCTACCCCCTCAAGTCTTTGTTCTTCTTGGCCTTGGATTGTCTCTGGCGAAGCCAGAAAGGGCTTGTCTCAGGCAACCATAGAATAGGGGACAAGTGGTGGTGTAATCAAAATCATGTGCCCATGATTTTGACTTTTCCACACATTATATGACACATGACGATAAGGTGTTGAGATAAAGGAGAAGAGACATCAACCGGAGAGAAGTCAAAATCATGGGGAGAAAATAAAATGACTTCTCTTTCAATCCCAAGCCTTCTTTCTCTTATGTCTTTACTGAATGTACTATTTTAATTCATTCAGTAGTCCTTTATAAGACTTTCATATGGCTGAGAGTAGGAGAGAGAGAAGTCTTTGTCATTTCTCTGATTTTTGATGGGTAATCAATTAATCACACTCCCCTTTTTTCAGTAAATATCCACACAACCCTCCGCACATCTTAGTGAAGAGACCTCGAATAGCGAAAATACAGTATTAGCTTTGAAACTGCTGAACCGGCCGATCGAGCCGATTGAAATGGTGGACCCGGGAACCGGCCATGCAACCGATTCGATGACCGGTCCAATTATTAAAACACTGATTTCAAGTCTTATAGTTTTTTATGAGATTTGAAATCATTCATTTTGTTGTTTTCGAAGTCCTATGAGAATTGAAAAAAAAAAAAACGGTCCTTAAAATCGCTTACTAACCACTGTTAAAAGAACATCAGCAACGGTATGTAATTAGTAATAAAAATTTTCTGTCGCTAAAAATAAATTTTTTAATAAAAAATTTCCTTTGTTAAATTGATTTTAAAAAAAATACATATATATAATTTTTAACATGTAACATGTTCCATTCACATCTACAGTAATTGTAAGCACCCCAATTTTGTACCTATTTAGTCTATTTTCACACCTTTAAAAACTCTATTAATAACCCTTTTTTGAAACCCTCTTTCCACGTGCTTCGATTTTCAAAAATGTACTGAAAGCAAAAATGACCAAAATACCCCTATAGTGAAAATGATCAAAATACCCCTAAAAATTATTAGAAAACTCATATTTTATTTAAAATATTTTTCTAGATTTTATCAATTCAATTTCGGCTATTTTTTGGATCAAATCGGGCCTAAAGTAAAAAATGACCAAAATGCCCTATGGTATAAAATGACCAAAATACCCCAGTAAAGTTACTCAAAAGTTATATTTTTGTCCGAAATAGTTTTACAAATTTTTTGGTTCAATTTTGATTGTTTTCGGGGTCAAAACAGGCTTAAAATACAAAAATCAACTTTCAGCTAACCCGGAGGTGACATGTGGCACACAAAATAACAATTTTTTTTTAAGCCTTCAATCTTGGCACTACTTCAAGTAGCGCCCCAATTTAATTACAATTTTTCCATTTGACCCGTCAAACCTTATGTCGGCCTATTGTTTAAAAAATATTCACACCCTGTTTGCACCCATTTTGCCGCCTTACTGTTTCCCATCGCCTTCTTTTTCGGAGATTTTATCTAAATGAGTCCTACAAAAAGTAGCGCCCCCCTGTTTTTGAAACCTATAAATACCCCCCATTTCACTTCATTCTTCACCAATTCATTCTCTCTCTCTCTCCCTTTCCTCTTCGAAACTCCTTATAGTGTCTGAATTCCCGAAAAAGTCGATTGTGAAAAGTCGATTCTCGGGATCTCTTTTTTAGAAATCTTTTCAGATTTTCCTAAAGATAATTTCTCTCCAAAATCCTTTCTTGCTTTATCTTTTAGTAGTTTATTTAACTTTTTAATTCTTTTTTAAATTGCTTAGACTCCTAGTCGAACCTCTGCCTGAACCTCGATTCAAACTTAACCTATCATGTCGAACTTCTGCCCGAACCTTGATTCAAACCCTACCAACCTAGCCAAACCTATGTTCAAACTCTGGTTCAAACCCTACCTGCATAGCCGAACCTCTGTCCAAACCTCGATTCAAACACTGGCTCAAACTCTATCAAATCCCTAGTCACACCCTAGTTACTCCCGACAAGAGCTTAAAAAGTCCAAGCACTCTTGAATAGGAGCCCAAACTATTCAAAAATGCCCACAATCCAAAGAAATCAACTAAAACCATTAACTACCCTTGGAAGTACGTGTGGCTTGATTCCGCTGGCAGTGGATAAGTAGGCAATCTTGATCTGGTTCAGATCTCTTAGGATAGAATCCTTATTCCGTATCTATCTTGTACATCTCATTACATGTATATTACTGTTCATATCACATTGCTCAACATATAAATCAAATTTAAAGTTTCTTTTATTTTTTTCCCACTTTGATTCAGCTTAATTAGGGAGTAGGTAACCATTTTTAGATGAGAGTTTAGGGGTGCCTAATACTTTTCCCTAACTCAACTGAATCCCTTATCCTGACCTCTGACTTCCAGACCATGCCTTATCTAACAATTTCAATGACCTATTTTCCTCGGAATTAGATAGGTGGCGACTTTCCTTTCAATTGCGATTTATCGCTATTCCTCATCGAGTTCAACCCTAATTGGGAATGAGGGTTAAAATCTCCGTACTCACAATAATGATGTGTAGAATACATTCAAGATAAAAATACAGGGTAGACTCTTAATTGTGCTCTACTTGGATTTTAACTAAACATTCAAGATAAAAATACAAACCCAAAACTAAGGCTATAAGCTGCATTTAAAACTCAGATTAATTGGCTCTTTAACAAAATCAAAGCGAGGACAAAAAAATAGAAGGAGAAGGGATCTTACGAACTTTCCAAATCTTGTTTAATTGGGAGATCCCTTGGTTGCTCAACTGCACTATTGTTCCTTCTTCATGATGTGGGAAATTTGGAAAGAGAATTACCAGGTTATGCTTAGTATCTTTTCTTCTACTTCTACCATGCAATACCAAGTGATCATTTGTTCCAACATGATAAAATCTATGCATTCCTCTCTCTCTCTCTCCATTAGAAAGAGAAGATATCAAAAGAAAGCTAGACCCAAATAATTAGGCTTGGACTCTTCGGACTCTTCTTAGTACTACCAAAATATCAGATTTGGGCTGCATTAGGGCCTGAGTTGTTATTGCAATGACCGGCTGGTCGTGCTTAAGCAAGCTGACCTTAGTCTGACCTACATCCGGACCCTGTGCACCAGTAGTTGCATGATACACAGCAGGTACAAATGTGCAATTGGCAAGGGTCCCAAGTTTGCTCCTTTGGCTACTTTTGGCCGTGTGTTCAACTCCCACTCCTCGACTTACCTTGGTGTTCGTAGGAAAAATTTTGAGTGAATTGGTGCGGACATCTGAAGAGACTAGTTCTTGCCTCAAAGAGTTCGGGACACCATTTGTCAGCAAAAAAAAAAACCTTAGTGGTTCGATATCTCCCTTATATGGCACAAAGAAGGGGGGAAATCCACCTCTTGGATCGGGCCCAATGAACAGTCCGTTAGATAATGCCCATATGGACAAAAACCAAACTGTACTACCAAACATGCTGTTGGATTATTGAGTATAAGAAGTAGGGAATCGTGTCTGAGCATAGAAGTAAATCTATACTGAGAAAACCCCACCTTAACACATTGACTAACCTTGGTAAGTAAGAAACTTTAAATAAAAGAAAAATGCTTCCCTAGACATTGAGGCCACTTATTTTTTTTTGACAATTCTAGTGTTTTAATTAGGATTTTTGGATCGCCCTAAACATATGTTTGGGGTAGGGGTGTCAATGAGCCAAGCCAGCTCGTGAACCGGCTCGACTCATCTCAAAATGAGCTGAGCTTGAGTTGCATGGGTATTTGAGCTCGTTGAGCCAAGCCAAGCTAAATGATTGAACTCGTTTGTTAATGAAGCCGAACATAAGCAACGAGCTGCTCGAATCGATTAATTTTACTATGGTACTTCTAATACTCTAATAATATTAGTTTTCACATTAAAGTTAAGAAAGTTAAAAAAAAATTTATGTTGAAGTAAAACTTAAATGGTAACTTCATCTTTTCAAAATTTATAAATTCTTTATATTATGTTTCTCCAATTAGACTCATGAGAGTAACTATGTACAGTTCTTAATTTTTTTTAAGAGGAATTTGATGAGCATGTTTTAACTTTTAGAATTTTGATTTGAATTCTTTTTGTTAAAATTAGGGTAAACGAGTCTAAAGTGATAGTGTAAGCTTGCGAGCGAGCTCGAGCTTGATTATCAATAGATGAGCCGAGCTCAAGATAGCATACTAGGGCTCGAATTTAGCTCGAAACGAGCTTGAGCCAACATATGTATGTTATGAGTCGAGTACCCGGCTCGACTCAACTCGGCTTGTTTATACCCCTAGTCTGGGGCATATATCTCTACTGTTATGAAGAGAGAATGATGGATAGGACGCGTTGATTGACCTTTTTTTACTAGAACAAAAAAATCAAATATTATATTATCATTTATTATTAGAATAGATATTTAGGATATTAAAGTTATTTCAAATCACTTTTCTAACACATTTTCTCTCTCACGTTTCCAATAAAACACGTGCATCACGTAGGTCTCATTAGGGTTTCTTTTTTCACACTTTCTTCCCCTTCCACCACTCACGCATTGCACATGCGGCCCACAAATACACCCCTTAAAGAAAAATGCGTTGCTGTGCTTTAATTAATTGCCTTAGTTTCCATAGCATTTGTCAAAACTAAATACAATGTTTTGGAAATTTAAATGCATACTACTTACAAATCTGGTAAACATAATATTATAGGCTGTCAATGGCAACCTACCCATTCGGACATTGATAAGGATTGAAAACAACCTGATTCGATCGATCTGTATGAGAATGAAGGATATGGAGCTGCGAATTTATGGAGAAAGGTGTGCATAAATTGATTGTAGGCTCAAAATATGGTAAGACAGATGGGAGCCAGCATTTTTTGTTGGTATGATATCTTAATTTAGCTTCTATTTTATCCATAATAAGAAACTAACCTTGGCTTAATTGTCAATGAAAGAGATGATAGACCATATATACAAAATTTGTTGGCGGAAACGGATTGATATGGGAAATGTTTCATATGCTATTTGAAAACATGTTCATTGAGTTAGCTCTCTTACTGGTAGGGGGTGTAACCAAGATGACTCGAGTCAAGTCAAGTCAAATAGTAGGATGTTTAGGCTCGGCTCGTTAAGTTACAACTTATAAGGGTGCTCAAATCGAGCTTTCACTACTCTTGTTCGAGCTCCGTTTGTGAATAAAACTATTAGCTCGAGCCAAGCTCGGTTACCTTTTATATTTTTACATCATAGGTCCAGATTCCTTCATTTTGGATTAACAGATAAGATCAAAACTTAAAATATGTGTATTTCCTAAGGTACTTATCATAATTATACCTAATTGATTAATTAACCTAATGTACTTAAATACATGGAAAATAATCACCTCCCTGGTCCGTGACGCGAGGAAGGGCGTCTCGGCTCCCATTTTCTTGTCATGTGTCCCCTTCTAACCCATTTAACTGTAGTTAACATTCATCCAACCTTAGGGTTCACCCATCTACCCTTGGTTTTTAGAAATACAAAATAAAAAATTTTAAACTAAAGGGTTAAACTCGAGTTAATGGGAGTTGAAGGGTCCGCAATGTGAGCGAGGAGGAATAGTCCCCTCCTTGGCTGATGAGTGGATTATTGCTCTAAATACATATGTTAGATACTGTTAAGTACCAATTAAATATACATGAGGAGTGCTAGCCTTACTCTCAGTCAATTCCTACTCTCAGCCTCTACCGATTACTTGTTCATTTTGCATGAGAGCTCTAATCATTACAAAGTGGACAAGTAGTTGGTGGAAACGGAAAATAGAGCTAGCATTCCTCAATATATTATAATACTAAATGAGCCGATCATTTAACTAGTTGAGTACATGCATGTTTGAGCTCGGCTCATTCACCAAACGAGTTCGAAAATCAAACTTACGTGCAGTTCGTTTGTTCAATAAAAATAAAAAAACTCAAACGAGCTTTTGACAAGCCGAGCTCGAGCTTTTTCGCGACAGCTCGGTTCGTTTAGCTGCCCTACTTACTGTCATTAAATACAGTCCATTTCATTCCAACCACATGACAGGTGACATAAGATGGATGGCCTCGGATTGTCTCTGGCGAAGCCACCAGAAAGGGCTTATCTCCGGTTTCCATAGAATAGGTGAAAAGTGGTGGAGAAGTCAAAATCATGGGGCCCATGATTTTGACTTCTCCACCTCTAATAAGACATGTGGTGGTAAGTGTGTGAGATTATATGGGAAGAAGTCAAAAAAATGGGGAGAAAATAAAATGACTTCTCCCCATATTTTTGCCAACTGTCGCACAATGTATGGAACCCGGAGAGGAGTTTCTGGCTTCGCCAGAGACAAGCCAAGGCCAAGATGGATATATTTGTACAGCTCCTCTAACACGGTGATTACAACTTCTGGGTACCGGTCCCTGATTCTTGACCTGTTCAAATTAAGGATAAGGTAAACCCGGAGGTGTAGCCCAGTGGCCGAAGGACGAACCGTAACCCGGAAGTAGGAATCTCTCAATATCGGTTGTATGGGGTGGGGGTATTCCCTATGCAGCAATCTATCCAAGTTAATGGTTGCACCCCAGAAGTTAGTACCTCATCAATGACCTTTTCGCATCCGTGGACGATCAAAATCGATATGGATCCTCTTCCACTTTTAGCCCATACTTTATTTACAGCTACCCATAAAAAGATAAAGCCCCATAGCTGGATCGTTCTGTCACTGAACAATTTCTTGCTTCATTCTATATTTAGTAAAGCTATTTAAGTTTGAGTTCTTGGGTGGTTAAAATCGAACCATCGTTATAATTTTGGGCTTTGTCTATCAGAGAGGTACCCCACCACTGACTTATACAGAATTAGGGGGGGGGGGGGGACTTTGCTACTGAGACCGCGAAAGGGCCAAGACCACCGAGACCATGCATCCATGCACGGGATTTCATGTGGGGCCCACGTTCATATGGTAGGCCTCACCTGAAATCCCATGCGCGGTCTCGGTGGTCTCGTCCTTTTGTGGTCTCAAAATCATTTCCCTAAAAATTATGGGACCTGGGGTTTGAGGCGTAGTCTCGAGTTTTTATATTTATTAATGGGTCTATCGTGGTCATAAAATTCGTTAATGTTGCATTTCATTAAAGGTCCAGTACACAAGAAAAACAAGAGTCCTCCCTAAAATTTAATTTAAATCCTACTTACATGAACTTGGGGTCTAGTTAGGCGGCAAGATATTAGTAAAGTTATTGCATCGACCACCGAGAGATTAGGATTCTGGTAAGAGAAGCTATTGAAGCCGGTCCAGAAATTAGGGTTTTCTTCCTTCTTCTTTCTTAATCATTTTCTCCTCTTCTTTCTTCTAAAGTTTTATAATAACATTTTCCCAATTTAAAGTCTATCGAATTGGTAACGCCCCCGCCTCATGCGTGAGTGATAGGGGTGTGGCCTCCCAAGGGTGGAGGTTTGGGGATCTAATCCCCCCCAAGGGTAAGGGTTGCAAGAGCCTCAATGCCCCAGCTAACTTCTGACGAGCTGTCTTTACTGACTTAGGTAAATGATGATTAGGTCCTTGTGGGGCCTCAAAAAAAAGAAAAAATTCTATCGATTGGTAAAGTAAAAAAATAAAATAGTAAACAACCACAATTGGAAAGACTAAACTCTTTAAATTATAATATACCATTTATAAAAAGGATTGATTAAGATTTAAGAAAAACATCACTTAAAGAACTTAGAGTCAAAACATAAATATTATATAATTAGATTGTAAAATTAAAGCCTTTTTTTTAGGGGGGGGAGGACATTATATCATTTACATACTGTTAATATCAATGGTCAGTGGTTAGTATTGGGGATTGGAGCTCTTGCTACTCACCTAGGGGGAATGGGTTCTGAGACCTCTCTATTAAGAGAGGCAACACCCCGCCATTGGAGCAAGAGGCGGAGTGTTGTTTGTGGGGGGGGGGGGGTGGATTGTATAGAAAAAAACTAAACCTATATATATATTTTTTTATATAACACATATATATGATTAAAAAAATTAGGGGGGGCGGAGGATGCCCATGGCACCATCATATAAATGATACGAATTTCATATAATGGTATTGGAAATTGGTTCTAGAAATTGAAGAGAATATACAACAAGCAGAGATACGAGGCGTGGGCAATATTTTCTTTAAACTGTATTCATCCCCACACAAATTAGCCCAACGAACCAGTTCCAGATACAACGGACACTACTTGAAAGCTGTTTAACAGATTTAGTTTGATGTTCTGAAATTTGTTCTAGAACACAGAATACTTACTAAATTTGCTTAGACAGAATGTAAAATTCAAAATGAATAAAACTCATGGAAAGTTTCCTATTTAAAGAGTTTGAGACACCCTTGCAAAAAAGCACAATGATTGTGAAAGGTTTGAAAGAGATATCCAATAATTTCTAATTCAAACTCAAAACTGTTTTGGACTTGTTAAAATTTTTTTAAATAAGGACAAAAAAGATAATGAATTGTTACCCGCCCCACCCACCGGCCTAACTCGGCACGACGTGAGCGCGTGTGTGATTTTGAGCATACTAATGATACATGGGTATAGGGGGGATGGGTGGTAAATTTCACATGGGTATAGGGGGGATGGGTGGTAAATTTCACATGGGTATAGGGGGGATGGGTGGTAAATTTCACATGGGTATAGGGGGGATGGGTAGTAAATTTCAATTCCCCTTGAAGGCTCAAGCCTTCTTCCAACACTACCTTATATATACTTGACAATGTAATAATAGTTTGCCGATGTGATACTATTCATTTTGCATTGAAAACAACATCCACAATAAAAACTTTTAACAAACTTCATTTAAAATATCCAACAATTAGTAGGTAAAAAGAATGGCTTAAAGAACGAAACAATCTTTACAGAACATCCCAAATGAATTTGGAAACATGGTGGCCCTTACACCCACTAAAGAACATCTAAGAAGGGAAAATGGGTAGTTGTGGGCTTAAAAGGAAATGAAGTAAAGGGTCGAAGAGAGGTAAGAGCCTTCAATTAGGTGTTGCCTTCATCAATTGTGCCTAACTGGTGTGTTAGATAATGTGTCTAGTGAAACCAAACAACCAGCAGTAATTGGATTGCATGACACTTCTATCCCAATGGTAGGGCCTTTATATCCTTACTGATTGCTCCAACTAAATAACAGCACTGTTAAAACCTTGATTCTTCTTTTCTTGTCCTTTGTGTTGATACCAAGGCCTTTTATATTCTCACTTATATATTCTATCATATAGAAGTTGGAGATATAAAGCCATTTATGGTTTCTATCACCCTTTTAAGGAACATGTGCTAGAAAAAAAGTCTACATCAATGCAAGTGGATAGAATTATTGAAGAGCAGAAGATCTAAGAGATCCTTTCATTAACTAAAATTTAAAGAAACCCAAAGTTACAAATTACTGTAATTGAATTCACTTTTCTGAACATTTGACATTTTGACATTTCCATTGAGTTGTGCTTTTGAATCAAAAACAAATAAAGAGATGCATTACTGTAGATAATACTCCCTAGATTTGGGAATGTAAGATGTTGTTTCCTTTTCATTCCCTTAAACAACGTAAAATAGGGAAAAACAAATTAATTATGTGGAAAATTTCAGTTATGCGTGTTTGTTTGTACTGGATTTAAAACATTTCGTAGATAAAATGTTTTACAGAGAAAATGTATCACTTTTGCGGAAAAATTACTTACATTTCAAAAAACATATAAGTAGTTTTCCCGTACAATCCCCAGCTCTTTAAAAACATTTTAAAATTTATAAAAATACCATTATCCATTTTATTTGTTGATTTTTATTTTTTATAAAAAAAAAATTCTTGTCTTATTTTTAAAAATGCAATGAAACAACAAAAACTGAGAAGAAAATTCACCTTTTATCGTAAAAGATTTTCCTTCGTAAATGATTTATGTTGTAAAACCCTTTACATGTAAACAGATCCAAAAATGGAAAAAATTAAAAAATGAAATTAAGAGCCTTTGATCTTTTTATTAACATAGAGTAAATGGGAATTTTCCACCAGACCATCTTGGAGTTAAGATCAAGAAAGAAACCCTTTACCAGAATGAACAATGCTAAGTCTATTTTCCGGTAGTCCACTCTCCCCTATTTTTATACAAGAATAAAAAATAGTATGACACATTTTTTAGGTCCCATTATTTTTGTTATGTTTTTTTATTTAAAATTAGGAAAACTAACAAAGAGTTGACAACCAGAAAGTGGACATAGCATTACTCTACCAGAATATATCTTTGTTAACAATATCCGGGTAATTGGAGGTTATAAAAATTATGGATTAGTGAAATTTATGTTTAGTATGAAAAAAATCTAATAGTAATTTTTGTTAAAAAAAGGATTTACATTGACAAGGGGCCAGAATATATAATTCCAGCATTGAAGCAAGTGGTTACTTATACGGGCCACCCGGCCCACCCCTAATAACGGGTATGAACACCCTGCACGACCACAATGGATGTCTTGTTAACGGTTCTTTTATGATCACCATTTTTGTTTTTTTTTTGTTTTTGGGTAGGTAAGCTGGAGCCGAACTCTTAACCGCAGGTTGCGATGTAATTAATATGCCAACCAATTGGTCTTTCCTATTTCTATCCAGGGACACCACCCAAGTTCCATTCTTGGGAGGGCGCGGTTGATATATCGCGCTTGCACATTGTATCAGCGGTCTAGTGCCGCCATGAAGCCACCCTAAAAAAATATATAAAAAAATTGAGCTATGGACTCAGAGCCCAAAATGCCATTTGGCTCTTGACTCAGATCAAATCAAGTTGGATTTTGCTAGCCATCTTTCAAAGACGCAACTTGGTGGCCACAAATGTCAAACTTTTTCTGTTTATTAATTTTTTAATGTGTTGAAATATCAAACATCTCCACCTGATATGGCTAATCTTGAGTTTGTGGAAACTTTTGCAGCAAATGCGACTGGGATAGCACTCCTCTCTCATGTTATAACCCCGTCTCCTCAAAGTCTTGACTTTTCCAAGCAAATTAAAGATAAGACTTGAAATTTCATGATGACAAGAATTAATTTTGTTAGAAACCTTAACAAATAACTCAAATTTCCTATCAACTACTGCCAAGAAAGTAAGTGTAAAGTGTCTAACTTTATAAGTCTCAACAAAAAGGAACCTAAAGGGAAGAAAATTTTCCAACATTTGAAAGAAGGCCACCAAACACTATCTTACAATTTAGCAATATCCTTCCTAGATTACATAGCTAGCCACCTCCATATATATGCCATACCCTCTCATGTTCAAGATCCAAAAGTTGTAATCTCTAATGGGAGTAATATAGATGATAGTTACTATTTAGATATGAAAAATTAAGATAAATGGTGTACAAATAGGTGTTCTAAACCTCAACCAGTCGACTTTTGGAATGGTTCGATAATATCTTGTTCACTCTTCGAAAGAAAGTAGTAGATGATTATGACCATACGATAGGGTAGCTTTACCTTTGAGATCTCCTGGAATTGACTCAGTTTAGGATATATCGACAGAATTTTTTTCCTAGGGGATAATTCCCTGTCATGTACACTACCGTCCTTAGTTCTTCCATGCTTGCGTCGATGCTAGCTACAGTTGATTTGAATTTAGGTTGAAGCTTTCAATGCCTTCAAGGCCTCAAATGGTCACAAACTAACCACGTCTACAAATCCAGCACTCCAACAGATATATTAACACACCCATTCAATCTTATATCTCTAGCCCATATCTCTCTCTCTCTCTCTCTCTCTCGTCATGGAGTTCTATGGCAAGAAAACACTTTGGAGCTACATTGATGAAGAAAAACAGACCATACAATCACCCACACATCTCTCCTTCAAAACCCATCAAGAAATGTTAGAGCCTGATTCCCAGTTCAGTCGGCCATCTTCACCTTCAATGATTTCGCTTGTTCCCCCGAGCCCCGAGTCACCTTGGACACTCTCTCCTCTCCACATTTCCCCCTCTCCATCTCTACTCTACCATTGTATCGCTTCGCTTCACCGTCACGAAGGTAATATATTCTCAATTGGGATCTCGAGGGGCATTATCTTTACGGGCTCCGAGAGTAGTCGAATTCGCGTATGGAGGCAACCGGAGTGCATTGAACGCGGTTATCTGAAAGCAAGCTCCGGCGAAGTTCGGGCCATATTAGCTTATGCTAACATGCTCTTCACTACACATAGAGACTACAAAATTCGTATGTGGAATGTGTCTGTCTCCGAGAATTTTCGATCCAAGAAGATTACAACCTTACCTAGAAGAAGCTCATTTCTCTTGTTCCCAAGGAATAACAGCCAACAACACAAGGATTGCATTTCTTGCCTTGCTTACTACCATGCAGAAGGGTTGTTATACACTGGTTCATGGGACAAAACTGTCAAAGCTTGGAGGGTGTCGGATAAGAAATGTGTGGATTCATTTGTAGCACACGAGGATAATGTCAATGCAATTGTGGTTAACCAAGAAGATGGGTGTGTATTCACCTGTTCTTCTGATGGGTCAGTGAAGATTTGGAGGAGGATCTATGGGGATAGTTCACATAATCTCACCATGACACTAAAATTCCAACACTCACCTGTAAATGCCTTGGCCTTGAGCTCGTCGCCCCCGAATGCTTTCTTCCTCTACTCCGGCTCCTCGGACGGGTTCATCAACTTCTGGGAGAAGGAGAAGATGTCGGGTAGATTCAACCATGGAGGATTTCTACAAGGTCATCGCTTCGCCATTCTTTGCTTAGTAGCTATAGAGAATTTGGTCTTTAGTGGTTCGGAGGACACGACGATAAGGGTATGGAGGAGGGAGGAAGGGAACTGCTTTCATGCATGTTTGGCAGTTTTGGATGGACATCGCGGGCCAGTGAGATGCCTGGCAGCTTGTTTAGAGATGCAGAAGGTTGTAATGGGGTTCTTAGTTTATAGCGCGAGCTTGGATCAGACGTTTAAGGTATGGAGAATTAAGGTATTTCCTGAAGAGAAGAAGATGAACTTGGAGGACACAGAGAAAGGTGATCAAAAGAAACAAATATTGGAGTACGAGATGAGCCCGGTGTTATCGCCTACTTGGGTGGAGAAGAAGCTTCAAGGCAACAATTTACAGTAGAAAAAGAGAGGGAAGAAATGTTACCTTGTGTTTAGAATGGCTAACAAGGAATGTTTTAGCCCATACCACTTGCGTAACTTGAGCTTCCAGTTTCAAAAAATAAAAGATTTTCAAATTTAATAAAAAACAATTTCGAGCCTAGATAGCCCCAGTACTGATATGATCTCATGGCTCTCGTAATGGCGAATTTGGTACCCAAGTGATGCATTAATCCAAAAAGTTGATTAATGTAGAATCTCACTTGTTTCATCTATAGCTAAAATCTGGAGAAAAATTCCTAACCAATTAGCTGCTAATTGGCCATGTACCTTACATACTGTGTGTTCATTGTATTAAGGTGAATGAGATACAGTGTATCTGTATCTAATCACAATTAGATTAATATTAACTAAATTCAGTTATGATTTGGATTAGGATTAGGTTTTATAATGTTTGTATCTTGAAACTTATACCATCTCTATATAAACCTCATTGAGGAGCCACTGTAATAATTAAATTCCAATAAATCTTTTTTCTTCACTTATATGGGAAAAAATTGCGAATTTACAGGCGCTGAGAGGATAACTGGTAAAATTTCTCACATTCAACCAGCTGGGAAGTTTAATCATAGAAACTGAATCCAAACGATGGAAAGAGTGCTCAAGATCAATAATCTGGTTCAATGTAGAACTCCTCCCTCAAATAGAGAAGACGCTAAGCAAATCTTCTCAGAGGAGACTTCCATTAGGGTCCGATCTTTTGGTGGAAATTTTAAAGTCTACAACTTTCATTGTTTCATGCCTAATTTTTCTTAATGTCTAAAACCATATTATTTCATAGAGTGCAAAAGTTCTACAAATATGGAACTCTCAAGTTCCACAAAAAATTTTGGATTTTTTAAGTTTCATACATGTGGAATTAATAATTAAATTGAACCCAATAAATCTGAGATACCATTGTGTAGAGTTAGAAACCCTCTACCCTCTCCTCTCAAACTCTTACCTCTTGTTCCAAATTTTGGATGTTGTCATGAATTCAACCCGGATTCATGATGACGCATTTGGCGACCCGGATGACCCGATAAATGGGCAGTGTCGCTCCCGGCTGAAATTTTTACCTGAATATTGGCCCGACCCATTTTGGGTATTTTACTCATATTGTCTTTATATTGTAACCTTAATGATATAAGGAATTTTTAGGGTTTATTTTCGATAGAGATAGTGAGCTGTTTTTTGGGTGTATTGGGAAGAAGGTTTTCTGAGTGAGAGCATTATAAACTCTTCAGTTGAATATAGTGATCGATCACCGCTGCCCGTTGACGTAGGCATATTGCCGAACCACGTAAATTGTGTCTCTCTATTGGTTTGTTTCTCTCTTCCATTTGGTTTTGATTTACTGTTTTTGTATTCATTTCACTATTATTTGCACGATTTCGCACAACACCAAAATATTAATGTTCCAGACTCTTCAAAGTTCCATCAAACGAACAGAGCCTTAGAGATCTCTTTTGAGATCTCAAGAGAGAAAGAGACCTCCATTAGAGGACTTCAATGAGCTTAAGGTAGAAGATGACCGAGTCAATTCAGTCCATGGCCCTTATACCACCGAGTTAACTCAGAGGCTTGATAGAGTCAACTCAGTTGGACAGTCTAAATATGGACTGGTGGAGATCTATTTCCAAAACAGATCCTTAGGGTTCTATCCCTGTTACTAAGCATAGGCTGATCTTGGAGACTTTTTACAAGACAAGTTGATCCTCTTGGTCTCCAAATGGATAGAGACCACTCCTTTTGCCAAATATAAGAGAGTTAAGTTCATTATGGACAATGTAATCCTTGTAACCAAACAGGTTATGAACAAGCATATATTGAGATCCAAACAATGGATAATCTGAAATTAGAATAACCAGTATTTGGATAACATAATGGACAAGGGGATTCCTGGATGTGTAACCAAACAAACATCCCATAAAAAATATGGAAATGTATGGAGGAAGTCCTACTTAATGTAGAATTGTTGGCCTCATTTTAGTGAGATGATTCCACATTCGTACAATTTTTATGTACTCTTCTTCAAAAGGATGATTTAGTCTCACAGTCCATGTGCACCCTTCTATTGAAGGATGAACATGCGAGAAATAAAGTTTATGTAAAACATGAGTTTACTCAGTTTTAGTTTATTATTTTTTGGACATCCTTAAGGAGGTTAAGTGCAGTCATTTTTCGTTGGATAGTGCAAGCTTGTAGGGAAGACCAGAATTGAGTCTGAGCTAAGTTGAATCTCGAAGTTAGTGTTGTCTTAATCCCTTGCATGATGGGATCGCTCCGACTATCTTCAAGAAGCATTTACCCGCCTCTTAACTAAGCGATTCAAATGTCACTATATATATTATATGTAATATCCATTATGTGCAATGATCAATATTAATTGAAATTAGATAAAAAATTTAGAGATAAGTTCTATGTTCATTTAATATTCCAACAAAGCTAATATGGGGAAAGTGGAACCCAACCAATATGGTTCTTTAAAGGGTAAGGGGCTTTTCTTTTAACAAGCTAGAAGGTAAATCGATAGCTCATGCAAACATATTGTTGATTCAAAGTCCAAAATCCGAGGCACCCGTGGAAAAAAAATTATTGATTTTCATGTTTAAATTGATTGTTTTGTGTCTCTAGAGACACCCATATGCTCTTTCTGTGTGTTAAATGTCTGAATATATTTATACTTTTGTGATCATGAAGAGATTTGACAGACATTATTCAATATCTTAATTTGACTGTTACATACACCTTGCTTTTTTTTTTTAAGGATAATTTTTACGGATATTGTCACTTTACAATGATAAAAATAACCATAATGTTCCTTTTTCTTCTCTATGTTACAAGTAGCACCTAGAGCTCCATTCAAGTTAAGTTGGCTTGTGAGTTCGGATCATTTGAGACAATCTCAAGCTGGCATATCATGTTCGAACAACCAGGCCAAGTTTTTATTTGAGCTTGAATGCTTAAAAAAGTCTAGCTTGAGCTTGAGCTTGAGCTACACTCTGTTTGATTCGGCTCGGCTCGACTCGGCTCAACTCGGCTCGACTTGTTTAGGGCCCAGTTTGCCCTGAAATTCAAATCAAGTTTGAGCCAAACTGAGATCAGCTTAACTAGAATCAAATTCAAGTTGGATTAGCTTGTTCATGTCAAGCTCAAGCTTGAACATTAAAGTTCAAATCAAACTCAAGTCAAGCTTGAGCTTGCCAAGCCCGGCTCGAATACAGGTCTAGTTTCACCTGTGATATCATGGGGTATTTGTGAAACACTAGGAAGGGTAGGATTATAAAATCCCTTTTGGTAAGAAGAGAAAGATGATGAGTATATGAAGCAAGGGTATTGGTTATGGGGAAATGAAGCAAGTGGCTAAACAAAACCACTCTTTAGGAGATTAAACTCATTTTTTAAGTAAAGAGATTTTTATTATTATCAAAATGTCAATTATATCAATGGGAGGGACATGAAGCCTTATCCCTAAACCAGCAAGCGATGAGGCCCTATAAAACTACTCTTTAAATCGAGTAGGTTTCCTAATTTCTCTCTTTAGTCTTCTTTTAGAAGAATCAATTGTTGATGTGGTGTCAACTGGTTAATTTATTATTCTTCTTCTTCCTATTTCTTTTTGAAGTCACTAGTTGAAAACTGAGATTAAACTCAATCATCAGAAGAAATAGTGAGCATTTTGTTTATCTTATTTGAGAAAATTTTAAATAATTTTTAGGTAATTAAATCTTTTCTCCACCAAAGGAAGATGTCATCCTATATACACATAAATAATCACTTTTGTAGTAAGCAGTCATTGAAAGACTGCCTAAAAATTGAATTGGTTTGGAACCATTTAATTGAAATGAAAATTACTTTCTCAAAATCTTTTCAGTATGGGTTTTGATGGAAATCCGAAGATATTTGCAGTCTCTGAAAATAATTGTTTACTAGTAAAATTTTCTAAAGCATTTATATCGTTTCTGGTTTCTTTTCATAAGTTATTGAGGAACGGATAATCTAACGATTTTGCTAGCCCCACCCTCCCATTTTCGGGCCAAAAGACAATGTTTCCACTCTCCCACATAGGGGCCAAAAGACAATATTTTTGAGGTGGGGCAATAAGAAAGGCCCACCACATATTTTTGTCCTTTTGTGTAAAAGGAACGAATGAAAATAGCACAATCCAAACCAAACAGGTCCTCCAAAAAGTTAAAAATAGTTTTAAAATGATTAAAATTCTTATGCAATAAGCCCTATTGCAAGGTGTATGATTTTGCCCCTTAGTAAGCTTAGCACCCCATTATATGTCTTCTAATATGAGCATTAATGACATGGTTAGCGTGATGAGCCTCAAGGCCCACTCGTGTATAATGTGGGCTTCACAAGATACCCTATTTGGGCTTAAGCCTTTACTCTACCTTAAATCAAAGGAATCCTACCTGTGACAGAATGAAGGTGCATTGGTGCACTTCAAATAATTTTTTCCCTGTTGATGTTGAGTAGAACTTTATAACTGAATGTTAATACTAAAGGAGTTGATCGACAAATCCTCAATTTTAGGCGCACCATTACAAATACCCAGTAGGAGGAGATCTTGAGCCATCACTAATTAAATTATGGGAAATTGAAAACGGACCCAGGGGTGTAAAGGGTTAACCAATCTAACCATGGCTTATAGAAAAACAAAAAAACAAAAATATTTATTTAAATTTAATTAAGTTTAACCATGGTTAAAAAGTGTTAAAAGGCACACGGGGACACTACGGTCAGCTTATAAGAGGACCCTGCGGACCTGCAGTCATCTTCTCATGACTCTTAAATTATTATGATTCTAATTGCAAACAGTAAAGATGGTGGGATAATGCATCAACTGCACTTCAGAGACTACTTCCTGTCATAGTCACCAAATACCCATATAGTACTCGTGTAATACTTTTAGGGGGTGCCGTTTAAAACAGTGAACTTTTACCGTGTTACATAATAAACATGTATTGTTGTATATATCCATCTAATACAGAAATTACGTATTAAACGCATACAATCTATTAAATGATTGTTATGAGTTAATTTCATGATTTTTATTTATTTATAATTATTGATTTTTCCTGTACTTTTGTCGTATGACACTCATACTTCTCGGAATGGATCATTGTCGTATTATACCTGTACTCATACTTTGTAACTATGCTTCCTGCAAGCATTATTATTATTTATTTATTTGTTTCACAGCAAGGGTTATTGTGATACTAATATTCACGTGTTTAGAAAGGTATATATATTGGGCGAAGTTCATATTCATATCTCAAAGCCCATCAAATGCTTCAAAAGGGCCCCCAATACAATAAATTCCAACAGGCCCAAAAAGTTTTCCATTCCAAACCCAGCCCATTTACATACAGCCTTAAATTTCTAACATGAAAATAGCTAACTAACAAAGTACCTAATCAGCTTAAGAAAGCAGGTTATCAATCCAAGCCAACTGCTATGCTAGTTTTAGGCAACTGATAGTGACCTTCTTCAAGTGCTTCAAGAAACACCATTAAGAAGTTACGACTAGAGATTTAGAAAGAGTAATAGAGGAACCAACATTAGGTGAACAAACTCACTTCCAAGTCTACACCATGCAGTTGGCTAGCATCTTGGGTTTTCTCCCCGTGGTTGTGTGTTCAACTCTCTCTCCTTGACTTACCCTGTTTTCCGTAGGAAAATTTTCGAGTGAGTTGGTGGGAACATCCGAAGGGACTAGTCTTTGCCTCGAAGGGTTTGGGACACCCTCCATTACCAGAAAAAAAAAAAAAAAAAATGTATGGGGAAAATGCATAAATATTAAGTGAGAGCAATCTCATGAACATGATTTTCTAATGTAATTAGAGACATTTCAAAGACCTGAAATTTGCATAAATGAGAACCTTATCGAGAATCCCGGTTAGTTCCATTAGAACATTTTCGAACTTCATTCATTTCGTATGTGATTGATGAGAGTAGACGGTTCTGATTATCCGAATGGGTTGAATTTTGACCAAGGAGATCTACTACCTAGGTTTTGTCATCTATCCGTACAATGTGATTATATATGGAGGGATATCACATGGTGCTTCAGTTCTAATTGTGTTTAAAGAGGAAAAGGAACATCCACCACATGATAACATGTATGGAGATCTTGTAATATATCATTTATTTTCCTAAATATATGCAACCTATCTCAGTACTTATAATGTGGAAGCATACCCAAAATCAGAATGGATTCACATGAATTGCCTGTGAATGAAACACAAGAAATCAAAGAACCATTACGTATGCTGATCATCAAGTAATAAATAAATATAATGAACCGGGATATTGAAAGATTTCCACCATTCAATCAAGTCTTACCTACCTAAAGATGATCTTTCATGTCATAAACTGATCCAGTTGGGAACCATGAATGGGTCGTACTCTATTGATGCGACCTTGCTTGCACATGTATGGTTATTGTTGAAGATGTATCAGCCAAAATACTAAGCACTTCAATTATCTAAAGCATAAAGCATATATACCAAGCAATAAGGTTTCACTATAGAGAAGAGAGAAGAAGGAAGGGCTTTATTGATAAAGGGAATATAAACAAAAACAGCCACACTTATTATTCACGTTTTCACCTCTCTCACTATATATATAGGGCAAAACTCTTAAGATAAGATAAAGATAAAGTAAAGATAAAGACTCCTAAAAGATAACTACAAAAGACTCTTATTAAGATAAACTATTTTAACCCTATCCAACTAGACTCTACTTATCTTGTGGATAAGTTAGAGTTTGGTGATGACTCTTAACACTCCCCCTCAACGCCAAATCTTTACTAATGACGTCAAGTGCATCTCTAAACTTTGTGAATTTTGACGAACAAAGCCCTTTCGTGAATATGTCCGCCACCTGCTCATTTGTATTAACTGGCATAAGATCAATTTCTCCTCGAAGCATTTTTTCTCGAATAAAATGATGATGAACTTCAACATGCTTCGTTCTAGCGTGAAATACTGGATTTTCTATCAGTCGAATTGTGCTTTCATTATCGTAATATAGTCTGATCTCATAATTTGTGGTTTGATGCAAATCAAACATTAACTGCAATAACCACGCACTTTCTTGTGCTGCCATAGCTGTAGCCCGATATTCTCCTTCCGTTGTTATCAAAGATACAATTGGTTGTCTTTTGCTGCACCAAGAAATAACACCTGAACCAAGACTAAACATATAGCCTGTAGTTGATCTTCGAGTCGAAAGATCACCTGTGTAGTCTGCATCACAGTATCCTACAATTTTGCATTCGACAGCTCTTCCATACCAAACACCATGATCCATTGTTCCTTTTACATATCTTAAAATTCTTCGAACAATCTCAAAATGGCTTTCTTGGACTATGCATAAATCTGCTCACGACCCCTACTGCTTGAAAGATATTAGGACGAGTTAGAGTTAAGTAGATCAAACTTCCTACTAACTGTCTGTACATGCAAGAATCTTCAAGTTCTTCAATTTCATCTATACGAACTTTAGTGTTGACATCCATCAGCGTAGCCATCGGTTTGCAATCAAACATTCCAAACCGCTTCAACAGGTCACTGGAATATTTTTGTTGACATAAAAATATTCCATATTTATTTCGATCTATCTCAAGTCCGAAAAAGTGCTTCAGCTCTCCAAGTTCCTTCATCTGAAATCGAATTCCAAGATTCATGCGGATTCTTTTAATTTCTTCTAGATCATCTCCAGTAATAATCAAATCATCAACATAAACTAGCACAACTGCAACTTTGTCTGTTACAAATTTTACAAACAAACTTGAATCAGTTGGGGCTAGAATATAAACACTGATTGTGAGAAACTCAGCAATCTTTCCATACCATGCTCTCGGAGCCTGCTTCAACCCATATAGAGCCTTTCTCAATTTGCAAACATATTGAGGATAATGAGGATTTTCAAATCCCTTTGGTTGCTCCATATAGATTTCTCGATCTATTTCACCATGAAGAAATGCATTCTTCACATCCATTTGCCACAACCTCCAATCCTTGCTAGCAGCGATAGCAATCAGAACCCGTACTGTTGTTATCTTAGCCACAGGACTGAAAGTCTCATCATAGTCTATTCCATACTGTTGTAAAAAACCCCGGGCAACTAATCGAGTCTTGAATCGCTCCACTGAACCATCTGCTCGGGTCTTGATCTTATATACCCGTTTGCAAGAAATAGGTTTTACATCATCTGGTTTTGGCATTAGATTCCAAGTCTCATTCTGCTTTAAAGCTTGAATCTCATCTGCCATAGCTTCCTCCCATTTAGGAACCCCTCGAGCTTCTTCAAATGACTTTGGTTCTTCAATCACCAAATCTTTGTCAATCATTACTTGCGCTAGATCTGCATTCACATTCTTCAGTTTTGGCTTTTCCGTTGCATATTTTGGATTTGGCTTTGGTACTCTTTGTGATCTCCTTAAGACATGCTCATCTTCTTGTTCAGACTTTTTAAGTTGTGAGGGCCGATTTTCTTCTATAACAGTCTGTTGATAAGTTCCAGTTTTCCAAGGGCTTGCACTAGATGTCATCTGTGACACATCCTTATCAACCTGTACACTTGGTTCAAGTTTCTTCTGATTGGAAGGACACTTAAGTCTTGTCTCCTCTTCTATTTCCTCTTCAAACTTTTGATCAACTGGAAGATCGACATGATCGACCGACCACCATGATGATGACTCATCAAATACAACGTTTCTTGACACATGTACTCGATCTAAGGTTGGATCAATACACCTCCAGCCTTTCCTTTCCGAATCGTATCCCACAAAGATACATCGAATTGCCTTCTTATCAAACTTGCTGCGAAGATGGTTAGGCACAAATACATAACATACACAACCAAATACTCGAAAGTGACTTACTGTAGCCTTCATCTCGTACTGCTTTTGAAATGGTGAAAGGTACTCGAGCTTTGGTTGTGGGAGGCGATTAATAACATGATTTACAGTCATCATGCATTTAGCCCAAAAACGAGCCGGCACATTTTTTGAATGTAACAGGCTCCTGCATGTCTCGGCTAGATGCCTGTTCTTCCTCTCCGAGACCCCATTCTGTTGTGGCATATAGGGACAAGTCAGTTGTCTTCGGATACCATGCTCTTGTAGATACTTGTTGAACTCTTCTGAAGTATACTTTCCCCCGTTATCCGATCTTAGACATGCTATCTTATGTCCAAGATCTTTTTCCACCTTGCTCTTAAGATCCTTGAATTTGTTGAGTACTTCCCCTTTCTCCTTTAGGAAGTAAATCCAAGTATATCGAGAGTAATCATCGATGAATGTGAGCATGTATTTCATACCTCCAAGTGAAACAACTTTCACTGGACCGAACACATCTGAATGCACCAATTCAAGAGGTTTCTTGGCTTGAAACTTCGATTCAGTATAAGGAAACTGATATGCCTTGCCATACTGACATCCTGCACATACTGAATCATC
The DNA here is from genome assembly GCA_015143295.1 of Tetracentron sinense. Lineage (NCBI taxonomy): Eukaryota > Viridiplantae > Streptophyta > Magnoliopsida > Trochodendrales > Trochodendraceae > Tetracentron > Tetracentron sinense. The sequence goes on from CM026565.1 coordinate 34,292,512, forward strand.
TCGGATCTCCAGATCAGGAAGCCCTTTCAATATGTTCTTCTTCATCATAGCCTTTAAATTGACAAATCCAACATGAGCAAGCCGAGCATGCCACAAATCAGCTGTTTCACTCTTTCGAGTCTTGTCTATATAAGCAGCCTCAGCTGACATAACATAGACGGATTCAATTCTTTTGCCTTGCATGATGGGAATACCTTCGATCTGTATCTCTTTGTAGATCTTCACATCATCGGGTCCGAACATGATGATGTTTCCAGATGTTGTCAATTGAGAAACAGACACTAGGTTCTTCTTCATCATTGAGACATGGAATACGCCTTGAAGCATGGTTGAATCCTCACTTTCTTTTGGTATACATACAACACTACCTACATGAGTGATTGGCAGCCTCGCATTATTTGCTATCACTACTACCCGTTAGCCATTATATTGTTTCTTTGAAAGAAACTTTTGATCATCTCCAGTCATGTGATTTGAGCAACCTGAATCAATTATCCAATCAGTAGAATAGTCTATTCGATTATTATTGCTCGTAGGCATGGTAACTGTAGTAGTCAATCCGAGTGCATCGGATTGTTCTTCAGTGATTGACAAATAAGCACTCCACTCCTCTTCCTCACCATCAATTTTCTATAGTAGGTCTTCTGAAATTGCTGCATTCTCTTCATCTTTCTTCTTCTTGGGTGCTCGACAATTTCTGGCAAAGTGACCTGGCTTGCCGCAATTATAGCACGTTCTAGTTCTAGGATCCTGAGAATCACGTTCCTTGAAACTATCATCGCTCTTCCTTAAATTCGAGTTCGATTGATACTTCGAATTCTTTTGTTTTCTCTAATCATTAAAAGACCTTTTACTTTTACCAGTGTACAAGGCTTCTTCTTTCTCATTTATAGAAAAACCAGCCATCTGCTTTGCTAGACTCTCCTGGTTTGCTAGAAGGCTTTCAAGCTCCAAGAGTGTTGGTTGAGTCGGCTATCCATGAATTGCTGTCATGAACCCATGGTACTCATGCTTTAGACCTTGAATGATAATTCTTCTCATACGAGCATCTGTAATTTTCGACTCAGCATCAAGTTGCAATATCTCAAGACAGATTCCTTTTACTTTCATAAAGTATTGAGAAATCGACATGCTTCCTTGAGATACCGAACTGATCTCGTTCTCTAGCAATTGCAACCTTGCATCATTAGATCTGGTGAAAAGTGTGAATATCGCATCCCACGCTTCATTTGGAGACTTGGCCTCTCGAATATGTTCGAGCAATTCTTTCTGAATTGTAGCTTTCAACACGAACAAAGCTTTGTCTGCCCTTATCTTCCATTTCCTTAATTTCTCAGCATTCTCTTCAATTTTGGATGGTGCGATGATATCTTCGCCATTCATCACCTCCCAAAGATCTTGGCCCTGTAAATACGATTCCAAACATGATCTCCAATACTCATAGTTAGTATTGTTCAACTTCTCTATACCGCTTACAGAATTTGCATGCTCCATTGATCTGAGTTGAGGAATACAAGATATTTGATGAGATCTTCAAACTCACCGTTTTGAGGTCTTCACGCTCGTTCCCTGAACCAAGTGATCTTTAGTTAATCTTAAATTATTCATTCTTAGTAATAATTCCGTAGAATAGTACTAGTAAGGGTATCGTTCCTCTGAGGACTGCGCTGGTTTCGTTGCTTTTTATTCAGACTAATTTTAAACTAATAATTGAGGTAATTGAATTTTGATTTGATTAAACTAAAACAATGAATTAAACTAATTTAAATGAAACTAAATTAAACTAAAAACAATTGGGTTTTTGAAATCCTTTTGGAGAGAAAATCTAGGGTTTTCAAATCCACAATTAACCTAATAACTAATCCCTATTTTAAATTTATTATAACCTCTTAAATTGTAAACATTCCAGTTAGAGTGACAGCACGTCCCCTCTCAATTGCTCAAGAAAAGTTCAAGGGATTATATCCTTAGAATATCGTATCTTCGGTTAGCACGAATGATACACACTAATCTACGGTTGTGTAATCACTCGTCTTCCCTTAGCATAAAATATCTTCAGATTTAATCTCTCGATATTTTAAAACCATTGCATAAAACCTATGTTTAAATTCTAACGAAAATTAACACAAGTGATTTTAATTCCAATTTCATAATACCTAAGACAAGGTTGAGAATTCCATTGAAATTAAATATAATTCAAATAAATCCGGTTGTTTGAAAACAACCCTCTCATTATGCAATCAATGTTTTACAATGCAGAGAATTAAAATAAAAACAAAATAAAGGACACAGTTACTTGGCTAGGGTTTCATCGAAACCCTAGAGTGGAAATTAGTTCATCGCGAGGGAGGAATGCAACATCTTCATGGACAAAGTTGCAGCACTTCTCTTCATGACTTCCTTGATCTCCAGAGCTTCTCTTCTTCAGATCCAAAATCTCTACAAATTTCTCTCTCTCTCTCTCTCTAATGATAATGGCTAAGAATTCTCCTTTTTATAGAGAAAGATAGAAAGATAGAGTCCTTCTAGAATAAGGAGTTCTAATTGAGGTACAACTCTTCTTTTTCTCTCTCTAAACTCTCTTAGGGTTGAATGAGGATTAAACCATCATTTAGGAAGACAATAATAGAGTTGGAAAGTGTTTAGAAGTACTAAAACACTATTCACGAAACACTATTCACGGAATATTATTTCACCCTATTTACAGTTTTGACACTGAACTTCAAATAATTCTAGAGAGCTCAATTTTAATCGGATTGACCCGAAATTTTAAACATAGCTCCTTTAGGTCATCTAGAATCTACCCAAAAAGTTTCATAAATTTTGGATAAAGAAAAATTACCAAACTACCCCTCTATTGATAGAAGTGCGATTTTGGCCAATCGATTTATCAGGGTAGATTTCTGTGATTTCGCTCTCTTTTCTTCTTCTTTCTTTTACTCTTCTTTTTTTCTGAGATTTTTGGAGTCTTTGAAGCTTGTAAATCTTCCATTTTATCTTCTTTTCCTCGTGTGAACCTGAAATAAGAATAAACAACCAAGTAGCATAAAATAATATAAATAATTACTTTAAATGATTAGCAAGTTAAGTTTGAGGTGCTTTTATGTATAACATTTAGCACCGATCACAACCCCAAACTTAGACATTGCTAGTCCTCGAGCAATAAAAAATATAATAAAACTTAACTAAACTAAACCTACATCCCCTTTCGTGGGATTCCCGGTTGCATTTTGCATATGCAACAAGCCTTTTAAACCCCTAGGTGGCCCTAGAGGACGAGTGAAGTCTCGTGAAGGTTTATAGTGATGACACCTACAAACATCTGTACTACCCTGTAATTGTGCAATAGACTCAAGTAAAACATCCAAGATTCAAAACATTGATTGAACATATTCTAAAAAATTTTAAAATCACAATACATACAAGATAATCCAAAAATTATTCAAAATGTTGAATTTTCAATTCTCCACATTCTCAATTTCACACTATTCTTACCCAGTTTGAAAAATTAGCTCATAAAATATTTGTCAGAATTTCTTTGATGTGTAATGTGACTAACAATCGAATGTGTGACATCAACCTTATTTTGAAACAGTTTTTCTGTCTTCTCATTTATCATTGAATTTCCTTTTAATTTAAATTACCAACCCCAAGGCTTTCATTCAATACTTTTTCTTTTATAAGTGTGACTGTGCAGAGTCTAAGTCCATTAGGCATTCTATATAACCCATGTAGCGAGTGTTAGGTACCAAATTGTTCAAACTGCAAGGATTTGGTACCTAACAGCCTAGAGCCTATTCTTGGCTGTAGTTGAGGAATAACATGCTTAAAAAGGCACATTGTAACCAAAACAGACTGAAACTCGAATATAATTAGGGTGTTGCTACGAGCACACCAACTATTACTGATTGGACACCAAACTAAGAAAAAACATCATTAAGTATTAATTACATTTAAAATCAATAAAATGACAATCATGTCCTTTTTATTCTTCTTTCTTCTTTCTATTGTCGCCTCCGACTAAAGAATATGGGTTGTCGCGGGTAAATTGGAGCTTTGCGGGAAGAGGTGGTATGGAGGTAGTTGATTGGCGGTTAACACCAGGAAGAATGCTATATGAATACAACATTCAAGTTCCGATCAAAGTTTTATTTCCCCTCCCACCATTAAGGTTAGGGTGAAATACAGATCCTCTTCTCCCGAAATCAATATCAATTCCCTAGACTCTTCTATAAATCCAATTTCCAAACTCTTTCTTTCGATAAATGACAATTCAATTTCTATAAATTGAAAAACAGTTGGTTTCAGTTGTAGAGGAGTTAAAAGAAAACTGTTGGTAGTCCCATTGGGATTGCATCCTCATATTAGAAGCTGCTATTTATAAAACAATGAGAAAGACTCGAACACACAGATTTCTATAAATTGAAAAGCAGTTGGTTTCAGTTGTAGGAGTGAAGGACTGATCCGGGAAAAAAAAATCCAGTTCAAGAAGAAGCTAAGGGAGACTGTCTCAGAATCCATGTTCGAGGCTTGGAAGTTGACGCACCCCATTACATGATCATGAAAAGAAAACAAATAAAATCCAACTCCCCCAGCAGAATCATAATGTAGAATGTCAGAGTCAAACTCAAACTCAAAGATGCTAGCAAGAAGAGGAATGAAAATGGGCATTATTGTCATTTCATTCATTTTTGTGGTGTAGCTAAAATATGATAGTGATTTCTCTATGTTTGGTGTACAGTCAGTAATAGTTGGTGTGCTCGTAACACCACCCTATAATTAAATGATTTTCTGTTGAAGAGTTGTGTAACCCAAAAGGGGTGTCAATTGGCTGAATTCGGGCTCAAAAACCTCTTGCAAGTGGGCCGGGCCTATTAAAAAATCACAAAAATTTAGGCCCAATCCTGGCCCATTGACATCCAAAATTCCAAGACCTCAATCCACATTGATTAACCAATGAACATACCTATAATATCTGCACTATTATCACTAATGTGAAAGTAATGACTTTGGATTTCAGCTAACTTTGCGCTGGTTATGACCCCAAATGTCGTGCCATTGAGGTGATGGGATCGATCGTACCATGAAGATGTATGGTTCATATTCATTTCCTATACAAAATGTTTTATGTGGTCGAGGAGTCGAGATTCGCCATTGTGTGCCCCCCCAATACGGATATCTGAATTGGACTTAGCGAAATTAATTCAGAGATTAATACTTGCTTTCATCCACAGTTCCCCTTGTTGAGGTACAATTCAACTTCTTCTAAAGTACACAGAGCTAGATATAGATGAATGTATCAGGAACAAAATTTAATAAACTCACTTCATCTAATATTGGGAGTCAGTTTTTAAAATTGAACTCTCAATTGAGTTTCAGTCCTACACCTTACATTCTTCAAACAATTAAAGTATTGGGACCCATCAGATCCTATACTGACTTTTTTTTTTTAATTTAATTTTTGTGAATAGAGAAGGTAAACTTAATCGCTGTTGGGATCGTCGACGTCGGAAAAAAGGTACATTCTCTTACAAGGGTTTGCATTGAATCAATGATGTATTGTATTAAGAGGCAGTGAGGCCCTTAAATTTCTCTGAGACAGTCTTGTTTAACATATTTAAGCTGGGTTTAATCACAATTTAGAGACTATCAAGGTGTAAAGCGGCGGGCGGTCAAGTCACCAATGATGCAGTGTGGGGGTAACACGAGCTCATTAAGGTCGGACCAGCTAGCCAAGATTATGACCCTTGATGATAATTGAGATAGAAGGGGTTTTCTCACTTAAGACAAAAGGTTTAGGACAAAAACAATTTCTAATCAGAAACCAGACCGTGAACTGGACAATTACTCGTGAAACACTAATGGGACCCCATTATTTCATTTTCCTTATTTTGTAATATAAAGGAACTAAAATACAACAAAATCCACCAATATATTGATTTCCCAGATGAAATGTCTTGTTCATATACATGTACACAAACTACATAAAATTAAGGAGAATGATAGTTTTCGCGTGCGCGTTCCCCTCCTTATAATAGTTTGCGTGTGCACGTTCCGCTGCCTTTCCAGGCTGCCACCTATTCCATTTAACCCCCATTAACTATTGTTAATATTGATTCACTCCTAGGGTTAATGAATCTAACCTTGGCCTTTAGAAAAAAAAATATCAGCCCTCAATCAATAAAACTTAACAACAGTTAATAGGGGTTAAATGAGACACATGGCAGACTGGAGAGGCATGTGCATTCTGCGGGCGGCGGGGTGCAACGACATGTGTAAACTATCTCACCCCTAAAATTAAATATATGAAAACTCATATATATAGTCATAATGTCCTTAGATTGAAGCCATTGATGAAATCTCTCTTGTTATCTTGCTACTAAGATTTATGAAGCATAGTGACATTGTAAACCCTAGATTCATTACATCATGCTATGAATAAAAATAAGAAAGTAGGTGCCAGTTAGTTTAGTTGGTAAAGTCTCTTGGCGCCGTATCAAAGATTAGGGATTGAATCCCACCTACATCAGGGTTGGAGGGTGTATGGGAGGGGGAGGGGGAGGACTTCCCCTTATTGTTTAGCCCATAGGTTCATGTGACTAGGGTTGTCAACGGATCGGATTCAGATCGCATCTGTCTATATCCGAATTCGATCCGATTACAAAACTGATTGGTCTGATATTCGTCGAATTCTTAGTTGTCCAATCCAAATTCGAATTCGATTATTTTTTTAAGATCCGAATCCAGTCCAACTAATGTTAATTTATTTTAAAAATATAAAATCTAATAAGACCTCATTTAACTCCAATTAATGTTGATTTCTTAAAATTAATATTTTATGCATAGAAAAATATATGTAATACATCTAAAAAATAAGAGATAAGTACCATTAGTCACCCTAAATAAAAAATATTACCTAAAAGAGCATGGTTTGGAAAAATTTACTAAACAGGGTATATATTTCAATATTACCCTTATTAGAGTTTGGTTTTATATGAATAGCTAAGGGGTAAATATGCCAAAAGCATACCCTTTTTGGTAATAAAAAAGCAACACATGCCTTTTTTTTTTTATAAATATGTCAAAAGCATGCCTTTTTAGGTAATAAAAATGCAAAGCTTGCCCATTTAGGTGAAGCGGCCTAAAAATAAATATTATAATTGGATCGAATCACCCTATATTTGGATCACTAATAGGGTCCAAAATCCGGCTAATCGGATCGGATCATGATCCATTGACAGCCCTTGATGTGGTCTCCAATGAACCAAAAAAAAAGGGGGGGTTTCCCTGATTGCCCCTCTACTATGGGTTTCTTCCCTAAATACCATGTTTTTAAAAACTCTTCTCTAAATGCCCCCACACACGTGTGCATCCTTACGCACGTGTGTTAAATTTTTTTTTTTCCCTTTTATACCCGTATGCATTTTCGTATATGGCATTTTTGTCCCCATCTCATAACAAGCAGGAAACTTGTAAGACGTGTGCATCGACCCTCTCATCTTCATCATCGACTGGAAGCAGTATCGACGCTGAACCAGAAACCTTGAAGATCCTTCGTAAAGCAATTCCAAGAAGTTCCATTGATTGTTAAAGGTACGTGGTTCCTTCTATTTGAAGGATTTTTGTTTGCATTTAAGTTTTCGGTATTTTGGATATATAATAGGTTTTTTTTGAAGGATTTTCGGTTTTGAAACTTAAATTCTTGTAAATTCTTATGAAAACCTTGCATATGAGTTTCATTCATACGAAACTCATACATTTTCCCCTGAAAAACGACCCTAAAAACCAAAAATGTATTCTTGTTTGTTGCAACAAATTTTTTGCATCAGGTCGGTGCAAATATGTGAATGATCGATACATATATGTGAAGGGGTCGATTCATATAGGCTGAAACATACTTTGTCAGAGGTTGAAGACGACGGTCGATACACATGCATCAACCTAGTGCAAAGAAAGCATCGATTGGATGCACTAGGTTGATGCATGTATCAACCCCTTACTCTAGTCGATGCACATGCATCAACCTAGTGCAATGAAAGCATCGACTGGATGCACTAGGTTGATGCATATATCAACCCTTTACTCTAGTCGATACACATGCATCAACCTGTGCAATGAATGTATTGACCTGCCTTGACTGCATAAGTTAGCTACTGTCCTATTTGAATGAGTATCGACCCTGTCTCTTTAATGTATCGACCTCTTTGTTCAACTGTATTGATCCTGTACAATTTGATACATGTATCGACCCTGTAAGCTTAATGCATCGACCCTTTGCAATTTTTGCATCGACTGTATCAACCACTTGTCAAAAGTATGTTTTATTTCTTGTTTCTTTTTTTCTATTTGTAGGATGGAGAAGAAAAGTGTAGGGAAGAAGGTTGTTGCAAAACCCAAACTTCAGAAGAGCCCAAGCAAAGCAACAAAGAGTACAAGGAAGCCAACAAAGAGTAGAAAAGTCAATGAAAATGTGAAGTATGAATCCTCAGTCCCCCTTATTGAAAGGGAGGGTCAGCCTTCTACTAAATGCAATCAGGCTTTTTGGTGGGAGATGAAACAAAATTTTGAAAGAGTGCCAAATAGAATGGATCTATGGAAGGAGCAAGTGTTTGGGCGTTTTATGGACCAACACACATTCACATTTTGTGGTATGGTGGCTCACTTCGTTCTCCAACACCACGTAAGAGATATGGAGTTTGAGATTGGGGGGTTTTGATGAAATTTAGGGAGTTGGATTATGCCCTAGCCATGGGTCTTAGATCCACTCCTTCTACCCCCCATGAAATCGATTTTGGGGAGCAGAAACTTAGGAAGAGGATGTTCCCTAAAAGGAAGCTCGGGAAAATCTATAAGAAAGATTTGTTGACGAAGATCCAGAGGCTTGGGGAGAAATATAATATGGAAGTTGTGCGGCTAGGCTTGCTTCTTTTTGTAGAGAGTTTTTTGGATGCGAAGGTCTCCACCGCCTGTGTAGAAGAGAAATGGTGGGCTCTAGTGAAAGACCTTCAGCCTTCAATAGTTATCCACTGGGGGTATTTGGATATTAAAATTTGAAGGCATCTTTGGAGTCCGCACTCTCCATTGGCAGCTATAGATACAACATATATGGTTGCGGTTTTACATTTCAGGAAATAGAACAATAGTTTATGTTTATAGTTGTTATACATAATTGTTTTTCCATAATTTATGACTTAATTGCTTTATTATAATAAGTTTGGCTATTGGAACGTATTCCCGCATTTGCAAGATGGGGGTAGGGTATCAAGTCCTCTTCAGATTCCATCATGATGATGCCCGATACATTTCATCGGTTCCTACATTGGAAGATCACGACCTACATTAAATATGAGGATACCCGTCGGGTTTTAATGAGTCCAGATGTAAGTTTATTTCATTAATTACTACATTAAATATAAGTATTTCTTACATTGCTGATGTAATTAACTTTTTTACCTGTAGGTTGAGGTTCTACCACCCCTCGTGCCCACTCAGAGGAAGATGGAAGAGCCGGCAGTGATTGATGTACTCACCCGGTTTGGAGGGTTGGACTCGGCAGTCCACACAGAGTGAGACCTTCCTCCAAAAGAGAAGGACGAGGACAAGGAGGATGAGGAGGAGGATGAGGAGGAAGAGGAAGAGGTGGACTTGACAGCTACTCCTCTTACCAAGAAGAGGAAGAGGGCACAAAGAGATAGTACGTCTAATAGTAGGCTCTTAGACCAGCTCAAGCTCTATATTGATGAGACCTTAATGAGGAGTGAAGAAAACCATAAAGCCGAAATTCGGGCGAGTGAATGTCGCCTTGAGGCGATTGTAAACAAGTTGAGTGAGGAAATTAGAGAGTTGAAAGAGGAAGTTTGCAAGGTAAGTACTCAAATTTATTTTGAAATTTACTAAAAAAAATACAATTTCACCTTTGATAAAATATATTTGCAGCGCAGGATGACGATCCCCCGAGAAGGCGCATCGGCTATGTCTATTATAGAAAGACAAAGGTCGGTTGAACACTCTCCGCTTCACCCTGAGGAGACTACGGTCTCCACTTTTCCTGTACAGTATGAGATATGTGATTTGCACAATTTTTTTATAGTAAATTTGTTTTGTTTGTTACTGATTTGACTTCTACGATTTTGTTTGCAGAAGGTTTTTTATGGTACACCGGTGAGTTTTGCTACACCAGTCAGTGTAGACTCGCCCATGACAGTCCATGAGGCACTACCTCAGAAGACAAAGAGGGTCCGCTTTGACTCTCAGTGGATGCGGTCTCCTTGGTATGATGCCCAGAAGGAGAAGGCAGCTAAGAAAAAGGCGTCCACGGAGGAGCCAGTTTCGAATCTACTTCGACATTTATCTGAAACCGAACGTAGAGAGATGATGGAGTTTGCCAAAAGGCGTAGGAAGAATGAGGGTGAACAGCCCGGAAATAACACAGTTGATACCCTATTAATCACTCCAACGATCGTGCATGAAGTGTCATCTCCTACCTACTAGTTCGGGAATTGTGTAATGGAGGGTGTAGGCACCCCATTTTTACACCCCTCTCAACCATAGTTAATAAACTTAACTATAGTTAGCTCAACCTAACCCTAAGTCAACCCTGGCTAAACCTTCGGTCCAAACCCTAGGTAAATCCAATCAAGTCCAATTATAAAATTTCATTACCCCAAACCCAAGTAGTCAAGCCCAATTGCCTAAGCCAAAACCTATTTATCATAGCCCAAGCCCAAATGTCATAGTCAAAGCCCAATAACCGTAACTCATGACCCAATTACTAATAACCCATGATCCATAAAGATCTAGTCCACATATCCATATCCACCTAATCTATATCCTACAACTCATGCCCATATAACTCATAGTTCACTCAACCCATCAACTCTCTTACACCTCTTACAACACTCAACCCATCAACTCTCTTACACTCCATACAACACTCAAATCTTTACCCACTAACTCATTTTATCTATCATGTAAAAGACACAACTCAACCTCTTAGTTTTCCTATAAATACCAATCCTTTAGCCCCTTAGATCCATCCTTGAAGACCTCTAGAAGGTTCCCACTCATTTGTGTTTCTCTTGAGTTTGAAGAAGGGAGAAGAAACTAAGGTTTAGAGTTTGGAAAAAATTCTAAGACTAAAAGCTTAGAGTTCTTAACTAACTCTCCTCCTTTGTGGACTCTAAATAAAACCCTACCTCTTGGAGCATTGAAAAAGAATCCTTAGAGGAGTAGGTACTCCTTCTTTCATCATCTTCTCTTCTTTTTTATCTTATTTTTATTTAGTTCTCTCTTCTTGGTCTCTCATTTCTCAAGTATAGTTGGGTCTCTCTACACCAATCTAATGGTGTAGAGGAACCCCATTTCAAAAGCAAGAAGATATTTTTTTTTCTCTTCATTTTCATGTACATATTTCTTCTTTTTTATGTACCCACTAGTGTGGATATGGGTAGGCCCATAGAGAGTGGAAGTTAAAGCTATACCTCTCTTTTCATTTTGTTTTTATTTTTTTTGAATTCTAGTCTTCTTTCTAAAATTCTTTGTGAAAGCTCATCCTCTCTCTAACATTCATTAGAACAATATTACATCATTTATAATGGTGCAAATGAACCACCTTAAAAGGAAGAGGATGAGTTTTCAATTTCTCTACTTGTCTTTTTTTTTTGTTTCTTATTCTCCATGTTTTATGTTGAATGGATAAATGATGGTTTAAGGACTTAAAGAGGACATTATTCAAAATGCCTCATACCAAATACAATGGTATTTGATCTATTATCAACACCAATCCAACAAAATAGGTGTTCACAATAGACTATTTACTATTCATAATGTACATCCCTCTTTCTGTCCTAAATATAATCTTTTAGCCTAACTTTTTCTTAATCTTTCTCTTGGATTAAATTTGACTTTAGTTAAGTTTACCAAAATCCTACCTATATGAAAATTAAAAAAAAACATGATAAAATCTCAAAATATAAAAAACATTCAAATATAACCAAAATACCAAAAACATTCAAATATCCCCAAAATCCCAAAAAATATAAAAATACAAAAAGATCAAAAAGAGACTTGTAGGACCTCTTTAGCTTTGGTTAGCTCACCTAACCATAGTTAAATCTCCTCTAACCGCGCTTAAAATTAACACATGTGCACTTGACCTCCCCACTCAATCAACCCTAGCCTCCGGGTTAGACCCTTGACCACCATATGCACACACACACATACCTCTAGCCTTGGCACGTGCTCATGTGCCAGAATTATGCTCGATCTGATCTCACCACGTGAGTACGTAGGCAACCTAACTCGGGTTCGACCCTAGTCATCTAGCTTTCTATATTTCTTAGATTAACATTCTTTTAAACACTTGGACATTATAATTAATTTTAAGATTAAAATTGGCTTAAGTTTAGGAAGTAAGTAACCATTATAAAATGGGGGTCCTGGGGTGCCTAACACCTTCCCTAGGGCTTAATCGAACCACTTACCCTAACTCTGATAGACCATTTGTCTTATCCAAACGAACAAATACCTAGGACCTAGCCTTAAGAATCAATAGGTGGCAACTCTCAAGTCAAATAACCTTTGTGAAAGTGGGGTAAAAATCTCATGCTCATAGAGGGATCATACGAATATTTCTTTTTAAAATTACCATATTAAACTATGCACTCACATACTTTAATATTTTTAGGAAATTGATGCCTATATGCAATTATTATGCGAGAGGCATGAGCGCTACCCCGACATATTCTCCCAAAAATATGTTTTTGTAAAGGAGTTGTTTACGGTAAGTTAACAATCAAAGTTGATTATGTTCTACATTTGACGACTAATCTATACAATATGCTGACTTGGTTTTTCCTATGACAAGATTCACTTTTCAACAATATGAATACAGAGACCCCTCATAACCTAGGTATTAGTCTAATTAGAAAATATAGCAAAAACCCTACTCCGTACAACGTCTCATTGATCCCCACGGTACTCAAGGAACCGGCTGCAACGATGTGGTGTTCTGAATGTGTCTACATTCCCGACCTAATAAAAAAGGGAGTGGAAGGAGAGTGGCCACAAGGAACCGATTGGATTTTGTTCGTACTTGAGCCCCCGGGAAGGCAAGTGTTTATATGAGACTCCTACTACAACGATGATCTACTGGACATGTATGCTTATGAAATAACTACTTTGAAGGAGGGGCTCCCACTACTTTTCAGCGCTGCGGGGGATGAGCATGCATTAGAAGGAAATGAATGAAAGTTTCAAGCGATGGATCCTGACACTATTCCTACACAAGAAAATGCTCATGATTGCGGGATATTTGTAGTGAAATACATCGACTTCCTATGTGCGGATTTACATCCTACATTCCAGCAGGTAATAAATATAATCTAATTTATATTCATTTTTTTGTTTTATAAGTTATTTTGTTTTATAATATACGTTTTTTTAATGCTTCAGAGGGATATTCCAAAGTGCCGGTATCGTATTGCTTACGATCTCATGAAGGGCAAGACTTCTATGTAGGAGAGGGATGGAGGGAGAGAGCTTCTATGTATATTGTTCGAGTGAATTTATGTTGTGAGGGAATGCACATGTTCCATATATTGTAAACAGTTGAGGGTCTAAGTATGTTGTTTGTTGAATGTAATGTAAACAATTAAGGTTCCATGTATTTAAGTGTAAACATTTGAGGTTCCATGTATTATAATATATTATGATGTATTATGATGTGTTGAAGTGTTTAATATAATGTAAACAGTTTTAATCAGAAACATGTTCAAAACAGGTTGAGAAACAGGTTGACAAAAACTTAAGAAAAAATCATATGTTGCGCAACCTTAAAAGAACATATGGGTCGATGCAACATAACATAGGGTCGAGACCATTTCTCTAAAGGATCGATACTCGAAAGGGGATAGGGTCGTTACAACTTTGCTTAACAATGAAGGGGTTTCTATCCGAGATAATCATTAAATCCTCCAGTGGCCCCAATGCTTGTTTCAAATGAATTAAAAACTATTCCTAAGAAAAATGGTTTTTCTTTTCATCCAATCTAAATGCGATAGGTATGAGGTTATTATTCCTGTCAAGAGCCACTGCGATACATAGTATCCCCTTATGCTTTCATTTCAAATGTGTCGCATCAAGGGTTAATACTTTTTGGCAACAAGTGCGAAAAGTATTAAGTACCACACCGATTGCCCTAAAAATAGAACTGAACACCCACTGCAGTTATTGTACCTGAGTTACACTTCTCAAGTTCATGGAAATAAGCTAGGAGATCCACATATGATGTGTCGAACGATCCTCTAAGTTTCTCTATTGCAATTTCTCGAGGTTTCCACGCTTTCTTGTAACTAGGTTTGTCCCCGAACTCGCGCCATATATCATTGACAATCTACCTTGGCTTATATACATCATGCCCCTAGATATGTAGAACGTACTCGCTCAACACCCAGCTTCTTGCTTGCAGATTATCTTCCTCACTCGGTGTCTGACAAGAGTGGATCCCAGCATGTCTTTATCTTGAATTGGCCAGACCCATTAACTCTTGATGCATGTAGTCGTCATTTGCAATTCTGATCATGACATTTCAATGTGTATCGTTCTTTATCCGAACGTATTACCTTGAATTGAAAGTTCTTGCGCATCGCATACTTATGAATACACCTCTACAATACCTTTTTGTCTTTAAAACATTGACCAAGTAGGACTTCCATCTCATCTTGCAACATACATTCACCATCCGAACCTTCATTATGCACCAGAATATCCTCATACTGTGTCTTCTCAATATGATTATTTGTTGTGTCCTTATTATACATCTCTGAGGTGAGGGGAGGACTATCATGGCTACAAAACAATGTGAAAGTAGAGAGAGTTTCATATTACAATCTATAATTCAAAAAAGGTATTCTTAATGGAATTATAAAGACAAGAATCTACCTGAAGCTAGGGAAGTTGTTTATGATGACTTCTGCACCAAGATCTACATATTCTGGAATGACATCATTCATAGCATCATCTATTGAATCGATGTCATCAAGATCCTTCATATGTAAATTGTCATTAATGTCATCACAATCCTTCATATGCAAATTGTCATTGATGTCATCAAGAATGTTCACATGCAAATTGTCATTAATGTATTTTACACCATCATGCATGCCAGTAAGATCCTTCATATGAAAATTGTCTTATTTTATATTAGTCAGACTATCCGCATTGCACTCAGAATCAAAATTCAATCCTCCAACAACTTCAACGGAGACGTCATTTTGCTTGAATAACTGTTCTCTAGAAACTTCGATGAGAACATACTATTGGTTGCACACATTTTCTTTGGCAACTTCGATGCGAACAGACTCTTGATTGTACACATGTTCTCTACAAACTTCGGTGGGAACATACTCTTCATTTGAAATATGCTTCTTTCTTTCCTCCTTCGATATGTACAAGAGAAGGTAAATATCATTTCGTTCCATAATCATATAAAAGAAGGTTGACAAAGATTCATCGTTGGTAATTTCGATTGGTGGAATTGAGTTTGGGGAAGGAAAAAAGAAAACCTTAAAGTAATATCGCACTTGCACGGTTTGGAATTGGTAAGTCGATAAACTTTAGACAAGAACTCCTTATGTGTAATCTTGCTATCGACTAATAGACACTGAGCCGTTACACCTCAATAACAGATACCTTGTGCTCTATTTTCTAACAATCCAACACTTTTCACTTTAGATTTTCCACCGTAGCAACAAATTAGTGATACTTTTGGCACCATCATCTATAAAAAAAATATATTATTGATTAGTTAGATAAGGGATAAATGAATGAGTTGTGAAAATAAGCAATGTGTCAATGCAAATTAGCAAAGGGTTGAAGTATGGAAGGGACAGGGTCGACACAGTTTACATGAGCAAAGAGTCGATACAAATTAGCAAATGGTCGATACAAATATGCAAATGGTCAATGCATGGAAGGGACACGGTCGACAAATTGTACATGAGCAAATGGTCGATGCAAATTAGCAAATGATCGATACATGGGAGGGACTAGGTCGACACAGTGTAGATGACCAATGAAAAACCTAAGGATCGATGCAAATATGCAAATGGTCGAGGCATGGAAGGGACTGGGTCGGCACAGTATAGAAGGTCAATGAAAAAACATAAGGGTCGATGCAAATTAGCAAAGGGTCGATGCCAATATGCAATGGGTCGATGCATAGAAGGGACTGGGTCGACACAGTATAGATGGCCAATGCAAAACACCTAAGGGTCAATGCAAAAACGCAAAGGGTTGACGCAAATACCATAAGGGTTTATACAAAATTGTATCAAGTGTTTCAACAGCAAGTTCCACTGACCAAGAACCATGCATCTACTTCTCAAGCTAAATGTATCGACCCTGAACCGATTTCCACCGGCTTCGTCCTCTGCGTTCCTAAAACTTTTTTCACGACCAAATTTTCGGAGAAAACCTCAATGTAACTGTTCTTTAGATTACTCACATCCTCATTTACCATTAGTAAGAAGTTAATCACAAGGTATAGAGATTAAAAATCAAAACATACATTTCTAGGTTTTGGTTATCACATGGTAAATGATTATCACACAAAACTCATGAGTGTGAAGTTTGCCGGAAAAAGATTCACTAAAAAATGAATGAGTTTGGATTGGAGTTTGTCGGAAAATTTACCGGGATAATGCACGTAGAAGGTTTTCCCCATACAAATATGTAACACCGATCATCACCTTTCTTTTTGAAAGTTAATGCAATAGATTATTTAATGCTTAAAGATAGATAGTGGAGGGGTATTTTAGACTTTACATATATCCAGAATAACAAAAAATTATTCATAAGGGCATTTAGAGAAGGGTTTTTAAAAACATGATATTTAGATAAGAAGCCCATAGTAGAGGGGCAACTAGGGAAAAACCCCCAAAAAAAACCTAACACTGTATCACAAGCACCATGTCATGGAGCACGGTGACACTGTGAACCCTAGATTAGTACCTGTAAGGGAACTGTTATTGGAGGGGTGAAGAGGCTGGGTCAATGTGGGAATTGAATTGGGGGGGGGGGACCGTATTGTACAATGGGGACTGGGACCCAGTCCTTTGGTGGGCCCCACTATCACTACCCATCTACCCTCTCTCTCCCTCTCTCTTAAGTGGACTCTGCCATTGCCAAGATATGTTGATTTCAGGCTTACTTTGAAGATTCACTTCTCTACTAAAACCCTCTCAATTTCCTCTCTCTCTCTCTCTCTCTCTCTCTCTCTCTATACAATCTCTCACTCATCTTCAAATCTCTCTCTCTCTCTCTCTCTCTCTCTCTCTATTTTACTCTATTTTGCTTCAAAACAACAAGAACAGAACAACAGAATTATATTTATATCTATCACTCTCTCTGGTTATCTGTGACTGCCATTTTTGTTGGTGCATTGGCATATCTCTCTCTCTCTATCTCCCTATATATATATATATCTCTCTGCCTTCTGTCCTAAGTCTTGAATTTGATATTTTCTATGTACAGACTCTGCAAAATAACGAAATGACCCTTTTCTAGTAGAGGAAATCCTTCATTTATTAGGCAATCAGTTATGGGGTTGGTGAGTCCTGACGAATTACCAACTGGGTCACCATTAAAAATGGCAGAACAGCCGAATTCAGAAGCAGAGAGTTGTAGCAACTCGTTCTCATCGTCTCCTTCTTCGTCATCTTCATCTGGGTTATCTCAACTTCTTCAAAACTCGGTCTCAAACGTATCAAAACAGCCCAGAAAACAAGACCCAGAAGAGATTAAAATCAAAAGGATGAGAGATTGCAACAATCACCCACTTTACAGAGGAGTTCGTATGCGCAATTGGGGCAAATGGGTGTCTGAAATTCGCGAGCCTCGCAAGAAATCGAGAATCTGGCTCGGCACATTCCCAACCCCAGAAATGGCCGCAAGAGCTCACGACGTTGCCGCGTTAAGTATCAAAGGTAACTCAGCGATTCTCAATTTCCCTGAACTCGCTGACTCGTTTCCCCGTCCGGCGTCTCTTTCTCCACGCGACGTTCAAGCTGCTGCAGCGAAAGCAGCTTCAATGGAGAAATTCAATCCATCATCATCATCACCATCGTCGTCGTCGCTGTCCACATTAATGTCAACGTCCGACGTGTCAACCCCTGATGAATTGAGCGAGATCGTCGAGTTACCGAGTCTAGGGGAGAGTTATGACTCGCCTGAGTCACGCAACGATTTCATCTTTGTTGACTCGGTTGATGGGTGGGTCTATCCTCCTCCAGCGTTGTTGCAGAGCGCCGAAGATTGTGGGTATTTTTCTGATGAAATATGGGGGCTAGAGAGTGTGATTCCAAGCAGCTTTGAAGCTCTGTTTTGGGATCATTAGTGCTGAAAATGGTGTGTTCTTTCTTTTTCGTTTTAGTCCTTTTAACTTTTCTTTGAAGGTCTAAAGCCCTTTCTAGCAGTCTTTCTTCTCTTCCTTGTGTTCTTTCTTTTTTTCATTTTAGTCCTTTTCATTTTTCTTTGAAGGGCTAAAACCCTTACTAGTAGTCTTTCTTCTCTTTCTCTATGTTGTTTTTTTTTTTTTTTTTTTGAACCTTTTTTATTTTTTGAGTCTGTGTATTCTGCTCTTCTTGTATCTAACTGTACAGTGCTAGGAGAGGAAAGAGGAAAGATGTTTTAAAACTCCTTGGTTGGTGTAAACACATTAAAGCATCTCTCTCTCTCTCTAGGTGTTTTGTTATTTTTTCAGCTTAGATGGCTAGACGTCACTTTTCAATAATAAAGTTACATGTTTTTTTTTTCTTATGAGCTTTAGATTCCATTTTTTTTTCAATAATATACGTTTAAGATTCTCTCTCTCTCTACATGTTCTTCTGCCTGTGAGTAAGCTTAGATTTCAGTTTGCATAAATAAACACTGGAACCATTAAAGCTCTTTCTTTTCTTTTTTTCGAATCTGTGTTTTGATATACAAATGAAGGGTTTCACTTTACTAGATAATTCAGCTATTACGTGATGTATTTAAGTAGAGGTCTTCCTAATTTCAATGGTAAGACCACTACTCTTGTTACAAAATAAGGTTAGGTCGCAACCCCAACTAGCTCTAGTTGGTATATATGTTCATGGATTAAAGAGCCTAGCACTTGATTTGATTTCACTAAATTGTAAGCATATCAACTGCCACATCACAACTTATGAAAATAAATCTCAAACCACCTGCATGGATATATATACTGTCACTACCACATGAGGTAGGTTGGGGCGGAGCCATATGAGCCCGGGGGCTGAAGACTTTAGGGAAAAAATTTTGTGTTATACTACATGAACGTAGCCTAGGGGCAAGGGAGGCTCTAACCCCCCTTATATGAGAAAAAAAGTAAATTTATATTATATTGTTTAAGTTAAGAGGACATAGTCATAGGCAAGGGGAGCAACTACCCCTTTCTTTTAAAAAGAAATATTTTTTTTACAAACTGATGCAAACATAAGAAATGGCCCACATCGGTTGGGTATTAGACTTTGCATGGGTTTATAAGAGTCCAACAATCCTCTATTAAGTAATAATATTTTGGAGTGATTGATTCGGTTTACCCTTATGACATTTTAACGGTAACCTTAAGTCTTACCGTATGTGTTTAAGTGCTACTTTAACGAGCAAAAAATTTGTGAGATCCACCCTCTAAAACAAGAATATTTCGTACATATCTAATCACCTTAGCTCATACCTCACAAAAACAAGAAAATCCTGGCTCCCAATGAGGTTGGTGAGCCAAAAAAAGCTTTTGAGCTTCTCCCTCACAGCTCTACGAATTAAAATGTGGACAACTTTGAAGGGAGTTGAGCTGTCGCGCATCCTTTCAAGATTGTATACGGATCCTTTGAAGATTATAAAGGTAGTTTGGTCATTTTACACATTCCCCGGCCCACATTGAGAATGGGACCATCTCTAGATATGTTTGAAGTTTCAATCTCTAAAAATAGAAGACTATATAAAAAAAAAAACTCTAAAAATAGAATGATATGTAATGACTGGTGAGCCATGAATTGACTGCTAATATCAATCACCATGACCTTGAGAAGGAAGACAAATATGGGCAAAATCCCACTCAAGAGGGTCATTAAAGCCAAACACAGAGTTGTGGTTTGCTTTTGGGAGAAGGTGAAACATGGTCTACTCCTTCTAACCGGTTTAAGGTTTACTGTTCAACCGACAGTTCTAATGATTATTAGATTTAGAAACGTTTTTTTTTAAATATCCCAAATTAGAAATTTTAAAAAGCGGATTTTCAAGTTTACCGACTGATCCGATTTTTAAAACGCAGGTAATAATGATCTATCTTGTCTTTCCCACTTTTAACTATAACATAAAGTCGTAAAGTTAGTCGCAATTAGTCACTAGTCGGTTCTCTTTGGATTTTCTTTTAATTTGGAGATGAAGTAGAAGGGTAGCTAGAAACCATGATATGAAACTTATGGTCGAAGGCAAGCTGAGGAAGTGGGGTCAATAAGCAATAGTTCAAGGGACACTCCAAAAGTTTTGTTGACATCTTAAATGGAACACATACTCCTAAGTGAAAGCTATGGAATGAGGGTATCCGGGCCTCTTAGAGCACCCCGACTAATTCCCTTGGGCGTGCAGATCCCCCTTATACCATAGAACTGGTTAAGCTGAGATAAATCTAGAAGGGTGGCCAACAAGGGGAAGGGATTTGAACTCAAGACCTCCACCTCTTGAGGCATGGTCTTCGGCGACTAGCATCCAACCCCTCGTTAGCTATCTCATGCTTGTAGGGAAGCAAAGAAAGTAGGGATAAGCTTCATTAAGCACACAAACATTTGTCTTGTTGTACAACAACCTTACAACTTAATAACTACACACCAATAATACATGGAATTCTACTGGCACCTCAAGAGATAAAAATATATAAATTTTCTAACTTTTTTTTTGGTAACTATACACCAAGCTGGGTCATATAACACAAACGTTAAATTCTAAGTAACCCTTTGTATTAAGAGAACGATTAGGGGGTTTAAGGGATTAAAATTTAGACTCCAAATCCTTGAAGGTTATGTCTCGTTTAATTAAGTCCAATTATTATTATAAAACATATTACTCTTTTATTTTTTTCATTTGTACATGTGAACAATTTTACTAACAAACGTAATAAGAATATTGAAATATATCAAAAAAATGAGATTAATGCTTGTTAATAATAGTTAGTATGGCATGTGTTAGCTTGGCAAACAATCGGACACTACCATACGATACGTAACCATAGAGGATCGAAGTGTAAAAATTAAGTTAATAATCTAGCATTAAGGGTTAGAATTTAAGGTCAATGACTTGGGATACAAGTTTATGGGGGTATTCCAAATTTTAAGAGATAAGAGGACCAATGCCTTTAATTGCAACTTTCTCTCGTGAGTCTCAAAAAAAGGGAATCGAACGTACCACTAGGTCCACAACCTAGGTCTAGATATGGATCAGTACCAGTGTTTCCATAATCGAACTGAAGGTCGAATTGGTTGTCTTGGGTTTTTGGTTCAACCGGTTCGGATGAACCCTAGTCTTTTTACCTTCAAAAATGTTTATCTTTGGCCCTTTTTTACGACTTTTCCAATTAATTCAAGCACCGGTTTTATGGTTCTCAGGTTGAATTGGCTAGATTTTTCAGTTATTTGTTTTAAGACCGGTTTTTAAATAATCCTGAATTTGGTGGTTTTAGAAACTAGATGTCGTTAGTTCCCAATTTTACCGATTCAACTGGCCGGTCCGATTCTTAAAATATTGATCTATACATTCATGACACTTTACAAAACATCACTTTATCTACATTTAGGAATAGTACACTTGTATTTTAACACTTACATTTACTCCCTTATGTTTTTCTATACATTAGTAAATAAAATCATGCTTTTTAAAATTAAAATGACTATCATATTCTATTTCAAAGAGCATTTTGTCTTTCAAAGGGCATCAAGGTCGCTATTTAGGTAGTGTTTTTTTCTCGAGTTTCCTAGTGAGATTTTTAAAGTTTCGAATTTTTGCCCTACTTACTCGTTGAAATTACAGGTCATCAAACACCCGTAGGACTTAAAGTCCCAATAAAAATGAGACTTTAGTATCCCAATCAATTTTTTTGAGCTTTCAAATAATTTTGAAATTTGAAGGTTTTTTTTTTATTCTATAAAAATCCCAAATGATAAGTATTTTAAATAAATTTGGATAACATGATAAACTTTTCAATTAAATCCAATGACATTTTTATAATTTGTAACTAAGCACCATATAGTAATTTTTGAAAATGTCAAGAATTATCATTTTTCAAAGGTTGTATTGATATCAAGGAGAATCGTTTAATAGGCCACGTAAGGTTCTATAGACCTTATAAGGGTACAAAATTGCATGCTTACAAATGCAATTGTCGGCATTCATTCCTATAAGGAGTCAAATCCTCTACGGCAAATCCGGTTATCACCCCTAGAAGTGGCGCGTGTCTCCTTTAACACCCCTTAACCTTGAGATCGAATCAGTATCCACAAGCCAACACATGTCCCTTTTAACCTTTATTAATTATGATTATGATTCACTAACCCTTAGGGTCAGGGTGGGGTCATGCCCCCCCCCCCCCCCCCCCCTCCCCCTCCCCCTCCCCCTCCCCCTAATTTTTTTCAATTTCCTTTAGATATAGTAATAAATGGTGGGTCCCTCTTTTTTTTTTCCTTTTATTAATATACTTGCCACCCCCCAAATTTTTTTTGTCTTATATATGTAGTGCCCCTTCCCCCACCCCTTTTTTTTGTCTTGTATATAGTTGGCCCCAATTGTGGTTAACACTCAATAATTATGGTTAAAATTCACTCACCTTTAAGGTTAAGCAATCCAACCTTAGTTTTTAAGAAAAAAATCTTAATTTTAATTTAGTTAAGCTTAACTAAGGTTAAATGAGGGTAAAAAGGGACGTGAGGACACGACGGTGAATTTTATGATCACAATGGACCCATTACTCACAAAAAAAAAATCGGGAGGTACGCCCCGAACCCCCAAGTTCTATAGCCTCAAATCCAAGTTTTTTTTATAGATGTATTCCGGCTCCCCCAAGGAAAAGTTCATGTCTCGGCCCCTACTTAGGATTCAACAATATAACCTTGATTTTTAGATTTTTTCTATAAAAAAAATTAACTCAAGGTTACAATTTCTTAATTATAGGGTTAAAGTTTTTTACAATATTATTTTTCTTAAAACCAAAGTTAAATAGTTGAACCTCAAGGATTAATTCACCTTAACCATAGTTAATAAGGATTAAAATGGATAAGTGTTGGCTTGTGGGTGCGGTTGGCTTGTGGGTGCGGTTGAACTCTCCCGCAATTGGCTGTGATTCTATCTCTAGTGGTGGTGTGTCTCCCCTTTAGAGTAGGTTTCTAGTGCGATTAGTGCAATAGTTGTAATATCCACGTACCTATGTCAAGCTTCAAATGCTAGAAATTAACCCATTAACCAAAAAAAATACTAATACTAAATAACAAGTCTCGTTCGTTTTTATCAGCCGAAGTTTTTCTCGGGAAATTTCTAAATCTGAATTTTTTAATGGTATTTCTCGCCTAAATATCGGGAATGATTAAAAATATATATTGAAATTATAAAAAATAGTAAGAAATATCACAAAGTTATAAATTCATAAAACCAATAACATTGTGTATTTTTCATAGTATTTTTAAAATTTCGCAATATATACGAGATAACAAGAGAAAATTATATTTCTCGCGAGTTTTTTAAAATATCGTGATAAAAACAGAGTTTTAAACTTTAGATCTTTTTTTCGATTCTTCTCGTGAGAAAATGGATATTTCTCGGGAGATTTGTAACAGTGACACTAACTCCTACAAAAAACACAAATGACTATTGGTGTACAAGGGAATAGGGCTGTAAGCGGATGCGGATATTATCTGATTCGTATCTGAATCCATTTAATCGGATAATTATCCAAATAGGTATCCGGTGGAGCGGATTCGGATAGTAAAATACTATCCATTTATAATCGGATATGGATTCAGATACTGTTATATCCGATCCGATAAATATCCGTCCGATTATATAATATATATAAATAATATATTTTAAATTTATAAAATTAATATAACTTTAAAAATATTTTTTTTTAATAAACATTTATATATTTTTATATTTTTTAAATATTAATTTATTTTTAAAATTTTTTAAAAAATTAATCAGATAATTCCGATACTATCCGAATCTGGATATTTTAATCAGAGCCGGATATCATATTTCACTATCCACCGGATATTTTATTCGGATTCGGATATCCAGATATATAATCGGATATGAATTCGGATATACCAATATCCGCTCCATTTACAGCCCTACATGGGAGATTGGGAGTAGTACCCATCCTCTTTGTGAAAAGAATTCAGGTGAGACTCATAAAGATAACTGTCAGTTGGAAATGGACTCCAAGTCCGTTGCTTTGATTCCGAAGAAGGAAATTCCGGTTCGTGATTATCATGGTCTTTTAATCAATGCATGTCAATTTTTTGAAGTCCTGAAAATGTAAATTGATGCATGTGTACCGAGAATGGAATTTCTCAATGGATTAGCTCATAAATCAAGGTCTATCTTTTCCCCTTGGCTTGAAGACTTTCGTAGATCCCCTTATAATCTTAAGGTTTTGTTTGGAAATGATAAAATGGAGCTACCATCTGTCAGCACCCCATTTTTACACCCCCTTAACCATGGTTAATTCAAACCAAAACCCTAGGTCTAAACCATGGGTAAACCCTTAACCATACGACTAAACCCTAAGCCTAAACCCTAGGTAGCCCTAACCAAACCTTAGTGAGCCCTAGGAATACCCAAGCCCTTAGGGCTAAAAAGCCTGGGCCCAAACATGGGCCCAAGACCCATCCCCCTACCCGAGCAGGGGTGCTTGACCCTTTAAAATTCAAATTTCTCCAAGTGTCGGTAGTCCGATTACCAACATTCATTTTTATGTGCAATTGATAATGGCGGTAATGCCATTACCGCCAGTACTAACTTTGCGTTTTGCAGCATCTGCAGTCACCCCAGCAGCCCCTACCGCCCCCTACACCTCCAGAACCCCTCTCCACGTGCTTGACCACCTCTACGAGACCACTCCATGGCTTGAGACCTCCATCCACCACCGTCCTTATCCCCATCATATCCCTAACCTTCTACCTTTAAAGTCCGGCTCCACCCCACTGCAAATCCCATGCCCCTGTAAGGAATCCCTAATAGTCTTCAAACTCCCTAGAGGTTTCACCCCTCCAAAATCTCTCAAAATTCGAAGGACCAACCCCTATTGCAGCGCGCCACCTTGAAGCCACTGCCCTCCACCGCCTGTGCAAGCGAACCAACAGGGTAGGGAGTCTCCCTACCCCCTCTCTTCTTGCTCTTGAGCCCCTTGTAAACCCTCCCTGCCTCCTCCATAGGCAGTGGAACCCCCATTGAACTCCCCACACTTCACACACTGTGCACAGACCGTTACACCACTCCATAAAGCTTCTGGGGGGTCCTCAAGTCATGAGGAACCCCTTGGTCGCACAGTGGAACAGCCCCAGTAGTTGATTTTCCATCTTCTGAAAATTCGACTGTGTCGGTAAAATAATTACCGACATTGTGGGCAGTTTTTTGGCAAAGGTTGAAGACCGTGGTAGGTGAGGCCCTGGTCCATTCCAGGGCCTATTTTTGGTCCATAGGAATCCCCTATATCATCCTTGAGCTTCCTATGCCCTGAGGATCAGCTTAACTAGAGTTAAAAAGCATGAAAATAATCCTGTGCATAATGTCAGCAATTCCAGTGCCGACATTATGTTGTTTCTCAAATCAGTGATATCAGGGCTGTTGTGGGCATCCTTTGAACCAAGCCTAGGGCCCAATACAGGCCTAGGACACGTGGCTATATATCTACTCTCCCCGGGGCCAACCAGCCCACGTGACATCCCTTGAGCTTCCCCATTGTCAGCCAAACTGTTGTTCTAGGAAAACCAGAATTTGCGGTGATAGGTTTACCGACATTCCCATCTTTCACTATAATGGGAATAGCGGTAAACTAGTTACCGCCATTCCATTGTTTTGCTTAAACAGCAGCCAGACCCAATGCCCAGACCCAAATCAAAGCCCACTGAGGCCCTGACACGTGTGCCAAGCCCAATTGAACTCTACTCTTGCTTCTATCTAGGGTTAGTTCAACCCCGGTTAATGTTTAAGTTTAGTTAAGCTTGCAATATGTTTAAATTCACATAAAATCATTAAAAAAATATATAAAAAAAATCAAAAGACCAAAAACATTGATTTTTCCATCCTGTTCTTGACCATACTTGGTCCCTAACCATGGTTAACTCAACCTTGGATAGTTAACCATGGTTAGCTTGCACATATCCCTAAAATCACATAAAATCACAAAATAACCAAAAGAAGCCCAAAATCCCATAAAATGACTTTATAGATTTTTCAGGGTTAGTCTCTAACCCTAGTTACTCCCTTCTAGCCGTGGTTAGACTTCCCGATCAACCAAACCCTAGCCCTCCGGGCTAGACCCTGACCACCCTATGCACACACACACTACCCCTAGCCTTGGCATGAGCTCATGTGTCAGAACTACGCTCAGTCTGATCTCACCCCTATGTGAGTACGTAGGCAACCCTACTCGGGTTCGACCCTAGTTATCTAGCTTTCTCTTTTTCTTGAATTAGTACTCGCTTAAATACTTTGGATATTTTAATTAAACTTTAAGATTATAATTGGCTTAAGTTTAGGGAGTAGGTAACCGTTATAAAATGAGGATCTTGGGATGCCTAACACCTTCCCCAAGGCTTAATCGAACTGCTTATCCTAACTCTGATCAAACCATTTGCCTTATCCAAACAAACAAATACTCGGGACCTATCCCTAAGAATGAATAGGTGACGACTCTCAGTCAAACACAAACCTCTGTGAGAGTGTGGTAAAAATCCATGCTCACAGCTCTGGCGACTCCATTTTTGGATTTTGATATCAAGTTCAGGCCGGAACTTAAACTTAAACCAAATTAAAATCAAAATTAATTTAAATAACTAAGTATTTAACTGATCGCTAATTCTTTATATCTTTTAGGTGTTTACTGTACAGTGCATTTCATGCATATCATTGTTATATAATAACTCATTTAACTCATAGTCAGGCTTATTACGCTTACGGCTACTGGATGACTATCCTCAGTGATAGATGCTTAAAAGTCTAGGAGGTCCTTAGAATTACTCATGTTGGATGATTACCCTCAGGGAAGGATTTTGAATGCTCCCGCTTACACCAATCGTCCCAGGTATGTTCTATACCGGAGAGTAGCATATACGGTGTTAAGTGATCCTCCATCCTTTAGAAATACCATGCATTAACCCAGTATGCATACATATATAATAGACTGAAGTATAGTCTACAAGCAGCCCACCCGTAGGGATAGCTCTAAACCCTAACCTGCTTGTACCCTATACCTGTCCCCCAACAATGGCTGAATATCAGGACACTCCGCCCAGATAAACACCCATCCAAAGGGGCATGTACTAAGCCTTTTTGTTGTACTTGTAATAAAATACACCGTACCTTATCTGCAGACATACATGTGAGGTTCAGATCCTAAGTTGCAACGGATTAGCCCATTAAGCCACTTCAACTTTGGCCCAATAGACCCTGGTTACCAACAACCACGGTTAGTAGAACGGAGTTCTTTCCACCTACCCTATCAGGCCACACCTGTCATGTCAAACTTTGTTTAAAACAAAAAAAATTATCAAAAATCATCTCTCTTGCATGTCATCCCAACTTCCGGACCAGGGTCACTGTCCCTATGTCACTAGACTCTTTTAGGTCATGTGCATGCATTTCATCTTTCCCGCTCTCTTATCTATTCCAGTTCTCACTTCATACCTCTCCTCTTTTCAAGAGCAGACCCTGAGCTAAGCACGTATCTAAAGGACAAAATCAATACCTAATCAACCTGTTGTAACATGGATCCTCGAGACGGCCAAGAGACTGACCCGGATACCCCAACATCACAGTCGTAGGTCCCAGATTTTAGACAAGATTAGTAGAAAATGCCTGGAGTATTGAAAATCTGACAAATATTATCCAGGATTTTATGTGGGCAGTGACTCATGCCCTCTCTTCCTCTAACTCTCTACCGGCCGAGGCAACGAGACCATCACAGCCTAACCAACCATCTGCATCCAACCTTATCCCATCACTACCCACCATCAACATTACACCACAACCTGCCCAACAATCACTCACTTTCAACATCCCTCCCCCGCCAATCTAACCACAACCTACTCACCACATCCCATCACCTATCATAGATCAGTACGAGGAAGAGGAGGCCAGGGCTGGAGGTGAACCTCATACAAGTTCTTCAAGTTCTGCCCACATCCCGGATGCATACCGAGAGAGAATTGAAAAATTGGAAGAGTTGGTGAAGCAAAATCAGGGAGCACGCAGGTCTACCAACTTCAGGGATATATGCATACATCCTGGAATCCAAATACCTGAGGACTTCAAGGTCCCCAACTTTAAAAAAATACAATGGGAAGGGATGTCTAGAAACACACTTGAGGGCATATCGAAGAGAGTTGTTCCAGCTCCTCGAGCACGGAGATAAGTTGTTTGTCCAACTATTTCAGAAAAGCTTGAAAGGAGCTGCTTTATAGTGGTTCATCAAGGTGGATCCCAACAAGGTACGGACTTGGGAAGACCTATGTGAAATTTTTGTTGCCCAGTATTCATACAATGTTGACTTGCTCCCCCAGAGGGCGGATTTGGAGAGGATGTCCCAGAGGGACAATGAAACATTCATCGAATACTCTGTTCGATGGAGGGAAATGACTGGAAAGATGACTACCCCTCTACCGGATAAGGAATTGGTAACAACCTTTCTCCACACTCTCAAGCATCCGCTCAAGACTCTCTTAGCAGCACAACTTATCTTGGACTTCAGCACTATGGCTAAGTGCGGTGCCAGGATCGAGACAACAATGGGTGATAGTGGTTCATTTGGTATTTTGCAAGGATCGAATGGTGCATCTTCTTTCCATGCTCCGGTACACCCAAAGAAAGATAATAGAAAGAAAGAAGAGGATGGACACATGGTAACAGTCATACCAGTCCGGGTACCCAACTTGCCCCGCCAACAACAAACCAGGCAAGTTCAGCAACCTCAGGGGAAATTACTTTTTCACCAGATGACTCTTGAGCAGAGAAGGAATCGGGCATTCACTCTGCTCTCGTACTCTCTGTCATCACTCCTTTCTTTCCTGTTGAACAAGAAACCAATCACTCTGAAAGATCCACAACCTCCACCGACAAATCTTCCGAAGAATTACCGGGCAGACCAGCATTGTGGATATCATCAGTCACCAGTGCATCCTACAAACAGGTGCTATGACCTGAAACATCCAATCCAGGACTTGTTGGAAACTGACAAAATCCGCTTTGCACCTGGGAACACGGACATCAATCAAGCTCATCTCCCCAACCATGCTCCTCCTGCAAACTAAGGCACTTCAGCCGGAATAGTTCTATAGCTGATCCTTGAACAAACTCTGCTTTTATCATGCCTCCCTTTGTACCTCTTTTCTTGGTATTATTGTTGGCCATGTAGGCCCTATCAATCCCTGTTATCAGTTCAGGTCAAGCAAGTGGCCAATCGTCCTAGTTTCGTTTGTTTTAATATCAAGTCTGTCATTTTTGATATTTTAATAAAAATTACTCTTTTAAGTCAAAGTTCCATTGTGATCTGAAATGCTTAATTTGGGAACTGAACTAGTTTCTAAAGCCTACAAGGAGCAAACTGATAAAGGATGATCACTCAATAAATACTCTTCCTAGTTTGAGGAAATCAAGACAAAAGTAATTCAGGAACAGTGAAGACTTCTCTGAGCCATCAAATGTCAATCAACCAAAATTGGGGTGATACAATGACCATATGTGCTCTCGACCGATCAAGGAAAGAATAGGAGGTCATCTTTTGATAACCCTCACAATACCTCGCTTACTCATGCTATGTATATATCCGCTAGTTAGACCTTTGAACTTAATAGTCTTTCTTTCAAAGCCCCCACAAAGGGCACCCCTTGAATGTCAAAATGATAATTCAAAAGAGAAACAACCAGCAAATAGCAACCAACAAATGCAGCCTTTTGATCGAACTACGGCATGACCTGATCCCTATTTGGGTACATAGGCAGCCTGAAATCAGGTTCGGTCATAATACAGCAAGTGTCGGTTACAACACAGCAAATGTCCACAATACAAAACAAGCATGTTAAAAAAAAAAAAAAGGGGGTACTTGGTTAGAAAGCAAAGTTGCACCAAATGACAAAAAATGCGAAAGCTGGTTCCATCCCAAACTGAACAAACATCATAGGATGTCCTATTCTTGTTGAAATAGAAATTTTGAACCTTATCTCGTTTCTAACCAAACCATGTTTCGTCCTAAACATTAAGCCTTCCTTGATCTTTGAAAGAACTTGACCATTGATGGTTAGTAGCACTCACCTCTATATGTCATCAGGCAATGATGAGAGAAGACTAGAGAAGTATCAAGAGAAAGGAGCAGACAATGGGAAAATGCAAAGCTTGTATACTCAGTCCTAGTGAAAACCTGAAAAGGCCCAGGGGCAAAAGATGAAAAAATAATAATACATGCTTTGCAGACATCCATCCCAGCAAATGCAGATCTTCTACATGGATGATCAAACACAGCATAATCATTTAATGTAAAGAAACCTAGCTAGGTATCCCAATGCAAGCAATCTCAGACACGGTCAGTCCAGTGGTCAATTATTCGTCTACCACCAAACCACATGTCATTCAGTCCATCAGTCTTCCCAACAGGTCTGTCACATCTCTTGTCAGTCAATCAATTGATCTTTTTATCAAGTCATCATCAATCAGTCAGATTTCACTCCCCAATATAGTCAGCTCAAAGTTAGCTACTCATTTCCGCTAGCACAAAAGGAGCAGTGAAACCAGGGCAGAGCAAAGTCAGCAAACTATCCAGGGTAACACAGATGTTGAAGACCAGTACATCCCGGGAGACAAATACATACAGTTGAATCATCCAAGCCGAGGGGCATGTCAAATCCATCAGGCTATGTATGCAGAGAGGCATAGATTTTGTGCAGTGGCTTAGAGCCACGACTCTCGTTCCCACATTCGATTTCATCTTGCTTCACAATCTTGAATTCTTACTCACTCTTATCAGCTATCAATTCAAATTCATCCTCAGTTAGGCAATCAGGCGGTTGTCTATAGCATTGCATCCTATCTCCGTGAAGTAGTCGGGCGGCTATCTTTACCCTCTTTATCCTTGTCGATCATTTGGGCGGATGTTTATAATATCGCACCCCTTTCACTATTAAAGCGACACTGGAACGGTCATGATGTGGCTAGATTTCAGTTGCGGCCTCTTGTGAAGTCTATTCCTGCTTGACTAACTCACTGTTAAAAGAGTATTGTCATGTTTATGTGATCGAACATTAGTTACGGCCTTGGGGATGTTAGTTTTACACCCATCACCTTCATTTTTGCATTTATCATCTTATTCCTGCTTGACTAACTCACTATTAAAGGAGTACTGTCATGTTTGTATGATTGAACATCAGTTACGGCCTCGGGGTTGTTAGTTTTATACTCATCACCTTCATTTTTGCATTTATCATCTTATTCCTGCTTGACTAACTCACTGTTAAAGGAGTACTGCTATGTTTGTGTGATCGAACATCAGCTTCAGTCTCAGGGATGTTAGTTTTATACCCATCACCTTCATTTTTGCATTTATCATCTTATTCTTTCTTGACTAA
The DNA here is from genome assembly GCA_015143295.1 of Tetracentron sinense. Taxonomy (NCBI): domain Eukaryota; kingdom Viridiplantae; phylum Streptophyta; class Magnoliopsida; order Trochodendrales; family Trochodendraceae; genus Tetracentron; species Tetracentron sinense. The sequence continues at coordinate 34,324,392 of CM026565.1, forward strand.
CTCACTGTTAAAGAAATATTGTCATGTTTGTGTGATCGAACATCAGTAACAGCCTCGGGGATGTTAGTTTTACACCCATCACCTTCATTTTTGCATTTATCATCTTATTCCTGCTTGACTAACTCACTGTTAAAAGAGTACTGTTATGTTTGTGTGATTGAACATCAGTTACGGCCTCGGGGATGTTATTTTTATACCCATCACCTTCATTTTTGCATGTATCATCTCATTCCTGCTTGACTAACTCACTATTAAAGGAGTACTGTCATGTTTGTGTGATCGAACATCAGTTACGACATCGGGGATGTTAGTTTTGCACCCATCACCTTCATTTTTGCATTTATCATCTTATTTTCTGCTTGACTAACTCACTGCTAAAGGAGTACTGTCACGTTTGTGTGATCGAACATCAGTTACGGCTTTCAGTGATGCTAAACCTCGTCTCTGGTGAAACGATTGTATGATCAACCTTCACCTTGCTTCCTCTTCAGTGTAACGGTTGTATGATCAACCCTCACCTCACTTATTCTTCGATGAAACGGTTGTGTGATCAACCCACACAACCCTCACCTCGATTACTCTTCGGTGAAATGGTTGTATGATCAACATTCACCTCACCACATCTTCGGTGAAACGGTTGTGTGATCAACCCTCACCTTGCCTAACCTTCGGTGAAGTGGTTGTAAGCACCCTATTTTTGCACCCCCTATCCCTCTTCCCACTTCTTCAAATGCTCCAAGGTTTACCCAAGCCCAAGCCCATTTGGCCAAACTTGTACCCAAACAACTCAATCAAGCCCAATTACTTAATTCCATTACCCAAGCCCAAGTAGCCAAGCCTAATTACCCAATTGTCTTAGGCAAAACTCAATTGCTTTAGTGAAAGCCTAATTACCATAGCCCAAGCCCAATTGTCATAGTTAAAGTCCAATAACCATAACCCATGACCCATCTACTAACAACCCATGATCCATAAGGTCTAGTCCACATACCCACATCCATTCAACCCATATTCAAGACCCACTAACCCAAGTCCACTTTCCACTTTCCTACAAAAGACCTTTTATTTTTTCTTCAAACCCCAAATAGCCCCATTTTTATGTTTACACACCTTTTTGACCACCCAATCATCTCTCACCAAGTACACACCTTTTTGACTAACCAATCACCTCCCATACTCTCTTACACCTCTTACAACTCATTCTTACACCTCTTACAAAATAATTAATTCTCTTACACTCCTTTTGACCACCCAATCACTTCTCATCAAGTACATACCTTTTTTATTACCCAATCACCAACCACATCAATTTTAACCAACCAATTACCTCCCTTCTTCTCACCCAACCCTCTATTAATCACCAAATTGCCACAACCCCTTGAAACCTCTATAAATACAAGACCCTCACAAGCCATTTCTACCATCTCCAAAATCTCAAGTGGAAACCCTAGCTCTTCCTCCTCTCACCCCTTTTATTTCTTTTTAGCCTTGAAGAAAGTTAGAAGAAGCCAAGGTTTAGAGTGTGTAGAGAATTCTCGGAGTAAAAGCCTAGAGTTCTTCACTAACTCTCTTCCTTTGTGGACTCTAAAAACTCATCACCTCTTGGAGCATTGGAGAAGTAGTCTTGGAGGAGTAGGCACTTTTCCTTTTATTCTTTATCTTCTTCTTTAGTTCATATCTTTTTTTTATATTTGTAGTCCTCTTCTAGAATAATTTGGGAAGACCTTTCTTTTCTCAAGTTTAGTTGGGTCTCTCTACACCAATCTAATGGTGTAGAGGGATCCCACCTCAAAAGAAAGGAGATGTTTTTTTCTCTCGTGTAAATATTTTTTTCTTTCATATGTACCCACTAGTGTGGATATGGGTAGACCCATAGAGAATAGAAGCTAAAGCTATACCTCTCTTTTTATTTTGTTTTTTCATTTTGATTCTAGTCCTACTTCTAGAATCATTTGAGAAACTCATCATCACTCTAATTTTCACAATTGAATCTCATTACATCGTTCATAATGGTGTAAAGGGACTACATTAGAGAGGAGATGATGAGTTTTCATTTTCTTCACTTATCACTTTTTCATTTCTTTCTTTTTTCTTCATGTTCTATTTTGAATGGATAAATGATGACTTAAGGACCTAGGGACTTAAAGAGGACTTTATCCAAAATGCCTCATATCAAAGACAATGGTATTTGATTTATTATCAACACCAATCCAACAAAATAGGTGTTGGCAATAGACCATTTACTATTCACAATGCACACCCCTCTTTATGTCCTAAAAACAATCTTTTAGCCTAACTTTTCCTTAGCATTTCTCTTGAATTAAATTTGACTTTAGTTAAGTTTGCCAAAATCTCACCTATATGAAAATCCAAAAAAAAAAAACATGATAAAATCTCAAAATACCAAAAAAATCTAAAAATACCAAAAGACCAAAAACATGCTTGCTAGATCTTGGTTAGCCTACTCAACCATGGTTAACACCCTTCTAACCGCGGTTAGACCTAGACCTTGCACTTGACCAACCCGGTCAACTAAACCCTAGCCCCTAGGCTAGACCCTTGACCACCTTATGCACACACACACGCACCCTTAGCCTTGGCACGGGCTCATGTGCCAGAACTACGCTCGGTCTGATCTCACCCCAATGTGAGTACGTAGGCATCCCAACCTGGGTTCGACCCTAGTCCATCTAGCTTTCTTTCTTTCTTGGATTAGCATTTGATTAAACATTTAGACGTTTTAATTAATATTGAGATTAAATTTGGCTTAAATTTAGGGAGTAGGTAACCATTACAAAATGGGGGTCTTGGGGTGCCTAACACCTTCCCCATGACTTAATCGAACCGCTTACCCTAACTCTAATAAATCATTTGCCTTATCCAAATCAATCCGGGACCTATCCCTAAGAATGAATAGGTGGCGACTCTTAGTCAAACCACAAATGTGAAAGTGGGTAGAAAAATCCATGCTCACAGCTCTGGCGACTCTGCTGGGGACTGAGGTTCAAGCCGGAACCTAAATCTAAGCCAAATAATCTCAAAATTAATAGAAATACTTAAGTATTTAATTGAATGCTAATTCTTTATATTTCTTGGATGATTCTTGTACAGTGCATTTCATACATGGCATGATAGTGTAACAACCCAATACCCATTAGACAGGCTTATTACGCTCACGGCTGCTGGATGACTATCCTCAGTGACAGGGGCTTAACAGCCTTGGAGGTCCGCGGAACTTTGCCTGTTGGGTGACTATCCTCAGGAAACGGTTCTGAACGCTCCCGCTTACACCAATCGTCCCTTTTTAGGGAGTCGCATATACGGTGTTAAGTGATCCCTCATCTTTTAGGAACACCTTGCATTACCCCTGCATGCATACATATAGACTAGGCTAGGTATAGCTTACAAGCAGCCCACCCGGAGGTATATGCTAAAGCCTAACCTGCTTGTACTCTATACCTGTCCCCCAACCATGGTTGAATATCAAGGTACTCTATCCAGATAAACACCCATCCAGGGGGCATGTACTGAGCCTTTTGTGATGCTTGTAATAAAATACACCTCACCCTGCATCTCAACATAGCATATGGGGTTCAAATCCCAAGTAGATAGGTATTCGCCAGACCTATCCTCAACTTTGACCTGATAGGCCATCGGTTCCTAATAACTCGGGTTAAAGCATGTCGGACTTCCGTCCGTCTTCCCTATCGGATCACATATGCCTTGTCACACCCAATAAAAAATATCAAAAAAAAAAAATCAAAAAATCCTCCCTCTTACATGTCATATTAAGCTTCCAGGCTAGGGGCATTATCTCTATGTCAATTAGACTGTGCATCTTACCTCATTCTTATCTATTCCAACTCTTACTCCACACCTCCCATCTTTTCAGGAGTGGACCCTAAGTCAAGCACGTATCAGAAAAACAAAATCAGTTGATACCTGATCAACCAATTGCAACATGGATCCCCGAGACGGCCAAGAGACAGATCCTGACACCCCGAGATCACAACCTCAAGTCCCGGATTTTGAAGCAAGGTTAACAGAAAATGCCCGGAGCATTGAAAACTTGACAAACATTGTCCAAGATTTCATGCGGGCAGTGACTCATGCCCTCTCTTCCTCCAACTCCCTACCGGTCGAGGCAGCAAGGCCATCACAACTAGTCCCACCATCTACTGCCAACCCTATCACATCACAACCCACCATCAACATCACACCACAACCTGTTCAACCATTACTCGCCCTCAACATCCCTTCAACATCAAACCAACAGCAGCTGGAATCCACCTTTAACATCCCTCCTCCACCAATCCAACCCCAACCTACTCACCATATCTCACTACCCATCATTAACCAGTACGAGGAAGAAGAGGCTAGGGGCGGTGAACCTCATACGGGGTCCGCCCATGTATCTTCAAGCACTGCCCAAATCCCGGATGCCTACCGGGAGAGGATCGAGAAACTAGAAGAGCTGATAAAACAAAATCAGGGATCCCGCAAGTTCACAAATTTCAGAGATATGTGCATACATCCTGGAATTCAAATGCCAAAGGACTTTAAGATTCCCGACTTCGAAAAATACAGTGGGAAAGGTTGTCCGGAGACACATCTGAGGGCATACCGTGGAGAATTGTTTCAGCTTGAACACGGGGACAAACTGCTGGTTCAGTTGTTTCAGAAGAGCTTAAAGGGGCCCGCACTACAATGGTTCACCAAGCTGGACCCTAACAGAGTTCAGACATGGGAAGATCTCTGTGAGACATTTATCGCCCAATACTCATACAATGTGGATCTGGTTCCACAGAGAGCGGACCTGGAGAGAATGTCCCAGAGGGACAATGAAACCTTCATCGAATACTCAGTTCGATGGAGGGAAATGGCTGGAAAAATGACTACCCCTCTACCGGAAGAAGAATTGGTAACAACATTCCTCCGCACCCTTAAGCATCCGCTCAAAACTCTCCTGGCGGCACAACCGATCTCCGACTTTAGCACCATGGCCAAATGTGGTGCCCGGATTGAAGCAACAATGGATGACATAGGGGCATTCGATATGTTCCAGGGTTCGAAAGGTGCATCCTCTTCTCGTGCTCCCTTACCTCCGAGAAAGGATAACAGAAGAAGAGAAAATGATGGACAAATGGTTGCAGCCATACGAGTCCCTAACTTGCCCCAACAACCTCGGCAGCCTCAGCAAGCTCAACAAAACCAGGGAAAACTCCTCTCCCACCAAATGACATTTGAACAAAGGAAAAATCGGGCGTTCACACCGATCCCGTATTCTTTGTCGGCACTCCTCCCATTTCTGTTGGGCAAGAAGCTTATTACACTGAAGGAGCCTCAACCTCCACCAGTTAACCTTCCAAAGGGATACAGGCCGGAGCAGCATTGTGGATATCATCAATCACCGGGGCATCCTACAGATCGGTGCTATGACCTAAGGCATGCTGTCCAGGACCTATTAGAGACAGAAGCAATTTGCTTTGCACCAGGGAACACCGACATCACCCAAGTCCCTTTGCCTAATCATGCTACTCCTGGGAATTAAGGCGCATCAGCCGGAAGCCCTTACAGTCGAATTTTGAGCAAACTCTATGTTTGTCGTGTCTCTGCTTCATTTTATTATCAATGTCTTGCAGTCGGCCAGTGTCATTCCTGTCGTCCAGTCCAAGTCAGTCAAGTGGCCTGTGGCCTTTTGCGTCATTTTGGTTTACATCGAGTCTGTTCACCCTTTTATGCAATTTAATGAAATGACACTTTTAAATCAAATTTCTACTGTGCTCTGAGATGCTTAATTGGGAATTAAACTAGTTTCTAATGCCTATAAGGGACAATGTAATAGCAGAAGGTTGATCATTCAATGGAAATCATAGTGTTCAAATCAATAGATACTCCCTCAAGACTGAATGAACCAAAGCAAGAGCAATACAGGGGCAATGAAGATCTCTTTGAGCCATCAAATTCCATTCAACTGAAAGGAGAACGATGCAATGAACGTACATGCTCTTGACCAATTAAGGAAATGATAAGAGGCCATCTTTTGATAAACCTCACTATACCTCGCTTACCCATGCTATATATATCCGCTAGTTAGACATTTGAGCCTAATAGCCTTTCTTTCAAAACCCACACATGGGCACCCCGTGAAAGTCAAAAGAACAATACAAGAGGAACAACCAGCAAAAAACAACAACAGAGTGGCTTTTTAGCCGAACTACGTCATGACCTGATCCCTATTTGGGTACGTAGGCAGCCTGAAATCAGGTTCGGTCATAACACAGCAAATGACAACAATACAAGGCAAAAAAAAAAAAAAAAAAAGTACTTGGTCAACAGCAAAGCAAAGCTTCACCAAAGGACAGGGCATACAGAAGCTGGTTCCACCCCGACACTGAACAAGTATCATAGGGTGCCCTACCCTTGCTGAAACAATAAATTTGAACCATATCTTGTTTCTAGCCAAACCACGTTTCGTCCTAAACATTAAGCCTCATTGATCTTTGAAAGGAATTGAGCATAAACGTTCAAAAGCATTCGTCCTCATTGTTCGACAGGCGATGATGAGAGAAGACTGGAGAATTATCAGAGAAATGCTCAAGAACAGATGAGAAGATGCAAAGCTTGTATACCTAGTCCTGGAGAAAATCCAAAAAGGTCCAGGAGCAAAAAAGGGACAAAAATCAAAATATGCAATCCAGTTCCGGTGAAAAGTTGAGCAAAATAAGGAAGCATAGTCAATATAAGTTTGGGCATTGATCAATCAGGAGGAAATACAGATCTACTCCAAAGATGATCAACCACAGCTTAATCATTTTACCTAAAGGCAAAGGAATCTAGCTAGGTCTCCCATTGCAGGCAATCTCAGGCACACTGTCAAATGGTCGATTTCATTATAAGCAGTCTGCTGGTCAACTGTCAATCTACCGTCAAACCACTAGTCAGTCAATCCATCAATCTTTTAAGTTGTTCGCATCACCTGTCAGTCAATCCATCAGTCTTTTATCGAGTCGTTTGCATTCATAATCAGTCAAAGTCCATTCCCCAGTAGAGTCAGCTCAAAGTCGACTGTTCACTCTCGCTGGTGCAAGGAAAACACTGGAACCATGGCAATGCAAAGTCAGTAGAATATCCTGGATGTCACAGATGTTTGAAAAAGATCAGTACACCTTGGGGGCAAGTACCAATAATTAGACCATCTGAGCCGGGGGCAATCCAGTTCAGCAGGTCGGATGTATACAGAGAGGCAAAGATACGTGCAATGGCTCAGGGTCACAACTCTCACTCCCTCATGTCCAATTCATTCAAATTTTCAAACTCATTGTCATACTCTCTAGAAATCTTGCTTATTCTTATTAGCAACCTATTTCGATCTCTCCAGGTGAAGCAGTCGGGCGGCTGTCTTTATCCTCCTTATCTTGCTTTCCAGTCAGGCAATGGGGCCGTTGTCTGCACTGTATTGCATTCCCTTTCAGTGAGACAATCGGGCGGTTGTCTACACTATATTGGCTTGCTACCAGGCGAAGTAGTCGGGCGGCTGTCTTTACCCTCTTTATCTTGCTACCCAGTCAGACAATGGGGCCGTTGTCTGTACTGTGTTGTATTCTCCTTTAGTGAGACAATTGGGCGATTGTCTACACTATCTTGGCTTGCTACCAGGTGAAGCAGTCGGGCGGCTGTCTTTACCCTCCTTATCTTGCTACCCAGTCAGACAATGGGGCCGTTGCCTGTACTGTGTTGTATTCTCCTTCAGTGAGACAATCGGGCGATTGTCTACACTATCTTGGCTTGCTACCAGGTGAAGCAGTCGGGCGACTGTCTTTACCCTCTTTATCTTGCTACCCAGTCAGACAATGGGGCCGTTGTCTGTACTGTGTTGTATTCTCCTTTAGTGAGACAATTGGGCGATTGTCTACACTATCTTGGCTTGCTACCAGGTGAAGCAGTCGGGCGGCTGTCTTTACCCTCCTTATCTTGCTACCCAGTCAGACAATGGGGCCGTTGCCTGTACTGTGTTGTATTCTCCTTCAGTGAGACAATCGGGCGATTGTCTACACTATCTTGGCTTGCTACCAGGTGAAGCAGTCGGGCGGCTGTCTTTACCCTCCTTATCTTGCTACCCAGTCAGACAATGGGGCCGTTGCCTGTACTGTGTTGTATTCCCCTTCAGTGAGACAATCGGGCGATTGTCTACACTATATTGGCTTGCTACCAAGCGAAGCAGTCAGGCGGCTGTCTTTACCCTCCTTATCTTGTTACCCAGTCAGGCAATGGGGCCGTTGTCTGCACTATGTCGCATTCCCCTTCAGTGAGACAATCCGGCAATTGTCTACACTATCTTAGCTTGCTACCAGGTGAAGCAGTCGGGCGGCTGTCTTTATCCTTATTTATCCTTGTCAGACAATCGGGCGGTTGTCTACTGGTTTGCTTCCCTTTCACTAATCAAGGAGTATACTGTCACGGTTGTGTGACCGGGTGTCAGTTGCGGCCTCCAGTGAAGTTCTTCTTGCTCTACTAGCTCACTAATCAAGGGGTATGCGGATGCGGTCGTGTGACCGGGTGTCGTTTACAGCCTCCAGTGACGCTAATCTTGCACCCATCATTGCTTTGATTCATTTTCGGTGGATGGTTGTGTTATCAACTTTCACCTCATTTCCGATGAAATGGTTGTGTAATCAACCTTCACCTCGTCTCCGGTGGAATGGTTGTGTGATCAACCTTCACCTCGTCTCTGGTGGAATGGTTGTGTGATCAACCTTCACCTCATCTGCGGTGGAATGGTTGTGTGATCAACTTTCATTTCATCTCTGGTGAAATGGTTGTGTGATCAACCATCACCCTATCTCCGTTGAAGCGGATACATGTTCACTCCTCTCATCCATCATGCATCTCCAGCACTCCACATTTTTGTCTTGGCAAACTTAACTTAGTTTCAAGTTAGTTCATTATCATTTCTTATATTTTTCCAAGTTTCGCAGGTTTTACTGTGCAAAAATAGTGGTGATTTCAGTCTTTGTCGTTCGCTTGCCCGCACCCTTCGACAAAGAGGGGCAGCTGTAAGCACCCTATTTTTGCACCCCCTATCCCTCTTCCCACTTCTTCAAATGCTCCAAGGTTTACCCAAGCCCAAGCCCATTTGGCCAAACTTGTACCCAAACAACTCAATCAAGCCCAATTACTTAATTCCATTACCCAAGCCCAAGTAGCCAAGCCTAATTACCCAATTGTCTTAGGCAAAACTCAATTGCTTTAGTGAAAGCCTAATTACCATAGCCCAAGCCCAATTGTCATAGTTAAAGTCCAATAACCATAACCCATGACCCATCTACTAACAACCCATGATCCATAAGGTCTAGTCCACATACCCACATCCATTCAACCCATATTCAAGACCCACTAACCCAAGTCCACTTTCCACTTTCCTACAAAAGACCTTTTATTTTTTCTTCAAACCCCAAATAGCCCCATTTTTATGTTTACACACCTTTTTGACCACCCAATCATCTCTCACCAAGTACACACCTTTTTGACTAACCAATCACCTCCCATACTCTCTTACACCTCTTACAACTCATTCTTACACCTCTTACAAAATAATTAATTCTCTTACACTCCTTTTGACCACCCAATCACTTCTCATCAAGTACATACCTTTTTTATTACCCAATCACCAACCACATCAATTTTAACCAACCAATTACCTCCCTTCTTCTCACCCAACCCTCTATTAATCACCAAATTGCCACAACCCCTTGAAACCTCTATAAATACAAGACCCTCACAAGCCATTTCTACCATCTCCAAAATCTCAAGTGGAAACCCTAGCTCTTCCTCCTCTCACCCCTTTTATTTCTTTTTAGCCTTGAAGAAAGTTAGAAGAAGCCAAGGTTTAGAGTGTGTAGAGAATTCTCGGAGTAAAAGCCTAGAGTTCTTCACTAACTCTCTTCCTTTGTGGACTCTAAAAACTCATCACCTCTTGGAGCATTGGAGAAGTAGTCTTGGAGGAGTAGGCACTTTTCCTTTTATTCTTTATCTTCTTCTTTAGTTCATATCTTTTTTTATATTTGTAGTCCTCTTCTAGAATAATTTGGGAAGACCTTTCTTTTCTCAAGTTTAGTTGGGTCTCTCTACACCAATCTAATGGTGTAGAGGGATCCCACCTCAAAAGAAAGGAGATGTTTTTTTCTCTCGTGTAAATATTTCTTTCTTTCATATGTACCCACTAGTGTGGATATGGGTAGGCCCATAGAGAGTGGAAGCTAAAGCTATACCTCTCTTTTTTATTTTGTTTCTTCATTTTGATTCTAGTCCTTCTTCTAGAATCATTTGGGAAACTCATCATCACTCTAATTTTCACAATTGAATCTCATTACATCGTTCATAATGGTGTAAAGGGACTACATTAGAGAGGAGATGATGAGTTTTCATTTTCTTCACTTATCACTTTTTCATTTCTTTCTTTTTTCTTCATGTTCTATTTTGAATGGATAAATGATGACTTAAGGACCTAGGGACTTAAAGAGGACTTTATCCAAAATGCCTCATATCAAAGACAATGGTATTTGATTTATTATCAACACCAATCCAACAAAATAGGTGTTGGCAATAGACCATTTACTATTCACAATGCACACCCCTCTTTATGTCCTAAAAACAATCTTTTAGCCTAACTTTTCCTTAGCATTTCTCTTGAATTAAATTTGACTTTAGTTAAGTTTGCCAAAATCTCACCTATATGAAAATCCAAAAAAAAAAAACATGATAAAATCTCAAAATACCAAAAAAATCTAAAAATACCAAAAGACCAAAAACATGCTTGCTAGATCTTGGTTAGCCTACTCAACCATGGTTAACACCCTTCTAACCGCGGTTAGACCTAGACCTTGCACTTGACCAACCCGGTCAACTAAACCCTAGCCCCTAGGCTAGACCCTTGACCACCTTATGCACACACACACGCACCCTTAGCCTTGGCACGGGCTCATGTGCCAGAACTACGCTCGGTCTGATCTCACCCCAATGTGAGTACGTAGGCATCCCAACCTGGGTTCGACCCTAGTCCATCTAGCTTTCTTTCTTTCTTGGATTAGCATTTGATTAAACATTTAGACGTTTTAATTAATATTGAGATTAAATTTGGCTTAAATTTAGGGAGTAGGTAACCATTACAAAATGGGGGTCTTGGGGTGCCTAACACCTTCCCCATGACTTAATCGAACCGCTTACCCTAACTCTAATAAATCATTTGCCTTATCCAAATCAATCCGGGACCTATCCCTAAGAATGAATAGGTGGCGACTCTTAGTCAAACCACAAATGTGAAAGTGGGTAGAAAAATCCATGCTCACAGTGGTTGTGTGGCCAACCCTCGCCTCATACTTATCTATCATGTCTTGCTTGCTCAGGTGTGAAAATTGGTTGATTCCAGTCTTTGTCATTCAATTATCAAGCTCGGCATTCTCCGAAAAAAGAGGGGCAGCTGTCAACACTCCATTTTTACACCCCCCTTAGCCATGGTTAATTCAAACCTAAACCCTAGGTCTAAATCATAGGTAAGCCCTTAACCATAAGACTAAACCTTAAGCCTAAACTCTAGGTAGCCCTAGCCTAACCTTAGTGAGCCCTAGGAATACTCAAGCCCTTAAGGCTAAAACCCATAGGCAGAACAGCCTGGGCCCAAACATGGGCCCAAGACCCATCCCCCTACCCGAGCAGGGGTGCCTAGCCCTTTAAAATTCAAATTTCTCTAAGTGTCGGTAGTCCTATTACCGACATTCATTTTTTCTGTGCAATTGGTAATGGCAGTAAAGCCATTACCGTCAGTACTAACTTTGCGTGTTTGCAGCATCTGCATCCACCCCTACACCACCTACCACCCCCTGCACCTCCAGAACCCCTCTCCACGCGCCTGACCACCTCCAGGAGACCACTCCATGGCCTAAGACCTCCATCCACCACCATCCTTATCCCCATCATATCCCTAACCTTCTGCCTTTAAAGCCAGGCTCCACCCCACTGCAAATCCCAAGCCAAATAACCCCGTAGGGAATCCTAATAGTCTTCAAACTCCCTAGAGGCTTCAGCCCTCCAAAATCTCTCAAAATCTGAAGGACCAATCCCTGTCGCACCACCGCGAAGCCACCGCCCTCCGCCGCCTGTGCAAGCGAACCAGTAGAATAGGGAATCTCCCTACCCACTCTCTTCTTGCTCTTGAGCCCCTTGTAAACCCCTAGTCCAGTTCCAGGGGGTTTGGCTCCTTAGTTACAGCATAGGGAGGGGTTCCCTGCCTCCTCCATAGGCAGTGGAATCCCCATTGAACTCCCCACACTTCACACAATGTGCACAGACTGTTACACCCCTCTACAAAGCTTCTTGGGGGTCCTCAAGTCATGAGGAACCCCTTGGTCACACAGTAGAACAACCCCAGTAGCTGATTTTCCATCTTCTGAAAATTCGACAGTGTCGGTAGAATAATTACCGACACCGTGGGCAGTTTTTGGGCATAGGTTGAAGACTATGGTAGGTGAGGCCCTGATCCATTCCAGGGCCTGTTTTGGATCCATGGGAATCCCCTATATCATCCTTGAGCTTCCTATGCCCTGAGGATCAGCTTAACTAAAGTTAAAAAGCATGAAAATAATATTGTGCATAATGTCAGCAATTCCAGTGCTGACATTATGTTGTTTCTCGAATCAACGATATCAAGGCTGTTGTGGGCCTCCTTTGAACCAAGCTCAGTGCCCATTACAGGCCGGCCCAGGACACGTGGCTATATATCTACACTCTCCCCAAGGCCCACCATCCCACAGGGCATCCCTCTGAGCTTCCCCATTGTCAGCCAAACTGCTATTCTGGGAAAACCAGAATTGGCGGTGATAGGTTTGCCGACATTCCCATCTTTCACTATAATGAACTATAATGGGAATGACAGTAAACTAGTTACCGCAATTCCATTGTTTTGCTTAAACAGCAGTCGGGCCCAACGCCCAGACCCAAATCAAAGCCCACTGAGGCCCTAACATGTGTGCCAAGCCCATTTGAACTCTACTCTTGCTTTTAACTGGGGTTAGTCCAACCCCGGTTAATGTTTAACTCTAGTTAAGCTTGCAACATGTTTAAATTCACATAAAATCATTAAAAAAATACAAAAAAAATATAAAAAATCAAAAGACAAAAAACATTGATTTTGTCATCCTCTTCTTGACCATACTTGGTCCTTAACCATGATTAACTCAACATTTGATAGTTAACCATGGTTAGCTTGCACATATCCCTAAAATCACATAAAATCACAAAAGAACCAAAAGAAGCCCGAAATCCCAAAAAATGACTTTATAGATTTTTCAGGGTTAGTCCCTAACCCTTGTTACTTCCTTCTAGCCATGGTTAGACTTTACCCTTACGCACTTCACCTCCCCGGTCAAGTAAACTCTAGCCCTCCGAGCTAGACCCCTGACGACCCTATGCACACACACACTACCCCTAGCCTTGGCACGGGCTCATGTGCCAAAACTACGCTCGGTCTAATCTCACTCCTATATGAGTACGTAGGCAACCCTACTCGGGTTCAACCCTAGTCATCTAGTTTTTTCTTTTTTTTGAATTAGCACTCGCTTAAATACTTTGAATATTTTAATTAAACTTTGAGATTATAATTGAGTTAAGTTTAGGAAGTAGGTAACCGTTATAAAACGGGGGTCCTGGGATGCCTAACAATTTCCCCAAGGCTTAATCGAACCGCTTACCCTAAATCTGATCAGATCATTTGTCTTATCCAAATAGACAAATACCCAGGACCTATCCCTAAGAAAGAATAGGTGGCGGCTTTCAGTCAAACACAAACCTCTATGTGAGAGTGTGGTAAAAATTCATGCTCACACCACCCATAGGATATGTTTTGTGTAATTTTAGTGGACTTTGCCCCCTCATTGTACCCAAAAAAGAAAAAATAGCTGTCAGTTTCGTCTGAATTTTTTTCCATAGGACGACTATGCTCACTAGAGTTGTTGTAGCATTCGTTTGGAGTATACAAAGGTTTGTTTGTTTGTTTTGGTTAAGAGGTAATATACAACACACAGACCAACAAAACACTCAGTTTCGTCCGATTTTTTTTCCGTAGGACGAATATGCTCACTAGAGTTGTCGTAGCATTCCCTTGGTGTATATAAAGGCTTGTTTGTTTGTTTGTTTGTTTTTTTGGTTCAGAGGTAATATACAACACACAGGCCAACAAAACACACGGACCGCATTTGGAATACTTACAAAGTTTTCGACAGCCACTCTTTAAGAGAGATTGGAGGTACGATTAAATAAAAATGAGAGAGAATGGTGATATAAAAGAATAAATAAATAATGGTTCTAACCGTGAGATTATTATATCTAATCCTCACTAACCGTGAGATTATTAGTCATATATTATAATAAGTCACCTTGTTTTTCCTCATGGTTTCAGGTCAATCCAACCAACATATCAGTCTCTTATAAAGTTTTTATGATTATAGAACATAAGTCAGATTGATAAATAATTATTCTATGGATTATCTTGATTCGTAAGATTCAACAGGGTGATTAATGAATGTGATTCAGTGATACATGTTTCTATGTGATCGTAGCATGCACTCCGGTTGACGAAGGCCGGCAGTTCACATGCCAACTTGACGATTAGAAATTGCAAATAAATAATTGATAATCCATTCTAACAGACGGGGTTTATTTAATTAATAATAATTAAAAATATTGATTAATTTAATCTTGGTATGACAAATTTTTCAAAGGGTTTGCCCAAACAAGTAGAACCAATTAAGGATTAGAATATATCTTACATACATCATGTCTTAACACTGCCTACCTAATATGATAAATACAAGGTACCCCCACCTCTTGTCCTGTATAATTATAAGTCATCCCCACAAGCTTTGATTATATTGGTATTTTGAGCTTTGGAATGAACGGGTAGACGGGTGTGGCCAATCTGAGCTCTCCTATGTTGACCCCATGTTTTGAAAGGCGACAACGGATTTTCTTTCGCAGATGCCTAAGTATTACACTCCGGCATAACCTTATTACTCGCCTGTGTCGAGAAATAAAGAAGAATTAAACAAATGTGAGAAATTTTAAATGACCTTTGATATTGATTTATATCCTTATTGCTTGTCACACTTGTCAAGTGAAGAGGCAATGCCCAAGTATAATACTCCGCATTAACCATAGAAAATATGTATATATATATATATATTAAAGAGACTTATTTGTAAAGGTGACTCCACCTAATATACTCTGGCAAGGTGGTTGCTGGTTGGGATGATTTGATAGAACCTGGCAAAGTCCAGAGGCCTGAGAACCATGTGTGGTTAAGGGTATTTGTCTTTGGAAATTGGAAGGGTCACCATTCTCTCCGTTCACCGTAGGACACGTCTTTTAATGCATAGCTGTTTAGGGGTATATGGACCCTTTATATTGGTGGAATAGACAATAAGGTGACATTGATGGATCGTAGTTTGGTTAGTATATGGAAGTGTTGTTAGTCATGACCACTTTAATCACAAGTTACATATGGTCCCTTCTCCGGCCCCTTCCCCCATAACCCCATTTCAATACAATTGACTTCTAAATTCTCTTTCATAATATTCTACGAAAGCAATAGTTCGCTCCAGGAGCAAAGGGTGAATTATTGCTCCTCGCTCTCACAAAACCCCTTCAACTACCCATGAACTCTGGTCAAGACCACGCCAAGCCTCAAGAAGTGGAGGTTTTGAGTTTGATTTACTTTTCCTATTGGTCACCCACAGGGATTTATTCCTACTTACCTGTTAGGGATTAGTCTATTGTTTTAAGAGGCTCAGACACCCTCGTCACCAAAAAACGAAAGAAAGATGGGTGAACCTTATATGTGAGTGAATCTTAACCACAATTAACTAAAAATAATAAGAGATGGAACAGAAATAGGGGCTTCGAGATGCCTCTCCTTGCTCGAGGAGGTGATTATTTTCCATTCTAGCAATTCCAAATTACATGCTATTTTCATGAGTTGGCGCGCATTTTATGTGTGTCGTCCATTGGAGGAGAAATGGACATATCGAAGAAATGTAGCCTAGTGACATTAAATAATACGATAGAACCAATCGGGGTCATCGACCAGCCTTCAATAACTCTCTAGCCGTGCGTATGTCACTTATCAGTCCCCCACGGCGTTTATTAGTGAAACTACCCATGTATTAGTGTTCAGAGGGACCCAATGCCATTGATGGTCCGGTGGCGGGACTTGAGATTATTTGTGGGGCTCAAAGATCAGTAATATAATCTTATTTTGCTGGTCATTTTAAGTGATGGAACAAATTAAACCTTGCTAAAGTTTATTAGATTCATCTACTTTTTACACCAAAACTAGAAATAGTAAAGGTTACTAGAAGTCCACGATAACGGCTACATTTGTCATTATATCAAGATGTGAAATTCTCTATGGTTATAACAGGACTTGTTTGAGTCCGGTTATGTCTAATAGGTCAAAACGTGTCCTTTTTAATACCCTCTAATTGTGGTTAGATTTATTAATTTTTAAGAATTAACCATCTAAACTTGGTTTTTTTAAAAAAAACATTAACTTTAAAAGTTAAAGCAGTTAACCAGAGTTAAAAGAAGGCTTTTGTGTTTGAAATCAGAAGTTCAATTATAACTGTAAGGGATTTCAAGTCCAAGTTTATTCATCTTGCTGCAAAATGAAGTCCATTTTGATCTAGGTTATACTTGAAACCCTATTTCTAATCTTTTTCTTCTATTTTTATTTTTTGTAAGAAAAAAATCTAGGTTAAATCCCCCTCACTAGGAGGGCGGTACTGGGATCAATCCCGTGGAGAGAGATGAGCATTGTTGTTAACTCCACCTAGAACAGATACTAACTCTTACTAACCAGAATGTGAAAAAAAAAAAAAACCCACAGGTGTGTAGAAGTTAATGTTTGGAAACTTAAATACATTTCCTACCAAACTTGGAATCTTTTACGGTTATAACTAGATTTCATGGATTACATTTCAAGTGCTCTTTTAATTCTAATTAATAACTTTAACCTTTTTATATATATATATATATATATATATATATATATATATTAAAAAGTGTTACTAGCCTTACTCTCAATCAAACTCCACTTTGACTATTCCACTTGTCTATTTTGTAATGATTAAACCACTCTCTCACCACACAAATTGTTAGTAGAATGTGAGAATATGTTTTAACTGAAAATAGGGCTTGCATTCCTCTTTTTTTTTTCTTCCTCAAAACCGTAGAGAATTCCAAGTCTTCCTATATTTAAATAGCGATTTTTGAATTTGGTTAGACCTAATTAATGACATTTTCATGTATTAGGTTAACTGTCAAAGCCTTCTTGATCTATAAACTCTAGGATCTTACGTGGACCTGATTCAATGGTGGATCACAGTTGCTTCAATGTATGCCACATATTTATAATCTTCATCTACCAGTAGGAAGTTATCTAAATAGAAGTGCTCATGAGTCATGTCAGGGTGGGAGGAAAGGAAGATGACACCCTTCGGGCCCACCACTGGGTGGGTTCCACCAAATATCTCCTCAACTAGACCATTCTTACCATCTGATACATTGCTGCCTATAGTCTTCGATTTATCAATGGTGCGATTATTTATTTTAAGAACTATGCCGCAAATTTTTGGTTGAAATGATATCATGAAACTAACACACAAGACCTGCTTACTTGTAATCTAGAGAAGACCATGGACGGGCAGGATTTCCTTATGGGGGCGGGCTAATTGTGGGGGGGGGGGGGGGGGGGGGGTGTTCGGATTTATTTTATTATTATTTTTTGATAGGCTCTAATCATTTATTTATCTATCTAGGTTAGGGATTAGGGAGAGTTAGCACTCAACAGTCACACCATGAATCAAACACAAGTCCTGAGCCATCTTTTCTAACTTTATTTGTAAATATTTATTTTAAGCTAGGGTGGCTGCGGGTGCGGGTGCAGGTGCTCTCGTTACCCTTGGTTAGGTCATCTTAAATTAAATAATGCAGTATAAACCTTTCTTTTTTTCCTTTTTTTTTTTAATTTGATTTGGGTTTTGGAGGCAACTGCCCCCTTACCTAGGCCTATGCCCCTTAAATTAAATAGAATACGTATAAAATTAGTTCTCAAAAGTTTGGGGACTAAAGCATCCCATCCCCTTGGGTTCACCCCTGTTTCTAGGCTAGGCTACGCCCATATATATATATATGTGTGGGAAATGCTAACGACCACTCAATTTGTGAAATTGTTAATGACCATTAAGAATTTTTTTATAAGGGACAATTCATTAAATAAGAGAGAGAAAAGTCAAATTGTATTTATTCTTTCCTGTATTTAATGATTGGTTTCTTATGAAAAGATTAAAATACCCTTACTTTAGTAACCC
The DNA here is from genome assembly GCA_015143295.1 of Tetracentron sinense. Taxonomy (NCBI): domain Eukaryota; kingdom Viridiplantae; phylum Streptophyta; class Magnoliopsida; order Trochodendrales; family Trochodendraceae; genus Tetracentron; species Tetracentron sinense. Next base: position 34,342,811 of record CM026565.1, read on the forward strand.
TGGCCGATGTTGCTCCGTCAATGAGTGCATGGACCTTGCATCAAGGTGGAAGTATTTCTTGATTATATAATTGAGGGAAGTAATTTAAAACTCTCGATAATAGGTACAATCGAGAATTCGAGCCGCTCGACTGAAAATTCAATGGTGTTAAACATCAAGCGGAGCCCACATTTAATGTACGCGCTCCTTGGTGCTGTTGGATTTTCTATTGTAGAGTTTTAAAACACTCTCCAATAATTAAAGATTAATATAATCGCCGCCTATATCGTCCAAGTAGTTAGTAGACTCATCATTTTGACTCGTACTGTCCATCGACTAATCATCTCTTGATTGTCTATAGCCAATTTTTTTTTATTTAAATACAACAAAGAATGTGGTTCGATTGGGTGGTTAGGATAATAAAATTAGTACAATTTCAGGATTAGGGCTGAATCAAGAGGGGCCCATTGATTGAATTGTTAGAATTTGAGGTTTTGGCCACACCGTAAAGAGACATTCTTGCCTTGTTTTTTAGCACTTGGTTAGTCGGGGTTAGTATATGTTCCAAGTGAGAAAAAACTCACGCTTACCTCTCTCTCAAGGGTTCGATCCCACAGGCCTCCCTTCTAATGAGGGGGATAAACTATCGCCGGGCTAGCCCTATGGTGTGTTCCTGCTATTTTTTGACGTTTCACCTTTAGTTCAAAGTTGACTCTAATTAAGTGGGGGTGTTTGGTGACGAACGTTAAGGCCTTCATTGGCTTTATCCACACTAGTTAACACAAGCTGGGAGGGGCGTTTTGATTCGTGCGGTTGTGCAAGCTATTCCTTCTTACATCATGAGCTGTTTTAATCTTCCTAGAAGTTTAATTGACGTGGTGGAGGCGACAATAATTAGATTTTGGTGGAGTCAAGGAGGGGAGCGAAAGATCCACTGGATTTCAAGGAATACATTATGTTTACCAAAGAGCAAGGGAGGAGCTGGTTTTCGAGACCTTCATGCCTTTAACGGGGCTCTTTTAGCCAAACAGGGATGGTGCATTCTGATAGAACCGGACTCATTACGGGCTCGCACGATCAAAGCGTTATATTTTCCAAATTCAAATTTTCTATTGGCTAAAGTGGGGGGTCATCCCTCATGGGGTTGGAGGAGCCTGATTGCAGGAAGGGAGGTTCTAAAGCTAGGCCTAAGATGGCAAATAGGCAATGGAGAATCAGTAAGAGTTTGGTATGATCCATGGGTTTGGTATGATCCAACTCAACCAAATTTCAGACCTCTTCCTTTACCCGGGGTCAGGTTCTCAGACTTGCGAGTGGATACCCTCATGGATTTAGATAGAGGGATATGGAACATACCAAGATTGCAGTTATTGTTCCAATCTGAATCAGTTCAAGCAATAAATCAAATTCCGTTTAGTCTTATGGAAGTTCCTGATAAACTCATTTGGCATTGCTCTAAGAATGGGAGGTTTACGGTACGATCTGCTTCTCACATTGCGCATCAGTTTTATTCAACCCAACGGCCTTCTTCAAGTACAGCCTTTCCACATACTGTCGACCCCATATGGGCTAAGTTATGGAAGATTCCAATTCCCCCTAAGATCCAACTGTTTATTTGGCGATTATGTCATAATGCAATCGCTATCACCACAAATCTTAGACGAAGACATTTTCCAGTTGCGGATTTATGCCCGCTGTGTAGGATGGAGCCTGAAACGATTATTCATTTGTTTCTGATGTGTCCTTGCTCAAGGAAAATTTGGTTCGGATCTCAACTGGCCCTTCGTCTTCCTGACGACGCCCCTCAATCCTTTCTTTCTCAGTGGAGTGGATGGGCCCATCAAACTCATTTCAAAGCAGACAATTTCGAGGTTGCCATTAGAATGAGTACAGTGATCTGGAGCATTTGGAAGCTCTGTAATGAGATCCTATTTCAAGGAATGAAGCCAAATCCCACTTATGCAGTAGATTTGGCTAATCATTTGGTAGACGAGCTTTTCAATGCTGGAGGAATGTGCAAAGCTTTTCAATGTTCATATCCCTCAAGTAGCCTGGTTCTTCCTTGTGAAGCATGGAGACCCCCAGACCAAACATGGGTTAAGATAAATGTGGATGGGGCAGCATTGCCATCTAGATTAGCAGCAAGAGTAGGAATGGTGGCCACGAATCACAATGGAGATCAGATCAAAGCTTTGGCTCTCCCCCTCACTGGAGGATCAGCACTTATGGTGGAAGCAGCAGCAGCTTGCATGGGTATTGTAATGGCAATGTCACATAAGTGGGCAAAGGTGGCCATAGAATCTGACTCAAAAGTGGTGATAGATATCCTAAACATGGCTAGCCCCCCCCCCCCCCCCCCCCCATTCCTTGGGAAATACACGTTATAATTGAGGATGTTTTCTGATTACGGTCAAGATTCCAAAATATCAAGTTCAGTCATGTGAATCGAGGAATGAATTTAGAGGCGCATCTCCAAGCACAGTCTGCCTTGAACAGTAGCATTATGTTACTTTCTTCTTCTGAGTCTTCAAGGAGTGAATATAATTCCTCCTCTGAATATGTAAATTCCAATACTCAGTAATGAAGTTATCTTCTGGCAAAAAAAAAATCCCAACAAAATCATGGTTTTCACTTACTCGACGAGCAACCTAATATTCAATACCAAATACCGACCTAAAATCCTTGATTAAATGCAGTTTTATTATTATTATTATTATTATTATTATTATGTGATGTAGTGTTTGCAAGAGTTGATCCTCAACCTAATTGCGAGTAATCAGCACATAAAGAGTTGAAGTCAAACCACCAAGCGGAACAAAGCACCTCAAAACCACTAAACCAGACCTAATTCCAGGATAAGTATGACCTGTCAAACTATTCCATGTATACAAACACCCCTCCCCTCTTTGAAGAATTTTGGCTCCTCGATCTATTGCCTTAAGTTTTCCTAACACTTGACTCCAAAGAGTAAAAAACCAAAATCACTCAACTTAATTCGATCCATATCCCTCCTTCCTAAATGTAGAAACCCGAATTTATTATTCTTGATATTCGTGATGATTATTAAATTTTATGGAATCCTGTTTTTAAAATTTTAATGAGATCAAATTTATAAATTTTATGTGAAACACATTGATTTTGAAACCCAAATAAATTACGTAATTTAAGACGTTTTTAAAATTAAATAACATAAAAAGAAAGGTAGGCAAAAAGTAGCAAAAGACTTCCAAAAAAAAGGGATCAGCTCTGCGGCCGATCAATTGCCGTCGGTCAATCGCCCACCAACGGCGATCAATCGCCAACAACGCCGGTTTTGGCCTTAGTTGCGCAATTTTTCGAGTCCCTAAGGCCCCCAACACTATAAATATTCCTTATGTTTGTGAGTTGAGGGTTTCTAAGGAGATTTTGAGAGATTCAAGAGGAGAGATCAAATGTTTTGCAGGGAAAGAGGACGAAAAGGCTTATATCAATCTCATTCGCAAGCACTTGATCGTACGGAAGCGATCGGGAGAGGTAAATATAAATTCATTCCTATCAATATAATGATTTTGATGTGAAACATATAAAAAGGTAGATTCATAGCAAGAAAAATAAAATTATAATATGTCAATCTCTTATTAAAGATAGATATGAAGTTTAGAGAAGGTTTCATTATGATTTCATATGAAAGATAGATATGATGTTTAGAGAATGCTTCATTATAATGTTTTTATGAAAGATAGATATGATATTTAGAGAATGTTTCATTATAAAAGATGGTTATAATGTTAGGGATGTTTCGTTAGGATTTCTATTGTAAAAGATACTGATGATGTTAAAGATATTCTTATGATTTTATTATTCATATCAACAAGGGGAAAGAGAATGAATTTGTGGTGTATGTATGATGGAGAATGAAGGAATGGATGATAATTAGATTTGATGGAATGATTATGAGTTTGCTTTGAAATTACGATATGTTATGAAACTAGGGTTCTGTGAGATTAATTTTATTAAAATTATGTATTGAAAATTGAGGCATGATAAATAAAATTGTTCCTTATTTTATTATAGAAAACATGATAGACTTATTTTTATATAGATTAACTATGAGAAATTTTGCATGTTTAAACTGATGTATGATTGACAATTATCATTATTTCACTCACACTCATTCACGAATTAAATATGTACAAGTATGACAATAAGCAAGATAACAAGTATTATGCAAGTATACAAGAACACAAGCATAACTGTATGATTGAGTTTTGCACTGACCGAGTACCCACAAGCCTAAGATCAAGGCAAGACAAGCCATATACACCAGATAATGTGTAAACAAGTCGTATACACCGGATAATGTATAGACAAACCGTATGCATCAGATAATGTGTAAACCGTGTGGTACCTCGGAAAGTAGGGTATATGTTAATCTCTACCCAATATATGGGATAGAGTTATTTTAAGTTATTGCACTTTGCATGTTATTGGATGCATTCACGAATAAGAAAGACAAGTAAGATAAACAAGAGAAATAAGTATAAGTGAGCAGGTATAAGAATTGAATTTGAATTATGGTTTCGCACTCTGAATTGTTTATATGTTTACATGTCATATTGAATTCTAAATTATGTTTTATATTAAATGTTGTTATATTGTTAGTTAAGAGTTTATATATACGTAGGGTAACTAATTACTCAGCTGATGACTGTTATTGTCGGTAGGTTCTAGGTTTGATATCTGTGCCCCAGGATCTTAGGAAGAGTACGAGGAAGAAGATGAATAACAAGCAGGTGATTACCCCGATAGTAAATGGAATTTGGACCGTTGGTCATTTCTTAGGAATTAGATTATTAGTAGTTATATTTGGAGTTAAGACATTGTAATAGACTTAATTCTAGATTTATGATTAGATTGAATTGATGATTGGGAATCATGGAGGATGATTCGAATTAATTATGATGTTTTAGTATTTTTTCAAGATATTAGAATTGATCAGGATTTATTTAAAGAAAAATTTTCAGGTTCATGTTTTAGAATTGCCTTAAATGCTTTATGATAAGAAGATATGAAAGTGATGGTTAAGTCACGTGCCAAAGTCTTACATTAACTTAGGTGGGATTCTGGGGCGCGACACTAAACTAGCCTTCACGCTAATGAGGAACATTTGATAGCTAATTACAGTTAGGTATCAACAGATTCAAACTTAATGAAATGTAAACAATTTCAATTACACTAGTCGATGAAGAGAACCATGTTTTCAATGACCTTATCCAGAGTGGATAGAAAAAGGACCAAGTTTAATTAGAATAAAATTTTGTATAACGAATGTATTGACAAATGCTTTATTTAGATGGTGATGCTTGAAGGACATAGTCGTCGCACACGAATTCTACATCCAAATGGATGTTTTGCACTTCAAATATCGCAATTAACAATATGTGGAAGACAACGAAAGAAGTACTGAAATCATGCTAACGAAGTTGGTTATGCAATAATAGTATTGTTAGAGTTTAATCAATGAATTAGTCTTGGGATACTCCCAAAGTGTACTCCCAAACTAACCGCTTATCTCAGTTATTAAACAGTTAGGATTACATCTGATGTTGTTAGAGAATGAACCCTAAACAGAATCTGTGAGATATGAAATTAAAAAAAAAAACACAGATTTACGTGGTTCCCTCAAGTTAAAGTACGTCCATGGAATCGTCGAGATTTCACTATGATCCGGAGAAAAAGATAATTACATAGTTATGATTTTAAAAAAAAACAATAGTCCCCCACCCCTATTCTTAATAATATTAGGGCTACATAACAAAAGTCAAAAATACCAATGTACCCCTCGGAAAAATTCGCCAACTCAAATAACAAAAGTCAAAAATAACAAAAGTCGAAAATAGCACCCTTATACTTAATATTATTAGGGCTACATAATAAAATTGGATCCGCGAGAATAGAGGTAGGATGTTCAGTTGAGAAAGACTTCATACTTCCTATCAGATGTGACATTAGAAAAGACAAAATAAGTCAACTCAAATCCTGACTTTTAGTGATTGGTTATAAACGGTTAGGATTAGGGAGTATATTTGGGAGTACCAATGGACAGACTTTCAATGAATTAATAACATCTAATTAGAAGTTTAATTTTGTGTTTAGAAGAAGAAGAAGGACTTGATTTAGTTGTTTGCTTCTTAGAAAGTAGTTTTGAATTTTTTTATAACATCTTGAATTTTTAAAATACACATGCCACCTCCATCTATGCAATTCTCCCCCAAATTTGGATAACAGTATGTGGAACATGAATTTTCTTATTTTGGGTGGAGAACAATCTCAACTTGATGAAACACTAGATGTGTCAGTCTATGAGAAAAATATTGATTAAAAATTAGAGGCTTGATTTAGTTGTGATCTCCTTTTTAAAAGTTGTTTTAGATTTTCTAAATATCTTTTAAGTTTGAAAATATTTGACTTAGGATCGTCTCTGTATAGCTAGAGACGTTCTCTCTTATTGGGTTCTCGTGATATCAAGTCTCCAAAATAACCTAACATTTAACCGTTTTCATTCTTTTCGTGTAGTCCGTTGCTTCCAAATTTAAAGGAGATAGAAGTTATTTAACACATGGCATCACAAGAATATTCCAGCAAGAGAGAACGTCTCTAGAGAACCTCCACAGCGGGAGGGGAACTTTATTAATAACAATAAGCAAAAGATTTCACCTAGATAGGAGGAGCCTAATGAGCATTACCCCTCATAGGACTAAAATATACCACCTCCCTCGATGCATGCAATTATTCTCCCCCAAATTTGGAACATGAATTTTCTTCTTTTGGGTGGAGCTTGAATCTTGACTTGATGATACACTTAGATGTGCTAGTCCAAGGGGATTGGGGTAATAAGGCTCAGGGTAATCATAGAATACCATCAAATGAAAGGTATTCTAATGTAATGGAGCCCATCCCTTGTTTGTGTTCTTATCTTAATGTCTCTTCAACAAAGAAAAAATTATCCTCCTTGGCCCCTTCTCATCTAGAAAACATCAACTTTGACACAAAGGTTGTTAGAATCATTATAAGCTACTAATCATATCTTTTTTGTCTTTAAACATCAACTAATAGGAATGCTTCCTATTTTTTCTTTGACAATATTGACTATCATTACTTACATACCTAACCTTAATGTTATTAGCAGATTAGAAAGTGTGATCAATGGAAGTCATATTAATAAATTTTTTCATTGTTGTGTTTTAGTTTTAGGGAAATGCCCTTTAGAATTTACGCTTCCTAGGAAACACATTTGAGAAAAGGAAATGATGAAGTTTCGGAAAAAAAAAGTACATGCATGTGAGTAAACACGAGGAAAATTAACGTATAATTAATATTTCCATGCATTTTCACCCCTTTCCTTGTTATTTCTTATCATTTCTACTACTGTTTCTCATATGTTTCTAGCTTTCCACATTTTGTGAAATTTTCACTGGTTGTTTTCTATTTTCATTACCGCACTTTTCTTTTTGGCTCCATTTGATTAGTAAGAAAACACAAGAAAGAAAAGGGAAAGGGAAAAAAATAATTTCATTTTTAAAAAAAATTAATTAGTTAAAAATTGTTATATTTTTCTTTTTCCTTTCCTTTCTTGCTAGCCAAACAGAGCTTTATGTTTGTTTCCTTATCTGCAATCTATGGCACTAACAGTTTTATTCTAAGTGATGACGCCAATTGCGTCTTATTCCTATCTTTTATATATATATATATATATAAAGCACCACAAATCATTTTTACTAACCACATATAGTGCAACTTGACTCTAAACGTGGTGGATTTTCAGTTGTAACATTTCCATGAAGATGAAAAGTTAGGTAAATTCTAAGAAGGATATATGAGATTAGAGTCAATAGCTGTCTGGTACCTACACCAATTTTATTTCGGCCTTTTTCTTGTTCTAAGAATATCTTAAAAGGCAGAGGCGGCTTGGGTTGAAGAGTCAACCTATACCAAAATTTCTAAGAGAAATCCACTATTTTCATCTCGTAGAATTTGCTTAAGTGATTGGAAAGCAGAACTGAAGAATTTTTTTTACTTTTTTACTCCTTGATTCACCGATCTTATCTAGATTAACGAAATGACTAAGGAAATGACGAAAAGCTTTGGTAACAAAACAAAATTAAGAATATGATATGACCAAAATCCCCTTGTCAATGCAAATTTACTTTGTTACTTCATAATTTTTATGTCGTATTAGAGTGTCATCAAATTAAAATAATTTTTTTTTATTAAACATTGATAAAACCAATTATGTTTTATGGAACTGGATATTGGTCCAATAAAAAGTGACATAGCAATTGAGAGAAAACTAATTTATTGAAAATAAACTTGAATGATTTACAAGAATCATAAGATGATTTAAATACTATTTCAAGGCTCTTAATATAGAAAGATCTCTCAAAGATAATATTAATTTAATCATACTTAATCAAATCATAAATTCAAATTTAATTGATATTATGAAAAGATACACTGATAATGATATATTGTATCTCATTCACGTTATTACAATAAGATATTCTGTAATAGTAATAAAATTAGTGTAGTTGAGATGAGGATGTTAAGATAAATAAGTGGAAAGACAATGAAAAGTAATAAAAAATAATAATAAGCGCAATCTAAAAAATCTGAATAGTTCTAATTGGTGATTAAAAAAAAATAAAGGAGAGAATCAATTGAAATTGTTTGAAAATTTTAAGAGAATACCACCAACGACTCCAATAATAAAAACTGAATTGATAAAAATTGAAAATTATAAAAAGAGGAGTGAAATGCCAAAAATGATATGAATATAATTAATGAGAAAATATTTGATAACATAACTTAACTTAGAGCTATGAATTTTAATAGGATTGGTGTTGTTAATCTCAAAATGTTTGGGATGAGGTATTGATGATCATTAGGGGTGTGTTCATTTGGCAAGAAAGTAAGAAAATAAAATAAAAGTAAGTTTTCTTGTATTCGATATGCAAGAAACACATTTTTATTTTCTTGCACTTTCTTAATAGTGACAAACTTTCTTCCAAAAACTTCTTCCATCTTTTTACAATTATTTCGACAAAAAATTTAAGTTTTTTTTTTCTTTCAGTCACTTTCTCGTCAAACGAATGCACCCTAAAGTGACATCAAAAGAATTGTAACAACTTTATGTAGTGCCAACCACCTTTTTCCTGTCTTCTTATCCATAAAAAAGGGAAAATGGACTTAGCATTGCTCAAATCACTTAGTTCATAAGATATCTCTGGAAGTAAATGGATTGGGCTTGGTTTAGTTGGATTGATTCCGACTCAGTAAGCAAATGCCTTACCCGAGGCCAACCCATTTATAAGTTTATTTCAATAAACGAGTCAAATTTGCTTAGGTCATGTTAGTCCCAACACAGTGGTGTGCTGGTCTACCCAACAAGGCCCACTCGTTGAATAGGTTCAGATATGCCAACCTAAACCCCAAAAGCCAGACAGATTAGCAGATTAGGACAAGGATTGTCGTCACTAATGTCAACAAGCCCTAGTCTGCAGCAAAATTGAAATGAGAAATGTAAAGTAGACCATGCCGGGTGCAAATAGGGTTTAACCCAAACCAAATATCCTAATAAAACCTTATGACTACCCTAAACGAACCCATCAACACCATCACACCAAAAATGCCCCGGCAAGTTCGTTAAGTCCCTATATGTAGGGTATCAATTGCTAACAATAAGCCCGTTCTGCTCTTATACAATACTTCAAATCACGCTTAGCTCAGCAAGGCCCAACCCGATTATAGTTTATTCAAAGCCTTGAATTAATTCTCTTTCATATAGTAAACGAGCTTGGCCCGACCCAAGTAATGACGAGCCTAGGCTGCTTACAGCCCTAGCCCATATGCAGGGGCAAAGCAAGGAATTTTTCATTGGGGGGGGGGGGGCACGAAATACTTAATAACTAATGGATTTAAGGGTACAGAGTTTGGGGGTTTGGGGGCATAGCCCCCAATAATATATTTTTTTGGGGATAATTTTTATTTTTTGGGGAAATTCTAGGGGCAAAATACTTGAATAACTAATGGATTTAAGGGTATAGAGTTTGGGGGTTTGGGGGCATAGCCCCCAATAATATATTTTTTTGGGGATAATTTTTATTTTTTGGGGAAATTCTTTTTTTCAATTATGCCCTTGAGGTTGTCACGTGTCCCTATTGATACTCCTTATCTGCGGTTAAGATCACCCACCTATATACTTGTTTTTTTAAAAAAAATAAAATCAATTTTTTTTCGAACTCTAGTTAAAATTCACTAACTCTCAAGGTTAAAAAAATTTTAATTTTTTTCTAAAACCAATGATAAGTATGTGAACCCTAAGATTGGGTAAATTTTAGACACAGTTAATAGGTGTCAATAAGGACATGTGGCAACCTCAAGGGCATAACTAGGCTCCATTGGAGGACCTACTATATATGACAAAAAATTGGGGAGGGGGGCACATAAATATATGACAAAAAAATTTAGGGGGACCAACTATAGTTAAAAATATTTAAAAATTTTGAGATTAGTATGAACCGGACCTAAATCATTTTTGAGTTGATAAGAGTAAAATTAGACATTGACACTGTTGCCAACGTGAATCATACTTATATTACTTATGTGGTGCATGTTAGCACTAGGAAGGGAAGGTGAATCATTAAAGTTTTACCGACAACATAAAGATATGGGATCATAGTAAATTGCGATTGAACTTGAGGAGAGTTCAATTGAACCGTCTGGTCAACATATGTCCCTTTTAACTCTTATGCCCTTGAGGTTGTCACGTGTCCCTATTGATACTCCTTATCTGCGGTTAAGATCACCCACCTATATACTTGGTTTTTTTTTAAAAATAAAATCAATTTTTTTCGAACTCTAGTTAAAATTCACTAACTCTCAAGGTTAAAAAAATTTTAATTTTTTTCTAAAACCAATGATAAGTATGTGAACCCTAAGATTGGGTAAATTTTAGACACAGTTAATAGGTGTCAATAAGGACATGTGGCAACCTCAAGGGCATAACTAGACTCCATTGAAGGACCTACTATATATGACAAAAAATTGGGGAGGGGGGCACATAAATATATGACAAAAAAATTTAGGGGGACCAACTATGGTTAAAAATATTTAAAAATTTTGAGATTAGTATGAACCGGACCTAAATCATTTTTGAGTTGATAAGAGTAAAATTAGACATTGACACTGTTGCCAACGTGAATCATACTTATATTACTTATGTGGTGCATGTTAGCACTAGGAAGGGAAGGTGAATCATTAAAGTTTTACCGACAACATAAAGATATGGGATCATAGTAAATTGCGATTGAACTTGAGGAGAGTTCAATTGAACCGTCTGGTCAACATATGTCCCTTTTAACTCTTATGCCCTTGAGGTTATCACGTGTCCCTATTGATACTCCTTATCTGCGGTTAAGATCACCCACCTATATACTTGGTTTTTTTTTTAAAATAAAATCAATTTTTTTTCGAACTCTAGTTAAAATTCACTAACTCTCAAGGTTAAAAAAATTTTAATTTTTTTCTAAAACCAATGATAAGTATGTGAACCCTAAGATTGGGTAAATTTTAGACACAGTTAATAGGTGTCAATAAGGACATGTGGCAACCTCAAGGGCATAACTAGACTCCATTGGAGGACCTACTATATATGACAAAAAATTGGGGAGGGGGGCACATAAATATATGACAAAAATTTAGGGGGACCAACTATAGTTAAAAATATTTAAAAATTTTGAGATTAGTATGAACCGGACCTAAATCATTTTTGAGTTGATAAGAGTAAAATTAGACATTGACACTGTTGTCAACGTGAATCATACTTATATTACTTATGTGGTGCATGTTAGCACTAGGAAGGGAAGGTGAATCATTAAAGTTTTACCGACAACATAAAGATATGGGATCATAGTAAATTGCGATTGAACTTTGAGGAGAGTTCAATTGAACCGTCTAGTCAACATATGTCCCTTTTAACTCTTATGCCCTTGAGGTTGTCACGTGTCCCTATTGATACTCCTTATCTGCGGTTAAGATCACCCACCTATATACTTGGTTTTTTTTTAAAAATAAAATCAATTTTTTTTCGAACTCTAGTTAAAATTCACTAACTCTCAAGGTTAAAAAATTTTTAATTTTTTTCTAAAACCAATGATAAGTATGTGAACCCTAAGATTGAGTAAATTTTAGACACAGTTAATAGGTGTCAATAAGGACATGTGGCAACCTCAAGGGCATAACTAGACTCCATTGGAGGACCTACTATATATGACAAAAAATTGGGGAGGGGGGCACATAAATATATGACAAAAAAATTTAGGGGGACCAACTATAATTAAAAATATTTAAAAATTTTGAGATTAGTATGAACCGGACCTAAATCATTTTTGAATTGATAAGAGTAAAATTAGACATTGACACTGTTGCCAACGTGAATCATACTTATATTACTTATGTGGTGCATGTTAGCACTAAGGAAGGGAAGGTGAATCATTAAAGTTTTACTGACAACATAAAGATATGGGATCATAGTAAATTGTGATTGAACTTGAGGAGAGTTCAATTGAACCGTCTGGTCAACATATGTCCCTTTTAACTCTTATTAATCATAGTTAAGATTCACTAACCTTAAATATCCAAGAAACCTTAATTTTTCTAAAAAAAATTAACTTAAGGTTAATTAAAAATTAGGGTTAGATTATTGAACGCAATAATTAATAAATTTTAACCACGGTTAATATAGATGAAAAGATACAAATGTTGACTTGTGGGTGTGAGGGTTAGTAAATTTTAATCACGATTAATATGGGTTAATAGAAACACGTTCATGTGGATATGCAATTGACATCTCAATGGATGTGATCGTTAACATTTAAAAAATTGACGCGTGGAGAGGTTTCATAGGCCAAGGACAACACAGCAATGGAGGCTGGCAGCATCGACGAGGGAATCGAGCTGGGGTCGCCGTCGCTGTTTCCATATCCAAACAAAGAAAGAACACTGACACTGATAACGACTGTCGGCATCACGACATCGAGACACGTGTTTTGCTTATACACCAGTCCACGTCCCACTAGTTTACGTTTGCGGCTTTCAAAATCTTATAATTAAAAAGAAATTTGTCAAATTAAAATCCTCTAGCAACAGCATTGCAATTGGGAAGTAGTCGTTATTTGGAATCTTTTTCAAAAGTGGCTGAGCAGCGGTGGTGGATTCCTAAATTTTAGTTTAATAAGAGGTTAGTATTGTAAGTTTTCTAAATACTTAGGCCGAGGGCTAGCTAATAGGCTACTACCTAGCCTTTTGCTCTAATGTAGGGCTGTCAAAAGCCGGGTTGGGGCAGGGTAGGGCAGGTCCAGTCAGATAGGGCTGTCAATGAGCCGAGTCAGTTCGACTCGGCTTGAAATAAGTCGAGCTTGAGCAAGATTAAAAAGCTCATCGATCCAAGCCGAGCCAAGTGAGTGAGCTCGTTTGGATAACGAGTCAAACTCGAGTAAGAGGTAGCTCAGCTCGGTTCGGCTTTATTAACTCAATGAATACCTATGTACAATTATACCCCTACTAATATTGAATTTTATATTAAAAGTATAAAAAAATAAAATAAGTTTTTTAAATTAAGAACATGAAATATCCATCAGGTTAGTGAAAACATTATTTTATCTTCCCCTTTTCTTGGTACCTCACCATTTAATCCCTTAACTATTAGAATATCGTCTCTACTGTACTATTTTTTTTTAAAAATTAGAATTTAACAAGCTGGCTCGAGCTCAATGCTTTGTGGACGAGCCGAGCCTGAACTAACCTTTTCAAGCTTGAGTCGAGTTTGAGCAACATCAAAAATCAAACGAGTCGAGCCTGAGCAATGCCCAACTCGGGTCTTTGACACCCCTAAGGACAGCCCTAGCCCTACCATTTCCTATAAGAATAGAGCCCTAGCTTAGCCCTAGTCCTTTTAGGGTTGAGATTAATTGAACCCTAACCCTCCCTCAAGGGCCGGAAGAAGGAGTTGGAATTTTTTTGTCATTTGAGGTATTTGTGAAATTAGGGTTAGGATTAACAAAAGCATACGAGACTTTTACAGAGTTAAATTTGTGAAATTATCCATATAACCCTACTATTAAACCGTTTGAGATGGTTAATGAGTAATTTCATAGATATAATATAATTATATATATACTTGTATCAGTTATATCTGTAGGATTATAAGCATTAGCTATGGCGCAGCAACTTAAGAGAAGGGTCGAGCTTTAAACGGCTGGGCCGGGGGTGCCCTAACCCGACCCTATAAAGGAAGGGTTTGGGGATTTTGGGCTTGGCGAGCCAAGTAACCTTGTTTTGATACCCATACTCCAATGGGAAGGTATGATCCTCTCATTACGGTAGCCTAGGAAATATCTTGAGATTACCAACCAACTCAACATAGATAATTGCAGCTATGTTTGCAAAAAAAAAAAAAAAATTATGTATGAGGGCTCGAATACATACTAATAGAGCATTTTGGGAGTAATGTTTGCCCCATAGTTGTGTGTGAAGTTTACCACAACTTTGAGCGATCAAGTCCCGAGGAGGCGTGATGTTGAAATATCAACCAATTTCACTAACCTCGAAACAAATACTAACCATGCATACTAATGGGAGTTGTGGCCTAGCCGTATGTCTTTGAATAAATTTTATTTTATTTTTTTTAGGGGGTGGTGGTGGAGGAATAATTACTTCATCAAACCGCTATGCATATGTTAAACAGACTCTCACAATCCTTACTCTCACCCAAGGTTTGAAATCGCATTTATATCAGCAATTTTGGTCCTCCAAATGAAATTGAAATTCTAAACAAAATTGGATTTTTGGTGAAATTTTTTATTTTTTATAAATATTTTAATAAAATTAAATATTTCACATTTTGAAATTTTGGGCAAAATAATGATTTTAAAATTTAATATTTTCATATAAATATATTTTTTTTAAAAATAAACTTTACATGTTTTGAAATTTTCGTTACAAATTTGAAATATCTCATTATTTTATTTTAAAAAATATTTAAAAATAAAATTTTGAAATTTCAACCAAAACTAGTTAATTTAATAATATAAATAATATTGTCTAGCCCACTTATGAGTCTCACACAAAGTCATTTGTTTTATTATCTAAATAGAGTGAGTAAGGATTGTAAGAGTATGCTTAATATTCTTTGTGGGCATGGATTCTTTTAACCTACATTTGGCATGTTATGTTCAGAGTCATCACTTATTAATTTGGTAGGGATAAGTCCCAGGTAATGGATAAGGTCTTGGTCTGCTTAGAGTTTTGAGTAAGAGGTTCGGTTAAGCCCAAGGAAGGTGTTAGGCACCCTGGCACTTTCGTTTTATAACGGTTCCCTATTTACTAGGTTTAAGTCGATTTAATTTCAAGTTATAGTCAAATGTCTTAGGTTTAGTTTATACTTAATCCAAAAAGGGAAAAACTAAACTAGGTTCGAATCCGGGTTGGGTTGCCTACGTACTCACATTGGGGTGAGATCAAACCGAGCGTAGTTCTGGCACATGAGCCCGTACCAAGGTTAAGGGAGTGTTGTGTGTGCACAAGGGTGGCTTAGGGTCTAGTCAGGAGGCTAAGGATGGTTGACCAGTTGGTCAAGTGCTTGGTTATGTTTGATTAGGCCCAGTAGGCCAAAGGGTAGTCCGGTAGACTAAGGTTTGGGTCCGGTAGACTAGGGTTTGGGCCCGGTAGGCCAAGATTTAACCCTAGTAGGCCAAGGGGGTAAGCCCGAAAGGTAGGGTTTAGTCTGGTAGACTATGGATCAGGCCCAGTAGGTCAAGGTTAGACCCGATAGGCCGAGATTAGGCCCGGTAGGCCTCGGATAGACCCAGAGGTTAAGGATAAGCCTGGTAGGCTTTGGATTGGACTCGGTAAGCCGAAGGTGAGCCCGGTAGGATTAGAGTTAGGCCCGGTAGGCCAAGAGGGGTTTAACCGTAGTTAATATTGCTCACCGGGGTTAGGCAAGGTCTAAGATATGTTTATGGCCCTTAAGAGTTTTAGGGGGGTTTTCTCCATTTTCCAAGTTGAATGAGGCTAACCATGGTTAAAACATGGGTTTAACCATAATTAGTCTGGATAACCAAAGTTGCGCACTCTACAAAGTTAAATTTGGGATTAGAGTGCCCTTAGGGATTTTCCATGGTTTTTGAAATTTTAACCAAGGCTTAAATGGGCTTAACCATGGTTAAACCAAGTGTTAACCATGGTTAAGCTCATTTAACCGTGGTTAGGCATGAGCATAGTCCACAAATGTCATTTTCAGTAATCTCAGATTATTTGGGATTTTCTATGATTTTTCCTTATTGGTTAAATCAGCTAACCATGGTTAACTCTTAACCATGGTTGAGTTAACCATGGTTAGGGCAAGGGAAAAGCCTGGGCATGCTTGGAGTGGGCCCCAGGGGCCATGTTAAGTCTAGTGGAGGCCCCCCATGGGCTGTGCGCCACTACAAAGGCCAGAAAATCCTGAAAATTCACACTGTCGGTAGATGGATTGCCAACAGTTCAGAGTCATTTACACCTAAGTTTAAAGATCTGTAACTCTGTTTAGGAGGAGAGTTAGGGGGTCCATGACCCCTGGATTTGAAGACCAGGATAGGGAGAAGGCTATGGGCCTATTGTGGGCCCAATAGGATGTCATGTGTGAGCCTGGTGTGGGCACAAAATTTGTGTACTTAAAATGACAGAGTATCGGTAATCAGTTCACCGACACTCTGACAGGTTCTTTTGATCTACAAGTTAACCATGATTAGGATGATGGTCAAGGACTGTAAAGCTCAGGTTGAGCTCCGTGAGGTCTCAGGGATCAAAGTCATGCCCTAGATTGGATCAGGGTGGCACCAGGTGTGGCTCACAGAGGCTTAAACAGAACCCTCCAAGAATGGTTGTACAGTGTTTACCGACATTCCTGGTTTATTCTAAAGACCAAATATCTGTATGCACGACTGCTACTAGGAGAATACCAGGGGTTCCCTCATGACATGAGAGACTCCTAGATGGTCTAGGACTGCCTGAGCATGGCTCTATACCCCTGTGGGGCTTCCCATACCTATGGGGAAGATGAGGAAGACCCCTTTAATGGGTTTGCTGCAAAAAATGAAAAGATAGTCCCCTGGAAAGGATCAGAAGCTCACAATGCAATCAAAGTGAATAAAAAAAGGAGTAGGGGGAGCCCTACCCTACTGAAAGGCCTGTTGCAAGTAGTGGTGGTGCTATGGGCGGTGGAGCACGGTGGTGCTGCTACTGTGGAGTTGGGGGAGGAACAAGGAGGCTACTGGTGGCTGGAAACTTTCTCAGAGGCTACTGGAGGGGGTTAGAGAGCTTCAAAATGGACCAAGGGTTTGAGATGGGTGGTTTGCAGGTCGTTTGAAGGTAAAGGGGGCACTGCCATTTATAGGGAGAGCCAAGGGGACACCCCTGGTAATAGTACTAGGGTTGGTGAATGTTCAAGAGGCCGAAGAGGAGTTGTGCAGGTCAGAGAGGGGGGTTTAACACGTGCCTGACCGCGCAGGGGAGGTGGTGTGCAGCAAGATACAAATGCAGGGAATGGCGATA
The DNA here is from genome assembly GCA_015143295.1 of Tetracentron sinense. Lineage (NCBI taxonomy): Eukaryota > Viridiplantae > Streptophyta > Magnoliopsida > Trochodendrales > Trochodendraceae > Tetracentron > Tetracentron sinense. The sequence goes on from CM026565.1 coordinate 34,360,418, forward strand.
ATCAGTTTACCGCCATTCCTCATTCTTTGCAAATACAGGGTGTCGGTAATGCATTTGGCGATAGACCTGGGCTTTAACCAAAGGGCCTGGCCCAGGCTGAGCATGTGGTACGGGGATGGTTTAATTGAATTTTATTGGGCTTGGGCCCAGGTCGAGGATTAGACTTTTTTGGGGATTAGGGCTCAAGCCCTAAGGGCTTAGAGCTAGGCTAGGGCTCGGCTAGACTCGGCTGGGGCTAGGGCTCGGCTAGACTCGGCTCGGGCTAGGCTCGGGCTAGGCTCGGGCTAGGCTAGGGTTTGTCCTAGGGCTAAAGGGCTTTACTGGGAATAATCATGATTAAAATGACTTAACCACGGTTATGACAGGAGTGTAAAAATTAGGTGCTTACATTCTTCATGTATTGTTTTAAGACCAAAAAATTGTATAATTTGATTATTTTTAACGACCCCAAATGAGAAAAGAAGTTGACCTGGTTAAGACTAAAATTTTGTTTCATTTTCATGATTATTAACATCGAATGAACAGTTTTCCTCTTTGTCACTATTAACAAGATTGGTATGGTCGAATTGTCGAAGCCTATTGAGCTGCTTTTATTTATAAAGAAAACGATTCAAGAGAAGTACGGGTGATACTATTTCTTTTTCTTGAACCATTCTTGTAGGAAATTTTGATGTTTGCTTCACAACAAATGCCAGACTCCATGGATTAATTATGAGCTAATTGGGTAGTGGTTAAGCTGTTGAGATCATCTTTAGGGGTTGTGTTAGTACCTTAAGATAGGTTTATGTGACTTATCCCACACCCCAACCCACCTTAACCTTCTAAGAAAAAAATGTAAGAGATCTTTTTTTATATATATTTAGAGAGAGAGAGAGATCATGGTAATGGCAATGGTAGGTTTATGTATTAACACGTTTGCCACTATATGATTATAGGCCCACCTTATAAAACGTGTGATTTTCATTTTTATAATTGTATAGTAACACACCATTAGTGCTACAAGTAATGATAATCTTTTGTTTTGCATTATGAAAAGATATTGACTACTCCGTTTATGCTAGCTGCTTGCATTAGGGGACATAGATGTTGATTGATTTGAAACCTATATGATTTAATAATTTAAGAAGGTGAAAGGAAGAAGCCACGTACACACAAACCCTAAATATCATAAACGTTTCTCTAACAACTATTATAAAATATAACAAATGAGGTCTTGTTGATGTGTGAGATAAGATTAGACCTTATTATCTTAAAAAAAAAAAAAAAAACTAATAATAAAGTTGAAAAATAATATTGGTATTAATATAATTGGATTCGTTTACGAAAAAAAAAAAAATTTGGAATCATGAAAGGAATGAGTAAGAACAAAATGGGTTACGTACATTGTCAATTAAAAGACAATATGAGTGACCCTTTTGATTCTCTTACCATTTCTTCAATATAATCCCATTATGAATGATGGAAAATCATATAGAATCACCTCCTTTGTTTCAAGTTAAGATATTATTATGTCATATAAAGGTGATATTTCTATATGGATGGATTATGTTCTTCAAATTATGGGGCGGTTTTCGTGGATTCCCTTGCATTTTTTTTGCCAAAAAAAAATATATATATATTATTTCCAGCCAGGTGATGTCATGATGAGTTGGCAAAAAAGTTTGCAATATATATATATTAGAATACCCCAACTGCTGAAAATGAAAGATTATAAACATTGATTACTTGTTTATCACCTTTCTTCCTGCCTCTAGAGCCTCTTAGTTTAGAATTTCGCTTCTTATTACTTCTCAATGGGAAACAAGTACTAGAAAATAGGGTCTGGTGGATGTATTTGACTTTTTAAATGGAAGGACAACAAAAAATATCATCTTAAGGATTCCATTAACATTGTTTAATACACAAATCATAAATTTTGAGACATAAATATCTAATGCGGTGAGAATACCCTTAACCAAAACCCGACCCATTTACAAATGAGTAGAAAGGGCAAATTTGAACACAAGAGACAGAATCAGGAATATTCCAAACCTATCTTGCTAACCCATTAAAATAAAAAATGAGTTATTTGTTACATTACTATATATATATATATATATATATATATATAAATTACCTATATATTATGATCCAACGGTGCCTCGGCCAAACTGCACTCAACCCCGAGGTCGAAAACCTCAAACTTAGGTTGTGAAAACGTCAATCGGGTTTAGGGAGCACTTTCAATATAATGAAAAGGAAAGGGAAATGTGATTCAGCTAACTTATACTTTAATTAGTTAATTTTCAAGATATCATCGTCAAAGTGCCTTAAAGATAACTTCTTGTTGTTTTAAGGGAAAAATATGAAGTGAAAGGTCTCATTATAATAATCATAATAATATCATATCAAAAATGACCAATTCTAATTTGCATGTAATCCATATTTTAGCTATAAGACACTTTTATTGACCTAGCATAAGACTAGAAGAAATCCACAAAATTATTCACATTATCATAGATCATCTAAAATTTTGCGTGTTGGGATCAGAAAACATGGGGCCATATATGTAACCCTTATTATAGAAATCACATACATTTTGTTATCGTCTGGACGCAAAGGGGGATTTTGTATGGTGAACCACAAGATGATAGGTAGAATTTCTGATTAAGAAAGCTTACATAATTAGAACATATTTCAGTTAGTCCCTATCTTTTAGTTTTCAAAATTCAACATTGTTGACAAAAAGAAAATTTATTACCTATTATATTGGATCATGTTTTTCAACAATTGAGTATAGAGAACTGCAACTAAATGCTACAAATTGGAGAATCAATTTTGGCCTTAAATATAAGAAACATATTTGGTCATGAGAAATCAATTTGAAAATTGGTTTCCCTGCTAAATAATATAATATTTATTAAGAAAAAAAAAAAAGAAGGAGAATCTGATCAAATTTTGCCTTGCTATAATTTTTTTTTTTTTGGTGTGCCTTGCTATAATTCATAAACAATTGGTGTGTATAGATATATATATATCAAAATATAACTGGAAAATAAAGTAGGTGATAACTTAATCCAAAGACATGAGAATAAATGTATCATTACAAGACATGCTTTATTTGCAAGATGAACAAACAGTTAATATGATCTCCAACCCATTAGAAGTACCTTCTTTAATGAATGAACAATTAAAAGTTTAAAGGCTCGCTTAGATTAGCAATTTTATTAATGTATATAGTAATGGCCATAAGTTGTTGATTTCGTTGTAACCTTGACTAACCTAATGGAACACACACCCACTAAAAGAAACCAAAATATCCTGGCAATTTCTTTTTAATTTAACTATGAACCGGAGCTCCGCTTCAAAGCGTTCCACATAGCTGCCCTTTTTTCATGGGAACTAGTGGCAGTTATGTAATTATGTAATTATGGGAGAAATGTTACATAAATGTGACATTTTTTTCACCTTAATTACATAATTGCCAGGGGCGGAGCCAGGGGGGCTGAGGGGGCACGTGCCCCCACTAGATTTTTGGGAAAAAAATCAAATGTATAGCATAGCATCATGGGGCAGAGATTGAACACAACCAATTGCGATTGAATCCAGAGAGAGTTCAATTACACCCACAGGTCAACACGTGTGCCCTTTAACACCTATTAACTGTAGTTAAGATTCCTAATCCTTAGTGTTCAATAATCTAACCTTAGATTTTTGAAAAATTATTAAAAAGTTATTTAACTCTAGTTAAGATTTTTTAACTCTTAGGATTCATATTTTTTTAATATATTTTTTAAAAAATCTAAGGTTAGATTATTGAACACTAAAGGTTAAAGAATCTTAACCATAGTTAATAGGGGTTCATAGGAACACATGTTGACCTGTGGATGTCATTGAACTCTCCCCGAATTCAATTGTGAATGGCTATGCTTCGATCCCCTTAGGGCATGGAGGTGGGTGCCTCCCTCAGTTTTTTTTAATATGATTTACTAAAGACTTGGAATCTTCTACTGTTATAATCGGATTCCTTTGGGTTACGACCCATAGGTCAACACATGTCCCTTTTAATACCTCTTAACTATGATTAAGATTCACTAACTCTTAGGATTCAACCACCTAACCTTGATTTTAGAAAAAATAATTTTAAAAAGAGATAAGTACCGATTAGTCACTCTAAATAAAAAAATATCACCTAAAAGAACATGCTTTGAAAAGTTTTACCAAATAGGGTATGTACTCCAATATTACCCTTATCCGTGTTGGGTTGTATATGTGTAGCTAAGGGGTTAATATGCCAAAAGCATACCCTATTAGGTAATAAAAATACAAAGTATGCCTTTTTTTATAAATATGTTAAAAGCATGCCCTTTTAGGTAATAAAAATGGAAAGCATGACCTTTTAGGTGAATCGTCTTTTTAAAAATATTTACTCTAAAGGTTAAAGTTGTTAACTAGAGTTAAAAAGCTTTAGTGTTGTAAGTCTAGTTAAAAGATTAGTCATGTGGCAGTCGTCCCATTAAATTTTCGACAAAAAAAAACCTTTTAACTATTTTGTTTAGTTATTTAATATGACATATAATCATTGGACAAGAAGGCAACTGCTCTCAAAACTTTCAAAAAATATATTAAATTATTTAATGGAACATAACTTTTGCATAAGAAGACCTCTAAACTTTTGAAATCAAGATATATTTTTATACTATATTATTTAATAGGTCATAGTTATATGACAAGGGACAGTTGTTCAAGTAAACAAGAAGAAACAATATATATAGGATATGTGCAAAATATATTAGACAAAATTACCTACAAACAAAGTCATCGAAAAAAAAACAAAGGGGGTCTAAGCCCAACCCCCATCCCCTATAATGTGCCCCCCCCCCCCCCCCCCCCCATGGCTCCACCCTGATAACTTCCACCAGGATTTGCTTTGAAACAGGAGCTCCATTATAGAGAATTCATTCTTTCTAAGGATAAGTACCCTTTAGTCATCCTAAATGCAAAATATCACCTAAAAGGACATCGTTTGAAATTTTGTACCAAATAGGATATGTATGTCAATATTATCCTACAAGTGTTCGACTTTTATATGCATAGCTTTACCCTATGTTTGGTAATTCAAAATTTAACTAAAAATTGTATTAGAAATTTAAAATTTTCTTTTCTTTTTCATATTTTCACCTATTTTCTCGACAACCAAACATAGCATTACGATAACCATGTCATTTTTGGTAATAAAAATACAAAGGGTGCCCTATTTGTTAAATATGTCAAAAGTGTGTCTTCTTAGGTAATAAAAATATAAGGCATGCCATTTTAGGTGAAGCGGCCTTCAGGGATAAATTTGTTATTTTTTGAAAGATACATATCCCTGCTGTATTTGACGTATTTATCAAAAAGCCCCTAAAGGGCATAAAAAGAAAATACAAAACGCCTTCTTATCGTAATCGACAATTCCCAAATCCATTTCAAGGCCCGAAGAAAAACAGATTTTTATTTTCGAGCCTATGATTACCGAAACAAAATTCTTAGCCTATAAGTAGGCCATGACCTATAAGAATTGCATCATGTGGGACCCAAATCGACACGTCGGGGATCGTACGACTAGATTCTGACGTTCCATGTCGGCCGTCCAAATCTCTAAACGTGTCATTGGTGGGGGCTTCTTCTTACCGTCAGATCATCGTAGTCAAATCGTGTGTGGGACCCCTTTTTCTAATGATGTTAACGTGTCCGCTGGCATCAACGACCGTACGAGAGAGAGAGAGTAAAAGATGGACTTGGATTTGCGGCGTCGACAAACAGATATTTAGCCAAATAAAGACGAATATGAGATTTCAACTACAGTCGCATGTGATTTTAAGAGTACGGCACGTGGAAGTCTTTTTCCTCCCTTGTGTTTGATTCTTACTTTATAGAAAGAATGCTGCCAAAAGAAAAATAAGAATCTGGACCAAGTGAGCTCGTGTGTCCCCAGCACTGAACAGGGCATGTTGGTGAAAACATCACCAATTATGCATAGTAGTTTCGTCTCCCTTTCAAACGTAACGTTTATGTCTTTTTGGCATGTTACTAGTTAGTCCGGTCAGTATCTGTTTCAGGTGAAGAAACATCACGCTCACCTCTCTCCAAGACTCCCACGGGTTGAACTCGAGACCTCCCTCTTATTGGGAGGAAACTTCACCATTGGATTATTCTTAGCGTGTCTGTAAACAAAGTTCTTTTACTTAGTGGCATTGGACACAAAACACATTTGGGTTAGTAAAAAGATTATACCAAGGCAAGGGGTGTCCATTTGGCCCCTAGTGAGAGATCGGCCCGCCGACTGAAGCCCTTAAAGTGCAAGACTTTTGTTTTTTTCTAAGGCCCGAGGGCTGGATTGGTTTGGGTGGGGTGTAATTTTTCAAAGTCCTCTTTCTAGACGGCCTGGTGTGATAAATACCCTACAAAGTTTGGCCTAATCTACCCCTCCATCCCATGTTATATATATGCAAACCAAATGTTACAGTGGGTGCCCTCTCTAGAAATAAGATGTGGGTATGTTGTTTTTAAATAGGATTATTACATATCAGTTGCTAAGTTTATCCTAATTTGTAAATACATTGTTATGTATAACAGATTTGTAAATTAACTTTTCTTTTTTGAACGTTAGACAAATTAGAACTTTAACCATTAGTTCTATTGGATTTTCTTTTATAATTGATATAAAAATGACTATTATCCCACTAATATACTTTATAGACATAAATAGCACGTATTACATTACCAAATAGATTGATTCATTTTATAATTAGGGTGAGACTTGCATAAGACACTTTAAGACTAAGACTAATATAGATGATTATAAACTCAATTTTTACCATCATTTAAAAAAATCTACAATCATGAAGTTCACAAGAAAGATTTTAATATTGAAAATAATGGGGGAAGGTAATGATTGTGCCAGTTAGAAAAAGCGATAATCCTCCCCTTAGGTCAACTAGCAGTCTATTGCTACTCGCATTTCCAAAGCCTCTTTAACTGTCCTTGAACTATGGTTAACAAATTTTAATTTGTGTGGTTATCTTTTCCCTAAAAACCAAAGTTAGATGCTTTAACCCCAAGGGTTACTAAATCTTAACCACTATGAAAGGGAGTTAAAAGGGGATGTGTGTCATAAATGTCACAAGGGTATTTAGTGAATTTTAAATAATTTTTTTCATGATTTTCTGACCTTAATTCAATCAGATGGTCTAGAATTGATCAACCTAATTTTTTGCCACATCTTCTAAGGAACCCACCTTAACATCCAATAATCAATTCAAAAATACCTCGCACATGTCAAACTTTTAGGAGGGTGTTCATTACATGTTCTAGTGAGCACCACTCACTAGAATATCAACATGCTGACTGTATTTAGCAATCCGATCGTTAGATGTCAAGATGAATATTCTCATGGGAGACAGGTGCCAAAATCAGGTAAATCGAATAATTTTAGATTGTCCGAGTAGACCTTTTTTATTAGCATTAACCCCATATGGTTCACTAGACCCTACTAGGACTACAAAAATTCATGATTCTTTTTAACCTTTAATCAAATTGCCTAAAACATTCGATCAACTTGATTTTTTTTTATCATGTATGTATCTCCCAAGAGGTAACTTGACATCCAACGGTTGGCTTTACATTCAAAGATAACCGACCACATGTCCTCATTTCATGGGACCACTCACTACAAGATCTAGTGAGCGAACGCTCACTAGAATGTCACCTATATATAAATATATTATTTTCTCTAAATTCTATTTATTATTTATATTTGTCAATTTTTAGTTACTTAGAGGCTAAGAGAGAAATCTGGTAATATATATAAATATACATAATTGCTAAAATGAATAGAGAATTAATTCATAAGCGAAAAAGATTTTGCTTAAAAATCTAATTTATACTATATTTGTGGTGTCATAAGGTATACAATATTTTCTTATATCGTTGTGAATAAATTCCATTACAACATGTGAGTACATTTCATTCATTTTTTTCCTTGCTTTTGTTGGTATTCAAACAAAGATTAGATGTCCAACCAAAAAAATAAAAAAACAAAGATAAGATGGTGGAGTTCCTTCAAAATGCAAATGCAGTATTATAGGTAGATGATAGAGAAAGCGACAGAATGATAATAAAGCGACACATAAAATTAGAGAGATTTGGGATTTAAATGAATGATAACGAATGTGTGATTTTAAGACTTAATAAACACATTTCTGTTCTTTGTTAGGCTTTGGCCCTTGAGGGGAGGGATTGAGCTTGGTCAATTCATGCCCTCCTATGGCTGGGCCTCACTCTTCTAAGTGAAAGCCTGACTTAGTAAGGCCTAGGCCCGGCCTATTGACAGCCCTATATAGAAACCAGCCTCAATCAAGTATGGGTTAAAATTACACTTTTTTTTAGTGTATTGGCACCTATTTAGGGTGTAAAGGGCCGGTATATGACCAGGTCGGTCTCCATAGAATTGCTCTAACAAAAGAAAAAAAATTGACCAAGCACCATTAAGTGGGGATCTAGGCCATTGTTATCTGGTTCGTCGGTTCACTAAGTTTGAATTCAGGTTCGCGGTTCGGTTCACTGGGGTAGGATGAGATAATTCATTTTTCAGTTCGCTTAGGTTCTTTAATTTGGTTCGCTACTTAAGCATATATATATATATATATATATATATATATATATATATATATTAAGCATGTAAATAATAGATTACAAATACTTATTTTTAAAAAAAGTCTTTAATGAACGGTTTGTGAATTCAAAGTATAAGTTTGTCGAATATAAAGAAAAAGATCAGTGAATTTAAATAAAAAAAATTGACAAAATAAGATTGTTTTCAAACCACTATGTGGTTCGCCCAAGTTCACAAACCTCATAACCAAACCACGAGCTATTCGGGTTCACTCAATTCGCAGTTCACTATAACATGTAGCAAATTTGGAAACCCTACCCTAGTCTAGGCATTGCTCCCATGACTAGAAAGGGCCATCGTGTTGGGGTCACAAGTTTGGTTCCAGCTCATTTGGATGAGTGCTATGAACAGCAAAAAGCTTGAAGGAGAAATAGGTGCACCTATTTGGTGGAGTAATCATGCAAGATCCAAATAGAGGATATGACCCCTATCCCTCCCATCTCTATTTTTCTTTTTCCCTTTTACAAAAATTGTACAATCAATCTCATATCACTTTAAACAAATTAAATGATAAATGGATTGCGACGAGCAAGCTTCAAACGTCGATTTTGCAGTAGATTTGTGTAACTAGCAAATCAAAAAAGGTCTTTGCTACAGAGACTGTTCAGGGAGGAGACCGCCCTGAGACCGTGCATAACGTCCGGCATGGGGATTAAAAATTTTTTGAATCCCGTGCACTTTATTTTTTTTCTTTCATTTTTTTGTGCTGTTACACACGGTCTCGATGCTGTCTCCGCACTGTTACAGAGTTGTCAATGTATGTCGAAGGCCATGTCGAAGCCACCGAATGATCAACTGGCAGTTCCATCACCATGACTTTAGCCTGTGCCTGTTGTCTGTTAAGCGCGTATATAGCAAAAGGGGTTAGATCACCCATGTGATGCGCGGTAAGGGCCTGAGAGTCTGAGACAAGGTTCCAGGGACACTGAGCCATGACAAAAGAAGCTGAACCCTTTATTAGGGCACTCAAAATTATGACTACCATTGCACATGACACTATTTCTTTTAGTCCTTCCAAAAACCCTTGGGCATGAGGGTATGGATATGGCTCTACATGTTGGTACTGCAAATGTTTGCAGTCAGGTGACTTTAAACCCTAGGGTATTCGCAAACCCTGGAAGAAGAAGGTGGGCATAGGATCAAATGGAATACATGAACCTACCATTCCCATTCTCTCTCTTTCTAGTTTGGCGAAGGCGAAGGCGAAGGCTCTTAAGCAGTGTTATCAAAACCGGACGGGACCGGGGACTAGCCAGTCGAATTGGAAAAATCGGGAACCAGTCCCCTCACCAGTTCCAAAACCCCCAAAATCGAAACTCTATAAAAACCGGCCAGAACCAAACCGAACCGATCGAACTACTCAAATCGGGAACGGGCCACCCAGCCAGTTCAACAACCGGTCCAATTATGAAAACACTACTCTTAAGTAGCTAAAATCAAATTGGTTATGGCAGATAGTTTATGGAGGAAAACTTGTAGGGCATCCGGTACTATTAAGTATTTATTTCCTTATGGGGAATGTTATCCATCACTCAATTGTGTGAAAATTGTTAACCTTTATCACACTTTTTTTTTATCCCTATGTATTTAATGTCATTCTATTAAATGCAAGAATATTTTGGTATTTTCATAGAAGACAATTATTAAATAGGAAAGAGAAGAAGTGTAAGAAAAGTCAAACTGTATTTATTCTCTTCTATTTAATGATTGATCTCTATGAAAAGACAAATGTACGTATCATTACCTTTAGTGAATTTTGATAATTAATGTAGGAGTAAAATTGTCTTGGTAGTCATTACCAAGTTCACCTATTAAGTGAACGTTAGCAAGACCCTTTACTAATTTGTTAAAATAAGTATTTATTTATAAATAAATTTTTTTTGGTAAACATAAATAAATAATAAGTTAAAGTGGTTAGGATTTAGGACCAGAAAAAAAAAGGATTTTTAAATAAGTAACCTCATACCTACTTCAATGTGTGAATTTGTTAATCTTCACCTGATTTTTTTTTTACCCTTATGCATTGAATATCATTCTATTAAATAAAATGATATTTTGGTATTTTTATAGAAAACAATTCATTAAATATAAGAAAAAAGAAGTATATGAAAAGTCAAATTTTATTTCATTTAAAGATTTGTTCTCTATGAAAAAACTAAACTATTATAATAAGTTTGGTAATTAATGCAAGAGTAAAAATCTATTGGTGAAGGTTATCAAAAAAATGTTCACACATTGAGTGTACGTTAGCAATACAAATTTTAAAAAGTACTTATTGATAAATAAAAACTTATTAGCTTATAACGGTGTTTATAATAGTGTTGCAAACCCAGTCTTCAAAACTGTTTCACTTGGGAGAGAAGAAGAAAGCAACAGCGGAAGAGCGCTTATTGGGCGAAATTAATATGGTATTTGTTTTTAGGAATACGAGGAATTTACAAATACATGAAATCAAGGAATGAGTCACTAAACATTTCTCTAAGAATGATAAGATATTAGTAGCTAATCTTAGGTTTAAACTTATATAGGATAGCTAGGCTTTCTGTCATCATATAATCAAGGAAAGACCTCTTCAAACCCCACTATCATGTCCTAGGACTGGACAAGCTTATGTTCATTGTCTGTATAATCCATGACGTGTTTTCGCATTATTAGTGCATGGCAGTGTTTTTGTGTGGCGACTAATTAAAGTTCCCTGCAGAGCTTGCCGAACCAAAAATCAAAGTGGTTTTCTTGTGGCACACGCAAATCAATTGAATTTTAGGGATCATTTATGTAGGTTCGTAGATTGGTTAGGAGTTAGGTAAGATTAGTATAAATGGTGGGCATTGCATCCGTCACACCACCTAGACTCGAACCTGAGTCGTCCTCCACCTCTAAAGGGGGATACATCTGGGGCTGTATTCGGGTCGGGCTTGGCCAAGCCCGGCTTGGCTTGAAATAATTTTTTCTAGCCTTGAAGCCTGGCTCGGCCCGAAATCAAGCTCAAAAAATTGGTCCGAAGCTCAGCCCGAATTTAAAAGTCTGGCTTGGCCCAAGGCTCAGCCCGAATTGATTCAAGCTCAAGCCGGGCTTGGCTTGGCTCGAGCTCGGCTTGAATCCTTTTTTTTCTTTTTTTTTAAAATAATAATATTTTATATTATTTATATATATAATAATAATATATGTAAATAATATATATATATATATATATATATATATATATATTTTTAAAAATAATATTCAGAGCCGAGTTCGGGCCGAACCAAACCTCAATCGAGCCGGGCCGAGCCGCACAGGGGTTGGCTCGAGCTCGGCTTGATTGAGTTTTCAGGCTTTTTTTTAGGCTTGGCTTGACCCATTCGAGCCTAAAATTCGAGCCGATCTCGGGCTTAGCCGAGCCGCACCAACGGGCTAATCGGTTTTGTGCAACCCTAGATACATCCTACCATTGGAGCAAACCAGAGAGGTGTAATTCAAAATTAGTTTGGGTCCACTATTTGGTTTCCCAGCACGAAACAACTTTTCTTAGGACGGACTTGGGCCTAAAGCCTATGAGGGACTTCAGCTTTGAGCCTATCTGTCAATCGTTGGGCTTTGGTAGTAACTTGAGCCTGTAGGCTAGGCATGTACTACTTCCTAATCTTCGGGCCAGAGCTTGAGTATTTGGAAATCTTCAGCTGGGCTTATCTGAAGCCTGACACGGAACTTTTTGAGTGCCTATTGGACAAGGCCGGCCAAATTGTAGGCAGATCACAGGGCTGGGCTTAAGATCTACCACGGTCGATAGGCCTTTTTTTAACATTCCTTGGCCCGTTGATAGCCCTAGCAAGGTTTGCCCAAAGTCCAGCCCATTATATTATGCATAGGCCTGCTGGTAATGGGCCTAGTCACCTGTAGTTGGTTTGGTCCATTACATATTTTGGAAGCCTATATTTGTCAAGTAGGTCTTGCTGAAACCCATTACTAGGGCTGCACAAAGCCTGATCGGTCCGTTGGTGTGGCTCGGATCGGCCCAAGATCGGCCTGAAATTTAAAGCTCGAATGGGCCAAGCCAATCCTAAAAAAAAGCCCAAAAATCAATCAAGCCGAGCTCAAGCAAACCCCTGTGTGGCTCGGCTCGGCCCAGCTCAATTGAGGTTCGGTTCGGCCCGAACTCGACTCGGCTCGGCTCGAATATTATTTAAAAAATAAATAAAAATATTATTTATATATATCATTATTATATATATAAATAATATAAAATATTATTATTAAAATATATATATAAAAAGATTCAAGCCAAGCTCGAGCCAAGCCAAGCCCGGCTTGAGCTTGAATCAATTCGGGCGAGCCAAGCTTTTGAATTCGGGCCCAGCTTCGGGCCAATTTTTTGAGCTTTATTTCGGGCCGAGCTGGGCTTCAAGCCAAAAAAAATTTCTTTCAAGCCAAGCCCAGCCCGAATACAGCCTTACCAATTACTACTCCTTTAAATCATAGTAATCTATTCTTCTAACTATATCTAAGCCTTTTGTTAAAGAAGAAAGGAATATAGAGATGAGGTTAGCTAGGTCTTTTTGGCTACTGCAAATTACAGGCAAAGTATGCTCAGTCCTAATGGGGGAAAAAAATCTCAGGGCAGGATGAACAATTTTGGATTATGACACAAGGTGTGCTTTCTTAGGTCATTATGGGAACGTGGAATCAACGCCACCGAGCAGCTTCTACATGACCATCGGTCCAGTTGTGGCCCGATTATTAATCGAGCTTTATGGGTAGGCCCAAGCCCGGGCTTAGTGATAATCGGGCTGGGCCTAACATAGCTATTGAATGTTTTTTTAGTGTAACCAGACCGGCCAGTTCATTGACTCCCCTAGTTACAGTATGGCAACTGTAATAAAGTGATGGCTACCTTACTTTATATTGTCGAACACATGGTCCAAGCCCGAATTGGCCCTATTAATAAACGGGGCTGGATCGGGCCAGTCCACTTATTAATCTGGCCCAATTAGGCCTAGCCAGACTAGAAGTCTAAAAAATCATGTGTAAAAATTTGCTTTTGGATTAAACAGGCCTAACGGGGTTGTGTTAATCGGGCCAAGTCCAGTTAGAAGCCTACTTAAGCAGGCCACGAGCTTCAGACACCAAGTCTACCCAACTATTAAGCAGGCCGGGCCGGACAGGCCTAAAGCAGGTTGGGTCGGTCTAGCCCATTGACAGCCCAAGCTGTAATAAAATGTATCATCTGTATTTTTCTAAAACTTGATGCGACTTAATACTAAATTAGATATGAACAAAATCTATTATTGTTTTAAATTAATAACTTTTTACAATTCTACTCTAGCCATTACTTTTTATACTCCTCCATGATTTATTTATTTATTATTATTATTATTAGGCAAAATTTGATTTAGTAGTCACTGTTGGAGTCAATAAGGTGAGTAGGCCTCTGCTACGTCACATAAAAGAAATTTTTATCAATGCACTAAAATTCTGAATTGACCTCTTAAGGTCATCATCCTAGCTATTCTAGCTGGGTATACTCCTCTATGATACGGTATATTCCAATTTCTAGTGACACCTATCAAGTGATCCCATGTACACAAATATTTTCACTCATGCTCCATAGCATGCAGGAAACCCATGCCATGCACCGGATTTGGGAAATAGTGTATCTCATCTCCAGGTTGGGGTGGATCTAAGATTCTTGTAGGAGAATAAGATGGCTAGTTTAAAATGTTAGTAATTATTGATGAATTTGAGGAAAATGATTAAGCGGGTAGGAAATATTTTAGGTCTAGAAGATGGGGGTTTGGGGCTACAAAAAAAAATTGGCTACTAAGTTTATGGGGTTGTCTCGTCTGTATGTTTTCATACATATCCTATGGTTTTTTTTTTTTTTTAAATGGGGTAATTGTCCCCTTATCCTACTGCTATACCTAATCAAATAACATAGTATAAAAGATAATTTTTGTTTTTAAAAATTCAAGGGCAGTTGTCCATTTGCCCCATGAATATGCCCTATTAAATAATATAGTATAATTTTTTTTTCAAAAGTTCATGAGGCAGCTGCCCAATGTTACTTGGCTATGCCCTATTAAGATTAAAAAAAAAATTTCAAAAGTTCATATGGGCAGCTACCCCCGTGCCCCATGACGATGCCCTATTATGCAATAATTTTTCTTTTCAAAAGTTCAATGGCTCTGACCCTGCCTATGACTATGCTCTATTAAGCTATATATATATATATATTTTTTTTTTTTTTTCCCTGTTTTTCGAAAGTTTAGGGAGGCACATGCTTCTAATTAGATTAGAATAGGGTTAGGTTAGATTTGATTCGATTGTATTTAGCTTCTACCATTATATTATCTCATCTATATATAGTATACCTGATGGGAGTCAAATTTTAAATCCAATTCTACTTTAGATATGATACGGTGTATCTCATTTCACCTTATTAAACCACTCTATTATATTGTGTAAGACTATCTCTAATAGTTTCATGAAGCATGATTTGGTTGAAAAGAGCTCCTTCTCCAACACCACGAGGGTGCCATTCCTTCTTCAATGCTCTAATCAGTGCATCTACTAGGGGACACCTCTTTAAGATATTTATTTGGACTTTGCTACTGAGACCTGGCATCGGTGGTCTCGGCCCTAAAGGGGTCTCAGTAGCATTTCCCTATTTATTTACATGATTAGCTAACCATTGACAAAACCAGACTAGTGAGAAACCAAGTCATACATGATCTCCTAACTTAATCTACCCATAAAAGTAAAGGTCATACATACACATATGCATACACCATGACCCCTCGACCAAATCCCATGCCTAAGAATGATGTGATAATGGGTTTTCACCATGGCTTTCGACTCCATGTTTTTCAGCAGTTGGCTCTCTGGGCTTTCTCGAAATGCACATGATGAAAAAACGCTCAAATTCAACGTCAAACATTAATGGAGGTAGTGGGTCCCAAAGTGTTCCTCTAGCACCAAGCTCTAGGACAACTTTTGCTCCATGTCTATGTACATGTATAGATTCGCCTATTTAAGCCCGACAGTGTTGGGTTCGAGTATTTTTGACACATTTTACAATTGGGGTCAAGCCCATTAGCTCAATTGGACTGTACTTTGTGTCGCAATCTTGACTTATTAAGAAATAAAAACAAAGGTGCATCATAAGCTAGCAACGAGGAAGAAATTGGAAAAAATAAGTAACATCTGTCCTGATCATGTTCTTCCTCTTGAGAGCATCTTCACATTCGGGATTCTTCGAAACCATGGGCACTTTTCACAGTGTTCAACTAGAGAGGAGAGGAATCAGTAGCTTTCTTGACCCAAATCAGCTTGAGAGTAACACTCCAAATCCCACTTTTAATCAAGTTCAGAGCGACAATACGCAAGCACATGTCATCGTTGCGAATGATGACACGTGAGTGCGCATCAATATGGACTCACATTGCCAATCATGGTTTGGACCATCCATTGGTCATCCAATTGGAGTAAGCTATTAAGTAATTAGGTTAAGGAAATTGTTTCTTTGTGGGGAACCCTATATTTGTCTGCCACACTAAACCACTTCATTAGTCTCAAATGATATTTTGGGGGAATCAACAGAGGCATGAAGAGACCCAAGAAATTACAAGGGCCTAATTTTCTCTACACAACTTAACTTTGTCTTCCTATATCAAACCAGACATGACCTTGAATTAAGGCACTCAAGAGCAAGTGGCTCATTTATTTATCAATTAATCTCCAACATGACTTGGGTTTCTTCAAATCAAAAGTGCCATGCCCTTTTCCTTTTCCTTTTCCAAATTCAAGGTAATGGTCATTGAGGCATTGCAGTGGATAAATGACAATATTATCCCTCAGATTCACCTCCAAACAAGAACCAACAATTTTGTTATTGGTAGGGGTTGTTTGGTTCAGATTACCGGATCCAATTTAGTCACTTAGAACGGCTTATGCTGAGATTATGACAGAATAAGTGTTTGATTTGACCCATCATAAACGATTATGTAATCGTGCAAAGGGGTGATTATGGGAGAGCATAACTGCTTACTTACTCTTAGGATTATGTGAGAATTATTATAAGCACCCAAATTTGCACCCATTAAAGCCTACAAGACCCCTTAATCTTGAGAGAAACAATCATCCAAATCTCATGTTCTTTTTTAAAATGACTAAAATATCATTTTTTTTTTTTTAAATGACTAGATAGTTTCTCATCAACATAGTATCAACCAAACATGATTATTAACTATAATGCTTCTTCAGAACAGTGCTTATTGAGTAATCAATTGTGATTTAAGTCTGAACCAAACGAGACCTAATACTTTGGTTATGTTGACAAAGGTTTGAAGCTGGCAAAATTTTGACCTGTTTGAACTCCTAATCCGAAATTGAAATTTTGGAATTTTTGATAATTCTTTTTATTATTTAAATTGACCAAAATTTTCTCTTTAGAATTCCAAATTTTTGGCTGAAATAGGTTGATTTTCCTTCTAAATTTTTAATATTTATGTAGTGAATATGTAATTAGTATATTCTATACTAATAAAAAAAATCTCTTTAAAAATTATAATGCATACAATTATAAACTGCATATTTTATATATTATACTTTATACTTTAAATTTCATCTATATATATAATTTAAAATAATACTTTATAACTTATATTGCTAAGCTAATAAAACCTATATAAACTTATTAATATTAAGCATATTATTTTAGATTAAAAATATAAATTATATTTGTATTTATTAAGTGTCTAATTTTTGTGTTTCCTAATTTAAATAGGTTAATGGTTACTAGCTAGTGTATTTAAAATAGGAGAATATTAGATCAAGTATCTATATTTTTTTTTGCTTAAGTATCTAATTTAATTAGTTAAGTGTCTACCTTCAAAAGGTATTGATTTATTAATTGAGGGGTATAAGTGTCCATATTTATTACGTATTCTACTATCATAATAAATAATAATTCAATTGAATTCTTAATTTAGAGAAACAATACTGTTAAATAAAGAATAATATTTTTTAAATAAAATCCTAAAATTCTGCAAATTTTTGTGAAATTGTTGTCTAAATTCCTGAAATTTCCAAAATTTTGAGAACTACTCAATAAAATATATTTCCACAAAATTTGATAAATCAGGAATATTTTGGCCAGAATTCTAAAATATCAGTTGAAATTATGAAACATCGGTCGAAAATGCCACCCGCTATATTTACCATGTCTATTTCAGTGGGTTGTTTACTTGTTCGATTGCAAAATGTCACGATATTTAAAATTTTACGATATTTGTCTAAATTTCAAACCATGGTACAAACACTTCTTCAAATACATTTTCAACAATTTAGATTATCATTTTTGTCCATCAAGAACATATTTTTTGGTTAAATATGTATTATCGCCTCTGCTTGCCATGGTTCTAACTTCTAATAGTCAAGAAAAAGAATGGAAAAAAGATTATCAATTTTTATCAACTATTAAAACAAAAAAGAATGAGAGAATTACTTAGACTATTGGTGGTGGAGGGGCGGTTCTGGGATTTAGAAGAATGTATTATTGTATTATTATTATAGTTGAAACTTGAGATACCCACTATGATTAAAGTAATGTTCCTAAGAGGGAAATGAACTATAAAAGAGTGGTATAATATTAAATCATGCAAATGCTTTATGCTATTAATGTGCAACATAATCATTGCTTGGAATTTGAAAGGCCCAACAAGGATGCTTGGCTTCAGCCCTCCACTTTGGACGGTTTGGGATCCCACCCAAGAAGATTCCTCCTGCTTTTTTTTTCCTTTTTCCTTTTCTATTGTTCACTAGGGCAAGAGAGAAGAAAAGCTGTCCTCCCGTCATGCATGGAGTTATAGTGGGTCCTAAAGAGGGATTGTTCTGATCAAGTTGGTTGATAAGTTGGTTGAAATGGAGCAATAATAAGCTGCAAAGGGTCTCTCATGATATCAAATAGGAAAAAAAGGTTAAGGTTTTATTTATTATTGTCAGAAAAATACAAGTAAAAGACATCATCGTCTTTTGAAAAGCTAATAAAAGATAAATTTAACCATGTTATTCTATGTAGCATCGTAAGAGACCTTTTGCAGTTGTTGTTGAAATGCTCAAGTTTACCACTCTTTCAGACAAGATATGGTGAATGGTCCAAATTAGATCTACGGTCCAGTTAACAGACATGCATGGACTGTGATGATCGGATAATCGAGCTGATGGTTTGTTTAAATCCTTCTCGGTAGGACTCATTTGAATGGTGTGACCCAGTCTCCTACTTATGTTATAGTCAGTCTATGGGTACTCTCAAATATACTCCTAAATACATCTATAACTAACCACTAAGGATCAATTTTGCTTATTTTGTCTTTTTTAATGTCTCATCAACTCTAATTTTGACCCTTTAATAATTGAATTCAATTGTTAGGATTTGGGAGTATATTTAGGAATACATTTTGAGAGCACTTGTAGACTAATTCATATTATATGTGCTAGTTGTACAACAAATATAGGATGACCGACTGCCTCTCATCCTCCTGACCTCATCAAATGAGCCTACCTCTTTTTTTACCTCAATTAGTTTTGAGGTAACTCTTACTATTCATAAACCATTTTTTTGTATTTCAAATACTTTGAGGCTGCAACCCCAATTAGCTATATTAGTATCTGTTAGTGGTTATGGTTAGGCTGCAACCCTAGTTAGTTGTTTTAGTATCTGTTCATAGGTTATTGAGTTTAAGAGTCTAACATTTGAAGTTGGATCAAACGGTGGATATATCAACCGTCACACCACAACTCATAGAAATAAATCTCAAACCACCCACACAGGGATACACATTGTCATTGATAATTCCAAATGCTTTTATATATATATAGCCTACGTCTTCCATTACCTCAATCATTCTTGAGGGTAACTCTTTAAACTTATTACTATTCAGAAACCATGTGAAAGTTCAAATGCTTTTATATATATATATATGTGTGTGTGTGAATGTGGACGGAGCTAGGGGCTAGGAGTTACTGCTCCCCTGAATTTTTGGAAAAAAAAATTACAATCATAGGAGAGACTTTGACACTTAAGGGTGGAGCCTGGGGAGCAGTTGGCCCTTCCAATTTTCTGATTTACAATAATTCTTATAAAATGGGGTGAGACCTTGAGAATGGGGTTTAGGGCCGGAGAACCAAACCCTTCATCTATTATCATTTCTTCTGCGGCCAACCGCTGACTGTCAACAATCAAATATCTCTCTCCATCTCTCTCTTCCGGTGGTCCATCTTTCTCTCTTGTCCGGCCCTTCCACTTTTACTCTTTCTCTTTCTCTTTCTCTCTTGTCGATCGTCCCTCTTTTTCTCCCATGAAATGTACGAACGAAATAGCCCACGAACTTAGGTAAGTGAAAAAAAAATACCCCCATCCTCTTAGATCCAAAATATTTTGTACTCACCTAATATATGACTTGCCCCCTACAAAAAAATCGTAGCTCAACCCATGTATATATATAATTTATAATTCACACCGTCACTGAATTTGGTACTCTTTTTTGGCAAAAGATTAGCTCTGGCGGCTGCCCGAGCGAGGAGCTCGGGCATCCGCAAAACATTGGGCACCTGGAGATAATTTAGGGGAGAAGTCATTTCATTTTCTCCCCATGATTTTGACTTGTCCTCATCTGATATCTTTCCCCTTTAAAATGCCACATGCCCACTGGTTTGTGGATGCCCAAGCGCCCAGCTCGGGCAGCTGCTAGATCTAATCTTTTGCCCTCTTTTTCTTCATTCAATATCTAAAAAGTAGGAGCACAAATGACTTTTAAGTAGAGAGAATGTGAGGAAACAAGATATATACGGTGCGTGGTACATGTGATAAACACGTTGATTAACCTATGAATGAGCTTAGAATGATCCATATCTATCGACTTGGTCACGATAGATGTTTTCGTACCTAACTATTTATGAAATAAATCAGTGATTAACAACCAGCAGAGACTAGTTAGAGAAGCATCCGTATGGGCAGTGATTGTGAGACCAAGACATGAGCAACGATTTAATATGGGGGCTCGCCAGCTACTCGATGTTTCCATTAGTATAATTCCATTTACATATTTGATAATTTGATCCCTTTATTTGAGGATGTAGAGGGAATTATGGTCAATTTTTGTTTTTGTTTTTATCTAAGGATGATGTAAGAAGAGAGATTCTAGCTAGGACACGTAAGTACAATTTGGATCTAAGTTTCAAACCCTAAGGTAAGCTCGTCTTCTAGTGAAAGGGAATTCCACCAATCAAGATACCCCATATGAATACCGAGGCTATAAATATATCATGTCCAACATCTACTTGTTACACTATCTCCTCTAGCTACATCTTCTACTACTTAATTTGCCTTCCATGGCTTCCATACCGTTTACCGCTGCCGGAAGTAACAGTTTTCCGGCGACTCTGACGGATTCCAATGAGTCCGGCCATGTTAAATATGGGATTTCCTTCAACAAGGGTCTTTCCTCAGGGAGACCCAACATAAACATGCGAGACCTGACTGTCACGAGTGTCGCCACTAGACCGCCTATGGTTGTTACATCTCCGGCGAAAAAGCCTGTCGATGAGCGAAAGCTGGCGGCATGGACAAGCATCCAACAGGAGCGATGGGAAGGAGAGTTGGTCGTGGAGGGCAAGATCCCATCATGGCTGGTATAAACACTATATATGATTGTATACTACTTCATAAAATAAATAAGAAATGCGAGTAATTCACTATACCATGATATTTAAAGCATGCTAATTCTTCTATCTCAATGGATGCTAATTTTCTTCCATGCACAAGCACGATGAACTTAAAATTTTCCACAATTTTTGTATGATCAAGGCCACTAAATTTCGATGTAATATATAAGATATTAGCGACTCTTTGCTAGGTATATTTATAGAAGAAATAGCAACGAAAATAGGCACTTAGTTATAACAATCGTAATATAAGTAATAAATTATGCTTATTAGCTTTGGCAATATTGGAAGTACCAGAAAGAAAATACTTTATTTGGCTTACTGAAAAGGATGGAGATTACAAGATTTTTCCTTGATCATTAACCCTATGTTTGGTTTCCGAGAAAACAAGTGAAAAGAGATAAAAGAAAAGAAAATTGGACGAAACACAATTAAGAATTACATTAAAAATCTAAAATTTTCTTTTCTTTTTCATGTTTTCACCTATTTTATCACCAACCAAACACAACATAAAGGAATATTCCCATCGTTTGATTAAGAAACTAAATCGTATTGTTTGTGATGTTTCTGATTCAGAAAGTATTGCCGATTTGCCGTTTGTTTTATTTGAACTTGCTAGCAGAGTAGTAATTTGGTTATTTTAAGAATAAATTGTAATATTTTCTAATTCTAAATTGTATTATTTTATAACCACTATTGTTATCATTAGTACTAGTATGGAATCTTACGTGAAGGGTCAGGAGGAATTCGCTGCAGGAAAAGCACTGAAACCCATATCACGTCCACCACATTTGCGAAAAATACGTTCAGCTGATGTGTGATAACGCCTTGTTCCGGATGAAGAAGGTGGGAACTTGGGTTGCAGGGCTTTTTACTGCAGTCTGTGGTTACAGCGGAGTCGGAATCCTAGCCACTAAGGATCATGTTTAATGCTGAGGTGGCATACTTTCCAAAGAAAGGAAGTAGCCAAGTCAGATCTTTTATTCTAATATTGACCTTAATTATTTGAATTAAAAAGTATAGAATTCGGGAATATACAAGGGAGTATACTTGGGAATAATACTCTTAAATCATATGTATCATTCTTATATACGGAAATATTTTTTATTTTGTAGAAAAATCATTTTATTCAATCTTTGCTTTGATATCTATTTCAATTTCATGATAAAATAATATAGGATAAAGCTTCTGAGACTTTCTTAGGACTGAGACAACCGAAATCATCCTCTAAGAGCACAAGATTTGAGATGCAATCCATTAGAGGATTGTTAGAGCACGGGATTTCAGGTGGAGCCCACCGTATGAAACGGATCTCACCTGAAATCTCGTGCTCTTAGAGCACGGTCTCAGCCGTAAGAGGGTCTCAATAATATACTACATGAAACACTAAGAATTTTGTCACCTTTACTTGGTGAACTTATTAAGGATCCTGATTACATGTAGAGGGGGACTTACTTGAGGAACGGCCCAGGTATGTGGCACATCGGAGAGTACAACTTCCGGCACCTCTTCGATGGCTACGCCACCCTTGTCCGCCTCCACTTCGAGAACGGCGGATTGATAGCCGGCCACCGCCAGATAGAATCCGACGCATACAAGGCAGCCATGAAGAACAAGAAGCTATGCTACCGCGAATTCTCCGAGGCCCCTAAGCCAGAAAACTTCCTCTCCTACGTAGGCGAAGTCGCTAACCTTTTCTCCGGTGCATCGCTTACCGATAATGCTAACACCGGTGTCGTTAGGCTTGGCGACGGACGCGTCGTTTGCCTAACGGAGACAATCAAAGGGTCGATTGAGATCAATCCAAACACTTTGGAGACCATAGGGAAGTTTGAGTATAGGGACAATTTGGGTGGGTTGATACACTCGGCGCACCCGGTCGTGACGGGGTCGGAGATGTTGACACTTTTGCCGGATTTGGTGAAGCCCGGGTACGTGGTGGTGAGGATGGAGGCGGGGACAAATGAGAGGAAAGTGATAGGGAGGGTGAATTGCCGGGGAGGACCGGCACCGGGATGGGTCCATTCGTTTCCTGTGACGGAGCATTATATCATTGTGCCGGAGATGTCATTAAGGTATTGCGCTCAGAATCTACTCAGGGCGGAGCCCACTCCACTATACAAGTTTGAGTGGCACCCCGAGTCTAAAGCCTTCCTGCATGTTATGTGTAAAGCTAGTGGCAAGATTGTGAGTTACCTACCCTTTCTCTTCATTTTTATGGTTTATTTCTTTGATTTTTATAAATTTTATGTCTAAATTTAGATATTATATTATGAGGAATCACTCTCAGTCAACCCATACTCTCTATCAACCAATCACCTGTCCTTTATTTTGTGAAAAAGTACTTGCAAAATTCGCAAGTGATTGGTGGAGGATGATAGGAGAGGTTGACTGAGAATACCCTATGTTAGCCCCATTCTCATAATTCAATTTTTTTTTCCAAACTCTCACCATGGATGCAACATGTGGCATTGCTATCCCTTCAACAAATTTAAGAAAACAACATTTTTGAATGAAAAATTAATGATTTATATAAGTTTTCAAGGTAATATGTAAAATTAGTACGGTCACTTATCACTACCATCATGAGAGCTTAGAAATTTCGAACTTGGGTTAGCAATTCTCTATATTATTTGATTGACAACATTTCTAACCGGGGCTAGCATTTCTCTACATTATTTGATTGATAACTACACTGTGTCATCCCTACACTTAGTAAATCTTGACAAGTCTTTGCAGCTCAAGGTTACAAAAAAATCAGTAAGCTGTATACACATTTGAAAATTTGTCAACCAAGTTTCTGCCCAATTTCCTAAGTTATATGAGGATTTAAAGGCATGGAATAGAGAAATGTATGCTAAATACACCTTTAATGGTGTTTAATTATCATAAACAAAATTTCCAAATGACTAACAGAGGCATTTGTCGGTTCAATGCGAAAATTGTTATGGATTAAATTATAAGAAATTTTTTAGGTCAAAAATAAAGAAAACCAAAAAATTAGAGGGTTTATATCTAATGTCCTTTATAGCCTTTGGCTACAAAAACCATTGTCAAATTTAATTCATTTTCGGACAAAACTAATCAAAAGTAGCCTTTTAGTCCAAGATTACAAACAACCAAAAACATTGTCATATCAAAAAAATATATTAGATATATATTTTTAATTAATAAAAAATTAAAAAATTATACGTAAAAAATATTATTATTTAAAACATGTGTGTTGACACTTTTCTAATGTGTAAAATGATATGGACTTTGCTACTAAGACCGCAAAGAGTCGAGACCGCACATGTGATCGATAGCGGATCTCAAAATTTTCATAAATCTGATTTTATTTTTATGAGATCCGCTCATCACATGCGCAGTCTCGGTGTGGTCTCAGCCCTTTGCGGTCTCACTAGGATTTCCCAAATGATATTGGTCATTTGTGATAAAAAGAAGAATTTAGGGTTTATGCTGGTTGTCAAGGTATACACTATTACAGTGAGAGCTTGAAAGTATGTGATTATAATGTGGTTGAAATGAAAGTCAGAAAATTATAAGAATTATAGTAAATATCGAAAGATATAATATATATAGTTAAATTAATTACGAATTGTTATATTAATTAAAATTGAAGGTGGCGAGCGTGGAAGTCCCATTATACATTACCTTCCATTTCATAAATGCATACGAGGAGAAAGACGAAGACGGCAGGGTGACAGCGATCGTTGCCGACTGTTGCGAACACAATGCTGACACCACTATTCTTGACAAGCTCCGGCTACATAACCTCCGTTCCTTTTCCGGCCAAGACGTCTTGCCAGATGCTAGGTATATATATATATATATTTTTCTTTTATAATAATACTCCATTTAATAACATTTTTCTTTTTCTTTATATTTAGTTTTGATTTGTCTGCTAATGCAATGGCTGATAGTGCTAGGCTGCTACCTTTATATTCTCATGGTCATGGGGCTAGCTACCAGTGCAGCGAGTGGATGGGCTGCAGCCCCTGTTGTAGCCTAGTGGGCTACAGAAGGCAGCCAATTGATCCACTCCCAATAAAATTTAAATATATATATATATATATTACTAATTTTTAAATTGATGTGATAACAGAAATTATTTTTTTATTGTTATAGACCAATAGGCTGTAGCCCATGGGGCCGGGGCTGCTGCCCATCTACTCTCAACAACAATGCACCATGTTCCCATGCCGTGTGATAGCACAACATTTTTAAATGGGAGAATGAATTTTAAGTCTGAGCAAAGCTAGCTACGCATTTTCTTAAAAGGCAATGCTAGCTACACGTTCTTTGAAACTTACTTCCTTTATGAAAAAGACACGTGTCTACGTGTTATTGTCTTCCATTAAGGGAAAGACTTGAAGAGAGTGAATCTTAAGAGAAAATGATGTAGCATTATCCTTTTTGAAAACTCATTTTCTTCTTTATACGACGCAGGTGGCATATATTTCTTGCCTAAGATAAAGACACGCTTTTTCAACTAATATTTTTTCCAATCAAAAATATAGTAAATCTTAAAAGAAATATGATGTTAGCATTATCCTTTTAAGTTTTGGAAAATGTTAATGAGACTGTTTAGGGTTGAGACACGCCTTTTCAACTAACTTCATCTCCAATCAAAAATAGAGCAAGTCTTAAAAGAAATGTGATGCTAGCTAGCATTATCCTGTTAAGTTTTAGGAAATTTTAGTGAGACGCCTTAATCGGTCTCACTAGCATTTCCTTGAGTTTTGACACGTTGTAAAAGCAGTTGAAAATGGTAAAGACACGTATTCCTCTTAGAAAATGAGAAAGTCCGAACTTGGGGTAGCATTCATGTTTGAATATTTTTAAGAAGTGGTAAAAAGAGACTTTGAGAATGAGCCGTTTCTAAGGCTCGAACATCTAGTCCAGCAAAATCCACTTTCAAACTCATATTGGTGAATAGTTATACCCCTTAATTGCCCTATATTTAGAAAAATGGCATACACTTTGTTGCGAGTAAATGATGAAGAGTGGCACTAGCATTCTGGCAAAAGATTAGCTCTGGCGGCTGCCCGGGCTGGGCGCTCAGGCATCCACAAAACATTGGGCACTGATGATAATTTAGGGGAGAAGTCATTTCATTTTCTCCCAATGATTTTGACTTCTCCCCACTTGATATCTCTCCCCTTTAAAACGCCACATGCCCACTGATTTGTGGAAGCCCGAGCGCCCAGCTCGGGCAGCCGCCAGAGCTAATCTTTTGCCATTCATTTCCTTCTAAAATGACGAGATGTACGTAACCTTGATTTTGAAAGCATGCATGGGGTAGGGAATATAGTGTGAGGAACTATTTAGTGTAAGGCCGCTACACCAAAGGTTACTATTCTTTTTGGCTAGGTCTAATCTTGATAGACTAGGACTAGAGCAAACCACACCCAGAAACCATCTGATGGAAATCGAACGGTTGTGATCGATATCTGTACCTGTTTCGAGTGTAAATCATCGATCCTGACCATTCAATGAGTTTTACCATATCTGGAATGTGGCGTTGATCAACAAACCGTAGTGGTCAGAGAGTCGTAGCCATCCGATCTAGATCTGAGATTCTCTTTGGGTTGCTGTTGCTGATTATAGCTGAAATTACAGGGTTGGTCGTTTTAGAGTACCCTTGGATGGGAGGCCTAATGGGAAGCTAGAGGCAGCATTGGACCCAGACCAGCATGGGAGAGGGATGGACATGTGCAGCATAAACCCTGCTTACTTGGGCAAGAAATACAGATATGTTTATGCTTGTGGAGCCCAACGCCCTTGCAACTTTCCCAACACCCTCACTAAGGTAAACAATATGAGAGTTTTTTTTTTTAGTGTACATGGATAATGCTTGCTTCATCATAAATGTTTTGATATGTGTTGATGATCTCATGATCAACTCTGTAATAGATCGACTTAGTAGAAAAGACGGCGAAAAACTGGCACGACGAGGGCGCAGTGCCCTCTGAACCTTTCTTTGTGGCTCGGCCAGGTGCTACGGATGAAGATGATGGTGAGAGCTAACACAATCAATCCTCACATTGCAGTGCTTTCGAGAATTGTTTCAGAATTCCTCATTATTTTATGTGATTGCAGGTGTAGTTATCTCCATGATCAGCGACAAAAATGGCGAAGGATACGCATTGCTGCTAGATGGATCAACCTTCGAAGAGATTGCTAGAGCAAAGTTTCCTTATGGTCTTCCATACGGGTTACACGGATGCTGGGTCCCAAAGAAGTAGCAAGATCAGTAGTTTTGTTTATGGGGTTTCATCGAATGATCAATTTGCGAAAGCGATGATCCTGCAATAAAATGTATATTGTAGATTTCCTATCGTTTGTGAGATAGTAAGTCTTGTCAATGTGATATCATATGTATAAATGAGTTATTGTTAGTGATTAGGTATGTTCTTCGTTCCCCTAGTGTAATCTATGTTATTCTGATCCATTGTTAATGTGGTCTCACTGCAAATGCACCTCGAAATGGTGGTGGTGGTGATGATAATGGCGTGGACAGAAGGTGATGAGTTCGAAAACAAAAATGCTTATATTTTTATTAGGGAAATTTCACTCATTTTCATTAAACAAATGGAGATTATCTGTAATAGCTGTTTCATCAACAAAGAGAAACATATGAGAAGCAAAATTCTGTCGCAAGGGAACATCGGTATAAGAAGCAGAGGTGCTCTCTAAATTTAACCTCCTCACTTAAGCAATAATGGACAATCCTATAATCAAGCCTAGAGGATAAAGAAAGATTTATCCTTTGCTCGCAATCCCAATACGTCGAGAGAAGTTCACCAGCCGCACAACCTGGGTTCCTGTTTGTGGAGAGGATGATCACAGCTCCTTGCTTTATCATCTTTGATCAACATGAGAAGTCCAGCAGCACCGCAACCTGGGTTCCCGTTTGCAGAAAGGATGATGACAGCTCCTGGTTTGATCACCTTTTATCTACATTAATGGCATTGACATCATTAATTCAAGTAATTTGAGCATTAGTTTTTTTTTTGAAAATTAATGGGGGCGAAAAATACTCTGTTTCCTTGAAGCTTTAATTTGTGGTTGAGGGTAGATAAACAATAGCTCATGCCCTTGAGATTTCTCCAGCGGAACTAGCAAGGAGGATTCTTTGACGAACTCTGGTCTCTGTTCTTATGTGTAATCAAGGTCCATATCCCATGCCTTGTAGGAATTTTCATACTCCGTGGGCCCTTCCCTTCTATTGCCTGGCTGGTAGTGTTAAAACTGCTTTTTCAACCACCCAAAAAAAAAAGATTTCTCTATCTTCTCATATTTTGTATATGCCTCCTTACGTTATGATTCAATTTATAACTAGCTCTGAGTTGCCTTAAGGCGGCAAATTGTCTATAATAAGCACTTTAAGGGCATAAGTGCAATATTCAGACTTTCAGACAGGAACCAGGAATTTTAGACCCCTTAAAGTATCAAAGCTAGGGAAAGGCTTGAAGATAACATAATAATATATACAAAACCACAAGGAAAAATAAGCTAACAGTATCTGCATTGAAACCCAATATATACAAAACCACAAGGAAAAATAAGCTAAAAGTATCTGTATTGAAACCCCTAATTAAAACCACAAGTAATATTTTGGAATATTACTTGCACTTTCATTTCATCACCATTCAATCAAAAAGTTCAGATTATGAAAGCATAAATCAAAAAAGAGCCCATCCCTTCTTAAATAATATTATGATCTTATACTTTTATAATAAATTTTAGATCTACAGTACAAACAATCGAGAATAAGAGAGGAAAAGGAATGAACATATTACTGAAACTTTTCATGGAAAATTAAGAAATAGTAACAGTAATAACATTTCAGAATGTATCAGAAATGTACCCATACATATTGCCTAAGGATGAACAGAAACTTAACTGTTTCATTTATTTCTTTGTGCCGGATGTTACCAAATTCATCTCCAGAATGTTCAGCAACAAGTCTTCCGAGCTCAAGAATACCCACGTTTTTTTTCTGATTCGTAAATCAGATATATTAATATAGCAGAAGAGAAATACAACAGTTTACAGGGGTACAAACTGAAGGGGAAATACATAAAGCAATAAAAAAAAAAAGAAGGGATATTTTGCTGTGAGAATACCAGCCCTTGCAGCTTCGATTTTCCTTAATATGATAAATGCTGGATTGTTCGTGATAGCTTGACCAATAAGCTGGGCACTTTTGGCCGCAGCCTGGGACACATGTGCATATAAATATGTTTTCCTGGAACCAAGTAAAAGCAGCAATTTCAAGGGAAAATCAAAATCTTGATGTATATATGAATATGTTTTCCTGGCAACCAAGTACAAGTGGCTATTTCCAAGAAAATCCAAAACCATCATGGGGGACCTAAGAATTAAGCATTTGATCACCTGTGCTCTGATAACAGCACTTTTCTTGTCTTGCCACCCATTTTCTATAAAAAAAAAATTGGCCTGCTCAGCCTCTTGTGCAGTCAGCTGTTTAGCTCCAATTGCAGCTGCAAACTCCTTCCTGAAATGGACACATCATCCAGTACAATGTTGAAATTGGCAGACTTGAAGTGCAATGTGCCTAACCACAATGCTGACGTCACCATGGCATGGTAGGGCACGTACCATGGAGTGTTGTGCCACGGAGTGTCGTGTCGTGTCTTGCCAAGGTGCCGGCATGACAAAATTTGGATAAACCGAAGCGCCTATTTTACACTTGTTGCATGAATTATTTACTAAGGATTCTGCTCTTGAAATACACCATCAACTGAACATGATCTGATATGTGTTGTGCCATGCCACGGAGTGTCATGTCGTGCATGGGCGTGCACCTCATGTGTGTGCATGCACAAAGACGCACTTGAACAACCCCCCCCCCCCACACACACACACATAAAGCACAGTTGGATTCATATGCTCATATCTTATGGAACTGTAGAATTATTTTTTAATATTTCTGCACCTGTATTGTTCAGAGAAAGGAGCAAACAACAATTGGGATTATTAACAACTAATAAAATAAAATGAAAATTAAATATAGAAACAAAAGCTAATTTTCAATAGGAAGTCCAGATCCACTCTGATGTTAAAACTTGGTACCCAACAACAAATTAAATGATGACTCAGGAGATAATGTGTACGGCCTAAATTTGCTACCCTTCAGATGAAAAATACCTGGATTCCAAAGCCAGTGCAGTAAATCCAAGGTAATTTTAAAAAAAAAATTATTACCATTGAATGTGGATGTTTTATCATTGCCGAACAGATTGTTGAAAAGAAATCATCATGCCAAACAGATCTTCCACAAGAAGAGAAACCTTTAAAGATTTGATCACAATAACACATCACATCCTCAATATCATTAAGCCTTCTCAAGTACAGTAATATGTACAAGGAGGTAAAGAACAGAAATCTGTTAAAAATTCAATTATGCCTGAACTATTTCAGTTTACATAATACAGAAAGAATAATATGCACCCGCATAAGTAAATATCATGCTTATTAAAATCAGCTATATTTCGGAACTCGAAGATGATTGTGTAGAAGCCATCGTGTTAGTTTAATTGCTTCCACTTCCACGTTCATCAAATAAAAAAGACAAACAATCAATGCAACCCGGAGATGACCATCTCTTACCTTACCCTATTCAGCTTATGCAGTTCCCTACTTTCGAGCTTTCATAGGGGTCAAGTATCAGTATCCCTCTGTCATCTTGAGAGCTACCAGGGGGTTAACTCTTGTGTTGCAGCCCCTTAATAAACATCTTTTTGAGATCTATTTTTCATGTTAAGATTCGAATTTCAACCCCCAAACTTAACATACCATTTTGCTACCAGTAATCCTTGCAGGAGCATTGCCCACTTACAAAATGATGGAATCTATTTGAATCTCTCAAGACGATATGCCGCTCTGTAATCTTAGATACAAACTTCATGAACACATGGCAGTCACCACAAACACGTATGTTCTTCATAATCCTTATGGGTGTCCCCCCACGAGGTTTGTTGATCAATCCAAATGCAAGAGCGAGTTTCTCGCTGTGGTAACAAATAGACTCAAACTTCTCCTCCTCCCCCACATCATGCAGTACCAAGTTTGTACGAGGAACGAAGCCAGCTTCCTGCAGTTTCTTTATCAATCTGCCTAATTCTTCATAAATTTTATCCGTTTGAGGATGAGTTCGGTCATCAGATACGAACTTATGGACCTTGTTATCGATGTCAATCCAGCTATAGGCTGCAGACTTTCGAATATTCCTAGACTTCATGAGAGATCTCATGGATGCCACATCTTTCCATCTTCCGGAAGCAGCATACATGTTAGACAGCATGATATAAGGTCCTGAATTGAGTGAGTCTAACTCAAAAAGATGCCTCGCTGCTATCTCTCCGTGTTCAATATCCCCATTTATTGTAGAAACAGCTAAAAGGGTAGACCAAATTAGGCAATTGGGTTCGCCAGGAATGCCTTTAATTAGATCTACTGCTTCATTCATATACCCTGATCGACCAAGAAGATTGATCATACATGCATAGTGATCGAACGTGGGTGTCATTCCATGCAGGTCGTTAATCGAGTGGAAATATCTCTGCCCATATTCGATCAAGCCAGCATGGCTACAAGCGGAAAGAACACCCACAAAAGTAATATTATCTGGCTTCAAATTTTCCAGTAGCATCCTGTCATAAAGTGCCAAGGCCTCTATATCCTGTCCATTTTGTGCATAACCCATGATCATGGCATTCCAAGTTACCACATTACGTGTCGGCATCATTTCAAAAACAAAGCAAGCATCTGCAACATTTCCACACTTAGAATACATATCAACAAGTGCGCTTGACACAAGCAAATCACAATCAATTCCATTCAGGATTGCTTTTCCGTGAACCACCTTACCATGATCCAGGAAGGCTAATCTGGCACATGCACTAACCACACTTGAGATGGTAAAACTGTCTGGTTTGACATTTTCCAATAGCATCTCACCAAACAACAACAAAGCATCCTCTTCCTTTCCATTCTGTGTGTAACCAACAATCATCGTCGTCCAACAAACCCTGTCTCTGTCCTTAATCTCACTAAATGTCCTACTCGCCTCTTCTATACACCCACTTTGAAAATAAGCACCAAGAACACTAGAAACCGTAACCAAATCAGGCTCGACACCCATTAACCGCATTTCGCGAAACAAATCCAGGCATTTCTCAGGCTGCCCATTTTTCAAATAACCCGAGATCATCGAATTCCAGGACACCACATTCCTATCTACAGTATGATCAAACAAAAACCGAGCCTGATCAATCTCGCCACACTTGGCGTACATATCAGTCAAACTATTCCAAACAAAAACATTTCGTTTCAAATTACAAACAACAATTCGCCCATGTATTTGCTTCCCACGCTTTAAATCCAACAACAGAGAACAAGCATTCAAAACACTCACATGGGTATACTCTGTCGGCTCAAATCCTTCTCTCTGCATTCTAACAAAAAAATCCAAAGCAGTGTTAGAACAACCATTTCCAGCAAAACCCGCGATTATTGTATTATATGAAACTGAATCACGAACAGGCATTTGATTAAAGAGCGCCTGCAAATCCACAACAGAACCCGTTTTCGAGTAAGCGGAAAGCAAAGCATTCCATGAGAAAACATCCCTCTGAGGCATTTTATCGAACAGGCGTCGAGCATCTGAAATTTTGCCCAACTTTGCATAGAGATGAAGAAGACGGTTTTGAAGAAATGTGTTGGTGGGTACGAAGGAATGTAGCTCCATGTGAGACTGCAATCTCTTAGCTTGATCGACATCACTGGTTCGAACGCACTCGAGCAAGAGTTGAGAGTAAGCTTCGGGTCCAACTCGGCCACGAGCGCAGAGCAAGTCTACGGCTTCGCGAAGCTTTTGCTTTGCTTTCATCTCTTTTTGAAATTTAGTTTTCTGTTAACTGGGTAACTCAGCAACTCAATCTGAGTCCTAACATTCTTGGTGTTGGCCATGACACTTTGGACAAAAAGAGTTTCTCGTTCATTTACTGGAATAAAACGTAAGTCCGTTTGGTTGCATTTTTATAAAGAAAAAAATACGTTTATGAGCTTAAAAATGTTTCTCATAAATAGGTTAGAACTGTTAAAAAAAAATAGAAAAAAAAATAGCTAAACAATAAATACTCTTATTAAAAAATAATTTTCTTTTCACCTTCAGAAAGTCTTACACACTTATTTGTTTTTATATTTTTCTAAGAACATAATGTTTGTTTTTAACATTTGACATTCAAAGAAGTTTATAAGTTTATTTTTAAGTAGCCATTCATTTGAAATTAAAAATATGTATATATATATATACATATATATATTTCTCACAAAAATATAACCAAATGCAGCCTGCCAAACAATGAATAGCTCTTGCAGAGATAGTCATTTGAAAAAATAGAAATGTTAGCCCCAATTATAGTCTGCCCCCGCAAGGTGGTGGTAACAAGTGTTAACTCATCTCTCTGTTATAAAGTAGTAACACTATATGTTACACATACACTGTATCTATGGAAAAAGAATATACTTAGTGCATCTGTCGCCTTAGGCTAGCACTTCTCTTGAAAAAATATCCATCACTCACACTCGTGAACTTGTTAACCTTCTCAACCCAAAAAAAAAAAAAACTTGTTAACCATACACTAGTCGGTTCGACCTTTATGTGTTTCAATATCATTCTATTAAATGTAAGAGTATTGTAGTATTTTCATAAGAGATAATTAATTAAATAAAAGAGAAAAAGTATAGAAAAAGTCAATTTATTTTCTCTCTGCATTTGATGATTGATCTCCTATGAAAACACTAAACTATATTTTATTTTATTGATATCCTTTAGGACATCCTCTTAAAGGGGGCAACCCTTCAGAATCCTACATACAGGTGTGAAATTAGAAATTCTTTGATCAGCAAGTGAAATATAATGTACCCATTTACAATCTTGTGAGCAGTAGGAGCTAATGAGGTATGGGGATCATATTGGAATTGATACCAGAAGGATCCACTAGGCACATGACTCTCTTCAACATAATGCCTTCAAGTAATTATGATTAATTAGTGACGATCTTCAACCTCACCAGCAACTTCCCCCAACCGAACTGTGAGACCGTTCGCCCTAATCAGGTTCGAGCTTTGGGCTTTTTTTTTAAAGTGTGCAATTACAAATACTTCAATTCAAATGTGTAAGGATGTAGATGAAATGCTCTCTCTGATCAGAAATAAATAAATACGTAACAAAATTTAATACAACATTTATAAAAGGGTAGAGATAAATAGCAATGTTCATCTAGAGGTCTTTTACAGGTGCAAGGAAAGATCCAACATTTAAATAATTGACAAAATGATTTTAAGCCAGTCTTCCAAGTGGTCAGAATAATCAGGGATCCTGTCTGGTCCACTCACAAAGCCCCTTTAACTATCCTCTTAACCTAGGTTATTAAATTTTAACTCCTGTAGTTAATTTTTTTCTAAAAACCAAGGTTAAATGATTGAATCCTCAGGAATAGTTAATCTTAGTCACAGTTAAGGGTATCACGACTCCTGAGGGACACGTTGACCTGTGGAAAAGAAGAATCTTCCACACTACACATGTGCTGCTTATAATCACTGTATATAACTGTTACCTTCTTATAAAGGATATGTCCTGAGGTCCATCATTAGTTTGGGGACTTGGTATTTGGTATCAAAGACCTATGGAGGTCCATTAATTTGACCGATTACACAAGGCTAGAGATAACAGCTTACACAGAATTGCATGGCAGAAGAGTAGTTCATCTGATGAGGCAAGACAAACAGATGTGGAACATACCACATCTGATATAATGAGATATTAATGCATTTTCCATTGTAGCTATATTCCTCAACGGGTAGAAGATCTGCAAGTCGCATACTATACCTCGCAGAAATCAAAACTGTATTCCATCTCGTTCTTCTAGGGAACTGTTCCAAGTTTGGAAAAAATTGCTCTTCTTCCAAACATTAAAATGCAGGAGAAAGCAAATGATACAAGACATGAAGAGACTGCAAAATCTTTGATCATTTGTATCTCTAGAAGGAAAACGGCCAAGTATGCCTGTACCATCCCTCTCTAGAGGCTGCAACTGACACAAACATATAGAATAAAACTAACTGGACTGAGATATTTGATTAAATGATGTATCTAATGCCAGGGATTCTTCTTTCTCCTGCCACTCTTTGAACTAGTCGTCGAACCTGGTTTTGAATTCTGATATGAAGACAAAAAGGATAAGGGTATGTAACATAGGGGTAACTCTAAGTAATACAAATTACAGAATATGATAAATCGATTAATGATCTGGCATACCGATTTTGATTTCTTTGACTTTCCTCGGACTCTGTTCTTCGGAGATTTTAGTTTGTATATCCGGACCATCCAATGGTGTGTTGTGAACACCTGAATTGATTACAAGCCGTAAAAAGTAAAATAGCAGAAGAAACATAAATTACAGAGAAGCTCAGAACATGAATGTCTATTACAGTGCAGAAAGAATTCCATGTAAAAATATGCACACTTGGCCCAGATTCAGAGTTTGAAAAGTCAGGCTCAGTGAGAGTTATTTTAGTGATTTCTCAAAAGGAAATGAGGATGGGCATTTGCTAAATATAGAAGTATATTTGGAGGAAGATAAATGTGAAATACAAAGCAAACTAAGTCAATATATTCAAAACATTACAGCATTATTAGCATACTTGAAAAGTGTCACATTCTATCCAATAAACATAAGGGTATGGAATGTGCGAAGGAAGGAGGACAAAAGATCCCTAAACCATGAAATGATTGGATAAGTAAAAATATTCAAAATGTTATAGCATTATCAGCATATTTGAAGATGTCACAATCTATTTAACTCAAGTAAATATAAGGGTATGGAATGTATGAAGGAAGGAGGACAAAAGATCCTTAAACCCTGAAATCATTGGATATGGTGAGGTTTGGGTTTGTGGGTGATGGCATCCACCTTCCCTATTTCATGCTAGTGATACCTGGAAAATTCAAAAGGAGACTTTTGCTGCAACAAGACCACCCATAGCAAATGGTTTCATATGCCAAGATCTGTCTGACATTGATGAGGGGATAAAAGGATGAGGAAAAGATGGGTGAGGGCATAATAAGGAACGTGACAAAGGTACATATATTTGGATTTTGGAGTGACTGAATCAGATCCAAAGACCCAAGTCATTTTATATAGGCAGTGTAGTCCAAGGCATGCCAGACGTGTGCCTGGGCGCGCTGGAAGGGTGCTATTGCTATTATTATTACTTATCAGCGAGGCGCTCACACAACGGGCCTAAGCGTGTGCCTTTTATCACTTGAGATGATGCAAAGATCCTCTCCCTCTATCTCTTCCTCTCGTCTCTCGTGTATCAACCTTTTTTCTATTTCCTTTAAAGTGCGTGCGTTTGGCGAGAGAGTGAAGGAAAGTAAAAGAAAAGTGAGTTTTCTTACACTTTTCTTGTGTTTGGTGTGCAAGAATCACACTTTTATTTTCTTGCACTTTCTCAATAATGACAAACTTTCTCCCAAAAACTTCCTGTCTTTTGATGGTTGTTTTGAAAGAAAATTTGGGTATCTTCTTTTCTTTTCTTTCACCCACTTTCTCGCCAAACGAACACACCCTTGGTAGATACAAAGGCTCATCTCCCATGGCATTAAAAATCAACATATTTCTGTATGTTGTGGCCAGAATCTGTCAGTTTCGTAGCCCCTGAATCAAAAGTAGGTCTAAAATTAAAAATATATAATTCTAATCCAACTTCATTACTTTCCCAATAAAATAGTGAAACTTTATTCGACATAACCGATTAGAAACCCCTATTTTTCACTTGGTTTTGACATATGCTTCAATCTTCAACCAAATTGGTCAAAATTGAAAACTCCACTCTCATTAAGGAAATCAAACATAATTTGAAGATCGAACTGAAGATCACAAGCAATTGCCACATCAACCCAAAAAAGGTAAACTCCATTTCTCCTCTCTTCTTTTTAATTAAAGTTTTTCAATATTTAAGACAAACAATACGAAGATGTGTAAATACATCCAAATTATGATTCGATGATATATTTGCACACAATTATATGGATTTTTTTGGATTTTAGGATGAAAATTTTTAAACATTGGTGAATAGTGAATACCCGATTTTCTTTTATTCCCATCCTAGATTTCCATTAATATAGTTGATTAAATTTATATATTTTAAGCTTGGCCCAATATAAACCTTTGTTGGGTTTTATGTTTTCATAATTTTTCTTTTAATTTTTTAATTTTAAGTTTTAACCCTTAAAATTTTACATATTTTAATAGGTATTGAATAACGCTAAGTCTGAACAATACCACCATATGTTCATACTTGACATTATTATAGTGTTAAGATTGGCTTAATCTACAACTTGGTTAAATAAGGTTTTTTTCCCGAAAAAGATGAATATTTATTAAATTTTTTCTAAAAAAATATAGTAGTGATAAATGAAATATAAAATGGGAAACATTGCATACAATTGTGTCTAATTATCGAGTATGGATTTCAATGGGTTATATACAATTATTAAGCCATTGTGACTAATATTCATATTGGTATTTGTTTATTTGATATTTTTATAAATAGATAATGGGGTAAACATTGCATACAATTGTGACTAGTTATCAAGTATGGATTTCAATGGGTTATCTACAATTATTAAGCCATTGTGACTAATATTCATATTGGTATTTGTTCATTTTTTATTTTTATAAATAGTTATTGATACCAAAGATTTTCAGGTTTATCAAAGACAGAGGAAGAAGACCCACACATCACTTTGGGTTGATGATTTGGGGGTTTGAAGACCTCATACACGTGATTCACCAGGAAGACCTCACATTGGGAATGTGTGCATATGAGATGATTTAGCTTGGTTTACTTTAGTTAGGAAAATAATAAAAGCCTAATGGACTGGATTAGTTAGGAAAAGTATAAAAGCCCAATGTATTGGATATTTTATTAGTTTGGATATTCTTATTAGTTTTGGACCTTTTGGTTATTGTAGAAAACTAGGAATAGTAAACCAGAGTTTGTGAAAGAGAAGAGGAAGAAGGAAGAGGAATAAGATATAGAAAATTGGCTTGATTAGTTTGGTTTAGGTTTAGGGTTTGAAAGAAGGAAGAAGAAGAAAAGAAATAATATAGAGCTTAGCTCTTCTCTCTCATTCATTAGAATATATATTTAAACCTCTAGAACTACATATTACAAGTATGTCATTATTACATACACTTTGTCATACTAACACCCAAAGGTCTACTATACCATAGAAGTACAATAAACCAAATAGTATTCAACATTCCCCTCAAGTTATTATAAGGGGAAGTGAGAAGACGCAATGTCATACAAATTGTCACAAATAACAATAACCACTAGAACAGTAGAAGACGAGATAATATATAAAATTCTCAAAATACAACCTATATTGGACCCCATGTGCAGTGCTATTAATTGGCTAGAAGAAGGAAAGAAATTATTTAATTGGCTAACAATTAAAATGAATCCTAAAATATGCATTTTTTAACAAGTTCAAAGTTTAGATGATCGGACCTCTTCAAAATGAGTAAGTTTGAAATATTTCTTCCCAATTTCAGTCCTCCTTACTCTATCAAAGCCTTTACCATCTGTGTCCACAAATCTAAAAAAAAGATAGAGATAGTAAAAATACATAATGCAAATCTGAGCAACGAATTCCAAAGATAAGAAATCAAATTTAAAACGGGTGCAGACCTGTAATATGAGAGTTTGTACATGAGGGAATTTAGCATAGTTGAAGTAGCCTGAGAATCAATCCGGTACTGACCATCTCTCTTTTAAACAGCAGTACAGCAAACAAAATAGTTACTTTTCAATATAACTTCTGAAGTAACAAAAGAATGTAACATGAGAGCTAGAAAATTGCCTATGCTTTCTACACTAAACGAAAGCATTGTTGGACTATTAGTATCATATGATAAAACAGTAAAAAAGACATTATACATTCATGGGGTACATTTATATGTATCCTTTTGTATTCCTTCATGCTTGAAATGAAAATATACATGTACCTACTGTACAACTATGTGCATGCTTGGTGCACCATATAGAAGTTAGAACACATAAAAACACAAAGTACAGAAGACAAATGCATGCAGCAATATGGCATCATCGAGTGCTTTTTTTAAAAAAGAAAACCAAATTCTTAAGCAATCGACAAAAACGAACAATTATGCAACAGTTGGATCCTGTAACACTTGTAGTCAAAAAATCTAACTAGAGAAAAAGTATAGATCCAATGTCATTCAAACTGCCAACTTACAAGATAATCAGGTTCCTTGATGTGAGGGAATACACCCCCTCCAATTCGCACCATCCACAGAAACTTATTGATATCATCACTGGGGTAGCCAACAAGACCTGAATGGCAAGGTTAGTCTTCAAAACAACCAGTTTAGGTAAGTAAAATAATATGAAAAAACACTAAGGAAGCCAACCTCCAAAGACGACAAGAACATATTTTACATCCAAGGAGTTGAAAATCTCCCAAGCTGGCTTCTCAGGAGAAGACATGGCAGTACCAACAGTTGCAATATGTGTGTTATTCCAAGTATTGTTATCAACGATGACAGTGCGGTTAGCCATTGCCGTTGTTTGGTAACCATAATCCCACCAAGATGCAACCTAAAAGAGAAGTCTTTGGTAAGGATCAATTTTAGTTTTATTCTTCCTTTGGCCAACATGAAAACTTCGGAACTTTAGCAGCCACAATAAACTCAAATTTCACATCCCTAAAGTCATCAGGTACAACGTTTCATATGCTAAAACATGTGTGACCAGTATGACTATCACTGATAGGGTGACCGCTAGGGCAGGCCTGTGGGCTCGACAAGCCAGCAGAGATCTCCGGACCCGAACATATCTCAGGTCGAACTAGGGTTTTGAGTCCTCTGACATGGTACATCGGTTTTTTTTTATGTATAATGTACTAAGGTTATTAACATCCCATTTTTAAAAATATAAAATATAAAAATTGGTACTTTTTAGCATTATACCTAGACTGTTAAGATTCATACCATTGGAACTGATTGGGCAATATAGCAATTTCCCATGCAGCAAGCGGACACAAGTTTGAGCTCAACATGATTTTCATTTTGCAAGTTTCTCCTTGCAATTTTCTTTATACAAACATTTAATGACCATTTTATGTTCAACTTGATCCAAAGATAAAATAGCAGAATGATATCGTACTCATCAACTCATTGTCATCACAATAGCCTTATCCAACTACTTGAGGCCGCAAAAAAAATATGTTATCTATTCTGCTGCTCTATCCAGGGCCATATCCACAAAGAATTTTTTCAATACCTCAAATTAGTTGATGATGATGACAAAACCGAAGAGTTTGTAGAAGGAATCTAAAAAAATAATAGAATTGATTCCTCCCTCCCAAATCATGTAATTGGTTCTAAAAAAAGGAGCTAATAAACCTAGACCAATCACTTGCAAACTCTGATGATGGGAAGAATTAAAAAACAATCACCAGATTTAGGAGCACTAATTCACAATTTGTTATTGATAGTTGATACAGAACTATAATTGCATTGGGTGCATGCATGCTGTAAAAGGGCAAAGAAAAATAAATATAAAAAGTGAGAGGAAGAAAAAGAAGAAGAAAACACTCACTTTATCATCCACCTCAGTGTTGTGGCTTAACCATGCATAAGCCTCTCGAAAATCATCAAAAACATGAAGACCGTCATGTGAATAAGATGTAAGAACAATAGAAGGAGCCGAATAAGCTTCCGCCGCTGCCCAGACACAATGAACCTACAAGGACAAATATCACTCTACATTTGAAGGCTAATTGAGGGGAGGACAAGTAACATCATTAGGAAAATCATAGGAAAACATGAAAACTGAGGGAATTTGGATCAAGTGTTAGACTTCTAGAAGTACACTATATTTCACCCCCTATTTTAAAAAAGATGGGATCTTGTAGATGCTTAGTGGCAAGCACATTCTTGGGAAACTTGGAACTCATCAAACAGGAAAAACATTTAGATAAAGAGTCCTAATCGTACAATGCTCGTATGCTAAAAGGCCATAAATTTAATGACAAGCAATGAAAGACAAAAATTAACAGCATAACACCAGAAAAAAGTTTAGATTAAAGAAGAAAACAAAAGCACTGATAGGCAATTAAAGCTCTGCACCAATATCAGATGATACTGTGCATTAGCTTGTTGGATGACCCACCACTCGACCTGTTAGAGATAGACAAGAAGCAAGCTGCTTAGTGTGCATCAATAAAACCTAGCCTTCTTTAAAGCACAAAGTTACTCTGACAACCAACAGAAAGATCGGAAATTAATCTTGTCTCAATCTGCTCCTAAAGCAGACACAAATGTGAAGTAGACAAGGCTATCATTTCACACCCAAAACACATTTGTTGTTTTTAAAGTCATTTTCGTGATAAGCATCAACGGCGTGCATGGAAAGCACATCAAAGTGTTTCATGCTCAAGTAACATGACAATACACCACATTACAACATGTAGAAAGATTACATACTCACCTTTTGCAGATATGACGATGTGAAGGGAACACCTTTAACAATGTAAAAAACTATGACCAGATTACTACGCTGCTTCCCAATGGACATTGACATGGTAGAAAGATTGTTGACCAAATGATAACAAGTGAATCCTTGGATTTCAGATTAGAAGTGTTTTTCTCTTATGTTTTAAAAAAGATTCCACAAGGACATGACGTATATGATCACAT
This sequence comes from Tetracentron sinense, assembly GCA_015143295.1. Taxonomy (NCBI): domain Eukaryota; kingdom Viridiplantae; phylum Streptophyta; class Magnoliopsida; order Trochodendrales; family Trochodendraceae; genus Tetracentron; species Tetracentron sinense. Next base: position 34,402,640 of record CM026565.1, read on the forward strand.
CACCACAAACTCCTCGTTGTTAGTTGGATTTATTCTCAACACGAAAATAAGCTAACAATCACTTCTAATCAATATTGCAGACACGGACATGGGTCTCAGAGCCCGACTCGAATGCGAAGTGTTGGATTTGGTGAACCTAGAAAATAGGATTCAAGAACACAAGGAAAATTTGAATTTATTTTTTCATAATAATTATTTTGTTTCTAATTTATGAAGAATTCTACAAAAGGAATGAAATAAATATGCAAGCATAAATTATTGCAAACAAAACTAGAAAATCAAAAATTTGCCAAAAAAAAAGTAAAAGGAACACATATTAAATCTTTAGCATATCACCACAATGATTAGTATATTACATAATTAGTCTCTCAAGTGTCAAGTGTTAAACAAATAGTGTTGTATAGTTATTAATCTATAAATGAATGTCATTTTAGAAAGTAAAATGTATTACAATTCATCAAATAGTACAAATAAGATATTAATTAAAGCAAATTAAGTAGCTGACAAAAAAAATTAAAATTTCTTATGCTAATCCTTAGGACATAGTAATTTTAAATCTGAATCTTCTAACTAAAGCTTTAGTCAAAACCGCTATGTGGACAGTTAAAGAATAATTATTTGGGCAATGGTCTAAATAAGTGTTAAATATATTCAGTCATTTAAAATTCTGAAAGCATGCTATTGTCTAATAATGCGAGTTTCACGCGGCAAATTTGAGAGGTGGTTTAGCAATTAGATGATTAAAATAATGAGATATTTGCAAGTGTCACACACAAGAAATATATTGCACTCTATATAAATAATTATAGATGTAAATAGTAGGTTAGTTCATGTCTGAATCCGAGGCCAAGGGTATGGACACTAGTTGTTCTAACTTCTAAGAGACATTAGCATGTCTGTGGCGAGTGTGTCCACACGCATGGGCCACGCAACTCAACTACAAACTGGAAGAGTCCATGCAATACAGCTTCCAATGTAAAGAGAGTGCTTAGATAAATCTCCAGCCAATGAGTCAGCATCCTCGCTGGTATCATATATCAGCTTAACATTGAGAATTACTGATTTGTTTTATATGGGTGACACAATAGCATTACTAAAATCCCCCTCAACAATAAATGGACCCTCTAAGCATTGCCAGAATATTATCATGCCATTTAGAACAGTTCTTACTCCACCCATCTGATTGGAATAAATCATCCCAGTTGGACTAAAGGAAAGCTTGCGAGTGATGCCTGAGTTGTCCCTAACCATTCCAACCACACCAGCCACGCCATGATTACCATAACAGCATCCATAAAGATTCAACTTTACACTTCCAATCTCTGATTTCTTTCACTTTGAAATCGTGTTATCTATTAATGTTGTATTTGATAATAAATCGCCGGTTAGCTTCTAAGCCAGAAACCTGGTAATATACAAACTTCTCCAGGACATCTAGTAGAATTGGGTAGTTGGTTTGAATTAGGTAATAAAAAGTTGCGAAGGGCGTTTCTTGGAGAATTTGAATCACTGATGCTACATAAACTCCTCTTTGGGGCTTTTCTATGAACTTTTTAAATTCTAGACTACCATTTTCTTTTGCAAATATATGTTCTTCTAGATGGAGGATTTAGCTACCATGTGTGGCCAAAAGTTTTGTGAAATACTAGCTTAATTACATGTCATACATTCCTATCAATATTATCAAATGTACAGGGGGAAAAGAAGAATAAAAAAGCATATCCTTTTTCATAATTAATGGTATCCAAAATATTTAATGAATTCACACAGATGAACAATTCAACTAACAAGTACAAGAAATGGTAATTATCTACCCCAAACAGTTCACATAAGAGGGAACATGCTGTTGAGATCATCAAAATACTTGAAGGATAGATTTTGCATACCACATAAAAGGCACCCAACAAAATAAGTAAGAGAATAGAAATTATAGATGCCTCCAAAGGTAAAACCAGAAGCCTCTTCTCAATATGGGACTTAATAGAAGCCTTTTCCACGTGTTCCTTTTCTTTCTTCCTGTTCTTTCTCGAGGGTCGTTCCTTTAAAGTGTCTTCACTTTTAGGAGTAGATGACTGTTTATCAGCCTTTGCTACATTGTCTTGTATTGTGGCACTACCAGAACTGGTATCCCCTGCCTTAAAGGTCAATGCCATAAATGGATGTCAGTCCATAAGATGGATTTCAACTCATCAAATACTTGGAAGAGAAGTACTAGTAAAAGGAGGAAATAATGCACGCTTACACCGGAATGGGAATTTCCTGAAAGTCCAGGCAATTGAAATTTGATTGATCGTGTAAAAACATCAAAAGCTTCAGAAAGAGCAATTCCGGATAATATGCATGCCGCTGGAGCTAGTACAAGCATAAGGCGCACCTGGAAATCAGCCCAAAACAATGATGATAGAGAAACAGGAGAAAGACAAAGTGAAGTTGGCTGTCTCAAAGACCTCCTTACCATGACTCCTGAAAAATATACCGATGTTACTATATAAAGGACCACGAAGGAACTGGCATCAGAAAGTGGCAAAAAGCACGCCTGCCCAACAGACAAAGAACTAATGTAAATATACAGTTATACACTACTAAATCAGGAAAAAAAAAATTATTCATCAAAATCAACATTGAGTGGGAGCATCAAGATATAATCCAGAGATTGATACTTACAATAATCCCAGCTGGAACCAAGAAAGCCAAAACGTTAATGTCCATAAAGTAAGACGGCCAGGTAGGTGGTTGATGTTCACTAACACTAGCGATAATTGGTATGTACTTGCTCGCATAGGTTCTGTCCCATTACCACAAAATGAATGTCAGATTGTTAACTCAGTAACAAATAGGTACCCAGGAAGCTGAGTAATGATAAATATTCTTAATGGTTCCACAAAAGCAAAAACAGGTCAAAAGGTTCCCTAACTACATGTCAGTAACGAAGATTTCAAAAATAGCCACAAACATAACATCACTACTCTCTCTCTCTCTCTCTCTCTAGGAAAGAACCATATTTAGAATTCTTTCCATAAGCCAGTCTTGCTTCTTTCAAAAACTTAGCTGCAGTCTTATATTTCGCGTCGTTTAAGTTTTAGAGTATTGTCATCACTCAAGCTCCAGCTTTGGGACCTCAGAATGCTGAGAACAGACCCATGTCAATTCTAACACAATTCAGTCTTATCAAGCTACATAAGAAAATTAAAAATCTATGTCCAATCCCTTAGCATTCAGTCCATGTCCAAATTCATTAGCCTCCAGCACTAGCTGTATGCTGTACTTGATACTATAACCTCATCTCCATCCTACCTCAATTATTCGAGTGGACTAAAATAAATAAACAGGTGAGATAATGATATGAATAGTAAGAGTAGGTGCTTACGGATCAAGAAGACTCAAACTGCGCCCACTCCATCCCTTTGTTGGGCTGGAAGCTACCAACGCTACAAGTACTCCTATCACGGCACAACAGACTGCCCTGAAAAGGAAATAGTACTTCATATTTCAATATGGATACGCTATATTTCAAAAGAAGAATGCTTTATGGTTTATAATCCATATAAATTAATGTAGGTGTGGAGATCACTGTAGAACCATCATTTTTCTATACATAGATTGGTTTTTGAGAAGTCACAGATCAAATCCAAGAAAGCCTAATATACACTGTCTCTGATCAAGTCCAAGAGAACCAGATTCCTATTATCTGAAGAAAGTACAAATAACAGCAGTGAAATAGATGCCAATGCATCTTTAGAAGGCCAGGGATAGTCCAAGAAAGCCAAATCCCTAAACAGGTGCTTTATGTGCTTGGGCGAGGAGTCTAAAAATCATCTGCACTCCATTGTCCTTTTGTAAGATGGTTGCGAATCTAGTCCTATCCTGCTCGGGATACAATGGGTATCCCCACTCAGCTTCAAGGACTTCATTTCGAACCCATCTATGTGCAGTGATGGTGACTCTATGAAAGTTTTGTGGAGGCTGATTCCAGGTGCTATTTGTTAGTGCATTTGCGCGGAGAGGTATAAGCCCTTTTTTTTTTTTTTTTGAAGCCAAGGAATAAGTGGGTTTCAAGAACTCAATCTCTCCTTTAGAAGCCATTTTTTACATTTATTTTAAAACTACTCTTGCTTGGCGTGCACTTAGGAATGACCTTGTTGATATAGACTGTCTTGTTTCTTGCTTATGAGTAGGGCCTGTGTCGTATTATGGACTGTGGTAAGCTTGTTTGTTTTTCCCTCTTATATCCTTTCTCTTTTAAAGTTCATCAAACAGAGAACTTCTTTTGTAATTATCCCGTGCTCTTTCTTTATCAATCAGAACGAAAAAAAAAAAACAAAAAAAACAGATGCCAATGCACTAAATAGTAGTCGTGTCCATTTTTATCTTTTTTCCTTATCTTCACAGCTACGTAAAGATGTAGAAGGCCAAGGAAGCTTACACGCCAACAGTCACAACAAGTGTCACAGCCACTTTAAACATTTTTTGAGAGAGAATCCCTTTTATATAATACACAAGAGCCACCACATGGATGATAATGAAAACCTGCAGATAAAAAAATATTAGCAGGAAGAACAAATGGTACAAAACAAACAAAAACACATTAGTATAGTAGAAATCAGATGGAAACCAAATGAATCTGATCAAGAGATACAAGAAAGAACAGTTTTAATTAACTTCAAGTCTAGAAGGATGCCACTTCGTGAAGCATCCCAAACAGCCCTTCTTCTTCTTGGTCATTCAAGTTTTCCATTGAAAAGTTTCTTTTTTCATTCAATAGAACATTGGTGCCAATGCATATATACTTATATTACCACCAAAAACAAAGTCTAAAAAACTTAAATTGGCATTGTGCAATGTTTACACAGATAGACACGCTAAGAGAAATATAGTCATTCATCCTGTCAGGCAGCTTGGCGAAGTTGATCAGAAGGCTTCTTAATCGTATGAACGGGCTCGGCCTCTATATAAACATATAGATCAGTATATAAATTTGATCAGGCAGTTCAGTTCTTACTACTGGTTAAAGGCAGTAGCCTTAAGCACTTCATGTCAAGCATGCACACGACTACAAGAGTTTTTTAAAATTTTGAACCTAATATTGGAATACAGCATCTCAGTTGACTTAATGCAAAGGACAAGCACATAAGTGGGAAAATATTGCAAATATATATATTCTGTGTTTGTTGAAAAAAATTTGTGGTCTAGGTTTTAGTTGCGTTCTAAGGTCATTGTTACCTGAGAGCAAGAGGTCTAGTATAGAAGGCATAAGAGTTCAAATACAAAAATCATGTCAACCAAGAGTACATTTTACATAAAGGTTAAGTCTTAATTACTTGCTTGGTGGAAATGGAAGGTGTCTAAAGGGTGGTGGTCCTCTGCAACAGCAGCAGTCGTGGAAGGTGTCTAAAGACAGCCAAGTAGAATCTGACTTGTCGAAGTTAACTTACTATGTTGTGAGTGAAGTCACTCACAAGGTTTCTTTCAAAAAAAAATCTCACAGTCAATCAACTTAATAATGGTTGATTCTTTACGAATTATCTACAGAAAAAGTTGGAGTTTGGTGCCACTTAATCCATCTCCAACCTTGGCATTTACTAAGTTACTTGTACAGTTATACAATTGAAATAATTATAGATGTCTCCAAATTTTTTCTTGTAATCTACTTACAAGTGGATATTTTATGTTTCCAACTTGAGACAAGTGTCCACACTTCAGAGTATACTTCATATATGCCTATAACATTTATGATTTATGATTTACAATATCTAGATTATAAATCCTCCATAAAAGAATAACTTTGGGTAGGCCCAATCCGATGTGGGCTCCAACCATCTTGTATGTTCGCTTAGAGTGTTTATCCTACTACACTTAAGCTCCTACAAGTGTTTATCCTAAGCATACCCCCATGTATAATAATTGTTATATATGATATGAATTTATGCATGTTCAGATGAGAGGAGAATAGTGTGCTCCCGGTCCCGATGGCTTCACTTCTCATTTCTTCATATCTTGTTGGAATATTGTCGGAGAATATGTATTGAAAGCAGTCCTCTCTTTCTTCAAATCTGGGAAAATCTTGAAGGAAATCAACTCTACGTTGATCACTCTTATTCCCAAATCCCCTAGACCAAACACATTTGCTGATTATCGGCCCATTTCTCTTTGCAACGTCATTTACAGGTGCATCTCCAAAGTTATAGCCAACAGACTTCGAAGTGTGCTTCCCGAGGTGGTGAGACATAACCAATCTGCTTTTGTGCATGACAGAAACATCACGGACAATATTCTCCTCTCTCACAAGATTGTGAGAAACTACCATTGTGATAAAGGAAAACCAAGATGCGCAGTCAAAATTGATCTCAGGAAATCCTTTGACACCCTCAACTGGGAAGATATTTGGTCTGTCATGACATCTATGGGGTTTCCTTTTTCGGATAGTGGAGTGGATCAGATCTTGTATTACGACACCTAAATTCTCCATTAACCTTAATGGTACTCCTGAAGGGTATTTCCAAAGTATTAGAGGGTTGCGACAAGGAGATCTTATGTCCCCATTTTTGTTTGTCCTTGCAATGGAAGCCCTCTCTTCTCTGCTAGATGTTGCTGTTTCTGAAGGGTCCATCACCCTGCATTTGAAATGCTCTGATCCTTTAGTGTCGCACTTGTGTTTCGCAGATGACCTTTTTGTTTTCATTCAAGGGGATGAAAAATTAGCTGCTGGCCTTGCTAAAACTCTTCAAGAGTTCTCTCACCTTTCTGGTATGCATCCAAATTTTCAAAAATCTCATCCTTTTTGCAGGCATCTCTTCCCGTATGAAACAAAGGATTAAGGACTCCCTTCATTTCAAGGAAGGCAAACTACCAGTTAAGTATCTTGGGTTGCCACTCACGTCCAGAAATTTGACATCTGTAGATTGCCAGCCATTGGTCAACAGGATTGCAAAGAAGGTCCAAAATTGGAAAGGCCATTTGCTCCCTTATGCGGGAAGGGTGGAGCTGATTCGTTCTGTCCTAAGAAGCTCCTAAGTCTTTTGGACTAGTTGTTTCATGCTCCCAATGAAGACGATGAAAATGATTGATCAGGTCTGCCACCGTTTCCTTTGGGGTGTCACATCTGCGGAAAAAAAAGAACATTCCTATTAGTTGGTCTCGTATTTGCCGCCCAAAAGAGGAAGGGGGCCTTGGCATCTGTCGAATTGAAGATTGGAATAGAGAGGCCATTTTGAGATCTACTTGGGCCATCGCTTCTCACCGTAGAAGCCTTTGGTCAGATTGGGTGCACTCCGGCCTTTCAAAAAACAAACACTTCTGGGCTATGAACACTCCTTTTGATTGCTCATGGTCATGGTGCAAGATCCTTCAAAACAGAGACATCGCGAAAGAGTTGATTTTTCACCTTATTAGCAACGGCAGAAACTCGTCATTGTGGTACAATCCCGGGCACCCAAAAAGAATTATTCGTGATCAATTTGGTCTTCATCTCCAGTATGGCGATTTGCTCCCTCATTTTGCAACCGTATCTTGCCTGATCGTCGATTCGCAATGGCTCCCGCCACCAACTAGGTGAGCTGATCTCATAGAGGTTTGGAATGCCCTTCCTACTCTCAATACTCCTTCAGACCAGATTAATGATGAAATCATTTGGAAGCCAAGTCTCTGGCAGATTCACCCTCAAATCCGATTGGCAAGCCTGCAGAACTCCCCATCAAGTTATTCCTTGGAACGAAATTACATGGTTCACTTCCAATATCCCTCATCATAGCTTTATATGCTGGTTGGCATTATCCGGCCTGCTTACAAACCCAAGATACCCTGCTCCGACATGGAATTCTTCAGAGATCTTCTTGCGTCTTTTGTAGAGGTGCCAATGAAAACATCCATCATCTGTTTTTTTACTGCAGTTTTTCCTCTTCTGTGTGGAAAGCAAGTCTCAACTGTTGTGGGTATTTGAACAGAGCTATTCTTAGCTGGGATAGTGAAGTGGACTGGATCTCCTATAATTTCAAAGGAAAGGGATTGGTTCAACAGGTGAAGAAGGTGGCATTCAATCATAGTTACCAGAGCGCGAAGCGAAAACGAGAAGCAAAGCGAGAAGCGGGAAGCGAGACTCAATAAAACCTTAGGAAATGGGAAGCGAGAAATGAGATATAGGTTCTTCATTCCCATTATGTTATTTATGGATGAACATACCTTTGATTTTATCTTACATGAGATTTTTGTAGAAAAGTAGGTGCCTTAGGTTTCAAACCGACGATACTTGTTTAGAGTCTACACCCTAGGCTATAGATTGTGGTCTACCACATCGCTTCATACATACAGCTCCTTTTGACTACTAGATGAGGCGTGATAGAAGCGAACTTCCTAGGAAGAGAGTCTGTTTGAGGAAACGAGCTTCCTAGGAAGCGAGTTTGTCCGAGGAAGCGAGCTTCCCCCCTGTACATAGCTTTCAGGCAACTATGCATTCAATGCCACTATGGTCAGAAAGGAATAATCGAATATTTTGAAACCAATTCAAAGACGTCAAGTCTCTGATTAGATCGATTAAGAGGGATACTATCAAACTAGAGGCCAGTTCGCTTTATATGACAAGCCCGTCAAAGACAACCCTAGAATCAGAACCTTCTTAAACAATTGGGATCTGGATGTTACTTTCTTCAATTCTTCTTGCAAGACTAGCATCTGGACTCCTCCTGTGGGGATTTGGGTGCTGAACTCTGATGGGTCCTTTCGAGGCTCTTTAGCGGGGTATGGAGGACTTTTGAGGAATCATCTTGGAGAAGTCCACCTTTGTGGTGGGCTGTGCTCCGGCCACCATTGATTTCTTGGAGCTCTCAGCCGTTCTTCACTGGCTTCAATTGGCACTTGATATTGGTATTATCTAATTTGGTAGTGCAAGCTGATTCGAAGTGAATCGTTGATTGTTTTAATGGTAATTCTGAACCCCCTTGGCAATGGAGACAGGAATTTAGGGCTGTGCCAAATCTCTCATAGCTAGGTTTGAGTCTTGTTCTATCTGTCATATATGGCATGAATCAAACAGAGCGGCGGATTGGCTTGCTAAGCTTTGTATGGGTCTTTCTAGTTTTCTTTTCCATTCCCATGACATTCCCAAAGATCTCCAAACATTTATCCCTGAGGATTCGTCTGGAAAAGTGTACTTAAGATTGTAACCGCCTTATTCCTTTATATATCTGGTCAGGGTCCGCCTAACCCCAGCTTACCCTCCAAAAAAAAAAATGTTCAAACGAGAGGAGAACCTAATGATGTCGTCTTTAGTCTAGCAAATATCCTAATTTTCCATCAAGTGGTGGAAACCCCTCAAGTACATGTCATGTGTATGGCTATAATTTATGTTTACTTGGACCCTTCAAATCCTTGCAGGGTGTTTGTAAAGACACAACATGAAGTGGGCGTGGATATGTGATCCGTAATGGATGTGTCCTAGCCTTATTGTAATACTCTTGAAATTATAGTATAGGCTATGATGCACAATGCCGATAATGCCTATCAGGCAATCACAATACGAATCTAGCTAGACCAGCTAGTATCAAAATCTGAATCCAGCTGGACCAGCTCTAGCCTCTAGTATGACCAGATCCAGTATCACAATATGAATCCAGCTGGACCAGCTCTAGCATGACATAGGAAAGTAGGAAGACTAATTTTGAAAATATTTTTATAATAGTACCCAAAACCTAGGCCCATAAATCGAGGTGCCTAAGAAAACTAAAACTATTAATGAAAGACAATGAACAAGCATTAAATCAAATATCAGAGTTATTCATCAATCTAAAACTCACCAAAAATGACGCAAAATGTTCCGATGTCATCACTGCATTAAAACCAACAACAGGTACCAACGAGGCTAACAATGTTCCCAAGACAACCTGCATTGAAAAAGTTATACTATTAATGAAATACAACAAGAATTCATTGCTGAAAGGCTTATAATGCAGTAACGTGACTTATTAGTTGCAACTTCTAAGAATATAACTAGTGTTTCCAAGAATAGCAGCATAAAAATGTAATATATATATATATGTTTTATTGTAACTTTTTTCTCCATAAGATAACTAGTTGCCAATATACCATTCATAAATCAGTTCTAATATCTGTTTCTCAAAATGGTTTTACTTTTACAACTTTCCTATTCATCTTCATTTGTATGTAAACCAAAGAATACATATTCAAGTTCTTTACAGACCTTATAGTTTCCTTATATGGCTTTAGCTCTCTTTTGTACTTCAAACCCCTCGTCAAATATCTTCACTACCTTTTCCACCGCACAGGTGAACACATGTTTGTTTTGTTTCTAAATCTGAATATCTCTTTATTCACAGCCAAATCATGTAAAACAAAGATTCTAAAATTGATTTTGCGAAGGATTCACTCTATTGAGTGGAAATGTGACAGGAAATTTTTGATTTGGCGTAACCTTTCGAATATTTTAAAATCAAGAAAATTTTGCAAACAAATGGGGAAATATTCACTTGTGTTTTTAGGTAATGTCAATAGCATAGTTTTAAATTTTGTCAAAACCGTTACGCAGTGTTTTCAAGGCGACCTCAAGCAGTAGACCCGGCCTGGGGGCCAGGCGAGGCGGTTGACTGAGACGCAATCTAAACAATAAAATTTTGACAGATATTTAAATCATGTGCAAAATGCATACTTCAAGAGAATTACTAGAAAGTATTTACTCATCATTTTCTACTATGATTCAAGCTTCAAAAGTGCCATAGATACTTACAAGAGGAGCATATGCAATATACAGCCGAGATGAATAGCGACCAGTTACAATGCACAGAAGAACATGCATTGGAATAAGGTTTATAATAAAGGTGTAACCTCCCCAAGAGCAAACCTGAAAAAGGAAACCATACATCAACAAATATAAATGTGATGAGGGATTGAGAAGAGCGAAGGCAACACTAGCACACACTTACCATGTAGAAGTATGATAATGCATTTAAAGTGGCATAAAAGAGGGATCCTGTGTTCAATGTCTGCATTAAATTCATAACTGCTGTCAGATAACAGTTAAGAGATGAAACGACAACATTTCATGTTAAAGGAGCATCTGACTAATTCATGTGGAATGAATCGAAAAACCCTATGCTATTATTCGGTAAAACAGTTTGTTTAGTACTAAAATAAAACACAAAAGAAGAAAATGAGTTAGCATTTGGTAAAATCTGACCTTTATATAGAGATAGAAAGTGAAGATCAAAGCGAATATAGCCACAGCTTCATTGTCATAGCTGCCAGCCACAGAACGAGATATATAGGATGGGACCTAAAATTGAAAACATAAGACAGTAACATTTAGGTTAGAGTTGCAGTCGTATCAAAGTTACTGTCATAGATATTCTGAAATGCATCTTCAAAAGAGAACTACATCAGTCATGATATATTTAAGAAACAGACCTTGTCACATCCCAAAATTACAGCCTTCAAAGCAATACAAAAACAAATATACTGTACAAATACATAACTTTTCTACAATGTAACAAAGTATATGCTTCACCTATGCATACATCACCTCCATAAACATGGAACAAGTACTTTTTTATTTAACTAGTGCGACGCATGAAAGAAAAAGGGAAGGAAGAGAGAGAGTGGGAAGAGGGACCCTAGTGAGACCCGCATGATGCATGTGTGTGAGAGGGAGATGGAGAGAGACGTGGGAAGGTATGAAAGGAAAGAGAGGTGTAGAGTGGAGAGAAGATTTTGTTAAAAAACAAAAATACCCTTAAATCTGTAATAGAAACATTTTTAAGTTAAAGGTTAATTTGTCATTTTTGAAAAATTCTATCTACTTTTAATTTGAGAATCCTCATTATAATAGTCATTTTCTTCATGACAATAAAGATATAAGTGTAAGGGAAATTTTGTTCAATCAACATTTATAAGTGCCCAATTTTCATTATAAAATAGTGGAGATGGAGAAGATATAAGTGTAAAGGTAGATTTGTCATTCTCATTATAATAGTAGATAACATAGAAAAATACAAGAAGAAGGATAATTTTTTCAATAGTCATTATCATAGTATAGATAGAGAAGCTATATGTGGAAGGGTAATTTTGTCATTCTCGTTATAATAGTAGAGAAGATAAGTGTAAGGATAATTTTGTGATTAGTGACAAAATTCAATCAATGTTTCTACTTTCTAAGGGCCCTATTCTCATTATAATAGTAGCGATAAGTAAACAAGGGAACAGGTAATTACAATAAATGTTTATGTTCGCTTGTTTTTTTTTTTTTTGATCGGTAAACGAAAATATTATTAAAATAAAAGAAGAGCCCAAGCACAAGAACTAAGAGATTACAAGCTAGTAAACTCTAAGCACAAAACAAAAAGCTCTAAGAACACAACCACACACACACAAACCAAACCCAACGCGCACTAAGAGCTCGTAACTTCCCTTAACATCCCGCTGCTTGCCTAACCGAGCTCCAATCTAGAACCATCTACCTAATCGTGGCACAAAGACAATTAGAAGAGGAGACCGAACCTTCGAATACTCTTTTGTTCCGTTCTTTCCAAAAGCCCCAAGCTATCGCCCCCGGTAGCACGTCCCATACTAACCCCTTAGCCCCCACCGTGTCGGCCCAAGGCCAACAAGATAACAGACCTCTAAAAGAAGAAGGAAATACGCCGAACCCGCCTAATTTTGAAAGAAAATACCCCCTGGCAATGCAAGAACAAGTGATCCGCAGTTTCTTCCTCCCCTGGCACATAAAACACCGGCTCGCCATCTGCCATCCTCGAGCTTTCAATTGGTCACAGGTAAGTATTTTATTTAAAGCTGCAGCCCATAGAAAGAACGACACCTTGGACAGAACCTCGGACTTCCATATGACCCTACGAGGAAAAGATACAGAAGGAGATGCTCTCAACAGCTGAACCACTGACCTCACAGAAAATCGCCCATCTTTGCCGAGGGACCAAACTCTACGATCCACTTGATGTAACCTTGGGAAAACCAAACTAAGCCGCTCCTGAAGGCCATAGAATTCCTCGATCTCCCAATCGTTTAGATCTCTTCTAAATCTGGGACTCCAAACCCCCGCCCCTGATCTCACATCCCACCAGTCTGCCACCACAGCCTCCTTATCTGAGGCAATACTAAACAGAGTGCTAAAGTCATCCTTGAGCAAAGAAGAACCACACCACAGGTCTTTCCAAAACCTAACCTCCGTCCCGGACCCCACCTGGAATCTAACGTGGGGATATGATCCTCACCTTAGACATGATTCATTTCCAAACGCCTGACCCATAAGCTCCTCGGACATCTTTCGGAACCCACCTAGACACTTCTCCATGTCTGGCCACTACCACTGCTCGCCACAGACTCTCTCTCTCCTCTCCAAACCTCCACAACCACTTACTTAGAAGAGCCTTATTCACCAGTTTCAACGGCTTAAGATTCAAACCTCCTGCTTGTTTAGGACAACAAATTGTTTCCCATGATACTAAGTGATACTTGAATTTGTCCATCTTCTCATTCCATAGGAATACCCTTTGAATTCTCTCCAATTTTTCCGCAATTTGAGCTAGAACGGTGAGGGTAGACATGAAATACGTTGGCATGCTACTCAAAGTACTCTTAATGAGGGTTAATTTCCCCCCTTTGGAGAGAAAAGAAGCTTTCCACCCTGCCAAATGATTTTTCACTCTCTCAAGAACCGGATTCCAAACCGAGGTCGCCTTATAACCTGAACCCAAGGGCATACCTAGATACACAGTCGGGAGAGAACCCACTTTGCAGCCTAAACACCCAGCCAACTCCTCCAACTCTGTGACCCCTCCCCCACCTACAGCCACTATTTCGCTTTTGGACAAATTGATCTTCAAGCCCGACACTACCTCAAAGCAACAAAATAAGCATCTAAGATGAAGAAGTTGTCTACTTTCGGCACCACAAAAAATTAACGTATCGTCAGCAAACTGGAGATGGGAAACACCTAACCTTGCCGGCCCTACCCTGAATCCTTCAAAAACATAACCATCTGCTCTCGCCAACATTCTACTGAGCGCCTCCACCACGATAATGAATAGAAAGGGAGAAAGCGGATCTCCTTGCCTAACCCCCTAGAGCTTTGAAAGAAGCCCGCTGGACTACCATTCACCATAATAGAATAAGAAACCGAGGAATAGCACCATCGCATCCACTGACACCATTTCAGACCAAACCCCAACTTTTGTAACATGTAGTCCAAGAACTCCCAACTCACGTGGTCATAAGCCTTCTCCAAATCCATTTTGCACAGGATCCCTGGGATGCCGGATCTGAGTCGATCATCAATACATTCATTAGCTATCAATATACCATCTAATATCTGACTGCCTCTCACGAAGGCTCCTTGCTGTGGCGCGATAACTGAACTCAGCACATCTTTAATCCTGGAGGCCATCACTTTCAATAGGATTTTATAAACACTACTAACAAGGCTAATAGGTATAAAATCCTTAATATCCTCCGCTCCCGCCTTCTTAGGAATTAACGCCACAAAGGTGTTATTATGCACCTGTCTAACCTTCCCAACACATAAAATTCGTGCAACACTACCATCAAATCTCTCCCCACAATCTCCTAACACCTACGATAAAATTCTATAGTAAATCCATCTGGACCGGGAGCCTTATCCCCCGCTAGGCTTCAAATGGCATTAAGGACCTCCACCTCCTCAAAAGGACCCTCCAAGCTCTCCCTTTGTTCAGCAGATATCCTATCAAAAGATAACCCATCTAGCTTAGGGCGCCACGATTCTTTCTCCATATACAAATTCTTGTAGTAGGCCACCACCCCCTCCCTGATCTCCGGATTCCCATCTCTCCACACCCCCATCCACCTTAAGCCTGGATATGAAATTGCTTTTTCTGTGAAAGTTTGCCATTCGATGGAAAAACTTGGCGTTCCGATCCCCCTCTTTAAGCCATTTAACCCTGGACTTTTGCTTCTAACTTATCTCCTCCGCTCTCAACACTTTCAAATATCTCACCTTTAAAGCCTCCTTTTTGCTAACTTCTTGAGGGGATAAAGAGCGAACCTCCTCACTAGCATCGAACCCCTCAATCTCTTTTAGCAATCTAACTTTATTCGCATCCACATCCCCAAACACCTCTTTGTTCCAAATTTTGAGTTTGGCCTTAAGATTTTTAAGCTTGAGACCAAATCTAGTGCTAGCCGAACCCCACCTGCCACCGGATTCCCAAACTTTAGTAACCAAAGGCAAAAATCTATCATCCTCAAGCCACATATTCTCAAATCTAAACGGGCCTGGACCTCCCTTAAAACAAACAGACTCCAACAAAATCGGAACATGGTCTAACGTTGGTCTAGGAAGCGAATATTGCACAAAATTTGGAAAATGAGATTCCCACTCTGCATCCACAAGGAATCTATCTAATCGGCTTGCCACCTGATTAGCCGACGACTGAGCCCACGTAAAAGTCGCTCCTTTCAAGAGTAATCAATCAACCTGTTCCTGGCAATGAAATTCCCAAACCTCCTCATTTTACCAGTCCACAAGCCTCCTCCTTTCCGCTCTCTTGGAGTGCGGATGCAATTAAAATCCCCTCCTAGGCACCAAGGCACCTCCCATCTAACACTCGCATCTTCCAGTTCGATCCAAAAATCAGCATCAAACGAGTTACCGGACGGGCCATAGATTCCTGAAAATACCCAGTTAAACTCCTCCCCCACTAAGTGACAAAGAATGGAAATAGAATACGCCCCCACCTCGGATTCTATCACCTCAACTCTATCTTTATCCCATAATAGGAGAATACCCCCAGAAGCCCCTAACGAATCACTGGCCAACCACTCGGAAGATGTTGAACCCCAGATGTCCTTTATAATGAAATCTTGTATAGCTTCCAACTTAGTTTCTTGAATGCACAAAATAGCCGGTTTCTTCATTCTGACAAACTGATAAATAGCTCTTCTCTTCGCTGCATGACCTAACCCTCGGATATTCCAAGATAAAATGGATAGCTCTACCATCGAGAACTTCTGCGCCCCCTTCCCTCCCCCGGGATCCTAGACATGCCTCCTAGGCCTGACTTGTCATAATTTATATCACACTTTAACCTCTTCAGCTCCAATACCGATGCACCCCCCTTGCCTCTGAGTGAACTGACTTTGGATTGACCCCCATCACTGGGAAGCTCTTCTAACCTTTGGAATAATGTTGACGCCTCTGACTCATGTCCTTCCACTAATAGTCCCAGAAATTTTCCTATCTCCCCAACATTGTCGACCACCCACTGGGACACTGCCTCGGTCCCTTTAGGTGTGGACAAAGAGGCAGAATTTCCCACAACCACGCCCCCTACAGGGGACCTGAGGGACGGAAAGAGAAATTAGAACTGCACTTTCCTCGCCCAGGAGAAAGAGAAGAAGCTGGATACAGAGCCTTTCCTGTTTTGACGCAGTCTTGGCTCAAGTTACCCGATGCACTACGAACAGCCGACAGCAGCGCCTCTCCCTCCAAATCTTCGGCACAGCTTCCACTTGAAGAAGCCTCATTGACTGACTTGCCAGTCCCAACCGGGTCGAAGCTTATGTTACTGTTTCTACTCTCCTCTCCATAAGCGATCAACATCCTCCTTAAACCCTCTCCTAGGCCACCGCTTGAGATGAGCGCACTTCCCACATCATACCGATAACTCGCCTCCCTTACTGAACTTCCTTGGCAAACTCAAACTTCCTCCGGAGCTGCCGATGATTGAACGGGTTCCTCAATTTCCTTACTGCTACCCCTCTCACTCAAACTATGGATAGAAACAAACTCAACGTCCTCCTCCTCCCCTCCCGAATTGAACCATTTTGATAGATAAAGAGGGTTGTCGGCGAGCTCATACCTAGCTCCTGTCGACTGCACACTCCTCGCATGAGAACTCTCTGAAGGAAGAAGTGTAGGGATTCTCTTTCCTTTACTCCTATTAAAAATCAAAGGGGCAAGATCGAAGGGATCACTAACCTCTTGCAACTGCTCCTGAGGGGGTGAGAGAAGAGGCGCGGGGGCTTGGGAACTCCGACGCTCTCCGCCAAGTTCCCCTTCGAACGCTTGTGCTGGGCAACACAACAAATCCGACTAATCAACTACCTTCAGACTCCTCTCCAAAAGCTCCGGCGCTGACCTGCTACTTCGGCTTGTCTCCGGCCCTGTGTTGCCGATCCTGAGAGTCTTGCAACTGGAGGTCGCCTGCTCCCTCGTGATGCCCTGAGCCCTCAGCAGACAAAACTCCCTACCAGGATGTTTGGAGGCAAGAAGAGCCTCAGCTAGAGAATAAAGAAGCATCGAGGCCCTTTCACCTCCAAAGGGCCCACACCCTTTATGAATAACGTCCCCTACTGGGCCTGATTCAGAAGCCCGCAGAGCGGCTCTACTACCAGGGCACACTTGGGCCTCCCACTCGCTACTGAGCCTCGACGACTCAGAGACTGGATTAAGACAGGCGCCCGAACCCAAACCCGCACCCGCCACACTTCCAATGGGACCCACCTTATCGTCTCCACCCTTAATTCAATTTCTTGACCAGATTAGAGCCCTAGAGTTCTTCCTGCGAATCCATCGGAGCTGGTTACACTTTTTCTTTTTTCTCCCTTGCTTTGATCCCGCCTCTGATCTCTTCAGCCCTATCTAATTCAAAGGACGTCGGTCAGACTGAGGCGCCTCCTCGAGCGTTGTTCCTCCTTGCTTCCAGGGCATCGAGCCCTCTGCACCAGTGATCTTCTGCTCCTCGTCAGGGAAAACTCCTACCTTAGCCGGAGCTAAAGGTCTGAAAAGCTGCTTCCAATGTACCTTGGTTGACCCTTCTCCCCTTACTTCAGGTAATTTTCTACCATGCTCTCTGACATTACCAAATCCACTATTCAGGGAGACATGGTTACAATTTGAATTCAAAATAATGGAGTCTGAGTAGGATCCACATAAGGTCTTGCCACATGGATTTGCTTCTTTTTCGGCAGCTCCGCCCTCCGAGCTACTCAAAGCTTCCCCAACGTCCAGAAATACCGGCGAAAGCTTTCCACAATCACACAGTTCATGACCCCACAGATTAACTTCCACAGGGTAAGAGATAGAGTGAAACTCAATGAAAATTAATCTTGGAATATCTCTCAACTTGGCATAAACCTGAATCTTAGCAACCTCCAGATCCGTAAAGAACTTAGTAGAAGGGTGAATCGCCACTAGACCTCCACACGCCTGCCCAATTAGATTCCAAACCGAAGGGATCCACATATGGAAGGGAATCCCTTTAAGCGCCAACCACCGGGTCTGAGATAACCCTGTACCTGATAATATATTGGACGTCGGCCACCACCTTTGAAACTTCACCACGTTGCCACTGTTCAAATTGATTTCCTTGCTAGCACAAAGAGCCTGAAGGTGAGAGGCCTCTTCAGAATGAAAAATCGCCCGATTCGAGCCTACTGGAAAAAGGATCAACTGTTTATGGACTCTGATCAGTCGAGACATAGCTAAAGCCACCTCAGACCACCCATCTAACACATGAGTGCCGACCACAGTGCAAACAACAGCATCCTGCCACCTCCCAAATGCCCCACAATCTTGCTTCACCTTGATTTTGATACCATCTAGTTCTCTCCTCAATATAGCATTTATTCCTTCTTTAGGCTCATGCTCCGCTCTGATACCAGGCTCTGAACTACTCGCCCTGCCTCCTCCATCAATTGTGCCAGCCCTTTGATGACCCCCAACCAGCCCCCTTTGATTAGCTGGAACAAAAAATTTCAGAGCCTCTAGAAACGCCTTTCACCCCATATGCCACTGTCCTTGAGGAATAATAATCCTCCTTCTCTAACCTCCAAGCTGGAATTGAGTGAAAGAGACAAAAGGACCCCTAGAATTTGACCTCTTTTCGCCAATCAAGGAGTCACTTGCTCCCCTAAAGGATCTAAAGATATAAGATTGAGGCTGATGCAAGAATTCCTCCATCGAGTTGAGCAGCCACCGGTAAGCTTCCTTGGGAACCCATAAAACATTCTGCGATCCCCTTGCTCCCCTTTCTATGATCTTTAGGGCAGTGCTTCTACTACGATCCTCTTCCTGAATCTCAAAGGACTTGGCTTCAACAGCAAAAAACCTCTTCTTCATTTCTCAATCGTTAAGCCTTCTCTTAAGATTGGAAGATATATCAAACCTTTCTCGATAGATTCCCTACAATCAAAAGCTTGCGAAGGAAATCCTATCCCCAAGAAATACGAGGATGACTTGAATTCTTTGCCATGAAAAATATGTTTGATGGGCTCGTAAAGAATAGTAGGTTAAGAGGATGACCCGATGGGATCATCTCCAAATTTTAGCGCTCTTGTATCCATGATGGCAGAATACAGTAGAAAGTGGAGGGAGCGGGAAGAGGAAATAGAGGTAGGATGTAGAAGAGAGTCATATAAAGCAAGAGAAAACAGTAAACATAAGGTTTTTAAAGCCAAGAGCTATCTCTTATTTTCTTCTTGGCAATCAGCATCGACAGGGATTGATAGAATGCTCATTTGGGTTAAACTCATTAAAACATTCTTTATCAAAGTCTACTCTCAGCCATTAAACAGTCCGTGAAGCTTATTCTTAATCACCCAACATAACTTAAAGTAAAAAGTCCACAAAACTCCTACTTATGCCTTAACTGAAGGTAAGCTGCCAATGGGAGTGAAACCACACAAATCCAACTTTATGAAGCAAATCCTAAACCAAAAGAACTAAGGGTAAGGCATCATCTGCTAGATTGCGCTCAAGGTGCTTTCTTGCTGCTGATAAGACCAGGAATGGGGCAATCTTGCATTTGATCCTAGTAGATCCATTTCCTCAACAGAACAGGGAGATACCTAAAAGCATGACAATAATTAAACGAGAATGGCAATAAACAATTAGGACGAGTCTGTGTAATAATGAGTTGCCATTGCCTCGGTGTCATATGTGGTGTTTTCAAGAATTTTGTACATTTGAAATTCTCACAAGATTAAGCTAAATTTCTTCTCTATGATTTTTGTTGAGGAAATCTCGAAAAAATTAAAGGTGATAGGTAATCATGCATACCCCTCAAAGGTTTATTGCCCCCGTCTAGCATATTATGGAGAATGCAGCCTTTCTCCATCGCTTGGAGCTTACAGAGGGACAAAGTCAAGCATATATTTGATGACAGAGTAGTGACGATTTAAGAAACAATTGATCAGATTTTGTGGCTACGCCGTTTTTGGCCCTCCGCTCTCATTCAAAGATGTTGGTATTATCCTTTTGTTCCAAGTCTAACTGGATTCCTATATTAGTTGGTTCTAGTAGGTACTATACAATTTTTGATGCAGGAACATCTCCACACTGAGGTGGGGTGGCCTACGGGGTAGGACCCACTGAGAGGTGGCCCACGGGGTGGGACCCACTAAGGTGGGGTGGCCCTGGGCTATAAGATAAAGGGATTTAATCTCACGCTCCCATCAGTCGCAGCTTTTGTGCAGTATCGGTTAAGTCCCTACATCAAATGATATCAGAGCAGGTCTCGAGTTCGAGTCTTCTCACCAGTGTGGGTGGATGATGCAGGAGCATCTCCACACTGAGGTGGGGCGGCCTACAGGACTGGACCCACTAAGGGGTGGCCCACAAGGTGGGGCCCGTTGAGGTGGGGTGGCCCATGGGTAGGGCCCACTTGGAGATCTCGACCAGATTGTCTAGGCTATAAGAAAAAGGGATTTAATCTCACGCTCCCATCAATCACGGCTTTTGTAGAGTATTGGTTAAGTCTCTGCATCAGTCTTACACCTTTTGGTTAGTCATTAGATTGCATACTGCCTATAAGCATAGTTGTTAAAGGTGACGCCTCAAGCGGTTGCCTAGGCGACCAGGCGCTTTGTTGGGTCTGGCGAGTAGCCGCCTAGGAGGTCATTATTAAAAATCTGATATATGTAATATTATTGTTGTTTAAAGATATAAAAATTTATTTTATTTGAATGTGGTAGCTTGGTAAAAGAAAAACATGTTATTTTATATATTTTTTTATATCTTTTATCATATAATATGTTAAGTTTTGTATATCCTACAAAAAAAAAATGTTTCTAGATAGAAAAAGAAAGAAGAGACTAAAAGTGTTAAATATGTTTTCCTCATGTTAACTCATCATTTCTCTCACTCAAGGGGTGAACGAATTGGTCTCTCTCTCTCTCTCTCGCTGTTTGTGGGTGTACCATATTGTCTCGATCTATTTTTTGCATGGTTATTAAAGGCGTCGCCTAGGCAACCATGCATACATCTTGGGCCCATGCAGTCCGATAACAAAAGCCCTTTAATTGCCTCAAATTCCTTCTAGGACCACTCAAAGCTCTCATTAAATTCATGTTTAAAGGGGTCTTTGTACTTTAAATAAGTATAGGCCCCATAATTATATATTTTACTTATTATGTATTTTTTCTTACTTTTTTTAATGTAATAAAAAAGAATTAAGAAAGAAGAGTAAGAGGTACGGCCTCTCCCTCTCTTCCCTCTCCCTCGTTCAGCGTCACATTGACTGTCAAGTTATTGTTCTATATTATTCAGTCATACTCCCTCCTCTCCCCTCTCCCCTCTCATTCCTCTCCTTATGTCTCTCTCTACTATTTGGTTGTCACTGTAGATTGTTGTTTTTTTCTATTTTATATCCCTCACAATCCATTTCTCTCCCCTCTTGCAACAGTTATGTAGACTTTTTTTTTGGTTCCCTTTTTTTATACCCAACACTTCAAATCTCCATTTATTATTCTTAGAGCTGTCTCCAAGGATAGTTTTTTCAAAGTGCATCTTGACAATAAAATTTTTGCAATTTATATGAATTACATGGCCCCTTTTCAAGGAAATGTATCATACATAGATCTCATATTGGGGATATTTCAACAGCAAAAAGTTTATTAGGCGACGCCTCGTGCGCCTCAAATTTACTAAATTTTTAGTAAATTTTAGTAATTACAATTAAATTTTCTCATATGAATTTAAAATTAATATTAGAAAAGAGTTACTAATACACAAGGACTCTTTCTAATAGAATTTTAGGGTGTTTGGAATTCCAACGAAGACCACATCTTACGTATCCTTTGGGAGAATCTATTGGTGGCTCCTACTATTAAGATAGCCATATACTTTCTTCTCATGGATAAGTATGAGGTGGTGGATTATTGTTATAATTGTAATCCATATCCTACTTAATAATTGTAAACGAATTACACTTCTTATTTTATATAATAAAGTAATATAAAATATAATAAAATAAGGTGAAGGGTAATTACGTCCACATAAAATTTGGTATACTCCTTGTACTTTTATTAGTAGAATGATATATATAACACAATATTTATATTTATATATACACACACCAATATTTTTGGTAATATTATTTATATTTATACAAAATAATATTTTTAACTTTCTTTATCATAGATTGCAATAATTTTAGAATATAATAAATAAATTTAAAAGATAATAATAACAAAAAAGTTAAGAAGTTAAAAACAAAAACTTTGATCTAACTCTACTCTTAAGACCAAAGGACTACCCCCAAATCTTATTTTCGTATTTGAATTTTTATTTTTATTTTTTTGGTAGTTTTCTTTATTATAATTTATGAATAAACACTTATGTTAAAATCATGTAAAATTAAACAAAATAATGCTGTGAATCCAGCTTGAGCCAACCTGAACTCTGCTCGGCTTGAATAAAGTTCAAGCTCGAACAGAGCTCGAGTTCAATCAAGCTTGTTCAAGCCAAACTCAAGGCTAAACATTCGAGCTCGAATCAAGCTCAAGCTGAGCTCGAGCATGTTCAAGGCTTCAAACCAAGCTCAAACTTGGCCAAGCTCGGCTCGAATGCACCCTTAGCAAAGCTATTTTTGATGTAGTATCAGGGAGATACTTAATGTGACCATGATAAACATAACAAATAGAGTTAACATAATGTAACTTAGGTTCCTAAGCAGTTTACTATGAACTCACAAGGGTTTATATTGAAACGAAAATTCACTAACTCCAAGCTTACCACAAAAAATTGTACATCTATTTTCCATTTTAAACTTCATTTACATTCTATCTAATGTATGAATTGTACTTCTGTCAGTGTTGACATAAAGCCCATAGCTGCGCAGATGTGTAATTGTAGCTGGACAGCAGGAACTCAATTGAGATAGGTAGGAACACCAAATCTTGGAGAAATAAACAGGGCAGGCTTGTATTGTAATTTGTAACTACTAACTACTAAAGAAACACAGAAATGGGACTGTAAAAAGGTGGGTAATAGTGACAAAGTCGGGGTTCGGGAATAATTCGGCAAGTTTCAGGTTCGGAAAAATTCAGAAAATTTGAGGAAAATAATATTTTTTTAATAATTCAAAAAATATATATGATAATTTGATTAAATAATATACAAAATAAGCACTTTACTTATCGAACTAAACAAATTATTCGGGAATAATTCAGCAAACTTAAAATTTGCAAATTATTCGGCGAATAATTCGGCACACCTAAAATTAGCGAATTATTCAAAAATTCGGCCAATTTTGTGACTATGCAGGTAAGCACCCAATGTGGGGTTTTATGCTCCATCAAATAAAAGCAACCTAGAACCACACAGGCTAAACAACCAATAAAAGAAGAAAAGAGTATGCTATAAATCAAAGAAGTTTCATCAAGAGACTCCATATCTATACAACACCAGTTTTCCTAATTGCGTAAAACATTGTTCAAAAACCCGAAAACTCGACTCGAATTGTAAGTTAGTTGGGTCGAGTAACTCGGAAAACTCAAAAAAAAATCAACTCGGTCCAACTCGAAATATATATGTACTAACTTGAAAAACTTGTGTTAAAAGAACTCAAAGTACGCTGGTTTTACAGCCTCAAACCTATAAACTAGGTTTAGCAGAACCCATAATAGGTTGTCTTTCTAGACCCAAAAAAATATGATGCAAAATAGTGTGACGTTCAAGTTCAGTTTAAGAAAATTATAAAAATACCCTTTTGTGACTCGACCTAGTCTGGCCAGTCAAAAAACTCGGCTCGACTTGACCGAGTCACCTGAGTAACTCGGCAAAATAGTGCCTCCTTCGAGTTTTATGGCGACTCGGCTCGAAATTCAGTCGAGTCGAGTAACTCGGCCGAGTTACTCGGGTGACTCACCGAGATTTTGAACTATGGCGTAAAACAGTGCCTGACAAGAAGTTCTGACTTCTAAGGATTATCAAAAGATTGCAAATCAAGACAAATTAACCCAAATCATTTATCTCAATTAAGAGACGCATACACACTAGACAAACAGGATCAATGAAGATAGAGAGATCAAAGCTATAAAGGACTTTTCAGCAAACCGGATTTGGTCCAGATGAGAATAGCCTAAATGGTATCATTGGTATGTACCATTGCAATACAGTGTTGTTGTCATTTACGATCAAAAGTTCTATCAAGGCCCTGGACTTAGAAATTCAAATGGCTGAAGAAATTACCAGAGCCAAAAGAACCGCTGCTGTCAATCCAGCACCTGTACCCTTAACTTCCTGAAAGAACGGAAACAAAAAATATGATTGATAAAAATCTCTACTCAACTATTAAAATTGAAGACAGACAAATTTGACCGGAAAGCAAACCTTTGTCAGAAGGTAAGTCGCCCATGCGGCAATAGCTGAGAATATAGGAGCAGTAAATACACAAACAGTTTCCACTGATAGAGGAATATTCAAAGAATTCAGTATCCTGCAATCAGAAAGTAGTTATTGCTCAAAAATATTAGCTGCCATAAAGACTGACAAATACATCTTCAAAACTTTGTAATCTAGGGAACCAGTGCGAGAACAAGACACAATTGTATTCTACTAGAAAAAGACCAAAAAGAAATTATCAGCATTAATATCTTAAAAAACAATAAGTTACAAAAAATGTCAAATACCTACCACCATAAGGAACCTGCTGTCAATGTCAATCCAGGATACACAGTTCCACCAATCACCCGACCAAGAGGATACCTTAGGAGAAATAAGACAAATACTGTAATTAAGACCATTTAACAACTTGGCTAAATGAAAAAAGTGATCATGCACTTTGCTATAAAGATAAGTAAGCAAGTCCTTCAGCCCAGTTATAATAGCAATTACCAGGTCCGATCATCAAACCAGTTCCAGAAGTCATATATTCCATTCTTCGTAAGATACTGAATCAGTAAACATGCCAGTCAGAAGCTGCAATATAGTCTTGAAATAAAATAATAAAAATAACTGAATCATGCACTAGATTTCAGAAATATGTGTTCAATACAACAGTAGAAACTCATTAAGTTCCAATATTTCATTGTTTATGGACTTGAGGGTGTGAATCCCACCTCCCAAGAAAAAATTAGTGTCCAGACCCGTATTGCTCTTATAACTTCCATCAAAGTTCAGCTTTAGGGAACCAGGAGGAGGAGGACTTCAAAGGAGCTGGAAAGCAAGCTGATGGGATGAAGATAAAGCAACCAATGGCCAATCTCTAATAAAATTTGAAATGCCCAATCTCTAATAGTATTTGCACTCTTCACACCCTTAAAAATGAAATATGTAAAATAGCCACAAGACCACCCTAGATTTAACTTTGTCAATCAAAGATGGAATACTAGAAGCCTTCACATGGAATATGTTGTTTCTTTGACCCCCCAAATTGATCAAAAAACACATGGAAATTATATGCATTTTGTGCCCTAGCTCTTTAGTCCCCAGAAAATGAGGCCTGGACATCACTATGTTATCATTTTAATGGGTGCACACCTAGACTCCAATTAGACGTAGGGGTTTTGCCTAGGTGAGGCAGTGGTCTAGGCATTGCTTAGGTGGCATTTTGACTACACTGATATGTCTTTGGCAGGTTTTTGTAATGTCATTTTGAGACCTATATTAGATTGCTCAACGGAAGTCATCTCGTAGAGGTGCTTATCCACGGTCAGCTAGAGTCCAATTCAAGGCCTAAAGAGCTTGGCTTGAGCCCACCCCAGGCCTAACATAGGCCGAAATAACTTGGCACAAAACCAGCCCAAGGCTGATTTTTCAGGCCAGCCCATGGACTTTGGCTTGAAATAGTCTTGTCTTAGTTTAATGCCAGAGGTCTTCATGAATTAAATTTCCTTAAATAAAATATCTCACCATTTATGAAATTAATTCTATGGATAGGTTAGCAAATTGGGTTTTTTGAGGTCACACTTTGTATCACATATCAAATGTTTAGAATCTATATAACATACACTTTGGCACTTCTTTCACCAGTATAACGGCATTTGAAAACACATACTTGGATCTTGTTTGTGTTTTCAGCCAAAGGACAGAAACATATATGACACGATACTATCACGTCATAGCATATAATGATGCCCTGACTTCTATAACTTTTGAAGCAGTTGGAATATTAAAATTGTGTGAATTAGGGGCATGTGAACTACCGCACTAGTACTCTTACTAAGAATGGCCTACTAATAAATTTAAGTATAGTGATCAATAGACTAGATTGAGTAATCTCAAGCAAGGATTAAAAATACGGTTTCGGAGGATGTATCTGTCCCAACCAAAACCTATACGTATCGGTTTTGGACAATACATATAAAATTTTCGTTTTTGAGAAAAAAATATAAAAATTAAATTAAAATTTAAAAAAATCAAATAAGTAATAGGAACCAAATATAAAGTCATGGGAAACGACTCAAAAACAAAGTAGCAAACATAATTACAATTATACAATGATTTAAAACATAAATAACTAATAAACGATATGAATCGCCCGTTTCGTATCGGTATAAATATCGTATAGGGGACTACCGATACCTATACATATCGCCCGTTTCGTATTAGTTTTGGCGATTTTTATTTCCATGATCTCAAGTGCTGAGTTAGATTGAATTTGGGAAATCATCAATGCAAAGCCAACTTTTTGAGTTTTTTTAATTGCTCCATTATCATACATAAGATGCATTGATAAGGATCACTATTTCATAGTTCTCATTAACTCACTCGATAAGCAGGAGTTTGCCAATGAGTTCCTTTTCCAAAACTCCATTTCTCACTAAATAAGCATTCTTCTGCTTATGTGTTCCTGGAACTGCCACCTAAAAAGGAAAATTCTCTTATTCTATGAGCCAAAGGGAAACTAATCCAGCAATGGGTGTCTCTCCAATACTCTTTCCTGAATGAAATCCATGCATTTTCACAACAAGCCTTGCGATGTTCCAATGTATGAAATATATTCATTAAATTACCAAAGATCAGGGCGATCAAATGTATCCTGATTTGCACTGTTCTTTTAATTCTTGCTCAAAATCTTATGAATCATCCAACATTTTACAATAACTTATTATCATAGTTGGAAAAAAATCTAAAAACAAAATAATGTTAAACAGATAAAGCACTCTGAGCTGAGTGAATAATCTCAGGTAGCACCGTCTATATCTGACGAGGGAAAGAGTATTGGCCACCAGATGCACACAAAAGATCCCTTTTAGGTTTAAGAAATTTGGCAGGTTTCATCAAGGTTGCTCCACTTATACGTATGGTGGGATCAAATTGGTTTGGAGACCATAACTAAAGACAAGGTGTTGGACTATGCATCTCACGACATGATCATTTCATAAGAAACCAGCTCTTAATCGAGAGAGAGAGAAACCTCACCTGAGTAACTCGGTAATTGAAATAAGGATCGAACTCGTGAATAACACTCTCGTACTTTATAACCTGAAGATCAATCCGCGGAGAATGAGATTCAAAATTACAACGGCATTTGTACAAAATCACCACTATTCCACTAAAAAAAATAGCTAAATCCTTCAGATACTGAATTTCTATAAGATTTCAACAATCATGTCTATGAAAATACAGAAATTCGAAGATCAGAAGCACTTCTTACAGAGAAAAGGCGGATCGAGAAGGCAAGAACACCGATCAGAAGGAGAATGAAGAAAGATAACACGTTTCCAAAGGCGTATCTGAGAGTAGCTGCTTTGGCATTCTCCAAGGCCTCCATTAATGGCGAAAATCGAGCTCTAAATTGCAGAGAGATAGACCCCCGATATAAGAACGCCAAGGTTTTTCTAGGTCCTGAGACGGCGAAGAGAAGACTTTGTAGTAACCAAACTCTATAAAGTGAAATCACTAAAATGCCTCTACGTCTCTAGTATCGAGAATCAAGACCGAACTTTTAAATGACTAAGATGTCCTTTTTTTGGGGATCCGATTTGGCTGCACAAAGCCCGATTAGCCGGTTGGTGCGGCTCGGCTCGGCCAGATTCGGCCCGAAATTTTGGGCTCGAGCAAGCCAAGTCAAGCCTAAAAAAAAGCCCGAAAGCTCATTCAAGCCAAGCTCAAGCCCACCCCTGTGCGGCTTGGCCCGGTTCGAAGGCCGGCTCGATTGAGGTTTGGCTCGGCCCGAACTCGACTCGGCTCGCTCGAAAATTATTTTAAAAAATAAAAATATATATATATATATTATTTATATATACTATTTAAATATATAAATGATATAAAATTTTATTTTTAAAAAAAAAAAAGGATTCAAGCCAAGCTCGAGCCAAGCCAAGCCAAGCCCGGCTTGAGCTTGAATCAATTCGAGCCAAACCGGGCTTCAAGCCAATTTTTTTTTTCGGGCCGCACAATCGAACCTTTTTTCGGGCCGAGCCGAGCTTCGGGCCTCGAGCATACTACTTCAAGCCGAGCCGGGCTTAGCCAAGCTCGGCCCGAATACAACCCTAGGTCTAGCCCTAGCCAGACCAAAACCGTCTGGCCCACCCTTTGACTGTCCTTTTAACACTGGTTAAGATATTTTAACTCCTGTGGTTATTTTAAATATTTTTTTTCTAAAATCTAAGGTTGAATGATTGAACCCTAAGGGGTAGTGAATCTTAACCACAGTTAAGTGGTGTAGAAAGGACACTTGTCGACCATGTAACCTTGGTTATCAGAAGAAAAAAATTAACTACTGGAGTAAAAATTTCATAACCTGGGTTAAAAGATCAGGGGCTTTGTGAGTGAGCAAGAGGGTTTTGGTCTGGCGAGGCACAGACCAAATCCGATCCATCTAAACACACACACCTAATCCACCACGTCATCTTAACCAATCGGAAATGATTCCTAGGAAATCTACTATTTAGGTTAGGCTTCTTAAATTCCATTTATAATTCAAAGCATCTGGGTCCGGGCCCATTTTAGGTCATACGTTGGAGGCCCAAGCCCACTATGGAGAGCCTGCCCAACAGAGAGTCTTGTAGCCTCCAAACTCAACCCGTTTAAAAGGCCACCAGCAAAATATATTAGGAGCTTGACAATTTGGAATAGTATCCAGAACCCAGATCCGGCCGATTAATAGTTGGGTCCGTTAAAGACCCGAGGACCTATCGGGGCTATTGGGCAGAAAGTGAAAATAAAACTTGTATATAGGTACTCATTTCTTGGCACTTCACCAAATGGAGTAGAGTTGGTCTAGGGGTACTCCCAAATATACTCCATAATCCTAAGAGTTTATAACCAACCAATAGGGTCAGGATTTGAGTTGGCTTATTTTGTCTTTTCAATTGCCACATCGGCACAAATCCTAACCGTTTAATAATTGAGATAAACGGTTAGGATTTAGGAGTATATATGGGAGTATCCTAGACTAATTCAATGGAGTAATCAGGTTAGGTATCCATTGATATCCCTATCCTGCTTACTTTTGATAACAGTTCTAACCTAATAATAGACTTGGATTCCCTTAAAGAGACCCGTCATAACTTAGGTAGTTAGGGGTGTTATCAGCCGAGCTGAGCTGAGCCGAGTAATGGTGTGTTCAAGTTAATTTGTTTGTTTATTAATCAAGCTCAAGCTTGGCTTGTTTATTAAATAAACAAGCTCAAGCTTTAGTAAAAGAACTCGAGCCAAGCTCAAGCAGTTCGCAAGCAGCTTGGTTCATTGGATATAGCTATTTATATTAGATAAAAAAAATTACTTTATTATCCTACATAAAAAAAAAAAAAATTACGGTGTTAAATTATATTTTAGTATAAGCTTATAATTGTACAAAGGGTATTCTTATCATATAAAATAGATTATATACTAATTAATCTTTACTAGTATATATATAATAAAAATAGTTAATTTTAGTATTTAAATGAAATAAGTATATTTAAAATATTTTAATATGATAAGTATATATACATAATTGAGCCAAGCTTTTAATGAGTTGAGTACCTCCGTGCTCAAGTTTGCCTCGTTAATTCAACAAACTTGAAAATCTAGTTCAGATTTGGCTTAAGCGTACACACTCACTTCCCTCAACTAACCTATCCAGACAAGTAAAAGTCATCAGTGTTGTAGGAAGAATAATAGGTCAGGAGGACTTTTGAATGTCCTCAGGTAATTAAGGGCTGGCTATTAAAGGCCGCACTTGTCATCTCTGGTATAAAGCTTTGAGAGCGTCGGATGGAGATAGAGATTCACTACCATACCACTGGACTACGGATCCTTTGCTTTGCATAGGAACATGAGCAAGAGCATTTGATCACTGACAACCAATTGACAACCAAAACGCCGAATCTCCTATGCCTTTTTAAAGTTTGTCCATGATACTTACCCTAGATTGGGCACTTAGCTTCCTTCTCAAGGTTCTCCTTGAAACATTCTTTCTTTCAACAAGGATTAGTTTCAATAAAGAGAAAAGCAATAAATAAAACCAAACTTTTTGTTCTTTCGAACGAACTTTTAACGAGTCAAGCTTGAGTTCTTCATAAGCAACATGGTTTGTTAACCACCCTAAGTATAACCTTAAATGACATTTGTCCATTTTTCATCCATTTTAAACATCAATACTAACATGGGTAATGTTAGCTCCACTTTCTTTTAAGAGCTACTTCCTTAGGGAAAGACATATGTAGGAGACAATAACACACATGCATGTTTTTTTTTGAAGAAAGTAACTTTAAAAGAGAGTGGAGCTAGACAAGGACATATATCATTTCCAAAGCTATAACAGACGAGTTCTAACCTAAGAGATTCCTAAGTCTATGAGCAATATTCCATTTAAAACTTCACTTTAAAAATAAAAGGATTTGATCCTTAACCCATTAGAGCATTCATTTTGGTAAGCCAGATAGTTAAAAAGTGCTAAATAACACCCCCAACAGCCTCACCAATTTGACGTTTTCAGTTTGGTGAGTGTACAGTACTCACCAACTTTGGTGAGTCACACTGTACACTCACCAAAGTTAAATATCTCTCTTTTCCTCCTTTGTGGGCCCATACAAATAAAATAAAGGTTTCTCTCTCCCTTTTTTTTTAATTGTGGAAGTGAAACAAATGATAAAATAATGAAAGTTTTTGGCTATTTTAGTGAGGCTATTGGGAGTTTTTTTAAAAAGTGGCTCACCAACATGACTCTTTGTAAGTTTTGGCTATTTTGGTGAGTAAAATTTGGTGAGGCTACTAGGAATGCTCTTAGAGCATAGACTTCCATATGCAAGGTAAATTTTTTTAAAAAAAGTCTAATTGAGTAAACATTACCTCTAGTAATTAATATTGACTAATTAAAAAATATTAATTTTAACTATGGTTAAATAACTACATAAAAAAACTCATGCTTGGCATCCCCTCATTGGATGAGCATTTCTCGTGAAAAAACACTCAATTCGTAAAGAATATTTCCCCTAAAATTTATACTTCATTTGGGGAAAATTTTGTTTAAAAAAAGTTATATTATTTTGTAAATAAATTTGAATATATCTTTATTATTATAATGAGAGAATGAGGGTAGATGGCGTTAATTGACTTTTTTTACTTTGACAAAAAAACTAAACTATATATTATCATATTACTATTTATTGAATAGATATTAAGAGTATGATCATATTATTCTCTCAACTATCTACTCCATTTTTTTTTTCCACTCTCCCATTCTTTATGTGTTTTCAACCGCCACACAACTTACCGTTTATAACATTTTTTCTCTCTCCCATGTCTCCCCTCAAACACATGTATGGTCTCACTAGAGCCCCTCTTTTCACTGATCTCTCTTCCCTTTCCTCTCTAACACATGGACGGTCTCACTAGAGACCCTCTTTTCACTTATCTCTCTTCCCATTTCCTCTCTCATGTGTATTGCACGTGTGGCTCACTAGTATATATAATTATTGTAGGAGAAACTAATTTATCAGGAATTGTTAGATGAATACAAAGAGACCTAAGTATGGATTAAATAGATAAGAATAAAAATAAATATAGAAACTAAATCAAACTAATATCCTAATCTAATGCTAATCAAATCTCAATATAAATCCTTCCATATGGTGATAATGGTGTATCTTGCATACCATAACCATACATGTGCTCTATTAATTATCTTTTACTTTCTTAAATGAGGACCTAATTTATCTTTTTATTCTTGTGAACCTATTTTCATTGTTAATAAAGCAAGATTTATTCCACCCAAAAAATAGAGTTATATATGAAAGGACATTAATGAGTCATGCTCGTGAAACCTTTAAATGAGCAGTTTCTCTAGAACGATGACATGTGACAGTATTTTTCTAAATCCGACCATTGGATTTTAAGGTGGTCCATCGGAAGACACGCATCAAAAAATCAGTTTGATAGGACATAATAAGACCATCCGAATATACCCTAGTATGTCAGCATTAACCCTCTATAGCTCACTAGACCCTACCTAGGGCTATAGAAGTGATTGATCTTCCCATCTATGATCAAACGGTTATAAATGTGCGATCAAACTGATTTTTTACCATGTATCTCTTGGGAGACACATCTTGACATTCAATGGTCAATTTCAGAACAATCCACCATGTATCAATTTATTAGTTATTAGAGACCGCTCATTAAAGGCTTAATGAGCCATGACTCACTAACTTATATATGCAAACTTTTGCTATTGAGGTGAAAAAAGCTTTGGACTTATATCCGACGATTCTTAAATAATTTATTCCAATTTATTACATTGGGAATGCCAAAATAGATTTTTTTTTTGTAACCAGAACCCAGAGCACACCCTTTGGATAGACCAGATAAATCCCGGGCACATGCAAGACCCTGCAACCCACATGAACCACATGAACCGGTAAGCCCAAGGCCCATGAGAACCATGGAATCTTGTGCATGTGGCCTCAAGAGGATGGCAATAGTCAAAATTCAGGACCTCCTCACTTCCTGAGGCCTGGTCCCTTGCCATTTGAGCTACCCTTGAGGTTAACACCAAAATAGATTATTGACACTGTTTTAATAAATGAATTAAAATATATTTTATTTTAAATTGAGTGGTTTTAAAATAGTTGATATGTTTGGAAAAAGGACAATACTTTTTTTTTTTATTAGTTAAAATATAGCGCACACACACGCGCTCGTAACACAAGCTATAGCTTCCACCCAACTCTCTCAAGGACAATACTAATTACACAAGGTTTTTATGACCATAATTTGGTGCTTAGACAGTACTAAACACCATATTGGTAGGGATGAATGGGGTTGGATCTTCGTCCAATCTAGATGACCCGAATCTTTCATTTTTTTTTTTTTTTTGGTAAACATGGGTATCCTGGCCCAGACTCAGACTAGTTTCACATGATGCATAGGTAAACCCCCAACTCATACATCCGATATTGAGGGGAGTCCAGATTCGATCGCGAGACCTCCGAGTTTACAATTCGTCCTTCGACCACTAGGCTACGCCCTCAAGGGATTTTCATTGCATATACTAAACTAAATTCAGTTTTAACAGATTCCATGATAGAGGATCCCATATTCAAGATCTGACAATATGTAGGACCTACATTCCATATCCAAAACGAACATGAGAACACCCGGTTTTCAAATCCAAAACATACCCGATTTGGATCATAAACAATCAAGACCCAACCCGTTTTAAAACGTAATATATTCTGATAGATATGGGCAGAAACGGATGCATGTTTAGTCCAAAATCGGATATTAAATAAGACCCTTGAGTTGGATTACCCGAACTTCGATATGACCTGCTCAAACTAACTTCAAAAGTAAAAATTCATTACAAGAAATCTACCAATTAGCGATGGAAATTTAATGATGGAATAATACCATGGATACCATGAATAAGCATGTCCATTGATGAGACTAAACTCATAAACACGACAAACAGTACTTAATCAGATGCCAATAGGCTGCTTACTACACATACAAAACTCAAAATTTAAAGACACTAAATATGTCATATACTGATCAACAAATACCTAACTAAATAATAGGAGGCAGAAGAATAAACTAAGATAATGGGGTGTGATAATTATAGTAAATAAGGTCATGGTGCACCATAGACCAAAGTTACAAGGTTGGTAGTGAGAACCATAGAGACAATAACCATTGTCGCGGCGACTGAGGCTCCGGAGCTTGGAAGTGGTGATGGTGAAGGAGAGTCCGTCGGATAAGGTTGGGGTGGAATTGCAATGGACAGAGGCGGTTGCGGAGTACTGGGATGCAGAACCAGCACGTTGACGACTAGCCGCTGACCGTTCCGGCAATGATCTGGGGTCCCACTTATGAAATAGAAGAGCCCAGGCTTGTCAAGCTTGATAACAGTCTTCCCATTGTTAAAGGCAGAGATGGGGTTAGTAGCATTGCAGTGATGGTATCCCCTTTTATCCACCACAAGAACCGAATCCTCCTTGTACTCGAAATCTGAAGAGAACAACATGAGATCCAGAAACCAAATGTTAGAACTACATATTTATGTATATGTGTGTGTAAAATGTTTATAACAAATCATTCACCAAATAAGAACACCAACTTACAGAGAGAATCTCCGACTCGAAATCTGTTATTTGCAGCCCACTGATTGTACATTGCCGTGTCGTTTGCATCGGGCTGTCGCCAAACCCCAATATTACCAACTTTGAATTCATTCGAAGCTCCGGCATCTGTATTCACAGTGGCAAGAACAAGGAAAGCACAGAAGAGACCAAGGAGAGAAGCCATGCTGTTCTTCATTTTCTTTCAGAAAGTTGGAGTTAGAGAAGTGATTCTGTATTTTGGCAATTAATGGGGCTCCAACCTTCTGAATTGAATTTGCAAAGAAAGTGACCTTGAAGGATAAGAGCAAAAGTAGTTTTAAACGTAGTGGAGACATGGCAGTTATAGTTAGTTACAGGATATCTTTGGAGGAAGTTGGAAACGTGGGTTGGTTACAGTGGAACTAGGCTAGCATCTCTCTTGCCATTTCGTTTGAATTTCGAGAATTCAACGGAAAGGTGAGGTTGTTTACAGACCCACACGTGTGGTTCATGTGGCACGTATGCAGAGGAACAATCCAAGAATTCCCAATCAACCTGATACATCCGAAAGGTGGTTCCATCAGTCCGAAGGCACACCGGTCTGGTAGTCCTCTGGCCGGGATGGAATCGCCCAGTGGTGGTAGTTGAGTTGATTCTAATGTAGACTACTCCGGAGGGCTTTTGGCGTATTGGTCAGATCTGTATCATTTTATATTAGAGCCAAGTTTTAAGTCTCGGGTTTGAGACATGGAGAGTGTTACCCCGAGCAGAGTGAGAGCCGTCATCAAAAATAGAGTAAATGACTGCCAGCAGCTACAGAAAGAGCTACTTAGAGTATACTGAGTCATCCTGAGAAGGGAAAATGACTACTTACCCCAAAAGTGAAGCAACATAGAGTTAAAGCTGCCAAGGACGTCGTCGGCTGCAGTCCTAAATAGATATAAAGCTCGATTTAACGTGTTCCATTAGTCCTAGGCTTTTGGCGTATTGGTCAAGTTCGTATCACATTTTGAATCTTTGACTGAATTTCAGCCATTATATTTAAGGAGCAAGATAGAACAATAGAGTTCAAATGGCCAAGATCATGTGAATCAAGTCCACAATGTGCACCCATTCGGCTGAAATAAGATTAAAAATTGGTATTGGGCAATATTATTACAAAATCCCACAAGCCATCTACATGATCAAGGCTACAGCTGCATTATATCATGGAAAAAAGTGTATTTATTTTCCTCGGTTGTAATACAACTAGGCTGACATGGCTAAACTAATATATAGCCGTAAATGGAAGACCATCGATGCCATCCGAAATGCCAGAAAACAATGTATGGAATCACCCTACTTCCATACTGATGGATATCTTCCTTGTTTCAGGGTGTACTCCTGGTCCCAAAGCTCACCGCAACTTGAAGTCATTTTTACTACGGTTTGCCTAATGCCTCAACAGAATGTCGTGCGAAAAAAACTGGGAAGGAGCTCATGCATGCCGTTTGCCTCGTTGAAAGAGATATCCACCGAGTCAATAACACAATGATGTTTGTTGAACCTGGAGAGTGCGAAAAATAATTATGATTATAAGACACTTAAAAAGACTATAACTGAGTTCAGATAACTCAAAAAGAACATGATTCTGGGAAAAAGAGGAGAGAGGAGTCACAATTACAATAATTCTAGCTAACATAAATGGGACACCCAATTGACTGGAACAGGAAAATTGGATCAGCCCAATAAAACTCACTGCCCCAAAAGGCAGGTGATATACATCAGATTTGTATCAGTTTGTTGACATTCTCACCAATTAATTAGAACAAGAGCAGATGCTTCAAAAATGTGAAGAAATCGATGACCAAAATATTTCATAAAGTGAAGTAAAATTCATTGCAGATCTATTGAGTGCTAACTCCCATTTCTTATTGAATAAGCTATTCGTAAATAACCAATTAAAAGTGCCATTTGGGTGGTCCAGAATCCAGATTTCCCCAAAATTCTGGCAATCTACAACATAGAATTATGACTTTATCAATGATGAACACATTACTTCACAAAAATCCTCCAACAACAAAATCTTCACTGGGATATTATTAGCTTACTTATTTACGTTGAAGAACAATTGTTTCATGCAACAGAGAAAAAATAACTGATGTTTGAGAAAATTACTCAGTATTACTGACTACGTACTGAAAGATCAAGATATGAGAGTCTGTATAAACCCAAAGTAATATACGACAAATCCATAGCAACGAACTTGTAATATTTACCATCAAGATAAGGGCTGCTGACAGAGGGTTCTATTGGCACCAAGCTCATACACTGCTCCCATGAACTGCTTCCTTCTTGTCCATCATCATTTCTTGGAACTGCACACGCTTGGCAACCCTGAGGTCGAGTATATTAGGTGGCAGTGGTTCGAGGGAGCCATGTACATCGACTAGGCGAAAGAATTCCTGCTTGGTGAGACTTTTCTTCTGAATGAGTTCATTGACCACGGCATCCATTAGCTTCCGATTTCGATGCAGGATCTGAAATGTAAAAGGGTGGTTAATTTTGCCAGATCTTCAAATTGTGAGTCTGTGACTAAATAGTGCTTTCTTCCATATAACTAGGGATACCTCTTTTGCACGTTGATAACACATGTTTAGAATGCGCAGCGCCTCCAAATCGATCTCCTGATGATTGAAAAATCACATTATATAGTCTGTCAATTACAATTATTACCACTTCATGTAATAATAGAGAAACAGAAACTGAAAGTATGGAACAGTGCACCCATACGTTAAGCCGATCTGCAACCCAGAAGTTTGATAACCCATGATGTTTCTCAGAAAGGCCACCAAGAACAAAGGTCCGTGCAGCTGACCTAGCATTGTCTGCTGTTTCTGCCCAAATCGTGCTCAACTGGAATACCTCATTACATTAGAAAATCTTTCATGTGCATCTGCTTAGATTATACTCCAGGTATCTAAATCACTATAAACAAGGAAATCTCAAAGTCGCACAAGAAGCCAGATATGTATCATAGTCAAGAAACAAAGCAGCAAGCAGCACATAGATTTAGAATATAATTAAGGCACTGGATTGTCAAAGCCTGAATGATCAAATGAAAAGAAAAAACTAAACTGGGATGAGTGCACATAAGATGGTTCCTCTCTGCTATCATGCGCTTCCAGAGGCTCTTTATATGCAATGTCACTGCCTGTTTTGAAAGATTGCCGGTGAATAAACCTTCATCCTCTATTCTTGTAAGCAATAGATTGCCCGTCTTCTTTAACATGACAAACAGAAGTGAAGATGAAAATTCTATAGTGAAGCATCTCTTCTTTTTTTCTTTTTCTTTCCTTTTATTCCCAATTCCCATATAAGGTGAAGTTTCAACATTAATGAGATAGTTTCTAAGAATTGTTTGCTTAACAAAGTTTTACATGGTATTCTATTCAGATCTTTTGGTCAAAACACCATTACATAAAACATAGTATTAGCGCCAACTGATTTTCTAACACAATTGAAAACTTTACTAGCACATGAAAGCAGTATTACAAATCTCGTTCTCGAGTTTTTATCGCCTGAATTTCTTCTCGGGAGATTTTCAAATGTAGAGTTTTTTTCTGGGTATTTCTCGCCTAAATCTCGGCAATGATTAAAATAAAAATAAAAATTACAAAAAATAGTAATAAATATCACCAATTTCTAAATTCATCAAACCAGCAATATTATGTATTTTTTCGTGATATTTTTAAAATATTGGTTGGGATATTTGCATGATAAAAAGAGAAAAGTTTATTTCTCGCGAGACTTTTAAAATACCGCAATAAAAACGGAGTTTTAAACTAGATTTTTTTCTCGGTATTTCTCACGAGAAATTAGGTATTTATCTGGAGATTTATAACAATGCATGAAAGTATGAGGTTCAGTTATGCTGAGTTGGATAGATTCAATGTACTGTTGATCCTGGAAAGTGCAGATCAATGAGAAGAAATCTGATGGAAAGAAGCCAAGAACATCTTTTTCAATAAAGGGAAATTTCTTCTGAGGCAATTTATTGGTTTTCAGTTTTTGACAAGATTTTCACCAATATTTTCTACCAAATAATTTTTTTTCCTTCCCATATGAAAATCACGACCCATCTTGCAGCCTCAAGATGTAGCATAAAAGGCCATCCAGTTAAGGGATTAAGCAATGGGCTCGTAATTACAAAAAACAGGGGAGAAGATTCCCCTCTAAGAAAATAAAAAGATATCAACCTACATAAACAGAGTAGTGTATCAAAAGTTCAAAATGTCACCTAGACAAGACCTGTACCGCCTACTTAGAGTCTACGGGCACTCGCCACTCGTTAAGACGAAGTCATCTAGCAATGCCTAGGCCTCATCTCATAGGAACTAAAGCGCTAGTGACAAAGAGTGCCCCCTCACCTCCTCCATGAGGATGATCCACCGGATTCATTTCAATACCGCAACCACTCACTCAAATAATGTTAGATGCGATTTTCCAAATATATATATATATATATATATATATATATATAATTAGTATAAACATTTTTACATAATAGATTTTGTCTAGGGTTTCTGGTTTTCTGCATTTGGTTGTTCCGCCCCTTTTTCCAAAATATGCTCTTTTCTTTTTTTTATAGTGACATTTAGTCTTAATACTTTGTTTCTAATTTTATCTTTATTACCAATTATATATGAAATCATAAATTTTTTAGTTTTGATAAATAAAATAAATTTATATTGCTTAGGCATTGCTTGAGCAATGCCTAAGGAACCCCTATCGTTGATGTGAGGCGTGGATGCTTTGACTATACTGAAACAGAGTTACAACTTCCTAATTGCCATAAAATGACATGCTTCCAGTTTATCTCAAAATCTTCCCTCTTGGTCAATTTGAATTCCTTCAAATTGGATGACCACTCAATCAAAACCAAGACATCCAGACAAATCCTCTGCAAGGACCCACTGGATTCCTCAAAGATTCTTGTATTTCTATCTTTCCACAACCCCGGCAAAATTGCAAAGGATAGAATCTTCCCAAAAAAAATAAATTACCTCTAACTGTAAAGGAAGTTCCCAGCATACACTAGGTCATCGACTGCCTCCAAAAAATCCTTCACCACGTCGACCTCGAACAGTTCATCACATCAAGAATTGTTATCAGAATCATTAACGGACACTAAACGGCATACCCCCACCCCACCCTTTGGCCGCATCTCTTTCAAAATGAAAATACCCAAACAAAATACCGTCATTTTGCTTAGGTGTACGCCTATACACCACAGAACTAAAATCACCCCTTGTCCGCCAAATTACCACCCTACTATCAGCAGCCTCTGATCCTACAGCTACCATCCTTGAGTCTCCTCTCAAATTAGAAACCAATAGTTGTCACTTACCATAAAATTCTGCAGCCAGAGGTATAAAATCAAGTGGCTTCAATCCCCAATATTCATACCTTCCACAGCAAAAGAAACTCACAAAATGTTCAGAAACTCAAAAAATGTAATCTACCTCACACTTATGTTTGATATTTGAACCACATTTAAATGAGGAGAATCCACTTGCATCCCTTGACCTAGCACCTGGGTTAATCTACCTTAAACTTAAGTTCAACATTTGAACCACAATTAAATGAGAAGAATCCACTTGCATCCCTTGACCTAGCACCACCTGAGAATGAAGCCAAACCACAAGCTCTCAGCTCCCCATGTTTCGATTACTCACCCGTAAATATTCGCTGTGCAGCACCTGAGACATCCCTAGCAAAATGCACCAACTTCCCTCTCCCTTCAAACGTACGAGGACTCCAAGCACCAAAATAACAGCTCCTTTTGGGTTCACTATGCAAAGGGTGGTCCTCCAAAATATGTTTTACCTAAACTCCATATGTCCGACTTACAGAGGACATGTGTTGTAAATCCTTTCTCATCAACTGGAAAACTGATCAACGAGATCAATGGTCATGAGTCTTATGACTAACCTGGAATAGGCTTCTTTCCACTCCTATAAAATCCACTTACAACGGTACCTCTGCTTAAACACAGAAACATCACCCTATGTTGAAGCTAAATCATCACCATGTGGCGTTGACATTCTACCACAAACGAGCCCAAGGCCTCCTTCACAGCTAACAATGTGGATCCACCACTTCATTCCAACATGTCAGTGTCAGGTTAGCTAATGGCCTGTTTCTCTCTAACCTTTTCCGAAAGAAACATCTGAGCTGCCCACATCCCCTAATGATTGGTTATAATTAATCTCTCAGTGCTACGTATAAGATTTTGAATTTAAAATTCCTTTTATACCCTTTATATGGCCGCCTCATACAATATCCATGTCAGGCCTATTAAGAAAGCTACAAGGCCTCTATTGTCAATACGAGACTCCAGCTCTGTCCTACGAGAAAACACGCCATCCTCGTCTTCCTTTGTCTGGGTGGCCTCTCTCCTCCTCACCGTGGATGTACTCTGTGCCAGCCGAGCAGAGATCTTTAACCCCCCCCCCCCCCCACCTTTTCCCTTCGTTGGTTCTAAGTTCGCCTTTGTGGGGATTCCACAAAGAAAAACATCCTCTCTTTATACAACAATCTCTCTTTCTACAACAATCATCAAGAAAAAGAATCTACCTCAAATGCCGGCACATTGGGAATATAGCATATTTTATCATCATTACAATATAATGAACAAAGATGTCAGGCTGTCTACCTGATCCTGCCCATACCAAATCTCATCAGCCGCACGTGGTGCTACCTGAACGGTTATATGATCCAGGAGGGATTGCCGACTGCACGAAAAAGTATAAAAATAAGATTGTGACGATGCTTTTCTATATGCAGTTTTGACAAAGCCACTAAAATAGGAAATAATCGAATTACTAAGGGAGCCCCTGTTAATCTTAAGCACCAGGTGCGTTTAAGAGTAGTTCTTCATTCTAACAATAAATTATTATTACCATTATTGCGGGTATTAAATATTATAGTTAAGATTATAAACTAAAAGCAATATTTCAAAAATGACAATGGAAACTATAACCCTTGTAAAGTAAAAAAAAAATCTTACTTAAGCATTCCTTCCTTAAATTTGACGTGGTCCATCTTCACCCGTACATAACCCAGTTCTCTGCCAGCTCTAGGTGAAATTGTGACCTATTCAAAGCAATATAGTGTTATCATCCATCCCATTAGTGTGCTTGTACATACCATATCTTAATGACTACAATTGGGATGAACCACGATTTGGAAGGGAAAAAAAATTGCAGGAATGATGAAGCAAAAGTCTCAATGAGTTCCCTTCAAAACATTTAAACCATATTCCAACAGAATGCAGAATAAAGATGTGACTTTAGTTTCTCCAAAGATGCTTAATCTCCACGGATGGATCCATCTTTAACAACTCACAGATAGCATGTGCATTATTGACTTCATCAAGCCACGGTTACTAAGACGGTTCTTAGGATTTCTTGGCAAATTTCTGCAGATATTGAACTTCTTTCCTTTTTCTCGCTTTTTTATCAGGAAAAATATATTGAAACAGAAAATGAAATGCTAATAGTCTTTATTTTATCGGTAATCAAGATATTCATAAATTTGATGCTAAGATATTCATCAATTTTTTATCGGTAATCAAGAAAAACTAATAAAATTTAATGCAGAGTTTTATGGAATTTAAGCTAATACTGTGATGTTTTTGAAAGATTTTCCTAAATTTGTTTTTACAAGCGATTTTAAAGCTCACAAGATGTCGCTGATAACTTCATCTTAAAAGAAGCATAAACTATTGGAAGATTTCGAATATCTCAGCAAAATTTGTTACTATGCTCTGAGCTTCATTGTTTCAGCATTGTCATTCCAATTTTTTGTTGGCCTGGTTCAGACTTCAGATCCATCAAAGTCATGAGCATATGGTTTCTAGATACATGAAAGAGGAACGGCGTAGACTACAGAGAAAAGGGGATGACATTTCCATTTAAAAAATACAATTTTTCCTTTGTTTCTTCTTACATTCAGAAATACATGAAAAAGAATAGTAGTTGACATTAAAATGGTGTGGAGTTGAAAGCAGCCCAATGTATTGACAGGTTTTGGGATTATTTATTCAGATCTTGAGAAAATTCTTCAATAATGACTTCCTATTTTGACAAGCAAG
This sequence comes from Tetracentron sinense, assembly GCA_015143295.1. Lineage (NCBI taxonomy): Eukaryota > Viridiplantae > Streptophyta > Magnoliopsida > Trochodendrales > Trochodendraceae > Tetracentron > Tetracentron sinense. The sequence continues at coordinate 34,445,523 of CM026565.1, forward strand.
GCTATCTGGCTATCCAGTGAGACGATAATTACAGACATGAAAGATAAATTTAAACAGCTAGTGGAACGCGTAACAGTAAAGGTAGGAGAACTTAGATATATAATTGTGGTTCATGTGCCTTCAACATCCCAAAAGAGCAGAGAAAATATTCTTCAAAATTCTGTAAGCAGAAAATCCAGATCCTAAATTAACCAGCCAAATGGACTATGAAAATATTCACTGACAGATGTGATGCAGAAATACATTTAAAATGAAGAGATACATCTAGGATATTAGAAGAAAAAGATAGGTTGCAATTTCGTATCCTTGTCAGTTTTAAGATTAGACTACAGAAATCAATCTAAGTTTAATTCAATTTTCATCAGTGCCAAAAGTAAATTTGACATAAAAATTTATATATGAATATAGAACAAGAACTGAATGACCACGTACATGCAGAGCAAGAAAATGTTGGATATCAATATGGTTAAGCGTGCAAGTAGAGACAACATATAAGTAAATATATGAAAGCATAGAGTTGAGTGAAGGACAATACAAACTCAATGTTCTTAAGATCGGGAAAGTTCACAGCAACTACAGCCATGGCTGCTTCATTAAGAGCTAGTTGTTTCCATATCTCAGTGCTTCTATCCTTTCTATCGAGCATTCCTCGTTCTTCTATTTGTGCAGCTTGTAATAAGTCATCAGTTGTAATCTGCCAAATACAAGCAAATCTTTACCAAAACCTCAGTGGACCGATCAACAGGATTACAAATCATTTTATTATTTTAATGTCTGGTAAGAGTACTGCCAAACCCGCCCTATCTCCAGGATGTTTCATTATAAAAAAGTGTTCTAAAGCAATTTCATTTTAAAGTTATGGACAGCTGGTATCAATTTAACTTGTTGGCATCAGAAATGGACACTAAATGTCAAACAAACTGATCCCCATGGTATCTGACACACCAACATGTATGTACAGATGAGACCAAATACTAAGATATCCACTTTTATCATTAAAATAATTTCAGTTATTATAAATAAACAATTAAAAACTGAAATTGCATTCGTTGTACATGAAAATTATAGAAAACAGTACAGATACAAGTTCAAGATGAGAAAATATTTAATAAATATGAATAAGAGTGTCTAACAGGTGTCTCTATCATTGGGTGTTCGATGCAAAAATTTCTACGAAAAGAGCGTCTTTGGTTCATATGGTTAGGCCTTTTAAAAGAAAGATTTATCAAAATTTACCCATTTTATTCAATTCAGGTTTGTTTCCACCTTTTAAAAAAACTTTTAGGCGTGCTTTTGTCATTTGAACGAGGATTTATAAATTTGGTAATCTTATGGGCTAGTCATGTTGTTCATAATCAACCCATTCATTATGTCAACTTTTTGGCATTTAGCTCCAAGACTTGTAGAGATAGAGTGATGACTCAAGTACTTGAATCATATAAATGGCACTTCCTTCATGAAGTTCTCCATATTAAAGGTGATCTTGGGCCAAAGAGATTATAACATGTAAAGATCAGAAATAATGACAAATTCTCCCAGAGTCCCAGTTGAAACCAAAGGGCATCACCACCAACTTCTTTAGTGTGACAACATGTGGGATATTGGCTTTGAACGGTTCAGATGTGCTCTGCTGGTTTTAGTATTGTTTCTGTGGTTTTCTGTTTCTTATAGCTCTAAGCTAGATGCATTCTTGTTCTTCTTCTTTTCTCCCTCTTCGCTACAGTTCAGTTTCTTGTGAACTCACGTTTGTTACCTCTTTATCTCCATATATATATATATATATATATGCATACATTCACTCTAATTAACAATCAAAAAAAAATGTGGGAGGCGAAACCGCAAAGCAAGGGTAATGTATTATATATAGACTGGTTAAAGGGAGTTGAATAAGAACTTTATATAAAAATATCAGAAGTTATTCTGTGGATATGATGCAGGTGAGTTCCCCTCAGTTTTGGTCAATGTTATTTCAGAAGAAACTTGGTTTTGCCTAACTGATAGACTTAACAATTTTATGTTTTTAGTGTCGTTGTTGCTTTTCTTTTTTTAATTTTTACTGTTTTCTTTTTTTAGCTTTTCCAAAACACTTTACTAGAAATTCAAGAAATAAAAAGAAACAAAAAACTTTTTCAAACAATTTGATCAAAAGTACGAGTAGAAATATTGTTTTGCTCTTTCCCCAACTTATTATTAGAACAAAACATAGATTTAACATAACATCAAAAAATGAGTAAAAAATATCATTTGGCACTTTTCCCTATTACTTTATCATTATAATAAAACATTACTTCAATATAATGAATTGCTACACTATTGACAAGAACAACAACCATAACTAATAGTACTACAACCACAATACTAATACGACTAATTTTGTCTGATCAATAAATACCAAGCTAGATAGTCCTGAGCTTCTTATCTCCAAATTCCAAGCATCAGCTTTGAATCATCCCTGAATCACATGTTCCTATAATGGTGAGTTCTCTACTTCAGCTCTTGACTTTGTCACTTTGATGACAAATGCATCACTGCAAAATTCTGATGACTATGTTGAAATCTACTAATAAGCATATTGATAAGACAATATTTTAGGTTGACTACTAACCATAGTTCCGAGAAGCACGATTCTCTAGGAATTTAACATTTCCTAGAAAATGCATTTGGGAAACGAACTTAACGTGTTTTCACTTATGCAAGGTTTTATTGCCGAGAAGATTAAAGAAAGTACAGAAAAGAAAGGAAAATGAAAGAAAATAAAATCAATTTTCTTTGTGTAAACAAAGAAATTATCTTAGTGTTGTTCGGTTGTTGAGAAAGTTTCTGATGTTTTATCTAGCAATCATGGATTTAACTTTGTAATATGACTTAATAGGTTACAGGAGCCCAACCCATTTAAAAACAGGTTGAGATGCTATTGAACATAGAAGAAAATATCAATGGTGGGGTCACTGGCCACATTGCTGAAATCAAAAGTGCCGATGGGTCAGTGGATTCAAAATTGTTGGCAAAATCATCAGAGTGGTTTGACCATGGAAATAAAAATCGCCGAAACCGATATGAAATGGACGATACATATAGGTATTGGTAGTCCCTATACGATATTTATACTTATACGAAACGAGTGATACATATCAGTTATTAGTTAGTTATGATTTAATTCATTGTGTAATTGTAAATGTGTTTGTTATTTTGTTTTTGAGTCACTTCCCATGACTTTATATTTAGTTCCCACTACTCATTGGATTTTTTTTTTAATTAAAATTTTTTTTTCTTAAAATTAAAATTATATGTATTGTCCGAAACCGATACGTCTAGGTTTCGGTTGAGACCGATACATCCTCCGAAACCGTATTTTTAATCCTTGGGTTTGACGGAGTCGATATTGCCGGAATAAAAAATGCCAATCGAGTCAAAATCGACGATGGTGCTAGAGTTAGGGTCATATGCAAGTTGCCAAAGTTGCGAGCGTTGGTGGATGAGTTGAAATAGTCAGCGGTTCTAAATGGGCTCGATGCAGTGACACTCTTATTTTGCCCTTTTTTTAATTTTCTTTTCTTTTCCACATCAAATCCAAGCTTTTTTGAGGGATGTCAAACTCACTGTATTAAAGAAACTTTTAGTCAGATTTCAACACATTTTTCTCATATTTTGATTTCTTCAAATCCTAAAAAAGAAATCCCATTCACTCCTTTTCTTTTCATCGGCTGAGTTTTTTGGCAACCCAACAAAGCGTTAAGGGCATGTTCAGTACCTAAGAGTTCAAATCCCCAAGGATTGCAAACTCTTGAGAGTTCAAACTCCCATGAGTTTGATTCTCAAGAGTTGAGAATTTTATTGTTTGGATGTGCATGGGAATTCAGACATAAAATCCTAGGAAGTGGGATTCAGTCGTTTGGGTGACACTAGTGTAGTCAAAGCGTTCAGACTATAGGGGGTTCCCTAGGTGAGGCAATAGGTGTTGCTTAGGAGATGCCTAGGTGACCAAAGTTTGCCTTTTTGTTTATTTATATAAGATTTAGTGAGTACTCACCTAAATCATGATCAAGGCGATAGGGGCCTGTCAAGGTGAGGCATTGCCTAGGCAACATTTTTTGTACAGTTTGTGATACTGAGAATGTTTCGTGGGAGTTAATGTTTATATACCAAGAAAATGATTGGAAACATGTTTCTTAGTTGAATTAGCCTTCTCATGTGATTCCCTTTGCCATTTCCCACCCTTTTGTTCTTGGTGCTTCCCATATGTTCCCACTCCTCGCATTTTGTAAAATTTTAGGGACCGCTTCTTGTTCCCATTTCTTGCACCATTTCCTGCAACTTTATTGCTCTATGCTAACTATGGAACACAAGATTACCATCAGCAAATTCTTGCCATTAGGTTTGATTAGGACACAAAAACCACACTCACAAATGGATTATGGAAGCCCAAAGTTTGCAAGAGTAACTCCTACCTCAGGCCTTCCATCACGCATCATATTAATGGCAGCAACTTCAATTATGTTGGCTAGCTCTGCACCAACCATTCCTTCCGTCATACCAGCAACAGCCATATAATCCACATCCTCAGCCATTGGCTTCTTACGAGCATGAACCTATCTCCATAAATAAAGTACGAGAAAATGTAAAACTGAAAATAGTTTGACACCATGAGAATCTAGAACACAAAGACATTCATGTTGTTCCATGTATGCAGATTGAAACGCATGCATGAATATATAAAACTAATGCATCCGGGTTAAAAGCCACTACCTTCAGAATCTCAACACGGCCTATAACACCAGGTTTAGGGATATAAATTTTTCGATCAAACCGTCCTGGTCTCACAAGCGCTGGATCAAGAATGTCTGGTCTATTTGTGGCAGCAATAGTGATTACATTCCCTCTTCCTTCAAACCCATCCAAGCATACAAGGAGCTGGAGTTTACCACAGAAAACATGGAAAATCAAAACCCAATTAGAAGTGTAGTAACTTAAAGCAGTATTAAAGTAGTAACTTAAAGCAATTTTAATCAATAATGATTCATAGAAATGCAATATCCCCCTGCCAACCTGATTAAGAGTAGCATCGCGTTCTTGTCCACCAGAACCCTTAATTAGACCACGCTCTCTTCCAACAGCATCCAGCTCATCAATAAAAACAACAGATGGTGCCTAATGAACCAATATATCAGTGAAAATATGTGTACCTCCAACAAAAACATATTCACAGCTGGAAAAAGTAGCCTGGTTTCACCAGTAACGATATAAAATCACAAAGAAGGAAACAAAGACATGAGTTTATCACTTTATTGAAACAAAGACCTTAATTCCTTTGACCAAAAAAAAAAACATACAATAGATATGTAAATTAGTGGTATATATAATGGCCATCAATGCTGAAAATTAGCAGAAAGAATCAGCCAAAGTAGAATATAATCAGTATTGTGATATGAAAAAAACGTAAATCCCAAACGTACAAGTAAAGGAAAGAAAATGTGTTAGAATGGATCAGTTAAACAGAATGTTTACATTCTCCTTTGCTTCTTGGTAAAGTGCCCGGACACGAGAAGCTCCGACTCCGACATATATCTCCACGAACTGAGATGCAGAAATAGAGAAAAAGTTCACACCTGCCTCACCAGCCACAGCTTTCGCTAATAATGTCTTCCCCACTCCAGGGGGACCACAAAGAAGTATGCCACCTGATAAAGCAATAGATGAGACAGACATTTCATCTCAAGTCAAGTCTACTGTACACCACCAGCATAACATTATGAAACAGAACCTAACGGCAACGAGACTCACACAAAGTAATAAAGCAAGAATATAGACAGTAACTGGACAATTCCATAACCAGAAAGAATCAGTTTGGCTTGGATGAATCGCTGCTATATGTATATGAATACTGTGAGACAAGTGATAAGTGCTTAATTATCCTTATTTAAATAAGCATTAACAAACTTATTTGGCTTATATCTTCCATTTTACACATAAAGTGGCTTATTGTCCTCTCATCATTGCATATTTCTTTCTTCTAATTTTAATGGTATATTTACATGCATTCATACGTGTCCGAAGAAGTCGCATGCAAAACCTTTTTGTGAGTCTTATTACGTGTATTTGCTTTTGCAGGAATCCTAACACGGACATTGTCGGGATTGAAGAAGATAAAGTCCACAAGTCATAGTCAAAGAAGCCCAAGGTCAAAACCCAAGACCAAGTGGAGAAAGATTCTCTCACACATGAGTGGAGAATCTTAGCAAGGTATAGATGAATGTGATTTTGGCATAAAAATGATGGAACTCTCTTGAATTAGAAAGGAAAAGTGTGTTATATTGATGTTTCTATTTTAGAAAAAGGAAAAAATTTAAATCAAATAAAAAGGAAAATGGAAGAGCAACAATTATATATATCCCATGCCATTCGGACATCCCATCATCTCTCTGCACACACTGGTGGTAGCCCTAGCTCTCGAATTCTCATTCTCTCTTCTTGGATGTCTTTTTGGTCTCCTGCTAGTTCTTTCTTCTTTTGTTTTGTTTTCTTTATTGATTAATTGTAATGTTTAGCAATCCATTGAAGAGAATGCAAACTCAACAATGGTTGGCTAAACACTCTTCTAAGGTTAGGGATTTGAAGCTTGTTTCGATTTATGTGGATGATTGGGATGAAGACTCGTTATTTTAATTGAACAAAGTGTATCTATCTTGATTAATTGTTTCTCTCTATGTGTTCTTTGATTTCATATGATGGAATGATATATGGAATGCTCGGATCCCCAATGAGTTGAATGCAAAGTGTTTTTTAGTTTATTTATTCAATTGGATTAATGAGGTGTGGTTTTATCAAATTATTTCTCATCTAGATTAAATTTTTATTTAATTCTAGATGTGTTTTCATCCTAATCTAAGCATAAAGAGAGATAGGTAGATTTTCCTCAAGCATTAGACCTTTTTTTCTTGCTTTACAGTTATCAACAAATTTTGCTCCATTTTCATTTAGTGGAAAACCGATTTTGGACCTTTTTCTTCTTTGTCTAATTCGTTTCCTTAATTCTTGTTGCACAATAGTCAATCCCTGTAGATTCGACCATGTGCTCACCAGATACATCAATTGTGTCACTTGTGCACTTGCAAGTATATTATTTTTACTCTTGATTTTATGTCCATTTTTTTTTTATCAGTAAATCAGATATATTAAAGAAAAAAAAAACAGTTTCCAGAGACGTAAACTAACAACAAGAGCAAATTAAGAGTAAGAAAGAAAGCAATAACATGCCAACATGGCTACTGTGTGACCTAAAAAATAAACGGCATTCCTCACTTCTTGACCCAATGAGCTTGTGGAGCTCCATTCTACAATCGAATGCCGCACCCGAAATAAGATCCGCTGGTCAGAAGAAGAGGATTTTTCAAAAACCCGACCGTTCCTCTCCTTCCAAATAGCCCACAAAATAGCACCGGGCAACAAAGTCCAAATGGATTCATTAGCACCCACCAAAGTTGTCAAGTGTCATCCTGATAAGAAGCTCAGAAATGAGGAATGGGAGACCCACTCCACTCCCATCCAAGCCAAGAAATAAACCCAGGCCCCAAAAACAACCAGGTAGTGAAAGAGCAAATGACTCACAATCTCTTCCGCCTTCAGGCACAAATAGCAACGGTTTGCCAAGCTCCCCCCTCTCCTCTTCAATTGATCTGAAGTAAGAATTTTATTTAAAGCAGCAGACCAGAGGAAGAACGATATCTTCGTAGGGACATGATTAGCCCACACAGCCTTATGAGGAAAGAAACGCGAAAGTACAGGGCCAAATGACTACGAGAGTGACCGCACTGAAAATCGGCCGATGTTGCTACAGTACCACATCCTAACATCACTAATCTGAGATCTAAGGACGGAGGCACTCAACTGGGTCAACAGACGCAGCATATCCTCAATTTCCCAATCATTCAACGTTCTCCTTAGCCTAGGACACCAAACTATATCGCTACCCACCCTCTCTACACACTCAGCTACAGATGCCCCTTTATTGAGAGTCAAGGAGAAAATTGAGCCAAAATCATCCTCAAGCCTCGGCTGACCACTCTAGACATCGTACCAGAACTAGATATCGGCCCCATTATCTATCTTGAACCTAATGAATGGGTCTAGAGACTTAGCAACAACCATGATATCCTTCCAGAGACCCGCCCAGTAGGATCCCCTAACGGCAATCGATGCCCACAATGAAGCAAGGCCATGTCTAGCCACGATGACTTGCCGCCATAGGGTCTCCCTATTCTCACCAAACCGCCAAACCCATTTACCCAGAAGCGCCTTATTCACCGCAGTGAGAGGGGCAAGGTTAAGGCCCTCCGCCGCGAACGGCTTGCAAATTTGATCCCAAGCTACCAAATGACATTTTCGACTGTCACCTCTCTCATGCCACAGAAAGTTTTGCTAACAGGCATGTAACAGACTAGCAGTAGACACCGAAATCGAGATGAATTAGTAAAGTAAAGTACTAATGTTATGAGAAAACTAGTAATTGCAACTACTGTTACCTAGGCACGTGGTACAGGTGTCAAATATCTACAAGTCTAGAGGCGTTTAGCACGACAAGCTCTAGAAATCCCAATACAGCGGCACGAACGTACAGATTTTTTATAATGATTATATATATATATATTATAACTCAATTTTAAAAAAATAATAATAATAATAAAGAGAGAGGGAGGACCACCTATCCCCAATTTTTTTACCAAAGTTATAAAAAGAATACCCATATAGAGAATAGAGAGGACTAAGGAGCAAACGAGAGAGGGAGGGAGGGAAAGAGAGACCTATTGATTGTCGTTGATGTTGATGCTCTCCTAGTAAGTTTTCTTCTATGTTGTCGAAAAAGCAACACAACTTGACAAAAAGTTCCTAGCAATCCAATATATATATATATATATATATAAATTTTATTTTTATTTTAAATGGCATGGCATACTTGTAGTACCACGTGCCTAATCATAATGTTAATGTCACCATGACACGACATAGGCACGCACGAAGGAGTGTCATGTCGCCACGGAGTGTCGTGTCATGTCAACATGCCAGCACGACAAATTTTGAGAAAATTGAAGTGCCTAAGTAACACTGATTGCAACTCATAAGAGAATGTTTAAAGAAATAGCTAACACAATAAGTTTCTAATCAATAATTAATGAAGTCAAGGCATAGAAATGGTCTAGATCAAGATTTTAAATCTTAGGGGCAATATCAATTCTGCATGGTTGATATTGAACAAAATCCCAAAATTTTGAAGAAATTTCATCAAAAAATTTTGTATAAGTGGGGCCAAAATTGATAAAAATTTTAGTTGTCTTGGGCTAGATCCTATTTTTCTATTTAACTTGTTTGAGAAACATGCATGAAAAGGCCAAGGCAGATTATCAGTTATTTTATTCCTTGATCAGTAGTGTGATCATTAAGACTATAAGGTGGAACCCGTAGTCTAATTATCTCAAAGAACAGAACAAACTATCAAGCCAAAATTCTTTGATTACACCACAGATGTTTCCTATAAGGGGAGTCAGAGCTCTTGCAGTTGGCCACATGTAGCGGGTACTTCAAAAAAGCCTCTTTGCAGCCCTTCTCATTAGAGCATCATCTATCTTTCATTAAAGCAATCTAACAAATAAAGAGAACAACTGTCTGATCAGCAAAGCCTGCTGGACTTGTTTCGGTGACACCAACGGGGTTTAACGATAAACTAAAGAACATGGACTGTGAAGGACAAACTATTTATTTGTAGATATCTTCTTTCTAGTTAAGAAAATGATGTTGGATTGAATTCCCACGAAGAAGACAATCCGTAAAGACACTGCTATAGCGATTAATATGCCAAAAGAACCATGTTTGATAATTATATTATGCTATAATTTGGTCTAAATTCGACATACTCTCACTCGGACCTTTTAATTTATACCAAATAAAAGGCAAAGATACATATACACCTCAAATAAATTGAAAATATATATAGGTGATTTGTTTCAACATTGTGATTTCAAATTATGTTAAATCATCAAATTAAATGACAACCGACAGATCCTAGATCTCCTTATTTCCCCTCAACAGAGTGTGTTTGTTGGCAACCGACAAATTCTTGACGGAATTTTGATAGCCAATGAGTGTATTGATAATCGCATTAGAGCTAAAACTCCAGGTGTCCTCTACAAAAGACATGGAAAAGGCATATGATCATGTGAATTGGCAGTTTCTAGAATATGTCTTGGGCAGAATGGGATTTGGGATTAAGTGGAGTAAATGGATATCTTCGTGTATCTCTTCTATATCATTCTCCATTTTGATCAATGGGACTCCAGCTGGGTATTCCAAGAGCTCTAGGGATTTGAGATAAGGTGATCCTCTGTCTCCATTTCTATTCATTATTGTCTCCGAGACCCTTAGTAGAATGCTATCCAAAGCCAATGAGGTGTTGTTTGAAAGTTTCTCTATAGGCCAGGAGAATCTGAGAATTTCTTACCTCCAATTCGACGATGACAGCATGGTATTCTGTAAAGCTTCATGCCACCAATTGTCTTATCTTAGATGTCTTTTCAGATGCTTTGAAGCGGTATCGGGCCTAAGAATCAACTTAGGCAAGAGTAAGATGATCAGTGTAGGGGACAATTCGAACATGGAAGCTCTTGTTGCTTGTTTAGGCTATAAGGTTGATACCCTGCCCTCAATTTATTTAGGTATGCCTTTGGGTTCTAAATTTAAGTCTAAGGCAGCTTGGTCGCCTGACAACGAAAGATGTACTCGAAAGCTTGCTTGTTGGAGGTCGAAACTGCTCTTAAAGGGAGGTAGATTAACCCTCTTCAAAAGCACCTTTTGTAGTCTTCCAACATTCTATTTATCCTCCTTCACCATTCCAAGATCGATAGTGGACATCTTGGAAAAGATGCAATGGAATTTCCTGTGGAATGATAAATGAGATATATCCAAATATCACTTGGTAGCATGGAAACAAGTTTGTCGATCTTTCAAGGCAATGCTCCTTCTCTTTTATCAAAAAAGAAATGACAGATGGAAGTCAACCCGAACCATGGCTGCGTTGCGGCGCCCTACCTTATCTACTGAGGCTCCTCCCGCGTTTAAACATTAACCCCCTATCAGTAGTCAACAAGACTTTGCTTGGTAAATGGGTGTGAAGCTTTGGAGAAGAGAAAGATAGCCTTTGGAGAAAAGTTATAGTTTCCAAATACGGTGAGTAATCTTGTTGGGACCCTAGGGGGTCAGGGTTTCTCATGGGTTGGGCCTATAGAAAGGGATTTTAGAGGTTGCTAGCCTCATGACACCTCATGTAAGGTTTAAAGTTCGCAAAGGCACGGAGGTCAAATTCTGGAAGGACCCTATGGTGTGGACCAAACAAACTTAAAGATAAGTTCATAAATATCTCCCTCCTAGCAGCGGACAAAGAGGCTCTAGTGTCTCAGTGTTTCGAATTTAGAAACAATGTTGTGTTTTGGTGCCCTAGACTTAGGCGAGATCTGAATGACTGGAAAGTTGAAGATTTGACTAGTTTGCTTCAGCTTTCGAATTCCTCTCTCATTCGTATCCATGTCAGTGACTCCAGAATTTGGTCTAGAGGCATCAAATGTCGTTTTTCAGTGAGATCATTGTTACAAACTTTAATCTCAGCTCTTTCGCAATCGTTTCCTCATATGATTGTTTGGATTCCCACTATCCCTTCAAAGTTATCTGTTTTTCCTTTGGACTACGGTTCTAGATAAGGTTCTCACATGTGACAATATGAAAAAAGAGGGTGAAAATGGCTAATTGTTGCTTTCTATGTCTCCGTGTAGAAGAATCCGCAAAACATCTGTTTCAACATTGCCCTATTGAATTTAGTATTTGAGGTCATTTCCTATTCCGTTTGGGGGTGGATTGGGTCTTCCCTTCATCCCTACAGAACTTTTATCTTTTTGGTCTAAAGTGAGTTTGTATGGTGCCCGGGGAGTGATTTAGGCAGCTCTACCAAGAGCCATATCATGGACAATTTGAAAGGAGAGGAACATGAGAGTATTCGAAGAATCACATTCTCCATCTCCCCTCCCTCACATGTGTTCCAGCATCACATCTCTTATTCTGCACTGGTGCTTGATCCATAGAGAGGCCCTTAACCTGGAGGAAATTCTGTATTGAGATTGCGCTCTATGCTTCTTTTCAGCTCCTTTATTTTGCTATCTTGTGTTTGTCTTTTTTAGTAGGATTTGCTTTTGTTGTTGTTTTCTATGTTGGAGTTTAATACTCAGTAAACTTTGCCCTTTGCTTTCTATAGTTGTTCTCTCTTTTTTTATACATACAAAATGATTGTTTACTGATCAAAAAAAAATGACAGAGATATCCAATTGGGGTGAAAAGAAATCTGACCTGGTATTCTCACTCCTCTCCTACGGTACATTTCTCCATGAGTGAAGAACTTCACTATCTCCTCGAGCTCAAGCCGTATTTTCCCAAGTCCTGCAACATCTGAAAATTTCACATCTATGCCTCTCTCCAAGTATTGAGGGAGCCTCTTACTATGGGCCCGACGAACTCGAGCACCAGACTTCATGAACTGCATAGCCATCTTAAGGTAAGGATTCTGCTCTCTTCCCCCTTCCTCATTCTCCTCATCTCCACCTTCAACCCCCTCCAGTTCATTCTCTAGTTCCCGCATTTTCTTCCTCTCCTCTGCCTCAGCTTTCTCAATCTTCAACCTGTCCTCATAATCCTTCCTCTGCCTCCTATAGCTTAAAACAACTGTTCTATAGAATATGAAGAAGAAAACCAACCCAAGGGCGGTTGCTACATTTGTATCCCGAGCCAAGCCGTCCCACACGAGTGCCATTCGCTGATAATTCCTCCTCCCCTGACGCAAAGACTCCTGGTACTTAATTTTTTTCATCTCTTTATTCCTTTTTTTCTCTTCCATCTTCTTCTGAGCTTTAATGGCCTTCTCCATCATTTCACGATCTTCCCTAACTTTTGCCAGCTCGACTTTCCTGCTCATTTGTAGTTCCTCACGAGCCATCTTGAGCTCCAGTGCCCGCTTCGACAGTGGCTTCGGCTTAACAGTCGATAACATGGGGAGTAGAAATTTTGACAGAAAACCTAAATACGGCGACGGAATCTCCGGTTTTTTTACCGGAGGAGAATACGCATTGACACAAACAGAATCCAGCTGTAATTTATCCCACAATTCCCAAAACTTCTCATCTCTTTCCACCGGCGGGAGCACAGTCCTCAAAACCCTAGAATCTTCCAGAACGAGAAGAACCGAGTCGGGCCGTTGCTTCAAACTGACAGTTGGAGGCTTGATTATGTGTTTGAGCTTTCCCTCTTCTTTCAAATTTATAATTTCCGAATACGGAGTGCGATCAGTAACGACGGGCAGTCCTCTAGACCATGATTTCAATTCTTCAGGCGACAAAGCTTCGGTCTTTTTTGCTGAACGCTTCTTTTCTGAAACTTTCGCTGCAGCAGCAGCTTGAGGAAGCGAAGCAGATATTACTGTGAGAGTTACGGAGAATTCGAGTAGATTAAATCCATTTTTCTTCGTTTTTTCATCGTCCTGATCTTCCGGTTTCTTCAAATGGCACGAAATTGATGACGGAACATAGAATGGTCGCTTACTAGTTCGAAATATTGTTCGATTTCTTAAAGGAATGGATGAGAACCTCGAAGAACCAAGGACACAATAACGGTCCATAAAATAAACGGAGAAATTCAATAAAAATTAGATTACTTACAGTTTTAGTTTGAAACAATGTAGTCATAGATTCGCCATTGAAGTTGCAGAAAAGCTTCTGAATTCTTTGTCTTTAGTGAAATAATCAAATTAGGGTTTCGCAGTTTTAGCCCTAATTCATTTCCATGGAGAATGAAGGGAGAGGATTGTACGAAACGGATATGGCGACGGTGTGTCTTTTGGAGGAATCGGGAGCAGCGAATTGCAGTAAATATGAAATTACGAACATGTCCCCCCTCTGTTAGGTATGGGCCGGGTTGGGTGCTTAGCGGACCGGCGGCGGCGATGGGTTGGATTGTATACTGTTATGTTCGACCCGAATGCAGACCCGGTGAGCCATACACTCGTGTGGGGTTCTTAAGATAATGCTTAATTTAAGGTCTTAATATAGCTTAATAGCCTTAATTTTGCATTGCTTAATTTAATATTTTATTGGACAACTATATCCTTACAAATAAATTAAATTTCAAAAATATCTATTAGAAACACTATCAACCCAAACCCAACCCAACCCAACCCAACCCAATTATAAATAGTTTGAAAAATGCAAACACAAACTTATTAACCCTCAACCTAAACCCGCCGGCTGCCAGCGTGTAAAATGATTAAATAAGCATTAAATTTTTAAATTTTATTAATTATATAATTAAATATATAGATTATTTAATAATAAATGTATATGTCAAATTATAATATACTTATATACATAATTATTATAATAATTAAATAGTTAATATATTATCTTTTCTTTACTATTATAATGCGAGAGAGAGAGTGCGTAGATGATTTATATAATTTTTTGAAGACCATAAACTCGAAGGCTTTTCCTTTTATTAGCATCATGGGCATTTTCGTAATTCACATAGATCCTTTTGAAATCTTTTGATTTAGTAGCACCATGCTTCCCACAATTTCTCATTTCATATTCCCGCTCACGAACTCTCCATCCTCTCTCGCCCATCTCTCTCTCCCATCGCCAACTGGTCTGTTGCCGCCCCAAGATCTTCTGGTCGTTGCCGCCCCCAGATTGTTGCTACTGGGGAGTACTCCTCCTTCAAGTCATCACTTTCTCTCTCGCTTGCGCGGTAAATTTCTCCCTAACCTTCTTCCTTCTCTATTCTTCCTTCATCTTCCATTAATCTCAGCTATTCTTCTCCCATATTCCAATTTCTCTACTATTTTTTGGTTTTGTTTGCAATATGAGTTTGCTTTATTGGATAAAATTTCTCCTCTCATATTTCATCGTGTTCTAAGGTTTTTGGGTTTTCTTTGCTATATGGGTTTGCTTTATTGGATAAATTTCTTCTCTCATATTTCATCGTGTTCTAAGGTCTCATTACTATAATCTTGATTTATTTTTAATTCATTATTTCCTACATGTTCAGACATCCCTCATAATCCTATTCTAGGGCTTGGTCTGTTTTTCTTTACTGTTTATATAGAATAATTCTATTCTAGGGCTTGATCTGTTTTCTTTATTGTTTAGGTTTGCTTGCTGTTTCTTTGGGGATTTTTTTTCACATGTCTTCCTATACTTATGCTTTGAATTTATATGTGTATTTGCTGTTACGATTCCTATAAGAACACTTTTCTTTTTTTTTATTGCTTAGTGAAGATTGAAGTGTTTTTTTCCCTTCTTTCCATGGTAGGGTTTCTACCCAGAAAAAAAAAAATGGTAAGTTTTAGATAATTTTAATAGAATCATATAGAAGTTCAGGATTTTTTTCGAGAACATCAAAAAAAACTATATTTAGTTTTGAGTTTCTAATAATCAAGATTAAAGTTTTTTTTCTTCCCAAGGGTTAAGCAATCCTAAGGGTTTTTAGAAAAAAAAAATTAACTTTAAATTAGATAACTTAACCAATGTTAAATGGGTGTCAAGTTTTAACACTCACCAACTGTGGCTAATCCACTCATCCCTAGGGTTAGGGTTTTTAGAAAAAAAAATTAAATTAGATAACTTAACCAATGTTAAATGGGTGTCAATTTTTGACACTCACCAACTGTGGCTAATCCATCCTAAGGGTTTTTAGAAAAAAAAATTTAACTCTAAATTAGATAACTTAACCAATGTTAAATGGGTGTCAAGTTTTAACACTCACCAACTGTGGCTAATCCACTCATCCCTAGGGTTAGGGTTTTTAGAAAAAAAAATTAAATTAGATAACTTAACCAATGTTAAATGGGTGTCAATTTTTGACACTCACCAACTGTGGCTAATCCATCCTAAGGGTTTTTAGAAAAAAAAATTTAACTCTAAATTAGATAACTTAACCAATGTTAAATGGGTGTCAAGTTTTAACACTCACCAACTGTGGCTAATCCACTCATCCCTAGGGTTAGGGTTTTTAGAAAAAAAAATTAAATTAGATAACTTAACCAATGTTAAATGGGTGTCAATTTTTGACACTCACCAACTGTGGCTAATCCATCCTAAGGGTTTTTAGAAAAAAAAATTTAACTCTAAATTAGATAACTTAACCAATGTTAAATGGGTGTCAAGTTTTAACACTCACCAACTGTGGCTAATCCACTCATCCCTAGGGTTAGGGTTTTTAGAAAAAAAAATTAAATTAGATAACTTAACCAATGTTAAATGGGTGTCAAGTTTTAACACTCACCAACTGTGGCTAATCCACTCATCCCTAGGGTTAGGGTTTTTAGAAAAAAAAATTAAATTAGATAACTTAACCAATGTTAAATGGGTGTCAATTTTTAACACTCACCAACTGTGGCTAATCCACTCATCCCTAGGGTTAAGCAATCCTAAGGGTTTTTAGAAAAAAATTTAAATTAGATAACTTAACCAATGTTAAATGGGTGTCAATTTTTAACACTCACCAACTGTGAGTTTCCAATAATCAAGATTAAAGTTTTTTTCTTCCCAAGGGTTAAGCAATCCTAAGGGTTCTTAGAAAAAAAAATTAACTTTCAATTAGATAACTTAACCAATGTTAAATGGGTGTCAATTTTTAACACTCACCAACTGTGGCTAATCCACTCATCCCTAAGGTTAAGCAATCCTAAGAGTTTTTAGAAAAAAAATTTAAATTAGATAACCAATCTTTTTTGGGTAAACTCAATCATACCACAAGGCAATGACTGAAGGCAATTACAAGGAAATACTCACACCACCCAAGCACTCACACACACACACACCACACACATGCAGCCCATGTAAGCTTCACCCTAGAGCTCCTCAAAACGGGAACCAACCATTTGAGGCGCTAAGGAACTTATATGGGACAACATGCTCGGGTAGTTACCTGATGTGGGACTAAACACTCACCCTAAGGCTTCTGTTTTTTTGGTAAACTCAATCATACCACAAGGCAATGACTGAAGGCAATTACAAGGAAATACTCACACCACCCAAGCACTCACACACACACACACCACATGCAAACTCACACACACACACACAGATAACTTAACCAATCATCCCTAAGGTTAAGCAATCCTAAGGGTTTTTATAAAAAAAAATTAAATTAGATAACTTAACCAATGTTGAATGGTTGTCAATTTTTAACACTCACCAATTGTGGCTAAGCACCACTCATCCCCAGGCCTAGGATTAAGCAATCCGAAAAAATAAATTAACTTCAATTTAGATAACTTAACCAGTGTTAAATGGGTGTCAATTTTTAACACTCACCAACTGTGGCTAAGATCCACTCATCCCTAGGATTAAAGATTTTTTCTTCCCAAAGGTTAAGCAATCCTAAGGGTTTTTACAAAAAAAAATTAACAGTAATTTAGATAACTTAACCAATGTTAATTGGGTGTCAATTTTTAACACTCACCAACTGTGGTTAAGCACCACTAGGCCCAGGGTTAAGCAATCCGAAAAAACAAATTAACTTTAATTTAGATAACTTAACCAGTGTTAAATGGGTGTCAATTTTTAACACTCACCAACTGTGGCTAAGATCCACTCATCCCTAGGATTAAAGTTTTTTTCTTCCCAAGGGTTAAGCAATCCTAAGGGTTTTAGAAAAAAAAATTAACTTTAATTTAGATAACTTAACCAGTGTGCCTGAGATTCACTCATCCCTACGGTTTTTAGAAAAAAAAAACTTTAATTTAAATAACTTAACCAGACTACTAATTTTTGTTTATAAAGAGGGTGTATGGGTGGGTGGGTGTGTGGGTTGGGCCTTGGGCCTAGGTGTGTGAGTGTGTGCATGGTGTGTGTGTGTGTGTGTTAATTTTAACTGTAATTTACAAGTTTGTTACATAGTATTACTTTCCAGTTCATGTTTACTCCATAATTATCTATGTTCCATATCATGATGTTATTTGTACTTAGTCTTACTCTAATTCAGAATTATATCAATTTGTTCTTTTAAACTCTACTTTTAAATGTATTTTACAATTCTGTTACTTAGCTGGCTGACCAATTGAATAATTAACTGATAAAATCAGAAGATATATACGTTGAGATGACTAAGGGTGATAGAAAACAAAGAGAGCTTGCTCAATCCAGAATTAGAGCACATCGCTGGTGGTCTCGAATGACCACTGAGGAAAAGGAGCTACGAAGAGAACAACAACGAAGTGCATACCGTCGCAGACGCGATCAAATTATTAGGACAGATTTGGAATCACCATCACTACCATTAGCAATTTCAGAGGAAACACGAGTGCTCGCGATGATTGATACAAATAGAGATCAAGATAGAGAAAATTTACTTCTACACGGGGATAGCCTACGCAATAATGTTCAACATGAAAGATTGCGAATACGTGATATCCGACGCCTGGCTCGAAAATTTCCATCAGATCAAATTTCTAACAATGGAACACAACTGGATGATGGTGAAAATTACTTAGCTCCATGTCGACCACGTTTATCCACGCAACAAATTTCTATCAATGATCGAAGTATTGGATGTACCAGTCATCACATAAGTACTCGATTGACTCAAATTCGGCGTCACGCTCGACAAGATCAGCCTAATGCTCAAGTTATGGTGGAAGAATCTGAAAATGAAGGTTACTTATTCTCACTTAAAAGTTGTATATATGTAATCACTATATGGATTTTTTTTAATACATTCTCTCCATATGTATGTATCAACAGGTGATCTACATAGACGTGGTGAACATGAAAGAATAATTGACATTGCTTCTGGATTTCATATAGGATATTCTATCGAAGGTACATATTGTTTCTTACAAGGTGAAAAATAATAGAGTACTTATTATTATGCGTATACATTTTCAAAACTCCACATGGTGTTCGTATCTATCACTAGCGACAACACTATCGTAGACTAAGCTGATGTAATATTTTAACGTATGAACAAACTAACCAAGAATTATGCTATTTAACAAATTTTTGGGGAAAGAAATTCTGCATATCAATCTAAATATATAGCATTTAAAATCATTACATCATTCTTTATATGCAGATGTAAACAATATCTTCAGGATTAATCAAGAAAATCTAGAAGATCATGTTCAAGTTGCGACACATGAAACATACTCTAGAATACCTAGGCGATTGCCAAAAATTGGGAGACATTATATTGAGGGAAATGTTCACCGAAACAATTTAGCAATACCAAGAATTTGTAACCATTGTAATGCAAAATTGTTTCAGTTTGAGTCGAAAAATCTATGCTGTAACAATGGAAATGTGAATCTTCCTTCGCTAGCAGCTCCACAAGAATTATTGAATTTATATAGCGGTGATACGGCTGAGGCGATTCATTTTAGACGATTCATTCGATCATACAATTCTGTATTTGCTTTCACATCTATGGGCGTCAAGATTGATGAAAATCTTGCAAATGGAAGAGATGGGGTTTACACTTTTCGTGCGCAAGGTGTCGTGTATCATAAAATCGGAAGTCTTTTTCCCACTGAAGGCAGTAGGCCCCGATATATTCAAATGTATATTTATGATACCGACCATGAAATTGAAAATCGGATGGCAGAGAATAACTTATTACATATTGAGATTGTGACAAAATTAAAACAAATCTTGGATGCTCACAACCCATTTGTTAATATCTTTCGGTCTCTTGCACAACGACCTGATCTACAAACATGCAGACTACTGATTCGAGCTGAGATTTCACGTAATCGACATCAATACAACTTGCCCACTGTTTCACAAGTTGCAGCAATTTTGTCTGATGTGGGTAATAATGAAGGTAGACAAGCAAGAGATATCATAGTACAAACAAGGACTGGACATCTGCAAAATGTAGCAGATACAGCAGGTTATTATGATCCGTTGCAATATCCTCTCTTACTTCCTTATGGGACTCATGGTTGGGATATAGATGTTTACAATGAAAGACAACAAAGAGTTAGCTGTCGTTCGTATTATGCGTACATGCTCCAGGTTAGCCCTTTCATCTATTTTTTAAAAATGTGATATTCGTATAGTAAGAGTTATCCAAATTTAAGACCAAAATATGTTAATACAGATTAGGGATTCTGATCCATCAATTCTTTTGCGTGGTGGTCGGCTTTTCCAACAATACTCAGTCGATAATTATGTCAAGATAGAAACTCAAAGATTGAGATATTTACGTGATTATCAAAACGTAATACGATCAGAGCTATATCAAGGTTTACAAGATGCAATAGCTTCAGGGGAGACAAATGCAGGTATGCATTGAACTAAATACTTAGTATTATATTCACATTCATATCAATTAGTCTCTCTTACTAAATAAAAAATTCATTATTTTAGTTGAATATTTTCAGATAGAGTTGGGCGTAGGATCATTCTACCATCCTCTTTTGTTGGAAGCCCTCGGGATATGTATCAGCGTTATCAAGATGCTATGGGATTGGTACAAAAATTTGGAAAACCCGATATTTTTTTGACAATGACATGCAATCCTTCTTGGCCAGAAATTACAACAGAATTACTTCCTGGACAACTGCCACAAGATCGTCCTGATTTGACTACAAGAATATTCCGTGCCAAATGTGAAGAACTGAAAAGGGACATCATTGAACGTGCCATTTTGGGAAAGGTAATTGCACACGTGAGTGTTATTGAATTTCAGAAACGAGGGTTACCTCATATTCATATACTTCTTATTCTGAGCGAAGATGATAAACTTCTGAATCCTGATGAATATGACACCTTAGTACGAGCTGAAATACCTTGCCGGGAAACAGAACCAGAATTGTGGAATGCCGTTATCAAACATATGGTACATGGACCATGTGGATCACACAGGATAAATGCTCCATGCATGAAAGATGAAATTTGCAAGAAGGGTTATCCACGAAAATTCACAGCGGCAACAATTCAAGGCAACGACTCTTATCCAGTTTATCGACGCCGTGATGATGGACGTTTTGTTCATCTCAATAATAATGCAAATAAGTCGGTAGACAATCGATGGATAGTCCCTTACAACCCTTGGTTACTTCGTAAATTTGATTGTCACCTCAATGTTGAAGTATGTGCTAGCATTAAATCTGTCAAGTACCTGTATAAGTATGTCTATAAGGGCCCAGATCGTGTATCTATGGAAGTATCACGCGGCAATCGTGATGATGAAATTTCTCAATTTGTCGATGCTCGATGGATATGTGCTCCTGAATCTCTTTGGCGAATGTTAAACTTTCAACTACATCGGATATACCCTTCAGTTGAGCCTTTACAAATTCACTTGCCCAATAAACAACAAGTTAGGTATTACAGTCATCAATACCTTCCAGATGTGTTGGCTGATGACCATATTCTGAAAACAATGTTGACAGAATTTTTTGCTACAAATGTAACAGACATTGAAGCACAAAGCTATCTATATCGTGAATTTCCAGAAAAATATCGTTGGATAGAACGGGAGAAGCTTTGGAGGAGAAGAAGAAATAAAATACGTGTGATAGGACGATTGTATACAGTTTCACCAATGGAAGGCGATCGATATTTTTTAAGGTTACTTCTTAATCATGTAAGAGGTCCAACATCTTTTGATGATTTACTGGTCTATAATGGAATTCATTATCAAACTTTCAAACAAGTTGCTGAACAACGAGGATTGCTTGAAAGTGATAACGACATAAGAGAGTGTCTCCATGAAGCAGTTAATTCCAAATTGCCAACATCACTGCGCCGATTGTTTGTCACTATCTTAGTATATTGTAATCCAACGAAGGTATCTGAATTATGGGAGGAGTTTTATAACTACATGTGTGAGGATTATCCAACAAGTTCTACAAATTCTCATAGAATTCAAACCAACCGACTTCTTAAAGATCTACAAAATTTGCTCCAGCAACATAATAGGATTTTATCTGATTTCGAACTTCCTCAACTGGATGATGAAGTTGTTTCCACTATACCAACGTCTAAGCTAATAGATCTTGAACTCTCCGTAGATATACCTGATGAGGACATTGCTGCAATCGATAAATTAAATACAGAACAAAATTTTGCATTCAATACAATAATTGCTTCTGTACATCGAACTCAAGGTACAATCTACTTTATTGATGGCCCTGGTGGAACTGGGAAGACATTCTTATATCGTGCATTGTTAGCTTCTATTAGAAAATCTGGAAAAATTGCAATAGCTACTGCAACCTCAGGGATAGCTGCAACTTTGATACCAGGCGGACGTACTGCACATTCAAGATTCAAGATACCTATACGTTTGGATTCATCATCTATGTGTAACATTACGAAACAATCCGACAATGCAGAATTATTTAGACAAACCAGCATTTTCATATGGGATGAGGCAACTATGACGCATCGTCATGCTTTTGAAGCATTGGATAGAACATTGAAGGATATAATGGGCAATTCCCTACCATTTGGAGGAAAGGTATTTGTTTTGGGGGGCGACTTCCGTCAGGTTCTACCTGTTGTTACACACGGCACACGTACAGAAACTGTTGATGCATGCTTAGTGAAATCAGACATTTGGCAACATGTTCAAGTCATCAGTCTAAAAGAGAATATGAGAGCGCGTGCAGATCCAAACTACTCAGATTTTTTACTAAGAATTGGTAATGGAGACGAGCCATATATAGATGAAGATATGATCGAATTACCGACTGATATTGTCATTGGATACGAAAATGAAGACTCTGTTACAAACTTAATATCAGAAGTATTTCCAAGTCTTCTACAAAATGCAAATGATCGTGATTATATGGTTGACAGGGCTATATTGACGCCAACAAATGATTGTGTCGACATTCTCAATGACAAAATCATCAAAATGTTTCCTGGAAATGAAGTCATTTACTATTCATTCGATACAGTTGAAGATGACACACTGAATTTATATCAACAAGAGTTTTTAAACTCTATTGCTCCAGGTGGTTTGCCTCCTCATAAATTGACTCTTAAACTAGGAGCGTCAATTATTCTTCTTAGAAATCTTGATCCGCAATCTGGTTTGTGCAACGGAACTCGGTTATTATGTCGTGGCTTTCAAAGAAATCTTATTGATGCAGAAATTGCTACTGGCCTACATCGTGGGACAAGAGTTTTTCTGCCACGCATTCCTCTCAAGCCTTCAGAAAATATACAACTGCCTTTCGTTCTAAAAAGGAAACAATTTCCAGTAAGGTTGAGTTTTGCTCTAACAATTAACAAGTCACAAGGTCAAACAATTCCTCATGTTGGAATATATCTTCCGCAACATGTTTTCAGTCACGGACAATTGTATGTAGCATTATCAAGAGGGATTTCGAAAGAAAACACCAAAATTATGGTTAAAAATGGGATCGTACAAGGTAGAATCGAGACTCATACCAAAAATGTTGTATATAAGGAGGTTTTACTTACATGAGGAAGGTATTACATTTTTTTATCATATATTCTATCTTATATTGTAAATTTTTTAAAAATATATATATTAATTCTCTTATTGTTTGTCAAACAGAAAAGAATCATAAAATCTCAATTTCCAATATTTCAAGAAAGAGATACAGAGATGCTGATGACTTCACTGAACCACCACTCAAACGTGCTCGACCAACATATTTGGGGCATATACTTGCAAATAATAAAATTTCAATAACTTCTCATGATTGGCCTAAACGAACAAATGAGAAATCAATTTTTGTACACATTTGGCCAAACGATCTTTCTACAATGTTGGCTCGGAAAGTAATGGAATTGCGGCTTTCAACCACAAGATCACAGATATATACAACGGTAAGTCATGATTATTGTGTTTTATAAAGATTAATTTCTTAGATATATTGTAATTACAGTTTTTTTTTATTTTTTAATCGTTACAGGAGTCGCATCTTTCAGACAAATCTCTATATATTTGGTGATGGAGAAGTATTTTGTACGTTAATGTTTTCAATTAATTTTTCGTCTCTTCTGTTCTACATTCGCTACACATAACATTCTGTTTTTCATCGCATTTGTTTCATTCTATTTATGTCTTCATTGTTTACTAAGTCTTTACTATAATGAAATCTATTAAATGAAATGTGCATCCTTACTGGTCAAATTTGTCTTTTGCATTTTCGCCTCGCACTGATGCTCTGATGTTTGTTATGCATATGTTTAGTTTTTGACCAGAGTTGCCCCCAATATTGCAACCTCAAGAACGTTCTATGGAAGACACGTGCGATGCAATGTCTAGCATTGGGTTCCAAACCCTGGAAGCACTCTCGAAAGGTACATTGTTTACTTTTCTTTCTTTGCTTTTTCTGTAGGTGGTCACCTGTTTGGATATGGTGGAGGTGGCGACTTAGATTCAGGAATCTCTCTCTCTCTCTCTCTCTTCTTCCACATTCTAACATCTCTACTATTATATTGAGAGAAAATGAGGGATAGCAGCATGACATAGATTTTCTATTTCATTGTTAGTTACCTTTTTTTCATTTCATGATCTCTGTTTTTCAAAATGTTTTGCCTTTTGATTTTGGCAAGTAGGATTGGATTGGTCCTCAACCTCTTTAACCTGCCTGTGTATCTTATGGCAAATAGGATTGGTCCTCACACATACAACTAAACACAAAAACCATATGATGACCATCAGGTTCAGGCAATGTACAGTTATTGTACCAAGGGATCTCTACATCATCTTTCTAATGCTTGATCATTGTTTTAATGGAATAAGAGCAACACATACAGGGAGTGATGTGGTCTAATGGATAAGCACTTATATGTTAGATACCCGTTTGCATTTTGTTTATAAAAAATGATAGGTAAACATGTTAGGAGATACTTTTTTTATGTTCATGTTTCATCGCTCCTCTTTTTTCTTATATTTTTTTTTGAACTTTGACAGGTTCAATGTTGGGAGATACTGAGGACAGGAGCGATGGTTGGGAGTATGCCAAAGGCATCCATTTCGCATGACCAGCCGGTAAAATATCGTTGCTCATAGAATTCAGAAGGCCCACTTTTGTGTTATTGAATTTAAACTGATGACATTATAATTTTGTGGGTTCTTTGCTCAAGTTGGAAAGATGACAAAACAACTATATTTTTTGGAGGGTGTGACAAGCAAGTGAAGATGTGACCATTGATGTCTGGTGGCCAACCCATGACTGTGGCCATGAATCTCTTAGTTACAGGAAGCTTGGACAGAACTCTGAAGTAAGCATCAATTGATTTCTGTATTTATTTTGCAACAACCCAAAATTGTTATAGTAGTCAGAGTGATATTTTGGTCAGAAATTTGTGTTAGTTATTGCTAATATAAGTGCCAATATTAATGGCATGCTCATGATTTTGAGAAGAACACAAGTTATGTTTTCTAAGCAATTGATGTAGATTTTAGGCCAGTCATTTTTTGTTTTTTTTGCATAATGTATAGATTGCTTTTGTTCCTTGACAATTCTTGACATTTCAAAATGTAGTAAGAGGATTCTAATATTGAAGGTTCATTAAGGAACTGTTAGAGAGATAAATTAATTGTGGGTCTATTAGATAGAGTAAGTCAGGGGTTACTGTTAGAGAGAGAAAGTGGTTCGGGGTATTGTTAGTTTGATTTTTGCCATTTTATATTGAAGTTTTCTTGGATGATGATTTGTGAAATATTCTATTCTTCAATTGCTAGAATTCAATAGAAATCGGAAGCTTCGAATATGCAGTGTCATTTCACGGAAGAGTGGTCTTAAAGAGAAGATTCTAATTTAGATTTAAAAGACTGTTAGAGAGATAAAGTCAGTGTGGGTCTGTTAGAGAGAGAAAGTGTGGGTTACTGTTAGAGAGGGAAATTGGTGTGGAGTACTGTTAGTTGGATTTTTTGCCAATTTGAATTGAAGTTTTGTTGGATGATGATTCACGAAATAGTGGTTCTTCAATTGTTGGAATTCAATAGATATTCAAATCTGCAGTATCATTTCATGGAAGAGTTGAGTTTTATTCATTTATTGCCATATTCCTCTTATTGTCGGATAGTCCATAGTTAGTTGGTTACCCAAATTGCAGTTGGATTAGATCTTTTGTGGCCATTCGATATGAAAGGAGGGCCCACTTTTGTCTTTGTTGCACCACAATTTTCTCCTTTTAATTCCTTTGTGATTTTTAATTACAGGTGCTCAGTTTTGGTTCATGTGAAGGATATGTTTGCTTTTGGGATGATGGGTGCTTATATGACTAATATAAGAGGATAGGCGTACCTGTTATATGGCTAATATAAAAGGCCTGAGGGCAGAAACATAGGTGGGGCTGCATAAGAGAGATGTGGTGATATAAGGTTTGTTTATACAGGGGGCTGAGATGGTGTTGCATATGAGATTTGATAAGTTCGTTTTAGAGGATGAAGTTTCTATATGGGGTGTACATGGGGCTGGTTTGAAAGGGATGGGGGGCCATGCAGATGTGAAGGGGTGGTCTTTGAGGGGGTGTGTTCAAAGGATATATAACGTGAGAAGGGCGTATGCTGATTGTAGAGCTGTAGTGAGGGCGCTACTGTGAGGTGACTCTAAGAGGGGTAGGTTGCTTCTCTTGGATGTGAAGTGCAAAGGTTAGGTTGAGTGAGTTGATTCGGCCCCCAAATATGTCTCCCTATTTCCCTAATTTTTTATTCAACCAAATAGTCGAATTAGGATTCATGCAATGCAATTTCATGAATTCAGTACTGTATCCAAATGATAGAATTTTGAACTCTATGAAATTCAATTCAATGATTTTTAATTCCATAGAATTCAATTTTTTTAAGATTAATTCCAATTCCATAAATCCAAATGCATATATATGGATTTCAGCCAATGAAAGTGGAAAAGTTGATGCTCTTTTAGAGTTAGTAATGCAATTGGATTTCATGCAATGCAATTTTTTTATTGGATTTCATGGATTTCAGCCAATGAAAGTAGAATCCAAATGCATATATATGGATTTCATGCAATGCAATTTTTTTAAGATTAGTTCAACGAGCTTTAGGAAGAGTTGATGCTCTTCATTCATTTCATTAAGTCATACCCTGCAAACGACTGTAGTTGGATTTCAGCCAATGAAAGTGGAAAATAAAGAAAAACAATGCAGATTAACCAATTTATTCTCCGGATATATAGGGATTCCTTACTTTTAGAGTTAGTAAAATTAGAATTTTTAAGATCAACATGCCTTAAACGTGGAGTGCAATCATACCATTATTATTTTATCAAATCCTATCATAACTTGCCAACTAAAAGACCATCGACGAGAATGGTGGTGCTACAAGTTTTATTGGGTTTTTACATCACTGACATCATTAGGTTCAGTATACTCCACCTTCTAATAATAAAGTTAGACAAAATTAGTCACATTGAATTAAAAAATTAACTTCAGTTAGACTCTAGCATATCGTCAAAACACGATTTGAGATCAACTATTGTATTGCATTTTACATGTATTCAAATTATTCTTTTCCATCAAAATATTGTTTATGTTTATTTTTTTTCCTATAAGTAGAACTGTTCACTCACGTGCATCGCACGTGCATTCTGCTAAAAATTACTCGAAGCAGTAGTTTCTCAGTGACAAAAATTACTCGAAGCAGTAGTAGAACTGTTCACTCACGTGCATCGCACGTGCATTCTGCTAGTATTTATAAATTAAATATATAACTTGAATTACAATAACATTTAAACTTAAATGTAACATTTAATCAATTTATTATTTACATAGTTGTATTGTTAATTAATATATTAATTAGATATTATGACCCATTTGGGATAGGCAATCCCAAACCTGATCCCATTATAAAACGGGATAAAAAATCTCAACCCTAACCTATAGAAAAGGGCATGCAGTTTAGAGCGAGTTGATCGGGTTATAAATTATTGCCTGTCTTCATTCATTTATTAAACAACCTTTTGATCTTATTTCAGAATCATGTATATATTATCAAAGCGTTTTAACTAGAGGATACTTGACAATTCAATTACATATCCTTCAACTACAAATCTTCTAAGTTACAAACCTTAGTTTAACTATTAAGCATTCTCAAATGCTACCTAAAACCCCCGAAAGAGCCTCAAGAACAGTCATCAAGATTAAAAAAATTGGGTAAGGTTAATTAACCCATAACTAATTATAGGTTAATTACCATCACGAGTCAACCAAAAAAAAAATTATATTAAGAGAAAATTTGTTGAGACCGTACCGTCTCAAACCTACCCAAGACCTTACACCAAAACCCAGAATTCTAGGACATAAACAAGTATGGTTTGAAAAATGGTTTCTTATTATTATTACTTTTTTATATAACAAAACCTTATAATGGAGCCTTTTTTGGTAAGGTCCTAGGTGGGTCTGAGAACCAGACAATTTACCCTTGCTATCAATTTTCCCGCTGGTGTAGAGAACTCGTTAGTAGTTGCCTAGGGCTAGGTGCGTAGGGGTGTATTCGGGCCGGGCTTGGCCAAGCGTGGCTTGAAAGGGGGGTAATCTAGGCTCAACCCAAAACTCTGCTTGAAATGGTGTTCGAAGCTCGACCCGAGCTCGAATTGATTCAAGCTTGGGCCAAGCTCGGCTTTATTTAATAAAATATATTTTTTAATAAAATAAAAATATTTTTATATTATTTATATATAATAATGATATATATAAATAATATTTTTATTTTTTTATATAATATTAAAGTCATGCCGAGCTTCGAGCCAAATCGAGCTTCAATCGGGCCAAGCTTCAAGTCAGGCTGAATCAAATAGGGATTGGCCTGAAGTAAATTTCAAGCTTAGTTCTAGGCCCGGCCAATCGAGCCAAAAAATCAAGCTTGAGCTTGGGTTGATCGAGCCGACCCGAGCACTTGAGCAAGCCCGGCTCGTGTGCACCTTATAGGTGCGTATAAGTGGGAGTGGGAACGAGAGTGCGAGGAAGTCAAATCTATTAACTAAATATAAGGCAGACTTTTCTCTCCCCTCCTCCTTTCACCACGTAGGATTATACTGTTCCCTTCTTATGACACGTGTCACACTGATCACCTTTGTTCTTCTAATTCTCAAACGACACATCTCTCCCCGTCTCATTCTTCTATCCTCAAACGACACAACTCTTGTGAAGAGTTATCTCAAACGTATAAATTAGTATTAACCTCTTAATTCAAAAAAACATTTGAGATATTTTAAGAGATTGTGATAAGAGAAATAGAAACATGTTGATTAGGCACCCTACCTATCCCTATCCCTATCCCTATCCTTCTCACGTTTTTCTCTCTCAAAATTATCAAACCACACTACTCTTTGCTAGAGTGCCCATTAACTTCATCCCTCTTCCCTATTAAAGGGCCTGAAGTGAGAGAACTCACATCTCTTTCTCTCTCTCTCTGACAGAAGTTACAACAACGGCAACTCTCTTCCCAACTCTTTGTTACGTCTCTCTCGGTAGTTTTGCAAAGTCACTCTTCGTTTTCAATGCATTACAGGTTAGTTCTTTTCATCATTCTCTCATCACGCCTAAAATTTTATTTATATCACCTCTCTCACAAAGTACTCTAACCAAGTAGTTGTTTATTTGATCATATAATTTGTTTTTACTCAATAACATGAGTTCTTTGTAATTTTTATTTCGTTTGCAATTCTTAATCCATTTGAAAGTGTTGTAACAAGTTATTTAAAAAAAAAAACAATTCTAACCTTTTAAATGTTATTTACAATTCAAAGAACTAAATTATTATCTTATGCAGTGCACAGGGGTCTTTGCTAGTTTAAATATATTGTGGGGTCTAGAGTGCTTGTATTGATAATAATAGTAATAATAAGAAGAATTATTATTGTTGTTATTATTATTACACTTCAAGGCTCCTCATAAGATATACTCAGTCTTCAACATTTTTAATTTAGCCCGAAACAAAAAAAAAACATTTTTATTGAGTAGTGATTAGCCACCCCACATTTGATTAGCTAGACAATAAATGCTTCCCATTACGTGCCCCTTTGAAAGGTTAGTCTTATTTTTTTTAATCCAAAAGTAAGGTTAAATAAATAAATTCTAGGGACTCCGTATCTATTTCCTTTTTTTTAAGTATGATTATCCTAGTCTTAGTGAAATACTTGTCAAAATAAGGACAATTTTTTTTCTTTTTTTTGGGGATGAGAATAGGGAATGCATCAAAGGCTAGAACGTTTTTTTTTCAAATTATTTGAGTAGTGGACAACCGAAGCAAAACAAAAAAAAAAGTAGCGGACAAAAAAATAAATAAAAACAATAGCCTATTACACGGTTTTTTTAGGGTGCTATTACGTGCACACCACTTTATACCGACTAGACACCAATTGATTAATTGTATACCAAAATGTATGAATCAAACAAATATGCCCCTATCTTCTTCATTCCTTCTCCCGTGGAAAAAAATCCCAAAAAATAGATGTTAAAAGACAAGATAGAGGGGCAGGTCTGATAGCAGTAGACAATCGGAATTAGAATCGGAATGGCAACCTGAAAAACGGAGCATCCGTTTTTATTCAAGAACTTGCCCTGCATCTCACGTCCGTTTGGTCATCACTAGACCAATTCATGGCTTGTATCAATTAGTTCCTGCATTCGATTTCTCAAAGACCATATGTAGTTAGCCTTCCAAAGCCTCTTTAGACCGGCCCTCTTCTCCTCTATGGACTTGTTAACTCCTTTTTATTGTTGTCTCCCAAACATATCTGTCTGAGATCTATTTTTGCCATTTTCATTTCTTTTAGTGTATAACTAATTTATTGGTGTTAGTCAGTATAAAGTGGTCTGAGGTTAGCCCCGGGGAATAGATCTCGAGACCTCTCACTTGAGAGAGGCGACAGTTGTAAGTACTTGTAACCATATCCATATCGCCCAGCATTCTGTCTGGAGTGTAGTGTGTCTGCCTAGTGGTGCCGCAAAGACTCAACCGGTAGACCTTCACTGTTCGTTCTGATCCCACCTGTTGCTGACCCAGCCTTTAGCTTTGGGACATGCCTAATCTTATATCTTAGCCAGCATAAATAAACCATTTTGAAAACTATAAAGTATGCCTCTTATAATAACTAATCATGTTGGAAATAGATTTTTATAATTTATTCCATATAATCTCTTAATAGTAAAAATTATTGATTGTCTTTGCCTGTGGATATAACTATATAACTATATTGGGGTAAACCACGTATATATTGTGTTGTGATTTTGAATTATTTTCAAATTTGTTTATCATATTATCTTCTTCAAATTTTCCGCACAACATACTTGAAAGGTGGTTTATTGTGACAACAGCTAGCGGCCTTCATCGCTAAGGTTATCACCAGGTATGTATATCACAGACTCTTGTTAACATGAAACTAAACCAGGAGCAAATACAAAGAGATCCAGATCACTTTTGAGTAACAAAAGCAAATTAATGTATTAATGCTCACTGAAAATGACTGATAATCTGAACAACACAACTACAAGAAACTCCATTTATTATTCTTCTCTAGGTACACAGGAATAAACTATAGGGCCCAAGCATCCCAACCATCTGCACAAGGTTTATTACAAGAACTGAAAGAAATGCCTCACAATATCATTGAAGTCTTCACACTGTAAACAAATTTGACTAACCTGTATAAATGTGTAATCTTCTTTGAAAGGTAATGCATTCTAGATTGACACATGGTTTCCTTTAGTTGAAGAATCGAGACACTCCTTGATCATCTCCTGAATCTTTCTCTTCATTAACTTATCCTTAACACCCGCAAGCATGTTTCGATAGAACATCTCTAGCCGGACAAGCTTTCCATGATCAGCTGAATCTAACAAATTCTCCCATTCCTTTGCAATGTCAAAGGTACCTGACTTCTGCAGCAACGGTGGAATATCTCGCTCTTCCAAAGGTTTTCCATAGATTGAACCATGTAGAATGCTAGCATATTGTTCCATGATAGCCAGTTTTGATCTTAGGAGCTGCATCTCCTCCATTGCCGAAGTCAAACTTTTATCCATCTCCATCACTCTTCCAGAATCATTTTCTTCAACCTTTTCTTCCCCACCAACTGTCTCCAATCCCTCCTTAAAGTCCTCATCTAGTGTTGGCCACTTCACAATACTGGGAGCAAGGCTATCAACTGTGTTACCAGTTCCAAGAGCACCACTTCGTCCCCTACCCCAAGACCAAAGCCTATATCCATCACGGGCAACAAGAACAGTATGGGCAGCTCCACATGCAACTTGCATAGGCTTCACGAACTTGGGCTCATAAAGCTCACATGAAATCCTGAGAGGATTGACGGCATCCCCACCGTCGATTCCACTAAGATTGACATCTGGGAATAGGCCAAGACCCTTCTCCATCCCCCATGACCACACATCTCCATCTGAAGAGACAACACTAGTGTGAAATAAGCCACAGTCGAGAGATATCAGGAACACATCTTGTGGCAATTGTTTCACAGATTTTGGCAACAGCATGCTATTGGTGGTTCCATGCCCAAGTTGCCCTTTATCCCCCAGGCCAAAGGTCCAACACATACTTTCTTTCTGTTCTATCGTATCAATTTGTCTCTTTTTGTGGGCGAGTACAGCTGTATGAAAGGCCCCGCACGCTACCTCATAAACTGCGCCCAGGGATTCCTGGTTAAAAGTCTCCACTACTTCAGGATGCAACCTGCTCTCCTTGTCTCCCAGGCCCAACTGACCGTGTTTGTTATTCCCCCAAGAGTAGCATACAAGATCGCCTCCTCTAAAAGTTTCTCCGGCACTAACTAGGGCTACAATATGCTCATTTCCACATGCCACCTTAATAACTGTGTGGCCATAGAAATCCCATACAGGCAGTGGAGTGGAACTGCTAACAAGAGAGAACTCTCCATCATTTGAGCTGCTCTGCTGTGGGCAGTTCCCCCACATCCAAAGGGCCCCAAGACTATCAATCGCCATCGACATCATTCCTCCTGCTTTGACAGAACAAACCTGTGACAGAAATTCACATTAGCCAGCAAAAACACTGATAAAGTGATCATAAATAATCAGTGTTTTAAAAGGTGTGTGAGGCATACGCCTCGAGGCGAGGCTCAAGGAAAACACCATGAGGCTTAAATCTTATGAGGCTAGTGCCTCAAATTGTAAAGCACACACCTTGAGAGTCGTTTGATGTCTGAGGCATGTGCCTCATACATTAATAAAAAAATGGGGTTATAGGCTTATAGCCACATAACTGAGACTTGAACATAACTTTTATTTTAAGGTCTGTACCTCATAAATTAATCAAAAATAGGGTTCTAGTCATATAAATATGACTTAAACATTAAATTTGAAGGTGTGTGCCTCAATTTCTTTTGTAGATTAAAAAAATATATATTTTTTAATTTTGTTATTAGTTTAAACTAAAACTTAATTTATTATGTATAACGTATTTAAGCTTTTTAAACCCTTGCTTAGTATATTTCACTCTAATTTTCATAGCAGACATTGCAAAAATATGGAGCCATTGCATAACATATGTAGTTGGTGACAACTTTGTAATTTTGCTATGGTGAATAATTTATATAATATTAAATTGACACACACACACACATATATATATATGTGTGTGTGTGTTTTACCTTTAAATTTTTTTTTGGTAATATTCTTATTTATTTTTTAAAATGAGATAGCATAAAGCTTTCTTATAAGGCTTAAGCATCATGCCTTGAGGCTTACACCTCACGCATTTTAGCGTTTTAGAACACTGGTAATAACAAACATAGTGCTTAACTTGACTTGGTTCTTTCAACTCGAAATATTGATATAATTTATCCCTTACCTTCAATGGTGTTTTGCTCTCTCTTTTTGATTTGTCTATCACTGAATCAGGCGAGCCCAATTCGAGGAATCGCTCTAAGAAACAGGGTACTGAAGAGTTCTCTGCACTGAGACCAAGCTGGCCATCCATACAACTGTCAAGGAATAACAGATGATATCGCAAGCAGAGAAGGAAAATTTTGTGATAGTGTTTTCAACAGTAAAGCTGGTTATGGTTGTGGATGCACCAAAGCTATAAAAAGGATTCCGGTATGAAGGATACAGATATTGTAGCCCCAGCACCAAACTGATCCGTCATCTGCCATCGGAATAGTAAAGGCTCAATGCTTGAAACAACAAGTAGACTACACACAGACAACCTCACACAAATAAAACTACATGAAATAAGACACCATGAAGCCAAAGATCACCTCTAATTCTCCATGGCTTCCAAACTACAATTCACCAAGTTGTTTCCATAATTCCATGTGTGTGTGTGTTTTATTTATTTTTATTTGTGAGCTTCCAATTCATCTTAAGGACATCCTCTCAGAAAGTTTATATGCACGTTATGGGTGTTAGGAGAATATCTTAGTTTTATTTTATTTTTCCCGTGAGATAAAGAAGAAGAAAAAAAATGCTCTTGTAGATTTTCAAGTTGCTAAAAGATGAAGTGATTTCGGGTAATATCTTGTCCTTCAATTTTCATGTTCTTCTTCTTATCAGAACCATTATAAGAATAGATTATTGTTGACAGACTTTTCAAAGGATATGAATAGTTTTAGCTACATTTCATTTCATTTGTTGATTATTCTATTATTATTCAATTATTTTTATAGGAATTAACAAAGCATTCCTCAAGATTGAGGGCAACAAGCAGTTCCATTTTATGTTACAGTTTCGTCAGTTGTTCTAGGCAAGTTTATCTCATAAACCCATCATGATCGAGATAAATTGTTTACATGAATAGGAAGAAAGAGAAACTCTATTTTAAAAGAAGAAAGATAAGAGGGAAACCCACACAAATTAAAGGAATTTAATTTTGGTAAATTGAAAGTAAGAGGTGTTAAGTAACGATATATATAACGATGAACACGAACCAGAATTCAGACTTTCTCAAGTATATTATTATTGCAAATAACAAATTTTAGTGATAAATGAAAAATAAATAGATATAAATATTACCACGCATGAGAAATTCAAAGGAAATTAAGAACAGACATTTCAAAGATAATACAATTAAGATATACCAAATGTTAAGAGCAGAAGCAGGGCAGTTGCCCCCCTAAATTTTGAAATAAATAAATAAATAAAATTATACTATATATATATATACATATTATACTATGTTATATAATTATTTAACAAAAGGCATAGCCATAGGGAAAGGGGGCAGCTGCCCCCTAAACAAGGAGAAACAATACATGTGGGATATGTACAAAACGTACGGATGAGATAACCCATGAACTTGGTCCTCAAAAAGAAAAACTCCCTGGGGCTACATCCCCTCTGAACCCATAATATATCGTACCCGTCTAATCATTCTCCACAAATCCATTACCAATTACTAACATTATTAATCAATCATCACTTGCCCCACTACAAGAAAATCCTGGCTCCCCCCGGTTAAGACTCTTATGCCATCTAGTAAATACTAAACTCAGCTAATTAGCTATCAAATGATTATACTTGGACCACCACTTAAATGGGATATACCCTTCCAGTCCAACGATCATAACCAACTGGTAAGTGAATCCTCTCCGGAAAATTGCCCACAGTTTAATGAGAATTGCTAATCAAATGGGGACTAAATGAAAGACCATCAGGTGGAGAGGACGACTACCCATTAGTTTCAATGGCAAGGATTAGTGCCCAATTGAATAGCTAAAATGGATTTCACTTAATTGGTATAAGAATCCAACAATGACTCATACATACCCATAGATTTTTTTTACTTAAGAACAAAATAGAGCAATGAATAATTATAATGAAGTAAATAAAAAGAGAATCTATGAGGAACAAAGACAACCTTCTAATGCGAGACTGTGATAAGCACCAGCAGCGATTTCGACGAACCTTGGCCTCACTCGTTCTGATTTATCTGAAGAAATTCCAACTTTATTCGACAAATCGAACTCGACTCGAACTGGAAAAAGTTCATCGGCTTCTTTTCCGGTCCCGAGCCGCCCAAATGTTCCTCTTCCCCATGAATATACACGGCCATCCCCTGCAAAATTCCAAAATCCCAAAACCCCAAATTCAAATTTCAAGAAAAGAGAAAGAAAGACAAAATTTAATGAAAAAAATGAAATTTTTTCTCTTATTTTCCCCAATTTTAGGATATAACTTATAAGGTACCTGTAAGAGCAAGAGTGTGAGCTTCTCCGGCGGAGATTGCGACGACTTTCTGAGAAATCTTGCTGGAATTTGAAGCCTCTCCGGCAGCTTCCATTTTTACCGGCGGTAGAGAAGATAGTACTGTTAGTAGTAGTGTAACTAGTAATCGCCTTTCAGTGTGGTATTTGAGTTGAGGTTAAGAGGGTGGGTATTTTATCTGGAGGCTTAGGTTATGCTATCTTGCGCAGGTAAGTGATGCTGGGGCAAGCTAGTGCAGGACAAGGGAACTTTTCTCTTCATGATGATAACTCTACATTCGGTCTATCCACTCAATTTCATCGATCTAAACCGTTAAATGGGCAGCAGAAATTATGAGCAAACCGAATCGGAAGATCCAGATTTGTTCAAAGTATGGACCCTTCTTCTCGATGAAGTGATGGTCAATACAACTGTTTTGGCTTCTGAGTTCTGACCCACCGAGGTGGTTTGAGTCTCGAGATCCGTGTCAGGATTGCTATTGGATTTCGCAAGGAAAATAGTTAACGAACCTGGGATATCCATTTGACCTCCATTGGTGAAAAAAAGTCTAGATGGAATCACAGCCAATCGGGATTGAATTCAGGGAGAGTTCAAACGCTCTTACAGGTCAACACGTGTCCCCTTAACCCCTATTAACCGTGGTTAAGATTCTCTTATCCTAATTATTCAATAATCTAACCATAGTTTTTTGAAAAATATATTCCAAAAATGTTTGGCTCAAGTTAAGAATTTTTAATTCTTAAGGTGAATGTGAAAATCATTGTGATGGTACTTATTGCGAGACCCATGGTGCAGCTGGCATTGGGATAGTGGCACGGGATCACTGTGCAATGGTAATGGCCCGACTATCTCAAGTCATCCAAGCTAGCTCTGCTCTTATAGCTGAAGCTTATGCCGTGAAAATGGGTTTGGAACTAGTTGTTTGCGAGAGG
Source organism: Tetracentron sinense (assembly GCA_015143295.1). NCBI lineage: Eukaryota > Viridiplantae > Streptophyta > Magnoliopsida > Trochodendrales > Trochodendraceae > Tetracentron > Tetracentron sinense. The sequence continues at coordinate 34,482,673 of CM026565.1, forward strand.
TTGGTTCCACAGTCTCATCGAAAGTGACTCATTGGTGTTGGTTACTGCTATAAACGATGGTTCCCCTGCCTTGGTGCATGAGGTCCGTCTAATTTTTGAGGATATCTTTTCGCTCTTACACATACTCCCATCAGTGAAGGTAGTGTTCATTAGCCGCCTAGCAAATATGGCAACTCACAGTCAGGCTCAGTTTGCAATTAGTCATTTCCGTTCAAAGAGGGCTCGCCGACAGGACATTCCTTTTAATCCAATATCATGCGGGTTGTTGGGTCCCGTAAATGAGAGGAAGAAGAAGATGGAAGGAATAGAGGAGGGTATTGTCGTGAGGTTGGGTGTCGCAATTCAGAGGACACTCTCTAGAGGAGCAGATCTCTTATACTTTGGAGCATCTTTCTAATGAGGTTTAATCTCCTTATATAGATCTGTAATAGTAACTGTCTCTCCTGAATTTCAGCCATGAATTAGAAACATAAAGTGAAGTTTATAACACACTAATGAGTACCTTTATATCTGTTGTTACTTATTCATAGAGTAACTAATGGCTCCATGGCCACAAATGCCAACATCCCCCACTTGGCCATGAGAGTCAAATATCTCTCACTTGGCCATGTGGGTCGTTACATATCATAACATTCTACCTACGCCATGAGGTAGAACATAATCATGAGGTTTACCCGATACACAGACATGCCCTTCATGATTAAAACACAACAATGAGGTTTTTCCAAATATATACGGATATGCCCTTCATGATAACACACATTCATGAAGTTTTCCCAATATATACGGATATGTATCTCATAAGTTTTGCTTCCACTAATCAATAGATTTACTATTATGCATATATACATCATTATTAATATGTCAAATCCTGAGGTTCTCACGATAACGTTGCATATGTCATTCATGCTAAAACTCAATCATGAGGTTTTTCCGATGTACATAGATATGTCATTTATGATAACACACAATTATGAGGTTTTTCTAATGTACATGAATTTGTCATTCATACTACAATCATGAGGTTTCCCAATGTACACAGATATGTCATTCATGACATGAGATTTTCCTAATGTACATGGATATACCATCATGCTTTCATAATTTTGACAAGCCATGAAGTTTTCTCAACAAAATATATGTGATTTACCATTACGCTTACTTTTTCACATATATGACTATTGTAATTTTATTTATAGGTTTCAACCTATATTTTAACATGAGGTTATTTTACATTATCATATGTATTTCTCTATCATGCATCAATATCAATCATATATAGATAATTCAATCGTCATAATAATTTAATCAGAAAGTATTATAATCTATTAATATGCTCCCACTATTTCATACATGTCAACAATGTATGTGAGGCTACGATTTTCTATATCTCGATCATCAAATCATTGTTGATCATTTAATTTAGTTGAGTTTCATGAAAAACAAGTACTCTTTAATTTCATGGTGTGACTAAAAACATGTGGATATATTCTACCCATTGATCTGTCACCACATAATAGTCGTTCATCTTATTTCAGTTTTCAATTGTGCATAACCAATTTTTTCTTTTCTCCTATATTTGCATAGCATTTCTTAAATGGAAGTAAAAACCAATTTTTTTAAAAATATTATTTTCTCTCTTAATTATAATGTGTTGAATCATTAATGATTTACCCTTCTCAACATAGAGAGGTTTTCCATAAATGTAAGCAACAAGCATATATTCATATAATTATGCAATTATATACTATAGGTCATCATTAACAAATCATTAACAAATAACAATTTCACAATTATATGTTAATCAATAGATATGATTTATTAAGATGAACAATTTGACTGCATGTATATTGTATCATATTTACTATATGCATCATTTCATCATCATGAGCTTTTGTTCATGTAAACACCCCTTCATCAATATAAAGACGGTTACAAGAAGGAGATATTTGGTTCTTATAGCCAAGTGGGAGATGGAGGAAACGTTTACGGATTACTCGGGAGTCGGATTAATGTGCTATTTTTTCCTCGTCCCTGCTTGTAATCTCTTCTTGCTTGTTGTTAATGAATGATAATTTACCAAAAGAAAAAAAAAAACTCTTAAGGTATTTTTTCAAAAAACAAAGGTTAGATTATTGACCACTAAGAGTTAGAGAATCTTAACCACGGTTAATAGGGGTTAAAGGGGACACGTGTTGACCTGTAGGAGGGATTGAACTCTCCCTGAATTCAATCATAATTGGTTGTAATTCGATCTCAAAAAAGTCAGGTGACATCTGGCCCCACATTTTTTTTGACACTAGATCTTCTCTACTTGGTACTGGCGAGGAGACTGCCAGCACCCAGTGGCAAGACCTCACATAAGGCTGTGCCACCTAATAATGTGTTGATTTGCTTACGGTAAAGTTGCACACGCGTAGGTGGTTCCTTTTACATTGAGTGCTTTGTAGCGATGTTATCAAAACCAGATCGGTCATCGAACTGGTTGAGTGGTCGGTTCTCGGTTCCACCAATTCAACCGATCTGCTTTAACAGTGTCCTTTTTTATTTTATTTTTTTAAAATTCATTTTTACCCATATATGACCGGTTCTGACCACCGGTTCCCGGTTCAACCGGCCGATTCCCACGGTTCTCACTAAATAGCCCTGTTTTGAATTATAGCCGGTTTTGAGGGTTTTGGGAACCGATTAGGGGACCCGTTCCTGATTCCACTGGTTCGACGTGCCGGTCCGGTCCGATTCCGACAACACTGCTTTGTAGTCTCCTTGGAAGAGCGAACTAAAAGAATATTCCAAGTCTTTATTTTCAGGATACTCCGACGTTAGAGAGTCCACCTACCATCCCCCGACGCCAGGGGCGAAGCCGTGCGCCCCCCCCGCCCGCCCCCGGCCCCAATTTCTTAAGAATTTTAGTAAGTATTAGTGGGCCCCCAAAATTTTTAATTTTTTAAGTATACTTGCCCGCCCCCCCAATTTTTTTCACATATATAGTGGGTCCTCCAATGGAGTCTATTTATGCCCTTTAGGTCGCGACATGTCTCTATTGAGCAACCCTTAACTATGGTTAAAAATCACTCATTCCTAGAGTTCACCTATTTGTTCTTGGATTTTAGAAAAAAATATTAGATTTTTTTAACCTTAGGAGTTAGTAAATTTTAACTATGGTTTAAAATTTTTGATATTTTTTTAAAAAACCAAGGATATGTGAGTGAATCTTAACCACAGTTAAAGGTATCAATTGAGAGACGTGACGACTTAAGGACATTACTAGAAAATTTTTTCTTAAATTAAAAAAATTACCCCCACAAAAACCGCCCAAGTTCCATCTTACAAAATTTTCTTTTAATGTATTACTGCATTTAGTTGAGGTTGATTGAAAGAGACATTCAGATAATAATTGGGTTTGACACATAATCCTATTATGAGATGCATCAATGTACAAAAGATGTCTAATCCTCCTGAGGGAGTCACTGTTTGAAATGATCCGACTGATATTTAATTTATGTTGATTTTTACGAGTAGAGAATCCATAAGAATAGGGCTAGCAGGCCTCTTATTTGAACATGATAGACATGCAAAATAGATTAGAGTTGGAAGTTTTTTTTATTGGGTTGGGCTCGGATATATAATAGTGGATCTTTACCTCCATAAGAGGAAAAAATCGGACAACTCTAAGTAGCCGAATTAGGTTTTTTTTTTTTAAAAATCTCTAATGTAATCCTCCTGACGTCTGTAATCCTCTTATTTGATGATATACTACTTTCCTCTTAATAAAAATTTATTTTTAAAAAAAAGTTGAAATAGGTAAAACAATACTCATCATTTATCAACACCATTATCAAAACTAAGGATATTTTTGCAGAGTATTAAAATCTAGGAGGCACGGATATGGGTACGATACGATACGGATACGGCAAAACCTAAAAAGGCAGGATGTGGCCAGGATATGTCTGTAATTTAAAAATTAATAATAATAATAAGATATTTTGTATTATAATTATAAAATAATCATTGGTTCAGCTCTATTTATGTATAAAAAAGATAATGTTCATACAAAAGCAAAAGAAATAGAGTCATCTTATCATCTACTGAGCAAAAAAGAAAGTCATCCTAGCATCCACTAAACAAATTATAAAGAAAACTATATCCATACAAAAACAAAAGAGATAGGGTCACACCCCTGGGTCTCAAAAAAAAAAAAAAAAAGGCCGTATCCTGACCGTATCCTGGACATATCCCTACGTATCAGAGCCGTATCTCAGCCGTATCCAAAGTAAAAAAACAGTTTTAAGTTAACAGGAAACGTCTCAGGCGTATCCCATACGTATCCTACCGTATCGGAGGCATATAGGTATCCGATACAATCCGAGAGTCCTTTTGAAGTTTGAAGTATCCACGCTTTCAAGATTACTCTTTCTACATTAAAATGTACGTATGAAGGAAATCATCTTTGAATAGAAGTAAAAGAACCTAGAGGGATTAATGAATAAAATATGACATGGGATCAGTTGGTGATGGAGGAGACAGCCAGGAAACTCTCAGCACCCACCCAAAGCACCTCGTCAGTTTGTGCACACCAGCCAAGGTATTGGTTTACATGCACACCTTGATTGACGTGTAAAAACTGATGCGGCATTGTGGGAGTGGGTGCTCACAGTCTTCGGCCTCGCCAGCACCAACAGGAGAGGACCTAAAATATTGCAAAATTAAAAGTAACTTTTTTTTTTGCTGCGAAATTAAAAATAACTTTGAGAATTCATACGAGACTTGATTTGATTGCAAATTTGGCATTTTCTTACATATTCCCAATTTCTCACGAATCACGATTTGTAATCCAACGCAGAAATTAATTGATTCCATCAAGCTAGCTATATGCTATACAGCATCAATGATTTCGCAATTGGCAGTGAGATGATGTCTTCAGCAATCACGTCTTAGCTAGTCACGTATCAAGTTGGTGTCAGCGAGGAGATCACCAGCACCCACTCCCATAGCTCTACATAAATTTGCATGTCAACCAAGGTAGTGAGAGGGGCTCTACATACATACATTTGGTATGTGGCGCCTTGGGAGTGGTGCTGTTGGTCTCCTTGCCAGCACCAACTGGAAATAATCCCCTGTCACCACAATCTAGAATTCCATTCAGATTATTTCTCAACAGGCCAAATTGGCAGGTACACTAGAAAATCGGCCGGGCCTATTCAAAAAAATGAAAGGCCAAGCCCAGCCCTAGACACCCCTATTTGGGTGTGTCTCAGCCCACAGTTTAGAAAGAGCAACAGAATGGGGAAACTTTATTAATCAAACAGTTTAGAATTTAGTATCAGATGGGGTGGGGCAGTTATTTCTTGCTTATGCTTCTTTATTTATGATTAAAATTGACTGAAATCTGTTAAAATACATCTCCTGATACACAATCCAGTGTCAGATATCTTGAACTCAACAACAAGAAGAATTCAACAAGATCCAGAAAAAATATAACAAAAAGCTTTCGAAGAGGATCTCTTGCTTATACTGTTTTGAGTCTAGAAGCAAAATAAAAAAAAGGGAAAAAAAAATCACCCCCAGAAAATACTCATCTGAAATAAATTTGGGTGTATGCCTGCCGCTTTGGAAGGGGCAATGATACATTTTGCCATTGTTGGAAGGAAGAAAGCCACAAAACTAAGAATAAGAAAGAGTGTAGATTATATCACTGAGCAGTAGCCAGTTTGGTGACCATGTAGCTCACCTAGATGCCAAACATCAAATCCATGATTTTGGACACAACTGATTTTGCAGGGGAAGCAATAGCACCGACGGACCGCTGAGCGCTGTTACTGTTGTTTTGAAGATAATAGGGGCGAGGAGAGGCCCTCGACAGCTCTGAGTTCTTATTTGATGATGGTAAGGGCAAAGTCATGAAGCCCTGATTGTTAAGCTTTTCGTTCAGAGTCTGGCGTTGTATTGGATCTAAAGGCTTCACGCCAATGATAAGAATTCCATTTATTTGCACCCCGTTCTTGCTGAGAGCCTTCTGAGCATCAGACCGATTCTGCACAGGGGAAATAAAATCAATTAATAACAAATAAAGGTACTCACATGGCCACATGTTGCAATAGTAAGAACCTGGGATCTTCCACTATAATGTTAAAGCATTATAGTACATCATTGTCCCACCTTAAAAGTTGTAAATTTGCTCGTCAAAAACCTTTGATTCAATGAAACCATCATAAAAAATAGGGAAAAAAATTTCTTTCGAATATTCTAAGAAATTATGAGCAGGAATTTTCTTTGCTTCGATTTCTTTCTACTTATTTATCTTTTCCCAAAAATGCTCAGCACGATTAACATGTGTAGTCATTGAGAAAACAAGAGTATGTCATAAGCTCGATGGTAAAAGATAAAATAAGAACAAAATGTAGAAAGCATAATAAAACACATGGACTTATCAATAAGGAAAATTTGAACCTGATACAGAATATGCATCCAATTAGCATCTCCTGAACCTGGGACGTGTTTCAATATCACACCGCATTTTTCAAACTCCCGCAATACTAAATTGGTATCTCCGGGGGGGAATCTGAAACAGAGAAATTGAAGAATGCTATAGAAATCTTAAATACAAACAAATGTGTCAAAAAAGTAAATGTCTCTTCATGAGAAGATGGTTAACCACGGCAACACCATAAGCACATATCTAGTGCAAGTTCATCAATTGTTCAACTTCAACTTTAACAGAGGAACATGGCAGTTTCAACCAATTAAATATCATTTGTGGATTGAACATGATACTTTAATTTATATATGTAATTTTATGCTTCTTGTTAACTCATTTTGAGTAGCAAGAAATGGGGATACAAAAACCAAATATAAAAGACAAAAATCCAAAAGAAAATTCTTCGGAAGTAGGTTCTCCATTAGTCAGATCTTATTCCGAGTAGACAAGTTGCTTCAATGCCGGAGTTGAACGTTTTCATTAAGTAAATATATAGAAGCATAGTACCGGAAGAAGCTATGGCAGCAAACAATGCCCTAATCCTAGTGAGGATTCTATATGTGAGATTTCAAGAACTGCCACATAATCACTGAGCAAAAAGAACTTGGTACGAGAATGTAGACTATCTACTTAACTCCTTGAAGGGTATGGTAGACCCTACGAAAGAAGATGAACCAAACGAATAACCAGTGAACTACAGTTCGAATGACAAAAAGTGGAGATAATGTGCGAAATGTTGCCCATTTACACCGTTTTGGAGGTTAATGTCCAATTAACCATATCACCCTTAGGATTAAATGCTTAAATCAGTGTTTTGAAAAGAATTATGATAACAAGTAGCTCAATGTGATGTCTGAACATATTAAAGAAGAGCATGGACCATTGCTTGGGCAAGAAAATTTTACAACTTGACAGGAAACTGAATATCAATGTTTTAAAACACGGGGTGTTAGCACCTCAAGATGCATGAGGCATAAGCCTCACAAGAAAGCCTCTCGCTCTCTAATTAAAGGTTATAATACATACCTATATGTATATATTTGTGTGTGTGTGTGTATGTGTACACACATGTAATATTATAAAAATTATTCAGCCATAAAAATAATAATTAAAAGGCAAGGAAAGCTGAAGTTTAGAGTTATTTTTTTATTCATGTATCTATATATATATGAAAAGACGAACGGTGTTCAATCATCATATGGTGGATTTTGGATTCCAATAAACAATTGCAAAGCAATCACTAATGTATAAGACACTTGCAAAGTAGTCACTAATTTTTTGTGACGCACAAGCCTTAAAAAAATTAATTCAGTTCTTTGGCTAGAACACTATTTTTTATTTATTAAAGTATGAGGCATAAGCCGTAGACATAAAATATCTCAAGCTCTCAAGGCATGAGGAGTGTACCTCAAGTGAGTCCCAAAGTTTGAGACATTAGCCTAATGAGATTTCAGCTTCAAGGTTGAGCCTCAAGGCGTTTTCCTTGAGGCGAGCCATGAGGCGTAAGCCTCACACACTTTTTAAAACACTGCTCAATATTAAAAGAGAAACAAAAAGATATGAAAAAAGAAAACAAAAAATGCAAGGCAGTCGATGTTCTCGGTCAACAAAAGGAAATAAAAGTCTAGAAGATAAGAAGAGCATAAAAGCAACTTGGTGTTATTTTGAAAGTAGAAAGGACAATCCAAGTCTAATGGGCTAATTCCAGGGTTTAGAACGCAAGAGATATGTGACACAGAAATAAGGAAGTCCATCTGGTTAATATCTACAAAGAAATTCAAAGCAATATTAGAAACACTGACGGCATTACCCAAGTCAGGAGCAGAATAAGGTTAAATAAGAAGACAAAAAACCAGCATAAGCCTTCAACTGCTTTTGTGCATGCTTCAATATTTACTATCTGGGCTAAAACTCAAAAGACAAACTTTTATTAAATGAGCAAAGAGACCCCTCTGTCAAAGATTTGTTCCCAAGTAGGCTGATATTTCCATTCCTGTTCTAATAATTGCGACAAGGATAAAGACCCTCTTGAACTTCTATTGAGAGTTTTCTGGATTATCCTGGTCAGATTCTGTGTTCAGATGGACGTATGTAATTTTTTGAGTCCTACTGTGGGGAACACCCCTCATTCCCCCTCGCTTGTAAATTCATATGGATTTTTTCAATATAATTTTCGTTAAAAACAAAAATCTTAAAAAACTACATGCACATAGCTATGAACAAATTAATTACAATACATAGCACATGAATATAGATAGAAAAGGCTAAAATTATATACTGGGTATTGAGATTCAATGGAGACTGTCAATTGAAGTTGAACCATACCCATAAACGGTTACCCATTCCTCCTCATCGAGATTACTTGCAGGTAAGATATTCCTCTGCAACTCAGGCCTTGCAACTTCCCGCGGTGGCGGAAGTGTAATTAAAGCTCCAGGCTGAACCACACCCTCAACCGGTGAACCCTTCCCCTTCTCATCGTGATCACCGCCGCCGCTCTTTCCTGGGGACCACCAACTTGAACTTGCAGGACTATGTTGCATTTGCTGCCCTCCCATAACAGCAAATGAAGTACTAGCCTCTGATTTGCTTTTCAATGAAGAGAAAGAATCACGACGTGAATCCCTTACAGGAGTTCTCAACTCCGACTTGGATTCCGGAGATATCGGATAATCTGGAATGCCAGATTCCGGAGAGAAATCTGCACGATCTTCCAAGGTGAATACTGGAGGTGGGGGAGGATCCGTGCCACCAAAATTCTCCCTCCATAGAGCAGAAACCGCTGCTGCCTGACCTGGGGTAGCAAATTTTCCCCTATGGGTAGAAATTGGGGACGCTAAATCCTGAAAAAATAGCGATTGCCTTCCCGATTTGGGAGTTCTTCTTACTGTGGTGCTCATTTCTTTTGATGCTTTTAGCAGGGATCAAGATGTCTACAGTTCAACAACAGCAACAAATAAACAGAGAAAACCTAAACACAATGAGTAGCAATTGATTCGAAATAGCAAAAAAAAAACTGTGCAAATCCAGCTCAAAAAAGTTCAAAAAAAGAAATGAAGAAAAAGAAAAGCTCCAAAATGAGATTTCTTCTGCAACTTGTGTATAAACCTCTGATGTGCTAATCTCGATTTAATCGAAGAGATAGAGGGAGATAGAGAGAGAGAGAGAGAGAGAGAGAGAGAGAGAGATGAATCATGAAGAAGAGATCAATAATTATACCTGGTTTTGCTCTTGAAGTCAGGAAGATCGTTAGGGTTTTGAATTTGGGGAAATTTTCCTGTTTTCCCCCCAAAAGTTGAGAGTAGAGGTACGAAAATCGAAGAACCCTAGCAATTTATAGAAAATTGTAAAACCCTAATATCGTAGCTTCTCTTAATTTTAAACGCGGTTTGTATTGTCTTTGCCAATTCTCACCCCAGTACGTAAAATGTCATAAATGTCCTCTTTTCTTTTCGTGTTTGTTGGTTATGTATAATGGTCTTTTCGTCATTAGATAGAAAACCGGACAACACTGTTCAACTCAAACGTTCAAAAAATTCAAAAACAGTGAAAAATGAGAACATCTCAACAATGGATCAAACACCATTTGCCGCCACTTCCTGGTTTAACCCACTTCATCTAATTATCCAAATTCCAAACTATCCCTTACGTAGTTCTAACGGGTTTCTTCGGCTAATTTCATTGTAGATGATGTTGTGAAGCAAGGTTTGAAAGGAAACACAAGAAAAAATAATGGGATTCTTACATTATCTGGGGAAGCAAAGAGCAAATTCGAATTACATGGCTTGCTTTCTGCTTGAATTAAAAATCTCAATTGCAATAGAAAAAGCAAGATCAGTTTGCTATTGCACACTGAGTACATCAGTGAATTTTGACATTATTGAAAGGATCAATTCGTTTAATGCCCCTGATCGGTATGGTGAAATGCTTGAGAGTAATGTGGTTAAATGGACTTCGATGATCTCGATGAATGCACGGAAGGGGTTCAATGATAGGGCATTGGCTTGCTTCTTACAGATGCAGAGAGTTGGGGTTGAGCCCAATGAGACAACATTCTCAACCGCAATTGGGGTCTGTCGTGAATTAAGGAGGGTTGATACTGGTATGAGCTTGCACAGTTTGATTTTGAAGAAAGGGGGCTTGAGGGAACTTTTTGTTGCGAGTGGTTTGATCACGATGTATTCCAAGTGTGACTGTCTCGAAGAAGCTCGTAAGGTGTTTGACGAGATGCTTGAAAAAGACGCCGTCTCATGGAACTCTATGATTTCAGCTTACTCACAGAAAGACTTAAACAAGGAAGCGTTAAGTTTGTTCTTTCTAATGCTGAATACTGGTAATGATTTGAAATTACTGGTGAATAATTTTACATTGGCTAGCATTTTCAAGGCTTGTGCTGGTCTGAGTTACATTAGATTTGGAATATCAGTGCATAGTTATTCGATTAAATTGGGTTTTGATTCAGATGTTTTTGTTTGTGGGTCCACAATCGATATGTATTCTAAATGTGGTAGTTTAGATATAGCCCGTCACATCTTTGATCAAATGGAAAAACGGGACCTTGTAGTTTGGAACACTATGATTACTGGGTATGCTCAAAATGATTATGGAGAAGAGGCTGTCGGATTATTCTATCAGCTGCAATCCGAAGGCATTCTTCCTAATGAGACCACATTTTCTTGCATTTTGAAAGCATCAGCTATGATGTCGGATAGTTCTGTAGGAAGATGCTTCCATGCTAAAACCTTCAAGTGTGGAAGTTTGTCAGATGTGTTCGTGGGGACCGCACTTGTCGATATGTATTCAAAATATTATGACATGGAAGATGCAGAGAGAGCATTTGGAGAGATGGCAAAGAAGAATTTGGTATCCTTCAACGCACTCATCACAGGTTATAGTTTGACTGGGATGTATGAGGAGGCCTTAAGAGTGTACGTGGAGTTGCATACTAAAAACATGAGACCTGACACGTTTACATTCACAGGCCTTTTCTCCTCATGCTCTGTATTGGGTGCTTTTGCTGAAGGATCTCAAGTTCATGCTCACTCTATCATATTTGGTTTGGACTCAAGTGTCTTGGTTGGGAACTCTCTAGTGAACTTCTATGGAAAGTGTGGCCTTATGGACAGTGCATCGAAGGCTTTTGAGTCTATACCTACACCTAATGCCATATCTTGGGCTGGGATTATCTCTGGTTTTGCACAAAACGGTGAAGGAGAGAAGGCCCTTAAGTATTTTTGCAAACTTCACAAGTTTTCTGGAAGAACGGATGAATTCTCCTTTACTAGTGTCCTCAAAGCACTGGCCAATTGGGCTACTGTAGAACAGGGAAGGCACTTGCATGCCCATGTGATAAAGACAGGGCTTGAATTGACAATATTTGTTGGAAGTGCACTGGTCGACATGTATTCTAAATATGGGATAGCAGAAGATTCGTTTAAGGTTTTCACCGAGATGCCCGAAAAGAATGTTGTCTCTTGGAATTCGATGATTACAGGTTATGCCCAAAATGGGTTCAGCGAGAAATCCCTGCTCCTATTTGAAGAAATGACAAACTCCGATGTGATCCCTACATGCATTACCTTCATTGGCATTCTATTTGCTTGTAGCCATGCGGGTTTCGTTCAAGAAGGAAGACATTGCTACAACTTAATGATTTTTAAATATGGGATTCCACCTTCAGTAGAACATTGCACGTGTATGGTTGACCTCCTTGGACGTGCAGGATATCTTCATGAGGCAGAAAACTTTCTCCTCAATTCTCCATTCCCATCAGAACCTGGGATCTGGAAGTCCCTCCTCGCGGCTTGTGGAGTTCATAAGAATGTTGATGTTGCTGTTCGAGCCGCACGGCATTGTCTGTTGTTAGAGCCTCAGGATTCCGCCACATATGTTATTTTATCAAATATTTATGCATCTAAGCAATTGTGGTGTGAAGTCTCGAGAATAAGGAATTTGATGAAGGAGATGGGTGTCGAGAAGGAGCCTGGGCGCAGCTGGATTGAGGTTAGGAACTAGATGCATCTGTTTTTTGCAGAGGAAGGATCATGCTCTCCAGAGGAGATTGTAGCAGCATTGCAAAGCTTGATAGTGCATTAAAAAATGGAAGATTATAATCATGACCACAAGTTTTAACTGCATGATGGTATGGGTGCTCATGAAGAAGTGATATTCATTAAGGATCTAGATAGAGCCTTGAGATTCAACGACGTGTTATTTTATCAAATATCTGTGTATAAAAGCAATTGTGATGCGAGGTCAATAGAACAAGGGAATTGTTTAAGGAGATGGTTATCAAGAAGCAGCCTGGGTGCAGCTGGATCGATGTTACGAACATGGTGCATGATTTTGTTGCAGAGGAAACATCATGTCCTCCAGAGGAGATTGTTGCAGCACTACAAAGCTTGGTGGTACATTCGGAAATGGATGGTTATGATCTTGACCACAATATTTATGCTCCATAATGTTTTGGGCGCATGAATAATTGATTTTCTTTAAGGATCTTTTGAGAATCACTAACAGCAAATAAATGATGGATGACTTCAAAGGTTCTGCTTCATCAATTAAAAGGGAACTAGTAAGTTGGGTGGTTATGTATCGCAGAATACCAAGATCTACAGAAGTTTGTTTCTTTGTTTGTAAGTAGTTGCGGAAAGTATTAAATTTGTTTGTAAGTACTTGCAGAGAGAATTAAATTATATATCTTTCATAATAAAATTGGTGATCTTTTCAGGATTATACAAAGTTTGTTTATCCCCAGTGGTGCAATAGCAGTACACAAAGATTTTTGGCATCTAGAATATAAGAGGTAATATTTATCAATCCAAGGTGATTCATTTACTAAACCTTGTGAGGAAACAATTGATTGGTCTTTTGTTTATTATTTTTATTAGACTCGTCCTTTGTATCCGCTAAATCTAGAGAACCATGTGTTTTCTTGAAATTCTTAAACCTTCGTCGAGAGGATTTAATAGCAATTAGCTTATGAAATCAATTTTACTTACCAAAATAAGCATTTCTTTGGAACTTCAACTTTGTATATTCTTTTGATATTTTTAAGTTTTGTTGAAACTTTTTTTTGATCAGTAAGCAACCATGATCTATAGATAGAAAAGAGAAAAACAGCAAATGTCTAATGCCAAAGTTTACTGAGTAGTAAACTCCAACAAAAGACTACAGACAAAAACAACTAAGTGATAGTAAGACGAAAAACAACAGAGATAAAAGAACCAAAAAGAAGATAGAGCACTGGATCTCAGAGCAAGTATTCTTCCAAAGAAAATGCCTCTCGACGGATCAAAACCCACTGATGGATTAAGATTCTGATGCAATAACACATACGGGGATGAAGAGAGGAAGTGTATGAATCTTCAAATACTCTCAAGTTCCTCTCTTTCCAAATTTTCCAAGCTATAGCTCCGGGTATAATGACCCAGATCACTCCCCGGGCACCATCCAAAATCAATCTAGACCAACAAGATAAAAAGTTCTGTAAAGATAAAGGGAAGACCCAATCCACCCCGAGATGAGAGAGAAAATGTCCCCAAATACTAGACACAACAGGACAGACGAAACTTGAAATAGTTAAACAACCATTCTCTTAATATTTGGGTTGGGAGAGGGGAAGGGTGGTTCGTGGCATGTAGATTTGATGCAATAACTGATCCAGGCAACAGTACATTTCACACATCCAATCTCAACTATTTCAATTTTTCACCATTCCAAGTGTTGTTCTTTTCCCATGTTAGAACCACTGAAGTGCAGGGGACATTAACATGTGCAGTCTGTTATTTCTGCTATATCCTGTTAAGTTAATCTATGTTGTTCTGTGTGTCCGGGCAATAATTTTTATTCTCTCATTATTCCTACTAGAAAGAGTTTAATTCTTTTTTCTGCATGTAAGCAGCCACGAACTTGTGTTTGAGACTGGTGGGTTCCTGCTGAAGTATTGAAGATGTGCATGGATAATCCTACTCTTATATTAACTTCTTCATGTAATTGATGATATATCCTTATAAGTTCTACTTCTACCTCTCATAATTTGATAAAGTCGAGAACTATCATAACAATTTGAACTTGGAATAAATATGTTGAAGCTGAAGAGCAACTTTTTTTTTTATCGGTAAATCTGAGTGTATATTAATATAGGAAAAAAGACTGAGCATCGTGAAGACTCAAGAAGGGCCTTAGTGGATGTCCTCTGAGGGCGAGTGTTGGGGATGGTATGGGGTTGTGAAACCATTCAGATCTTTTTCTTCTTCTTTTTTCCTTTTTTTCCCCGTATTACATACATAGATTGTTCATTCCATGAGTTCAGTATTTTAAATTTTCGATGAGATTTAATTTCAATTTCAGGCCATTTCAAAAACAATAAACATTCCAAAATATCCAAAATTTGTCTAGGTCATATACAAGATTTCCATCATATTGATGCAATTCTAGGAATAAAACTTCTCACTCCCAAACCTCCCAACTCCTCTCTAACAAAAGTACAGCTTATTGATCATTCCAACCAATCCTGGAATCACGAGCTGCTTCATTTGTTGACTATGCCATGGGAAGCCCGAGCCATCACTGTCTATCTTTTAGTCATTTAGGAGCCTCATATCTACAGGTCAGGCAGTTCAACTCAAATGGTCAGTTCAATATTAAATCTGCTTATCACCATGACTTGCCATCTAGCATCCTCTCATCAACCATCTCCCAGCTCTGACCATGATGGTTCTCGCTTAACAATGTTAAAATCCATTGGAAAATTCCTATTCCTTTCAAAATTGAAATTTTTCTTTGGAGAGGCTACCATGATGCCATTGTTGTGGCCACAAATGTAGTGGAAAGAAAGTGTATAGATAACAATTTACATATATGCCAGCAACTATCAACCCATATTTTCCTTCAATGTGCTCTAGCGCAGGCAGTATGACTGGGTTCCCCCCTCCCCTCACCCTTGTAGACTCACCTCAGACCTTCAACCAAAGGTGGGATGCTTGGACCTCTCAACCTGAGTTTAACGAATATAACTTTTGGGTAGCGGTAGTTCTCTCATCCACCCTATGGTCTCTATGGCTGGCTCGAAATGAGGCAGTTTTTGAAAGGAAAATGTCACAGCCTTCCCAGATCATAGCCAAGGCTTCAAACCTCATTGGTGAATTTCTCCATGCTCCATCTACCCACCCCATGCCTCCTCGAGAGTCTAGGACCAATATGTACGCCTGAAATTAGGAAGCCTCCACCTCATGGATGGCTTAAAATCAATATTGGTTGAGTTGCAGAGGTCAGCACAATGGCAGCTAGGCTGGGGTAGTTGTCAGGGATTCCATAAGCAATATTCTTCTCAAACTATCTTGCCATTTCGTGCACAAAATTGTGAGTTGTCTCCTCTTGCTGTATCACAGAGAGATAATATTTTCTGTAACAAAATTTCTTTGATGGAAACAAGGGGCTTATTGGTTATTAGTTATTACTGAGAGCTTAGCCGTGGAGACACAAACCCACCAAAACACTTTGTGTTTGTTTCTGCTTAACAATAAAACTCTCCAAATATCTTTCTTTCCTTCCTCTTTGTAGGCATTCAAATTTTGATAAGATCAAAATTGCCACATGGCAAGATCTTAAAAGGTGGACCCTAATTAGAGTTAAAGTTATATAAATCTAAACTCTTTAAAGAAAAGTACGTAGCTTTCACCAAATGGGACCCAAAAATTGGATATCAACAACTCAAATCATGACAAGTCTCCCAAGACATCGTGTTAAAGGATGACTCTACCACTCAGAAATCTATAAAAGGGGTAGCTCATTCTCTACCAAAAATAAAGAGGAGAAGAACAATAAAAGCTCTGAAGCTCCAAAGATCTCCATTCAAGCCTAAAGCTCCAAAGATCTCCATTAAAGCTTAAATCTCCGAAGATCTCCATTAAAGCCTAAAGCTTTGAAGATTTCCATTAAAGCTTAAAGCTCTTAAGGTCTCCATTAAAGCCTAAAGTTTCGAAGATCTCCATTAAAGCTTAAAGCTCTTAAGGTCTCCATTCAAGCCCAGATACTCCACCAATATTTTGGACTTTAATCTTGAAGTTCAGATTTGAGAATACGTTGTTTTCCAACCCTCAGATTAAAGATTTGTAAAGAAAAGAATCAGAGTTTTCTTTCTTGTGTAGAAATTAAATCTCAGAGATTTGTACCCTCACCAATATCAATAAAAATTGATCATTTATCATACTTTTCTTGTCCTTGATTTTCGGACACGAAATTTGTGTCGACACTCTCCAAATGGCATCACGATTTAGATCAATCTCAAAAATTGCTCTAAAGTATTTGAAATCTGCCATTAACAGACCAACCAGCAAACCTATTTCTTCAATAAACGCTCCTCAATCGTCTCCAACCTTTCTGAGGCAATTCTTCCACTCTTCTTTGAGTTTTGTGAGCATGGATTTTTCTACCCACTTTCACATTTGTGGTTTGACTAAGAGTCGCCACCTATTCATTCTTAGGGATAGGTCCCGGATTGATTTGGATAAGGCAAATGGTCTATTAGAGTTAGGGTAAGCGGTTCGATTAAGTCTCGGGGAAGGTGTTAGGCACCCCAAGACCCCCATTTTGCAATGGTTACCTACTCCCTAAATTTAAGCCAAATTTAATCTCAATATTAATTAAAATGTCTAAATGTTTAATCAAATGCTAATCCAAGAAAGAAAGAAAGCTAGATGGGCTAGGGTCGAACCCGGGTTGGGTTGCCTACGTACTCACATTGGGGTGAGATCAGACCGAGCGTAGTTCTGGCACATGAGCCCGTGCCAAGGCTAAGGGTGCGTGTGTGTGTGCATAAGGTGGTCAATGGTCTAGCCTAGGGGCTAGGGTTTAGTTGACCGGGTTGGTCAAGTGCAAGTTCTAGGTCTAACCGCGGTTAGAAGGGTGTTAACAATGGTTGAGTAGGCTAACCAAGATCTAGCAAGCATGTTTTTGGTCTTTTGGTATTTTTAGATTTTTTTGGTATTTTGAGATTTTGTAATGTTTTTGGTATTTTGAGATTTTATCATGTTCTTTTTTTTTGGATTTTCATATAAGTGAGATTTTGGCAAACTTAACTAAAGTCAAATTTAATTCAAGAGAAAGACTAAAGAAAAGTTAGGCTAAAAGATTGTTTTTAGGACATAAAGAGGGGTGTGCATTGTGAATAGTAAATGGTCTATTGCCAACACCTATTTTGTTGGATTGGTGTTGATAATAAATCAAATACCATTGTCTTTGATATGAGGTATTTTAGATAAAGTCCTCTTTAAGTCCTTAGGTCCTTAAGTCATCATTTATCCATTCAAAATAGAACATGAAGAAAAAAGAAAAAAATGAAAAAGTGACAAGTAAAGAAAATGAAAACTCATCATCTCCTCTCTAATGTAATCTCTTTACACCATTATGAATGATGTAATGAGATTCAACTATGAAAATTAGAGTGATGATGAGTTTCCCAAATGATTCTAGAAGAAGGACTAGAATCAAAATGAAGAAACAAAATAAAAAAGAGAGGTATAGCTTTAGCTTCCACTCTCTATGGGCCTACCCATATCCACACTAGTGGGTACATATGAAAGAAAGAAATATTTACACGAGAGAAAAAAACATCTCCTTTCTTTTGAGGTGGGGTCCCTCTACACCATTAGATTGGTGTAGAGAGACCCAACTAAACTTGAGAAAAGAAAGGTCTTCCCAAATTATTC
The DNA here is from genome assembly GCA_015143295.1 of Tetracentron sinense. Classification (NCBI taxonomy): domain Eukaryota; kingdom Viridiplantae; phylum Streptophyta; class Magnoliopsida; order Trochodendrales; family Trochodendraceae; genus Tetracentron; species Tetracentron sinense. The sequence goes on from CM026565.1 coordinate 34,500,862, forward strand.
TAGAAGAGGACTACAAATAAAAAAAAGATATGAACTAAAGAAGAAGATAAAGAATAAAAGGAAGAGTGCCTACTCCTCCAAGACTACTTCTCCAATGCTCCAAGAGATGATGAGTTTTTAGAGTCCACAAAGGAAGAGAGTTAGTGAAGAACTCTAGGCTTTTACTCCTAGAATTCTCTACACACTCTAAACCTTGGCTTCTTCTAACTTTCTTCAAGGCTAAAAAGAAATAAAAGGGGTGAGAGGAGGAAGAGCTAGGGTTTCCACTTGGGATTTTGGAGGTGGAAGAAATGGCTTGTGAGGGTCTTGTATTTATAGAGGTTTCAAGGGGTTATGGCAATTTGGTGATTAATAGAGGGTTGGGTGAGAAGAAGGGAGGTGATTGGTTGGTCAAAATTGATGTGGTTGGTGATTGGGTTATCAAAAAGGTATGTACTTGATGAGAGGTGATTGGGTGGTCAAAAGGAGTGTAAGAGAATTAATTATTTTGTAAGAGGTGTAAGAATGAGTTGTAAGAGGTGTAAGAGAGTATGAGAGGTGATTGGTTAGTCAAAAAGGTGTGTACTTGGTGAGAGATGATTGAGTGGTCAAAAAGGTGTGTAAACACAAAAATGGGGCTATTTGGGGTTTGAAGAAAAAATAAAAGGTCTTTTGTAGGAAAGTGGAAAGTGGGCTTGGGTTTATGGGTTTTGGACATGGGTTGAATGAATGTGGATATGTGGACTAGATCTTATGGATCATGGGTTGTTAGTAGATGGGTCATGGATTATGGTTATTGGACTTTAGCTATGACAATTGGGCTTGAGCTATGGTAATTAGGCTTTCACTAAAACAAATGAGCTTTAGCTAGGACAATTGGGTAATTAGGCTTGACTACTTGGGCTTGGGTAATAGAATTAAGTAATTGGGCTTGATTGAGTTGTTTGGGTACAAGTTTAGTCAAATGGGCTTGGGCCTTGGGTAAACCTTGAAGCATTCGAAGAAGCGGGAAGAGGGATAGGGGGTGCAAAAATAGGGTGCTTACAAGTTTACTTCAACCAATTGGAGATTTCAACAGTTCAATTTGATTTTTCAGGTTAGCTTCTGAATTGGGTTGTGTTCAATCTCTGCTTCCCTTTCACAGCGCCGTTTCTTCGGTGCGTCTTCCCTTGTGTCTCTGTATTGACTCGAGAGCTTGAGATCACTTTTCAGGGTAAGCTCTACTGTGCAGATCCATGAGTCTAATAAGCAAATATCTCTAATGTATGAGGTTTTTTGTTTTATTTTACTTTTATGTACACTTTTGTTTCAATTTGATTGACCTGTTCTTCATTGAATCCCCTCGTGTTTCTACCCACTTCTCTTAGTTATTGTTTTATTCTTCTTTTTTTCATGATTTTCCTTTTCTGCATTGTTCCATCTCTTAGAAGTTTGAGTTATATGGATGGTATTTTATTTGTTAGTTAAAATGACATTTGAGATGCACGGCACAATATTGTGAGTCTAATGAGTATATATTTTGCATTGTAGCTCAGTTGGTTCGAGACTTGGGAGAGATCTCCAAGGCCTAGAGTTCAACTCCTCCCAGGCTTACCTGATGCACATGGTTTGGGGTGATTGCGTGCATCCGACTGGACTAGTCATTCCTTGTCAGGGTTGGGACACGGGACACCCTTGCATAGTTTCTCTTAATCTCATTTTTACCTTTTTTGGGTTGGATTGTTTCAGGTAGAACGCCCAGTCGGGAATACATACTTGGATGATAAATCTATTCTTCATTTTCATTGATATGCCCCATGAATGAGTTTTCAATCTCTTGTTGAATGAACATTTGCTTTTGCACTTTTCTCTCCAACTACAGTTTATTGAGATTATACTTGATTCTATTAAGGCTTGCAGCTTCCTAGTGGTTTCTGTTGATGTATTGGATATTTAATCAAAACATTTTGGTGATTCTCTGCTTCTTCTCAACTGCAGCAGTGGGAAAGGGAACTGTTACCTAATAATGCACCAATGTTGAGACTGATGATGAGAATCTTATTGATAATATTAGTATATTATGCTAGTGTAAAATCTATTTTACAATACATAAGTGGTCTTTCTATTGGCCTTTATTCTTTCAAGAAATTCTTTTTCTATTTGTACAGGAGAGGAAAATGCGAGGTTATAGTGATAATAGGATTCACTTTTGTGAATGTTGAAATCCTTTATGGGGGAATTGGCGGATTGCAGTATATTACTTGATATTTTTCTTCTTAGCCCAAATTTTGTTTTATTCATTTCCCTTGTTATTATTATAGGGCTTACAGATAAAAGAAAGTTGATTAGATGATTGAATGAGACAGCTGGAAGTGTAAGAGCATTAACTTGGGCCTTGATTCAGCTAAGAATTCTGCCTTCTAGTTCTAGGAAGAGGGTTCGCACAAGTATTAGAAGTTGGTAACATGCAGTTTGTCACAGGCTGAAGTTGGTGAAAATATGGATTCGTCCACTTGAAGGGGTTTTGAACATGAATTCCTGTACTAAGTCAAGCTGGGTTAGTGTCTCATCACAAATGGATGGTGTGGGTTCCTGGTGTTTTTTTTTTTTGTCTTTCAACAATCAGCATGATGGACTCCAAGAAAACTGATGTTTTGAACTTCTCTGGCATGGTATCCAGATATTTGAGAACTGCTTTGGCCTCCCCAAATGGATTCAATGACCATGACTAGATGTGTGTTGGGGATTATAAAACCTTAAAGTTACAGAGGAAATTGTGGAAGAAATTTGCAACTTGTACTCAATGCTATTGGTGCATCTTGATGAAGCCTGCTGCAAGATGAATTAGTAAATAAATTCCTTAGCTGAGGGAGGATGCATGGATATAATGTAGGTCACAGAGCATAATTTGGCCATCCAAAAATTAACACTTATCTTTTACCAAAAAGTAAAAAAGAAAATCAACACATATCATCTGATACAAACATCATACTATGCAGTTCTTTGCTTGCAAAAGTAGGACATTGAAAACATTAAGAGAGGATACACGACATGTATATATGCATGGTAAAAAAAAATATTTGTTGCTCTAGATATACTGTTAGGCTGCAACTCCCGTTAGTGTGTTACTATATGTTCGAGTTCGCAATGGGGAGTGGAGCGCTTGCTACTCATCACTTGGTGGGATTAGATCCCGAGACCTCTCACCAAGGAGAGGCCACACCCTACCATTGGAGCAAGCGGCAGGGTGTAAATGCGTGGTAAGTTCTAGCATCATATTTACAGCATAAAAATCTGGTAGGGAAGCATATGTGATACACATTGTCTTTCGTATCATCCATCCAAGATTCCGAGAGTATTATATGATTCGTAATGTGGTGGACAATAATCAAATCTGTGTATGGACTAGTTGAGATTTGACAACTGGACAGGGAATTACCAGTTTACTTCCTGCAATTAATTTTTATCAAGACAAAAAGAATTACTGTGGCACAAAATTTATCTGTTAGATAAGAGAAAATGCAGGCTATGCAGCCCAAAATTACTGAGACTGGGGAAAAATGTTGTGAATCAAAATTTAAGATAATCTGCAAGATTGTTTATCCCCATTTTGTTGCAGTTGTGTATGTTCAATTTGGGGTGTCACTCTGACTTATGCCTGCTATGGTTGCTCTAGTCTGTAGTGCAATTGTACCTTCAACTCATGGAGATCTTAAAAATGAAGAATTGTTTAGGCAACAATTCTCTACATGCTTTGACAGTATCAGTACCAAAGTTCAGGTGGAGCTTTTGCAATTGTTTATGCAACAATTCTCTACCTGCTCTGAAATGTTTCTCCACAATTCTGCAATACACTGATTAACAATGCAGCATATTCTGGTTTTGTTTCCAGTTCTCGGTGTTCTCGCTGTCGCTGAATTTTTGTTTCTCTTTTGATGGATTCTTTTGCATGATTACTAATGCAATGCCATTAGTTAGGCTTAACTTTCTACATTTTTCAATTAATGCTGATTGATCAATGGAAGTTAAAACCTTACTTAGTTTAATTTATATATTCATACTGCTCCTCTTTTAATCATGAATAAACATATGGTCATGCATGTGCATGGACATACATTCATAAATGGTCATACGATCCTACTCTTTTTTTCTTTTTCTTTTTTTTTTTTTGGGGGGGGGGGGGGGTAATGGTGGGTGTCCCAAACCTTTCGAGTCCCTTCAGGTGCCTGCACCAAAATAAGTCGAGGAGTGGGAATTAAGCACACAACCACAGGGAGCAAACCCGGGATGCTAGCCAACTGCACTTGCTTGATGTCCTCCACTAAGACGAGTGAATCTTTACACTCACTACTTAGTCTACTACACTTGTTATTGTCACATTTTATATGCGCAATCACTATGTGTATGAATTTAATTAGTTGGAGCCCAATCACTATCATGAAAGAAGAGTACCACCTGAATTTCACATGGAGCCAAGCAACCACCGGCACGGGTCGATACTAATCGATAAGCATGTGAGGCCCACTCATACCTCCCAGCCCCGATAAGGAAGGACTAGTCCATTTGAATGCTAAAATGATATAGATGTTCCTCTACAGCAATCCAAAAAAGAACACATTGGTTTTTGCTTGAATTGTACAATTCTAAAACTTATCAGTGTCAATGAATGTTGGAGGGAGTTATCAACATGGAAAAAATTCCTCAAACGAGGACGTCAAGCCATTCCAAGGCTACTGGTATGATATATTATCCAAAACCAGCCATGCACGTTGCTTTGTTCATGGAGTACTAGTCATCCTCATCCACATACTTCGTATCATGTCTATTTTATCCTTTTTATGGAAATATTAGAAAAAGATGATGAATGCTTGACCTGGGTTCTACATTTTTCTACTATTATAATGAGCATAAGGTTTTTAAGAACATTGATTAATTTCTTTTAATTATTATTATTAAAATTAATCTTACATTTATCTTCTCTATTTAAAAAAAAAAATGTTGAATTTTTTCATTATTAATAAAACTATCCTTACATTTTATCTTCTCTGTTAAAAAATTATTTGTTGAATTTCGTCGTTATTAACAAATTATCTTTTTCTTCTCACACCCGCCTCTTGCTCCAATGGTGGGGTGTGGCCTCTCTCAAGTGAGAGGTCTTGGGATTTATTCCCTGGGCGACGAGTTGCAAGAGTTCCAATCTTCACGCTAACCACTGACCACTAACCGACATCCAAAAATCATTTTCTTCTCCACTGTTAAAGTTATAAAGAAAATGATAAAATTAGGGAGGAGCTACGCGCACCCCAACTTTTTATGATTGCACACCACATTTAAAAAAAGCACCCAAAAAGACAATACTGCCCCTTTCTTCTTCCCATCGTTTGCAAGCAAAGACACAACAGCCCGCTGAGTTTTTTAATGGTACGTCTCCCCACCAGTCAATCGCAGAATTGCGTCGCTAGCAGCTTTCAAATCCCCAATGCCGAGGTGGGTCAAGAACATGATGCGAATCGAGATCTGAAAGAGGAATTTCTAAGGAAATTGCCTATTTCTGAGTTTTCTTCGATGTTGGAAACAAGACGATGTTCTTGAGCTTCCCCTGGCGTAAGAGCTCGCCGATTCGATCGGACGACGAACTTGGCCATCGAACCAGTCCCTAATCCCAAAACCATCCCGGATTCGACAAACTCAACAGCTTTATGTGCTGCAATTTTCTTCAGTTCATCCTGAGTCAAAATCACATAAGGTAAAGGAGGAGAAACAGACGAAGATGACACCATTATCAAGTTTTCCAACCCTGATTTCGCCATCTCTAAATATAAATGAAGATTTGATCTTCTAGGATTTTGACAAAAATTACAACCAAACAAAGGTCGCATTCTTATCTATCAGTATGAACAGAGATTCTAGAGAACAGAGAAGAAATTGGGTTTTTGAAATAGAAAGGAAACACAAATGAAACAGATTTATAGAGCTAAAGATGAAAAAGCAGAGGATATGGTGTTCTCCGAGCATGGTTTCAGTCCAAGTTAGATTTATTTAAATTGGTTTTTTTTTAATGAAGGGGAGCAATAAAGTTATTCAGACAATTGGCAAAGCCCATTTCGAAGAGGACTAGTAGATTTTAATGGAGTTCTCTTGATTGGGAGAATAGTGATCGGAAGAAGAAGAGGGTATTATGGTCCTTTTGTTTTATTATTGGGTGTTCTCTTTAATTTGGGGTGTATGCATAAAAAGTTGGGGTGCGCCTAACACCACCCTAATATTATCATTAGACATATCTTTTCCATCTCTATTATTATAATCATTATTGGTAAAATTAACTTCTTTATCTTATTTGTTGTTCTAATGAGAATTACAAAATTACTTTCAGTTATACATTTCCTATCTCTACTGTTATAAAATAATAAGAAGAATATTACACTTATAAACTTTGATTGAAGTTTTATCATTATTAACAAAATTACCAACACTTACTCTATTTTCTTCTCATACACCATCGCACATGCATCCTAATAGTTAACTGATGAAGTGAGTTAGTTTTACAAGTTCTTTTGCAACTGGTGCTAAGTCAAGTTTCACAGAGGAGATCAAGTAGCAAATTGTGATTGATTTGGGGAGAGTTCAAATCGCGATTGACTTGGGGAGAGTTCAATTGCAAGCAAAGGTCAACACATGCCTCTTTTAACTCCTATTCCTATTAATTGTGGTTATGATTTACCAAATATAGGATTCAACAATCTAATCATGGTTTTAAAAAATAATATTAAAAAAATTAATCTTAGGTTAAAAAAAATTACATTTAAAAAAAAAAAAATGTCAAAATTAGATAGTTGAGAATTTCGGCATTATTAGTAAAAATAAAGGACACAGTTGTCTCGCTGCTATTTTCTCTCTCTAAGTTCAATCAAAGGAGACACGGATGTCGTGTCACAAGAAAGGAGGACAAGACACTAGTCCCGTCGCGTTGACGTTGGGATCACGATTCACGACTTCCTATAAGAATGTCTTTGAGCCGTGATCGGACACGCTGAAAGAGACGTGTGGAACGGTAAGAGCATTCCTAGCACTCTCACCAAATTTCAATCATCAAAATAGCCAAAACCCATAAAAAGTGATTTTGGTCGGTCACTTTTTTAAAACACTACCAATAACCTCACCATTTTAACAAAAAAAAAAAAAGAGGGAAGTAATATTTTACCATTTATGTGGGAAAACTAAAAAAGGAAGAAAGAGAAATTTTATTATTTGTGTAGGACCACAAAAAAGAAAGGGAGAAAGAGAAACCTTATTTTATTATTTGTGTGAGCCCAAGGGTGAAAAGATTTAACTTTGGTGAGTCTACAGTACTCACCAAACTTGGTGAGTACCGTAGACTCACCAAACCGATTTCTTCATTCTGTTAAGGCTGCTAGGACTCATTTTAACATCTTTTTAGTCTTTTGGCTCTAGAAATGCTCTAAGGAGCAATCCTGCAGGCTTCGGTTTACCGCTGGTGGATGCCCCAGTGAGACCTTTGGTGAGGCGTTTTAAAGGGGGAGAGATATCACGGGGAGAGATACCACGTGGGGAGAAATCAAAATTATGGAAGAAAATGAAATAACTTTTTTCTCTTTTATTTTATTTTTGGCTCAGGATCCTCTCGAGTTCAACTCGAGAGAATCTCTCGAGTTCAACTCGAGAGGTCGCCACGTGTCTCCTTTGACACCCCTTAACCATGGGTAAGGTTCACCCACCTCTAGGGTTCACTCACCCATCCTTGGTTTTTTTTTTTAATTAATTATTATTTTTTAAATTAAAAAAATATTTTTAATATAAAAAAACTCTAAAAACAGTTTTTTTTTAATTTAAAAAATAATAATTAATAATAATAAAAAAAGAACCAAGGATGGGTGAGTGAACCTTAGGAGTGGGTGAACCTTACCCATGGTTAAGGGGTGTCAAAAGAGACACATGGTGACCTCTAGGGGTTCCAACTTGAGAGATTCTCTCGAGTTGAACTCGAGAGAATCCTGTGCCTTTATTTTTTTTTATCACCGGTGCACAATGATGTGTCCATTCCCAAGATCCCACCATAAACCGAAACCTCCTAAGCACTCTTCCACTTTGAAAAATTTACATACTGAGACCAATCCAAAACACACTTTCCTAATTCAGAAATTTTATATACCCAAGTAGTTTTACAAAAAAATTATCATGGAAAGTGATTAGAAACTCTCGATAGTACATACTATTGAACGTTTAGCCGCTTGATTCACAATCTAATGGAGCTTAAACATTAAGTGGGACCCATCATTTCTGCATATGTGTATTTTGAACTGTTGGATTTAAAATTGAAGGGCACGGTAGTATGTACTATGGAGAGTTTTCCATCACTTTCTAATTATCATTTTTTTTTTTTTTAAAACAAATTTTTTAATTTTTTAAATGAGGTGTGAGTATTTTGTTTTAGGAAAATACTTAACATACCGTGGTTTCCATTTCGTATTGTTCCACACCCCAATTTCAAATCTTATCAACTGTGGTTAAGATTCAACATTGGTTTTTCAAAACAAGGAAAAAAAATTTGAAATCGTAACTTTAATTTATTCAAACTTAAGGACACGACTACACATTGTAGGATAGGAGATCCATATGATATAATGGTAAACCATGGACAGCAGCAATAGAGATTAATGTACGGACGGATGTCATCTTGGTCACAAGAGTAAAAGTCTCTGAATACTCAATTTCATACTCTTAAGCATAACCTTTTGCTACTAGATGAGTCTTACAGCGTTCTAAGGATTCATCAAGTCTGTCTTGATTTTTTTTTACTCATCTACAACCAATCGCCCTTCTTTCCCTCTAGAAGAGTAACCAACTTCCAAGTATGTGATCATTGCTCTTTGTTTTATTTTCTAAAAAGATTGTGAGAACAAAAATGCAGCCTCTTATGAATATCGTGTTAATGGTTGTATCTCTCTCATGTAGATCAATATCCATGAATTGCAGTGGAATTGGCCCAATTTCAAATGCAAAACTCTCTATCCTACTAACCAATTAACATATACTAACTGGTTGATAGCCCAATTTCAAATGCAAAACTCTCTATCCTACTAACCAATTAACTTATACCAACCCAGTTAATTGGGATTGGGGCCTAATGAAATTTGATACACTAAAAAATGAGCATTGATAGGCGTACTTGGGAAATCCATTTGTTAAGCTAAGACTGGACCTCCTCTTAAATATTTACCGGAACTTCCTAGGTGCCTCAACTATTTTCCCTAAAAAAAATATGAGAAAGTGATTTAAAACTCTAGCTACTACGTGAAGTGAACCACACGGTTGAAAATCCAACTGCCCCAAAGCATGATCCATGCCCCTCCTCTTAAATATTTACCGGAACTTCCTAGGTGCCTCAACTATTTTCCCTAAAAAAAATATGAGAAAGTGATTTAAAACTCTAGCTACTACGTGAAGTGAACCACACGGTTGAAAATCCAACTGCCCCAAAGCATGATCACTTAATTTTTGGCGTCATTGGTTTTATCAAAAGTTTTAAATCACTTTCCAAAATATACGAAAAGGAAATTAGTAAACGTACCAGTTCCCATTTTATAACCGAATGAAGGTCCTCATGGTCCACGACCCACTTGTAATTACTTACCTAATGTGGTTAAGCCATCAAACCATGGCTGTTTTTTTAAAAACCAAAATCTTAGTTTTAATTTAGTTAATCTTAACCAGGGTTAAAGAGGAGTTAAAAGAGATACGAGGACATGGGGTAAGATATGAAACGGATCCAGGGGTCCTATGAGCACTGCTCATATGAAAATGCAAGTATGCTTAGCATTTCACAAAAAGATAAGAATCTGGTGGGTGCACATGATAGTAAAGTTTGGAGAGCTGTCACGCGAGTGGTCCCAGATGTATGTAGAAATGCATGTGAACTGTGGTTGGCTTCGCGTCAGGCACAAGACAAAGCGACAATGTTGCTAGAAAAGGGTCAAGCTGTAGCTGATTGGAGTTCGCAACGGCACTCCCATTGTCAGGTCAGGTGAGGCCACTTCCCACTTTTCTCAGTCATCTCCGGTCATCCACCGGCAATTCCTGTTGAAAATAAGAACCTTTTTATTTTCTTCTACAAACGATTACAAAGTCAAAAACAGGAAAGAAAAACATATACTCTACTTTGTTTTCAAGACCCACCACTCGTTTTGGTCTGCCATAAAAATTTAACTTCTTTCCGAGTTGTCCGTCCTGGGTGGAGTGGTCTTAGGCTAGGACTGAAGCTTGGAACCCTCATTGGCTTGGCCTTCACCGAGGCTGTACCATCTTCCATGGTGGTGCTATTATGCTTACTGCATTCAACGACGACTAACTGAAATTCAACAATAGGCAATTCGAAGAAAGACTTAATGTCCAATTTGGTCGAACCCCATTGTTGTGCCAATTAAACCCTACATGACATTCAAATGGTAGGTCACTAGAACGACCTCTAAATAAGGTGACTATGTCCGTTTTTGAAATGAACATGTGCTTTCGGGGGAGGTACCGGGTTCCATTCCCAAAAGGGTGGGAGTTTGTATATACTCCCCACCTACCCAGTAACTGAACATATACTAACACCTAACCGACGTTACGACCTAAACGTATATCTCGAACCAGGAAAAAAAAATGAACATGTTCTTTGTAAGTTAAATTTCACCTACTATTTGCACCACTCAGTGACTGGGTCAAATTTATCGACTCAGTTTATGATGTGTAATTGGGCTGCTTATTTTATTTGGCTAATAACCATCCCTAAAAAGAAAAAAGAAAAAGAAAATACATAATTTAACCCTATGTTTGGTTGCAGAGAAAATAGATAAAAACATAGAAAAAAAATGTTTAAATTTATTAACCATGATTCAAATTAGTAAAAGGGATTTTAAGAGGTTATGAAATTTGTTAAGGGCATAATAGTTATTTTAGTAACAAGTTTAAATAAAAGTCTAACGAAAATAAGAGTTGAGGTTGTTTGTCTAATTGTTGGATAATCATGAGTTAATTTGCAAAACACTTACACATAACAATAGGGTATTTTCAAATTAGGGAAGAACCTAGCAACTGATATGCAAAAGCCTTATTTTTTTAAAAAGCATGTCCAACATGTTGTTTTACTATTTTAATTTTGTATTTATATTGTTTTGGGGGTTGGCTAATGTACAGAAAGAGGAGTGTTAAAGCATACTTTTTTTTGTTGATAATCTTGTTAAAGCACTCAAAATTCAAGTTGTTGGCATGTTGCTCTCTTCAAAATAGTTCATCTCAGCCTACTTGGGGCTTCACAAATTAGTATTATAATTTTTTTTTTTTTTAAAGAAAAAAAAAAGAGGGAGAACAATATAATGAGATAGTATGCTAAACATTCCACTACATAACTTTTTTTCGTTGAAATGTAAGAAAGTATTGAATCTAGGGGGCTCACTTGAAGCATTACTCGATTTCATATATTGATGGTTTAGATGAGAAAATTGCAATGGCCTAGTCTCTCTAATTCCCCCCTTTCCTTTAACTGTGGGCAGGGGCAAAACGGCCAAAGCCAGGAGGCACGTGCCCAGAACTTTGAAAGACCAATAAAAAAAAATTATTTAGAAGATATAACCATGGGCATGGGCATGGGCATGGGCATTGGCATGGGCATTGGTGGGGGCAAAAAATTTATGGCTCTAGCGTTACTATGATTAAGACTTAAAGATTCACCCTCTCTTAAAATTAAAGAGAATTTTAGTGGGAAAAAAATTAACCGTAGTTGCAACTTAACCTCGCTGTTGCGTGAGTGGTAGTGGGTATGACCTTCCAAGGGAAGGTCTGGGGATCTAATCTCTCGGGATACGAGTTGCAACTGCTCCACTGTAATTTCTGGCTGACTCTACTAACTAGGTACATGATATTTGAACCTGTTGACCACAATAAAAAAAAATCAAAATTTTCTAACCTTGGAAGGTGTTAACCATAGTTAGAATAAATTCGGACGGTCATGTATTTCAAATTTTCAATCGATCAGTTTTATGTTTTTCCAAATAAAAAAATTTGTTTATGAAGCATTTAAAATCGACAAAAACGTTTCAATTAAATTGCAACTACAGTCTAGACTCTAGTCTACATCATGACTGTTTCATTAGTTGCTTAACCAGACACCAAATCACGAGATAGATACTCTACACCCAAAAAAAAAAGATAAAAAGGAGATAGATACTCGTTTTAATATTAAAGGCGACCGAGATTTTCTCCACCTTGTCCCGGGGATTTTTCCTCCGGTACAGAGACACTGTCCCCTTCCGACACGTGTCACGTGGTTTAAACGTACATAAGATTTTTTTGATAAAGAAAGTTGTTACATGGCACAATAATATGAGTGCCATAGGAAAATCCTCTGCACTTATTAAACGACCACCATCTATCTCATCATCATGCATGGTGCATGTAATGGATGTATGCTATGGATGACATTTGAATAGAGTGATGATGAACGCAGCAAAGAGTCATGATGCTATAAAGATAGCCTACAAATCGCGGCGCATGCAAACCCTCATTATCCTGTCCCTCTCTCTGACCCCACGCAACCCTCGCCCCCCAATGCCTTTCTCTTTTCCAAGTTCCAGATTCCCACATACGCATGAAATAGCCTACTTCTTCAAATGCTCCTACTGTTTCACCTATTTACTCGCTTGCCCATTACTTTCTTATAATCACCAAATTACGTTTCCATCAATATCTCTATAAAATTATAGGGAAGTGAACAGTGTTGATTGTGGATTTTGGATGGATTATCACAGCTCATCTAGCCAAAGTCCACTCAATTGAACCGTTACAGAGGCTTTACCTCAATAATAAGGCTGATGGGAGAAGAAATGTTCGAGCTTAAGAGGTGAAGAAGAAGGAATGAAGAACATTCGATTGATTGTGACAGGCCATCAGCTAAGAATTTCTTTTAACTCTCAGAATTAATTCTGTAAAAATCTATTTCCCAACAAAGGGGGAGGGGGTCACTTCCTATTTATAGTATGTCCATGATCTGTTAGCTCAATAAAGTTAGTTAGAGATCTTAACCAATGGAAATTTGTCACATCAGCCACACTCAAGTCATTATAACCTTATACTTTAGTGAGAATGTTCTTCAGGTTAGTAGTGAGATCGTCTCACGCTCAACCCATCGTAACTTTACATCTTAATGAGAATGTTTTTTAGGTTGGTAGTGGGATCACCAAGGCGATTCCATACTAAAAACTCTATCTTGAGCCCTACAAACCACAATAACCTAAATCTCCCCTGATATAATAATATACATATATGAAATCCACCTAAAGCGGGTCATGTACCTTGAGAAAAACTTGTCTGAAAGGTGATTATAGGTATTTGGGCAAAAATACCTTCACCGCCTTTGACATGTCTGTAAGGGATAAAATTCGTAAAAATAATTGAGCGTTGGGGAACGAGTTAGCTTTTGTTGTTTTGTTCACGAAAGTGACACGTGGACATGCGTTTGGGTCACGTGCCTCAAATAAAAGGATAAACGTTGTCTAATAAACAACGTTCACGTTGTACAAATCACGATGTATCTATGGTCTTGTGAACAACGTTTTCGTTATGGTTTGACAACGTGTCCGTTGTCTTATGCACAACGTAAACGTTATACTCTCGACGACGTTTCCGTTATCACATGAACAATGAGCCCGTTGTAACTCAAATAACGATGTCCAAACCTTATTTTAAGACATATACAACGTACCCGAGCTCGAGTCAACAACGAGACCGACTCGCAGGAGGAAGTGATCAGGAGGCGATCGGTTATTTTGACAAGTAGGCCGAAAGCACTGTCTTGGCATTTAATGCTAGTCACTTCTGCGTGCTGTCAGACTCAACCGACTGAACTCATAGTAGGCTCTCACGTGTGATGCAACAGGTGACAGCTCTGACTGACATATTTAGTAATGAGTGCAGAGCACGTGGTATGAGCATCCATGGTCATCTATGGCCATACCAAGGTTAACCTATAAATACCCCGAGGATTTCAGTGCTTAGGAGACACATATTTTTTCAGTGCTTAAGCAATATTATTTTTTAGTGCTTTTGTGCGTATTACTGTTCATCATCTTCTCCGCCTACTTACTTTATCATCGGAGTGCAGGTTAAGGTATCACACCCTTCAACTCCCACCTTCTACCAGTAAAACAGAGTGTGAGTAGCTGCGGCTGACGCGTGTCCTTCCCGGTAATTTTCCCTTTCAAAATTGGCGCCGTCTGTGAGAAATTATAAACGAACCTCCCTTAGCTCTTTGTGATCATGACTGATCAACCTTCTGTGCCCGGGTGTGAGAATCAAACCCCTCAGGCCACCCCATTCGCACCTTCTGTCGTGCAGACTTTCATTCATGGGATCAGTCCATCGTCTGAGCAGCCAGAGAAAACCATGCCCCATATTGAACCTTTTGTCTCTGATCGTATTTTGATGATGTTGCAAAGACAACAGTCTGCTCTGGATCAGATCACCAGACACTAGCAGATGATGCAAGAAAGGCTTGATGCGTTCGAACATAGCAAGCTCGAAGTAGATGATGGGCCATCTCAGAGACCTACAGTGAGACGTTAGCTTGACTTCTCCTCTTCCTCATCGGCATAAGAGAACCGTGACACCAGGTTTGTGCTTCTTCCTACTGAAGGGAATGCAAGACAACCTTAGGTTCGTGCAGAGCAGAGAACTCCTTCTGATCGTATTGATTTGCGAGAAGAAGCAGGACGAGAAGATTCAAGAGGTGCTGCCGAGAGAGCGGTCGCTCAGAAGACTTGGATGACTTCCAAGGAGGTGGAGGCTATGATCAGTGCTCGTGTCAAGAGCATGAAAGGAGGGATTCCTGATCACTTTGCTCAGTCAGTAAAGGACAACGTCGAGAACTCTCTTTTCACAGATGCCATCAATCAGTCATACACTTCTTCCAAGTTTATGACCCAGATCTTCCCTATGTACACCGGAAGAACAGATCTGGATGAACACTTATTTGACTTTAAGCATGCAATGGTTGTTCGCAATCCAGATGATAATCTATATTGCAAGGCTTTCCCTAATAGCCTGGCTGGAGCGGCGTCAAGATGGTTTCGCAATCTGCCTCCTGGTTCAATCGGCAACTTCTCCGAGCTTAGGTCGACTTTTATTGATCAGTTCATTATCAATAAAAAGAAGGAAGCAGGTGCAGATACTCTCTTCTCTTTAAGGATGAAACCAGCAGAATCTTTAAGAGACTTCATTTTGCGCTTCACTGACGAAGTCCATAGCATCGATAAAGTCGATGAATGGAGCTGTATTGCTGCTTTTAAGAATGCTATCCCTAGGCATTCTGAGCTCTATAAATCCTTGGCTCTTGACTATCCTGTCAAGATGAACGAGATGATGGTTCGTGCGATCAAGTACGAAAAAAATGAAGATGATGTTTCCGTTGTGCCGAAGCCAAGGACGAGAGGGGTGGATGTGATAGAGAGAGCACGCCGGTCGTCTAAGAGGAAGGAGAAGAGGCAGAGGTATGAGTCTTCATCATCTGAGGACTCACCACCTAGGAAGTAGAAGGAGAAGGTAGTGTACGTGACTCAGCGGGATCAACCGGCTCGACGCCCGTATGAAGGAAATTACAATCAATCCCAGTAGTAGGGTAGGACGGAGAGATGTCCTACTCTGAATTTTTAGCAGCAAGTGAGGCAGCATTATCAGCCTCGCCAGGAGCAGTCATAAGTACAGCAAGAGAGAGGTGTTCAGCCACGTGAGAGGCGACCTTTTGCAACTCGGGCGGATCCCATCCATTTTACTGCTAGTCCAGCGACCATCATGAAGTCGATGGAGGGTCAGGCATATTTCGAGTGGCCTGTTAGAGCTGTGCAAAATGTTACGTCGGGACCACGGGCACATGAGTATTGCCATTATCATAAGTGCCGTGGTCATCTTACGAACCGATGTCGCATCTTAAGGGAGTATTTGGAGAGGCTGGTCCAGAAAAGGTACTTGGGAGAATATCTCAGTTCTGATAACGGTAGCACGATGCGCACCAGAACTGTTATCGCAACCTCGTACAGGAGAGCCTGCTAATAATCCAAGTACCAGTGGAGGAGGACGAGGAGGAGCCCCTTTGGGCACTATCAACGTCATCTGTCGTGTGCGAGCACCGGAGGAGGATGTGGAGAGAGACTTCAGAGCAAAGACAAGGAAGATGTCTCATGAAGCTGAAGTATGTCAGGTGCAGGTGTCTGCAAGAAGCATGGAGCAGGCGCTTACTTTCACCGATCATGATATGGCAAAGGTAATCCGGCCTCATTATGATGCTCTTGTTCTCACAATGAGAATAAGAGATTTCGACATCAAGAGGGTGCTTGTAGATTCTGGGAGTGGGGCAGACATTTTGTATCTTCATGCTTTTACTCAGATGAAGTTGGATCCGTCTGTTCTCATCTCTGCTTAGACCCTGTTGTTCAGGTTTGATGGTAGTTCGATGAAGCCAATAGGCGACGTCGTCTTACCCGTTGTGGCAGGACCCGTTGTCGTACAAACCAGATTCTCCGTTTTGGATGCGCCATTGCCTTACAACGCAATCTTGGGTCGATGGTGGACCCACGAAATGAAGGCTGTTCCCTCCTCGTATTATCAAGTGTTGAAATACCCGACGCAGGACGGACCCCAGGAGATCAGAGGGGATCAATTGGCGTCGCAGAAGTGTGATTTCCCTCATTCCGTTGTGCCCAAATAGCAATTATAGGTCGGGTCCGTTGTGAAAGATAGCTCGGAAGCCACGTTGTGCAGACTGTCCGTTGAACCCACGAAGGCAGTCAATCTGGGAACGGAAGAAGAGCCAAAGGTGTTGCAGATCGGGATGAGCTTGACAACAGATGAGGAGGTCGAGTTGCTGGAATTTCTGAAGAAGAACCTTGATGTCTTTGCATGGTCGCACAAAGATATGACAGACATCAATCCGAGCATTATCTGCCATCACCTCAACGTTGATCCTGCTGTCCCTCCGGTAAAGCAGAAACCTCGGAGACTTGCCCCAGCCTATCATGATGCAGTGAATAAAGAGATAGATAAGCTGATTCAGCTTGGGTTCATCCAAGAAGTGCAGTATCCTCATTGGATAGCTAATGTCGTAGCTGTACCCAAGAAGAATGAGAAAGTGAGAGTTTGCATTGACTTCACTGGTGTCAATAAAGCATGTCCCAAAAACTTTTTTCCTATGCCAAGGATTGATAGGCTCATCAATGTCACTACTGGCCATGAAATGTTATCATTTATGGATGGTTATTAGGGCTATAACCAAATCCTCCTAGCGGAAGAAGATCAAGAGAAGACCACCTTCATTACAGAGCGTGGCTTGTTCTGTTATCGTGTTATGCCTTTTGGTTTGAAGAATGCTGGTGCCACGTATCAACGTTTAATAAATCTCATGTTTGGGCCAATCCTCGCCAAAACGGTTGAAGTTTACATCGATGACATCATTGTGAAGAGCCGACTACGGAATACCCTTGTGATGGACCTTGCTGAGCCTTTCTCTATTCTGAGAGCTTTCAATCTGAAGATAAACCCAGAGAAGTGCACCTTCGGGGTTACCTCTGGCAAATTCTTGGGTTATCTTGTGAGTCAGCGGAGTATTGAAGCTAATCCAGCTCAGATTCGTGCTCTACTGGACATGCCGGAGCCTAAGTCGAAGAAGGAGATTCAGAAGTTAACAGGGCGTATTGCTGCACTCAATCGGTTTATCTCCAAGTCATCTGATCGTTGTAAACCCCTCTTTGAGCTGCTGACGAAGGATTCTATTTTTGCATAGACGCCAGAGTGTTCTCAAGCTTTTATTGCTTTGAAAGAGTATTTAGGCTCAGCCCCTATTCTTTCCGTCCCTGAACCAGGTGAACTCTTGTATCTTTATCTTTCTGTATCAGAGCAGGCCATTGGCTCTGTCCTAGTTAGGTGTTGTGGCGGCATTGAGAAGCCTGTTTATTTCATCAGCAAAACCTTTCTCAAGACTAGAGTGTAATTACAACAAGCTCGAGAAGGTGTGTCTTGCTCTTGTCTTTTCTGCTGAAAAGCTTCGTCCTTACTTTCATGCTCATACTATCGTTGTCATCACAACGTATCTCTTGAAAGTCGTGTTGGGACGACCTGAGTTGACGGAGAGGATGTCAAAGTGGGCTGTGACTCTGAGTGAGTTCGATATCCAATATCGGGCAAGGAGTTCAGAGAAGGAGCAAGCTATGGCGGGATTCCTTTCTGACTTCTCTGTGGAGGAGGAGGCAGATGAGGTGATTGCTGATCTCCGTGAGCTTCCAGATGAGGTTGACAACGGAGATATCGTTGTAGATGGAGATAAATCATCAGAGTGGGTTGATTGGCTGCTGTACGTGGATGGATCTTTTAACTCGAGTGGTTCAGGACTTGGTGCTGTGCTCATTAGTCCGGAGAACATAAAAGTGCAGAAGATGTCACGTCTTGGGTTTACTGCCTCCAACAACGAAGCTGAGTACGAAGCATTGTTGCTTGGCTTACAGAGTGCTCATGAGCTGAAGGTCTCTAGATTGAGAGTTTTTTGTGATTCACAGCTCGTAGTGAATCAGGTGAATGGAGACTACGAATGTAAGGACGATCGAATGAAACAGTATGTTGCACTCATTCGTTTGCAGTGTGAAGCGTTCACCGTTGTGGAGATCAAGCATACCTGAAGAGATGAGAATAGGCATGCTGATGCTTTGGCTTACCTTGCTTCCATGATGCAGTCTGACGAACCCAAGGTTATTCTTATGGAATACAAAGAATATCCTTCGATAGCATTCCAACCACAGTGGGAAGTATGTTTTGTTAATCCAGTTCCAAGTTGGATGACAGGGTTGACGGCCTACTTGAAAGATGGAGTTCTTCCTATCATTGCAAATGAGTCAAGGCGTATCCAGTTCAAGGCACCTCGTTATGTCCTGGTACAGGGAGAGTTATATAGAAAGTCTTTTGGGGGACCTTTGCTGAAGTGTGTTCATCCTGTGGATGTGGAGAGGATTCTTGCTGAGCTTCATGAAGGTATTTGTGGCATACATTCAGGAGGGAGAATGATAGCTCATCGAGCTCTGAGGTAAGGTTACTTCTGGCCTTACATGCAAGCTGATACTCAGAAGTATGTGAAGAAGTGCAGCCAGTATCAACGATATGCTCGTTTAATCCATGCTCCAGCTCAAGAGCTTAACACTGTCTCCCAGCCTTGGCCATTTGCACGATGGAGACTTGATATTGTGAGACCTTTCCCTAAGGCTCTAGGGAATCTAATCTTTCTCCTAGTGGCAACTGATTACTTCTCTCGTTGGATTGAAGCAATTCCCCTTGCTCGTATCAGAGAACAAGAAGTGAAGAAGTTTATGTGAGAGCATATCATCTGCAGGTTTGGCATACCGCAGTCCATTATCACTGACAACGGGAAACAGTTCTCAGGACGTATCATTGCAGACTTTTGTAGCGAGCTAAAGATTAAGCATATTTTCTCATCACCATATTATCCTCAGGGGAATGGATTGGCTGAAGCAGCTAATAAAAATATATTGAATGCCTTGAAGAGAAGATTGGAAGATTCGAATGGGAAGTGGACTACCGAGCTGCACAATGTGTTGTGGGGGTATAGAACAACACCGAGGAGTCCTACAAACGAAACACCTTTCTCTTTAGCTTATGGCATGGAAGCTGTCATTTCTACTGAGATCAGTTTGCCCACAATACGCTCTTGGCATAGCAAGAAGAAGGACGGAGAGAAATGCAAGAACGTTGAGCTCGTGGTCATTCACCTCGACTTGATAGAAGAGAAGCGAGAAGATGCCAGCATTCAGATGAGAAGATACCAGCAACAGTTGAGGAAGACATACAACCAAAAAGTACAACGGATGGTCCTTCAGGTCGGAGATCTCGTTCTCCGAAAGTGTTCCAGAATACAAGGGAGATTAACAGTGGCAAGTTGTGACCTAATTGGGAAGGGCCTTATATCGTAGAACGATTGGGGAGTCCTGGTGTTTGCTACTTGAAAGATCTACAAGGTAATCTCATCCAAAAATCCTGGAACATTATGAACCTGAGGTAATTCTTTCAATAGAATCTGTAGCGTATAAATGAGTTGTTGTGCTAATGAGTTTTCAGTGCTTTTACATGAACATTTAAATTACAATGTTATGGAGTTTTGTGCCAATTCGTTGTCTGGAACATCAGTGTAATATTGTGAATGTTTTACAAATTCGAATAAAATTTCGCTTGAACAACATACTCACAACGAGATACTAGTGGCTTATCCTAAGGATGTCATCTGTGCAAATCCAGTGGCTTATCCTAATGACATCCTCTGAGCAAGTGTCTCGAAACTGAGTTACATTATGTTCATCTTATGAAATTTTATTTGTCAGATTACATTCACAGTGAACTACATAACGATGTATCCGTTGTGCGTATGATTCAAAGTGCTTTGTTCGGCGTGTGCATCAATCATTAAGTAAGATCTTCATATGTATACACTCAAGTACATACATTGTGAGTTATTATGTTCACATCTTTTCTATGATCTGTGAAAGATATTCAAGTACTTATGTTATATTTTTTCTTATGTGCATACGTTGTGCGAGTTCCACAAACTCCAGTTACACTACGAGATTAGAGAAAGATGCAAATGGAAGAAAATAAAGGGATTCATTCATTCAAATAATGAAACCCATTGCTGGGTTAAGTACAAAAAAACCCCATTACACGGGGAGAAAGAAGATGAATTACAAAAGTGTCAGTAAAAAACAGAAAAAAGAAGAAATCAAGTTTCAGCAGCAGCAGTAGCAGGAGGAGCAGGAGGAGAGACGGCAGCATCGGCAGCATCAGCGTCAGTAGCTTCAGCAGGAGGAACTTCAGCAGCAGCAGGGGCTTCAGGGGCAGCTGGTTCAGCTGGAAGGGGCGCAAGACCTTCGAAGGGATGTGGCTTCTCAACTCTTTCGACTTCGGCCTCGTTTTCAAGGTCGATGACATCCTTGCTTTGGAACTCGGAGAAGGTAGTCACGTCCTCCTCGTTGTCCTCCTTTAGTCGACCTTGTTGGCGGAGCATATTGATCACCTCCTTCTCAGTCTCTGCTTGATCCTCATCCAGAAGAGTGTCCAACTGAGACTGATAGTGCTGTTGCAGTCTCGTGGTCACCGCCTTCTCGATGGCCCCTTCAGCCTTCCTGGCTTCCTCGAGCTCTTCAGTCAGTGCAGTTCTTGCTGCCTCAGCTTCCTCCAGTTGCCTGCTCAGAGTCTGGGAGACGAGCTCCAGCTCGCTGATTCGGAGAACGACGTTCTCCACATCCTGTTTGGCTTTCTTTTCTCCCTCCTTCGCTGCTCGAGCTTCGCTTTTCTGCCTTCTCTTGTCCCTTGAAGGCGGCGATGAACTTCTCCTCCACCCGCTCGACCTCAGCTCGAGTCTGAGACAGGCCAAACTCGATCTTGAGTCTGTCCTCGGCGAGAGTTCTTTCCAGTGTCTCAGCCCTTCCTTGCCAGTATTTTATTGAGACTCTGAGATGATTGTAGTGGTAAGTACTACGATCACTCAACTCGTGGAGAAGGACGTTCAGCTGTAATAAGAAATTTCAGAAATATCAGCACGCCACAACGAGAATTGAACAACAGATAGGAAAGAGGGAGCAGAAAATCATACCGAGGCCATGGACTGGTAGGCAGCATAGGACACCTCGGGCAGGGACATCTTGCCGGCATCAGCGATGTCCTAGGGAAGCCTCATGACATGGGTCAATGCCCGGGCAACCTTGTCCGATGTCTGCACCGAGTCGTTCACAGTGGGCCTTCCGGACCGGGTGAAGTCGGGTGACCAATCCCTGACCTCTGACGGCGGTGCACCAACTGGCAGACGCGTTGTAGTCGTCTCCATGGCAACAGCAACCACAGCGGAGCTCGGAGCGGTTAGGGCAGCCACGGCTCGAGTAGCAGCAGGTACCGTGCTGACTACTGGCATTCCCATTGTAGCGTCAGCTCCTTGGTGAGTTGCATGAGCAGAGGAGGAAGAAGGAGCGGCAGCGCGTGCATTGTCTTTCTCACGACGCATTTCTTCCTATCTCTTCTTTCTGACCTCGAACTTGGCCTGAGTGAGAATCTTCTGTTTCGGCTCGGAAGGCGCCGCTCCCGTTGTGGGAGGAATATTCTTCGGTGGAGGTGGAAGAGGAGGCAGTGCAGTTGCAGGACGAGCGGGTCCTTGGCTTTCTGTGTAGCGGTGGTGGGTCTGTGCTGGCCATTTCTTCTTCTGAGCTCGGCTCAACTGCAGGTGAAGAAGAGGAGGCGCCTTGTTGCTTGTGCGAAGTCGGGTTCGGGCTACTGAAGAAATTCCAAGTGTTAGGTGCCCGTGGTGTCCACCTGATGTACTCTCCACCTCGAACTCGCTTAATATTAGTGAGTAGGCCTTCTTCTTCTGGCGCGAGTTCTTTGAATGAGATTTTCTTCCCTTCAACTGTAAAAAGAGAAAACAATGTGAGACAACGGAAGTAAGTAGGACGAAAAAAGGTAACAGACAACGGACACTGGGATAGGGAGATAGAAGAACTAATGCACAACGGATAACGGTATTTTGTTACCTGGTTTCTCTTGGAAGACATTGGGTACAGTGGAAGTCTCTGCCTTCCAGCCCCCAGAGACAACGAATGGAGTTGCCTTCCACTCTCTTTCTTTGTCCAGTATGCCAGAGACAAGGTCTGGGTACAACGGTTTTTTGTTCCAAGAATAGTAGTTGTGAGGGCCATCATCAGAACCTCGGCATCTGACGGCGTGGCAGAAATGGAAGAGGTGTCTAGCTTCTATGAGGAATCCGTCCTTAATGAATTTAATCATCATGGACATGTATTTGTAGAAACTGGGGTGCATCTGATCCAAAGCGAGATGCAGAGTAGAAAGGACTTCGTCCAGGACGGGGTGAAGAGGGAATCGAAGACCAGCTTCTAGTTGAGAGAGGTAGACAACGATACAGGTGGATCGTTTATCGATATGAGCGTCATCTCTTTTGAAGTGAAGGTTGACGTGAGAAGGGAAATCGAAACGTTCCCTAAGATGGTTCAGATATTCTAACTGTTGTTGGCAAAGAGCAGAAGATTTTTCTATGTAGGCACCATACGGTGCGCTACTTGTGCAACTAGCCTTATCCTCGGTTTGACCTCTAACCTCTTCTACTCTAAAGGGTTCTACGGGAGCCTCGACAGCCATGATTTGGGAAGAACAGAGAGAAGAACAATGGGCAAGAAAAGGGGAAAGGTATAGACAGGCTCAACGGGCGGACAGAGAAGAAGAAGAAACAGAACTAGTGAAGAAGAGAAAGAGAGGAAGATTCTGTAAAGAAAATAGATAAGGAGTAAGAGCGTACCACGAGTAAGGGCACTAGAGAGCCTGAAGAGAGCTTGAACTTTCGCTTGAGAGGTAAATTTGGTAGAGTAACAATACTTCGATGGCGAGATAAGCGAAACGAAGCAACCAAAAGGGATGTTTATAGATATCTCGGATATACGAAAAGACAAGAATGCCATTCATCAGAGCCGTACACCTATGTCAAAGCTGGAAAGAGTAATGGCAGGATCGTCGTTTTACACAAAGAGAGTAACCGTCAGAGATATAAAGCGTTTTGAATTCCGAAACGGTAATGATGACAGCCTGTCTTGCATTAATGAGACGTGATGGTTCGCACGCGTAAACCAGCTGGCATGAGCATTTTATCTTCTTAGAGTTTCAATCACGCAACGATACAGATTCTGGAAGCAGAGCCAGGTATGATCTGCTGCTCTTTTTGTCCGTTTATGACACTTCGAACTACGTTTCAAGCCTCATAAATGGGCAAATTGTAAGGGACAAAATTCGTTAAAATAATTGAGCGTTGGGGAACGAGCTAGCTTTTGTTGTTTTGTTCACGAAAGTGACACGTGGACATGTGTTTGAGTCACGTGCTTAAAATAAAAGGATAAACGTTGTCCAATAAACAACGTTCACGTTGTACAAATCACGACGTATCTGTGGTCTTGTGAACAACGTTTTCGTTATGGTTTGACAATGTGTCCGTTGTCTTATGCACAACGTAAACGTTATACTCTCGACAATGTTTCCGTTGTCACATGAACAATGAGCCCGTTGTAACTCAAATAACGATGTCCAAACCTTATTTTAAGACATATACAACGTACCCGAGCTCGAGTCAATAACGAGACCGACTCGCAGGAGGAAGTGATCAAGAGGCGATCGGTTATTCTGACAAGTAGGCCGAAAGCACTGTCTTGGCATTTAATGCTGGTCACTTCTACATGCTGTCAGACCCAACCGACTGAACTCATAGTAGGCTCTCACGTGTGATGCAACAGGTGGCAGCTCTGACTGACATATTTGGTACTGAGTGCAGAGCACGTGGTATGGGCATCCATGGTCATCTATGGCCATACCAAGGTTAACCTATAAATACCCCGAGGATTTCAGTGCTTAGGGGACACATATTTTTTCAGTGCTTAAGAGATATTATTTTTCAGTGCTTTTGTGCGTATTACTGTTCATCATCTTCTCCGCCTACTTACTTTATCATCGGAGTGCAGGTTAGGGTATCACACACCTTCAACTCCCATCTTTTACTAGTAAACCAGAGTGTGAGTAGCTGCGGCTGACGCGTGTCATTCCCGGTAATTTTCCCTTTCAATGTCATTCATGGGCTTTACCATAAATGGTTGGGATATTGTCAAGATTATTATCAAAGTTGCCTTGCTGAGACTGTAATGACTTCCATAATTTCCTGGGGATACTGCTAGATCTTCCATACGCTACCTGGGGATACTGCCAGATCTTAGGTGACCTGGGGATACTGGTAGGACTTCTATGGCCTGAGAATTTGTCAAGTCTTAGGTGGATTGGGGATACTGCTAGGACTTCCATATGCTCCCTGAGAATTTGTCAAGTCTTACCCAAAAACGCCTTACTGAGACTCTAAAGATTTCAGCACATAAGTTCAGTCACATAGGCTAAGGCACATAAGCCTAAATACATGCGTGTAAATGTAGGTAAATATGATCAATTTGCTTAAGCATATATGACAGACTTTGTAGCTTTGGATGTATGGTGAGGTGACACGTAGCAATATCATTTTAATGTATCAACATTACACCACACATTTGACTATGTAGTCAAATGGCATGATCAGTGTCCATTTTAACACTCTTAATCAATGTTAGATTGCTTAACCCTAAGAATGAGTAAATCTTATATCATACTTTGTGGACTTGACCAGTTGACTCTTTTTGAAATATACTTTGTGGACCGGACCGGTAGACTTGTTTTGGTCATACCCATTCACACAGCTGACCATTTTACAAAGCTAGGATTGGAAATTTGAACCTCCTAAATTTTGGGCTTCATACATTTGGGTGGGTCTCTCCAAACTCAATTGTCCATACTTAATATTTTTTTGATAGTAAGTAGTTAATTTATAATATTTATTAATAGTCACATAAGAGAAGAGGGAAGATGATAGAAAGTAGGAAGAGAAACTCTAATGATACTCACGTGATGTATATTTGAGAGACGTGAAAAATATAGAAGCTAGAGAAGATACAAGTCTAACGGTAATTTTGTTACTAGTTATTATAATAGTAGAAATAAAAAAAGATATAAGTCTAAGAGTAATTTTGTTACTGGTTATGATAATAGTAGAAATAAAAAAGATATAAGTCTAAGAGTAATTTTGTTACAAGTTATTATATTTTTTTTATACTAATAAAGATTATATTAAGCACAAAGATTAATACACCTATAGATCTTAGGATTGGATTATTGGTCATTAGGAAGAGATAACAAAATATTAGTAAAAGTTGGAGAATGAGCTTGTTGGACAGCTAATCCATTCTTCGCTAGATAATCGACTTCCACATTTGTCTTTCTTCGGATGAATGAAGTTGTTGCATGGGAGAAACTCCACCACAATGCCCGAACATCTTCCATAATAGAATTTTTTTTTTTCAAATGACGGGAAAATGATAATTCGATAAGAGAGTAGATCAATCGTTCTGCTTGTTGTAGCCCAATGGCCTATAACAGGGGTTGCTACTCATATGCTCTCAAATGGGTGTAAAAGAAGTTTTCCTAATTATATTCATCACATCATTTTGTAAATTTAAAAATATTATAATTCAATTAAAAATTTATAGTTATGCAAATGTTTAAGAAGTCTCTTAATAAGTTGGTTATCGGTTAATAAAATAAAAATTGGATTGAGGGTATTTTTCAATTGACCCAAACCTAGGGCTCATTTGGTGTCGATTATTATAAGCTCTTGTTTGAGACTTAATCGCTTATGTCTAGATTTATTCCGATAATAATGTGTGGTTTGATTCATCATAAGTGATTATGTAATAACCAATTTTGAAAATAACCGGTAATTTCATAATCTCATCAAAGTATGATTATTGTAGAACATAACCACTTATGCACCACTTTAAGACTGTGTGAACTTTATTGTAAATATCTCAATTTACACACAATAAGGTCTAGCTTGAGAGATTAATTTTTTTTTTTTTTAAATGATCAAAATATTATATTTAAAAATGACCAAATAATCGCTTATCGTCAGAGTGCCAACTGAACAAGATTACATCTATCACCGCTAATTAACAAGAATGTTTATTCACAACAACATTTATTAGCAGAATCACTTATAAGTACAATAACCAAAACTTAACAGGCCCTAATCAACCCAATGAGACGTAACCATTGCCACCCCTAAATTGATTACAATTTTATAGACAATATCCCGAAAGAAAAAGCTCTACCATAAGACAAAGTAAATAACTTGATGGAGAGGTGTTTAAGAAATAGTAGTAGAATATTTACTATAAAAAAGAAAGGAAAGAAGTAACATGCTATTGATCAAAAATCAAAAGAAGTTAGTGTTGTAAGAAAGAATACATTATTTTTAAAATTTTTAAAGGAATGCTACCCAGAGTCTCTGGATTCAAAATTTTCCTAAATTCTTGTGGGGATAGCAATACGTGGCTTTGTTATTTCTTCAACAGGTTTAATAAACAAAAATTTCAATCAAGATAAAACTATGATTTGCATCAGTTCTCAATGTAACAGGAAAATGTAGCCAGTGCCGGTGCTGGCCCCAATTTTTTTTTAAATCAATTACATTATAGGTACATATTTTAAAAAAATACATAAAATCTCAATTTTGTATATAGTGGCCCCTCAAACAAAATTTTGTATTTTAAAAAATATGTATAATATAAAGAAATTGATATTGTATGCGTCCATGTGTCCCTTTTAACCCTCTTTCACCCTAGTTAAGATTTTTTAACTTAATATTATTTATTTTTTTCTAAAAACCAAGGGTAGATGTATAAACCTTAGGGGTGAGTGAATCTTAACCACAATTAATGGGTATTACAATGGATACGTGTCAAGCAGGGGAGGCGAGCACCTTCCACCTAGTAGAACGTGCACGGAAAAACAATCTTCATAATATAAAATATAATTAATTTTATTTATATAATGGATTTATCAAAAGTTAACTTTATTTTTCTTTTTAAAGACATTTATTGGAAGAGATTGAGATCACCCTCGAGACCATCAAGGGTGGAGACACCCCGACACCGTTCCCAACAGTACGAAGATTTTTTTTGAAACCTGTGCAATTTTTTCTGTTTCTCCGTGCTATTAAGAACGGTCTCAGGGTGATCTTCACCCTAGATGGTCTCAATTGCATTTCCCTTGTTGGAATATTATATTAATGAATTTTATGACTACAAGTGACCCATTTCCCCCCCAAAAAAATCTCGGGACTACGCTCCAAAATCCCAAGGCCCCATGCGCCAATCCCATTAATTTTCTTCATATATGTATTTTTCCCATCAAAGAAAAAATCTTGGCTCTACCCTTCAATGGAGCTGACACTTGTTGCTACCAACTTTGAAAGTGCTACCAACTTTGAAAGTCGAAGTCTAAGGTAGCAAATCTCAAATTTTTAATGAGGTAGAATAATAACACATATACTTTAGCCCTTTTGATAATAAAATGAGTTCATATTTTTGTAAACCTATGTAAGTATTCATTGTTGGCATCACCATTTCTTTGTATATTTTTTTGAAAAATACAATAATAATAATTATAAGATGAAAGTTTTACTATTAGTTGGTATTTTTTAGAAAATGTCCTGCACAAGTGGATAGGTGTCATACTCTCATGGGTTCTACGAAAAAATCCTGCACAACAAACTTTAGAGCATCTCCAACACTGTTGTTAAATTTTTTCTATCTTATCGTCAAAATGGGAAGCTTTGGACAGATAGAGAGCTATTGTGTCAGTCGAAACTCCAACACACTCCCGATCTTCTCAATTCTTCTTCCCCATTTCATCACGCCTCCTTGTATCAGCCTTTTCCAACGGTCAAATTTTTATTTATTTATAAAAAGGATAAAAATGTGCAAGTTTATTCCGCTTGCTAGATTTAGCGAGCGGAAGCGTATTCCCTAAAGTAGCGAGCTTATCTGAGGAGGCATTTGGGTATCAAAAAAATGCTTTAGACTCCCTATTCTGGCTCTGGCCAAGGGAGTGGCTCTGACCAAGGGAGCAAAATAAGGAACCCCTTGTAAATGCTCTCACAAAACATCGCAATTTTAAAAAAAATATATATAAAACATCCCAATTCTTACAACCCCTTCAACAGTGGCTGCTGCTACAATTTTTCTGTTTTGTTTGTTGGTCCAAATCATTTATCTACCTAGGCTTGGGCCAGGGGGTTAACACTCATGGTGGTTGTCATCAGCCACGACACGAACACGAGTCACACCTTCCCAAAGGGAGATACACGACCACTGGGACAAAGCCCATGATGTGTCTTTGTTGCTAATCCACACTCTAGTTTAGAAGTGGTCAGGGCGGAGCCAGAATTCTCTTGCAGGGCTAACTATGGGATTTGGAGGCGTAGCCCTGATTTTTTTAGATGGCTAAGTTTATGGCGATCGCGTGTGTCTGTAAAGAATATTTGTTTTTTTTATTTTTTTTCTCTTGTTTTTTTTATTTTTTGAAGTAGTACGTGGCAGAGCAATTTGGCATTGCTATTTTTCGATTTTTCAGGGGTCATTTAAAAAGAGCAAGGAAAAGGGCATTTTCGTCCGAGAATGTTCTATTTTAAATTCGACATAAATTCTTTAGTTTTTTACACACTACTGTGACTGTCTGTGAGCTGAGGCGAACACCCGAAAGGCCCGAAACAGTGTAAGAACGGAGGAAGAAAAAGATGAAAAGAAATGGAGTTTTGTTTGTCTGGAATTAGGGTTTCTACTGCGAATATCTTTTTCAATGGATGTAGTTTGGATTCGATTCTAAATTAATAAGGAAGATTGAAGTTTCAGGAGTTTTCACCCAAAAAAAGTTGCAGGAGTCGACATGGTTGAGATCTCGTCTTGATTCCAATTTCACTCGTTAGATTCAACGAAGAAGACGATAAGGTTCATGGTTGTTGGCTTCGGTTCCTCCGCTCTTATTTTGTAGTGAGAGTCTCGTTTTCCTTTCCAGAAACCCTAAGATGTTTCAGAGGTTAGGAACGTTAGGCTAAAATTGGCAAAGAATTCCTCTACACTATGAAGATCTCTTGTACGGGTGCCTTTTCATAGAATCGTTCATACGAGCGAGATTTCATCGTTGATTATGCGTTTTTGTTTGATGTCTCTCTTTTGTTGAAGGGCGCAGAGAGAAGCTCGGATCTTGAAAAATCTAGGGTTCGAATCCTTGTTTTAAGCTTCAGTGCTGATAATTAGTGCTGTGAACGACTGCTATTTTGATGTGTTTCTGAGGTTTTAAAGGATTCGGAGGATCAGTGGATTCGAATCGCCGACTCGTCCGCGTCAGGGAGGAAAAGAACACGCTTCAGATCTCGAGATACCTCTTGTGTGAAAATCCTCGTAAATATTTATTCAATTTGTTATCCCTACATAAATTTCGGTGAATGTGCGAAGTAGCAGCTGTGAATGCCTAACCGGCTCTATTTTGAGGTTTAAAGAGGAAGAATGCAGCAGCTGATTCTGCTGTTTTCAGGTATGGGATCTTTAATCCTCTTTCAGTAGAAGAGAAAAAAAAAAAAAAGCTTCAAAGCTTCAGTCGTTTTTGAGAAACGTAAATCTTCAAGAATTAAGGAAAGAGTGGAAGATCCAGGCACAAACTTTGTTAATATTCATGCGTCCCTTTGATCTTTGATAGACTCAGTCGTGGATTTAGGTTTTTATCCTCTGATTTTCTGCAGCGATCGATTCGAGTAGGGGGAGGGAGCTTTTATATTAATGTTAGTGGAGACAAGGCCACCAATCTCTGTTCTTGGTAATTTGAGAGTTTTTGAGCTATTTCATTTGATCTTGGGAGGTGCACAGTAGGGTTTTATTCCCTACCAAACTTCCTTGTTTCTATTTACTGGAAATCTTTTCTGCTACTTTTGCTTCTTTGGTTCTCAAGTGATGATGGCTGTGACGACGTCCTGCAAGGATGGTAAAGCGGGAATGGACAATGGAAAACATGTCCGCTACACACCTGAGCAGGTTGAAGCGCTTGAGAGGCTCTATCACGAATGCCCGAAACCTAGCTCCATCCGACGGCAACAGATGATCCGAGAATGCCCAATTCTCTCTAACATTGAACCCAAGCAGATTAAAGTTTGGTTTCAGAACCGAAGGTATTGTGGGAAAAAAAGAAATGGCTTTGTGATGAGTTCTGGTGTTTGTTGAGTTTGAAGTCCGGTAATTATGTTGCCATGCTTACTAACAATGCATTTTTTTTTTCTTCAGATGCAGAGAGAAGCAGCGGAAAGAGGCTTCATGCCTCCAATCTGTAAACAGGAAGCTGTCGGCGATGAACAAACTTTTAATGGAGGAGAATGATAGGCTGCAGAAGCAGGTGTCACAGCTGGTGTATGATAATGGCAATTTTCGCCAACAGACCCAGACTGTAAGAAATTAAGATTTTTGCCTCATTCTTCTTTTTGAATTTTAGGCTATAAAGTGCTTAACTGATTAGTTGTATAAATTCTCTTGTTCTTTCCTTTTCTGAATTTTGGTTTTGAGTTGGATTCCTGTCTTGCAGACGACCCTTGCCAACGCAGACACAAGTTGTGATTCTGTGGTGACCAGTGGTCAACACCATTTAACGTCTCAGCATCCGCCAAGGGATGCTAGCCCTGCAGGGTTAGTGGGAATGATTTCCAAGTTCTTTTCTATTTTCGTGCTTTGTGATGGCCATGCCAATTAACTTATAAGGTTACGCTTGCATTTTTTCTAGACTTTTGTCCATTGCAGAGGAGACTTTAACAGAGTTTCTTTCAAAGGCCACTGGAACTGCTGTGGAGTGGGTCCAAATGCCTGGGATGAAGGTTACCCCTCTCTTTATTGTCTATTAATCAATGTGTTAGAGATTAGTTTATTCCTTCCTCGAAAATGAAGAACCAAAACAAAGAAAACAATGGTCTTTATATACGCTATAGTCACTATTTCATTTCCCACGTCTTCTTTTTGTTCTTTAGAAAAACAAAACAGTATGATATATTTTTTTTAAATCTTGGAAAAAGATAGAGGTGTGTCTCAAATTTATCTATTCAACTAGAAGTTCATATTCTTGCTTTGTTCTCACTTTCTCTTATTAATCTGAACAGCCTGGTCCGGATTCCATTGGAATCGTTGCTATTTCTCATGGTTGCACTGGAGTAGCGGCACGAGCCTGCGGCCTAGTGGGTCTAGAACCTACGAGGGTAAGTCCTTTACATGTCCCCTTATATTTTTTTAGGCCTCTTGCCTTCAGTATTCTGACTTTTAAATTACTATTGCTTATGAGAAGGCTTAATTGATAAATGTCCTTCCAGGTTTCAGAAATCCTCAAAGACAGGCCTTCATGGTTCCGTGATTGCCGGTCTGTGGAAGTTCTACATGTGCTGCCCACTGGAAATGGTGGAACCATTGAGCTGATTTACATGCAGGTAAGTATTGATTGCTGTGTGTATCAGAGTACCAAACTTTGCACTTCTTAACTAACTTCTCAATTATGGTGCCATTTAGCTCTATGCACCAACGACGTTGGCAGCTGCTCGTGATTTCTGGTTACTGCGCTATACTTCTGTTTTGGAGGATGGTAGTCTCGTGGTATGCAAATCCTGAGTCTTGGCATGCGACTAGAATCTGAAGAATTTCAAGTCCTTTTAGTTGCTTTTCTTTTGCTGTTATCTCACTCCAGGACTTTTTTGTGCCGTTCTAATTTTCTTATGCCTATTGCTAAATGCTCAGGTCTGTGAAAGATCACTTAACAACATTCAAAATGGTCCAAGCATGGCTCCTCTGCAGCATTTTGTGAGAGCGGAAATGCTGCCAAGTGGGTACCTGATAAGACCTTGTGAAGGGGGTGGATCAATCATACACATTGTCGATCACTTGGATTTGGAGGTATATGGAACATACATTGCTTTGCTTTTTTATGTTGATGTATTTTTTTTTCAGTGCTTGATTAAGAAATATATATATATTTTAACATTCCAACAAATAATAACTTTAGCATGCTGATTTTTTCAACCAGCCATGCAGTGTTCCTGAAGTGTTGCGTCCACTATATGAATCGTCAACAGTGCTTGCTCAAAAGACAACGTTGGCGGTAATAATATTCATCCATTTTCATCTTCGTAGAGATTGTAAGTTTTTGCCGGTGTTGTCTATTGGACACCTTGATTACTTTTTTTGTGATCTGCATTGGATACCTTGATGATGGAAAACTTTCAGCCGAAAATACTCTTCAAGGATTTACAGAATCATTAATGAAAAGTTTTTTCTACTTAAATGAGATAAAAGGAAAAGCAATTATAACTATATACTGTAAACATCTAGTGCTCCAATTTTGTCCCTGTTATTTTCTTTCAGGCTTTACGTCAGCTGAAGCAGATTGCTCAGGAGTTTTCTCAGTCAACTGTCACTGGTGTGGGCAGACGACCTGCGGCTCTTCAAGCACTTAGCCAAAGGTTGAGCAGGTCGGTATATTCTAGTTCGATTTATGGGGATGGTTAATGGATCTATTGATATTGGGTAACAGATGGATGTTATATTGTAGGGGTTTTAATGAGGCCGTTAATGGGTTTGCGGATGACGGGTGGTCTGTGATGGGAAGTGACGGCATGGATGATGTTACTATTCTTGTTAACTCATCTCCAGGAAAAATAACGGGTGTAAATCATTCCTTTGCGAGTGGATATCCGGCTGTGAGCAATGCTATCCTATGTGCCAAAGCATCCATGCTTTTACAGGTCAGGATACAATATGACGCATTTTGCTGAACGGACTGGGGGAAATCTATGGAAGAGAAATACCAAATGATCACTCAAATTGACTATTGCCTTCTAGATGTTGAGGGTACTTTTCAGACCCCCATGATCTTCAAGATCAATCTTTGGTATGTTGAGCATAATATAGAAATGAAAGGATTTTCACAACTCCTTCGTTAGTCTATTGTCTTCATAGATTTCACCAGTTCATTCATTCTTTCATTATATGCACCATGTTTATACAGTTATACTTATAGCATAATAACCTCGGAGGTGTGTTTAATTTTATTCTTCACCTTTTTTTAATCAGTAATTTTAATGTTTTCTTTGTTATAGTTAAAAGCTTAAAATATCCTGCTATTGGCAAGTTGAATCAAAACTGACAGCCGACAGAATTGACCCTAACAACTAAATGGCGATTTTAGCTGTCTCCAACTAAGATTTTGGAAATTTGTTTTAGCTCAATAACACATCATTATTTGGTCACACAAACACACTGCTGGGAATAAGGTAATTGTCAAACCATTTGCACTGCTTCGAGATGGAAATCAATGTAGCAAAACACGCAGGGAAGTGAAATAAATTTTGAATGACAATCTTTGGACTTTAGTCATGGTTCCAGCTATTCTTCTTAGTATCTCATCTTCCATTTTGAGGGAACATCTACACTTGTTTATCATGTGCATGCTTCCTATTTTGCAGAATGTGCCTCCTGCAATACTTATTAGATTCTTGCGAGAGCATCGATCAGAATGGGCGGACAGCAATATTGATGCTTACTCAGCTGCAGCTGTTAAAGCTAATCCCTGTAGCTTACCAGGGTCTCGAGTTGGAGGTTTTGGTGGTCAGGTTGTCCTTCCACTTGCTCACACAATTGAGCCTGAAGAGGCAAGTTTTCTGGTCCCAGTTTATAGTCACTAACATTACTAATATTTTTTTTTTATGTATTTTATGGTTCATTTGACATTGGAAAGGTATTATCCTTTCAAGGCATTCTTCTTTATTGTTATTATGTTGTAGTTTTCTTTGTTCTGAACAGTTCTTGGAAGTCATTAAGCTGGAAAACATTGGCCATAGTCCAGAGGACATGATTATGTCTAGAGACATGTTTATCTTGCAAGTAAGTGTTTACTCCATTTAGTTCATGGCATAATCAACTTTGTCAATATTAATGTTTCTGTAGGGATATGGACTGTATTGTGTTGTACTTGTGTGAAAATTACGATTAGGGAAGAACTTCCTGTGCACATAAAAATCCCATTTGCACAGCTTCATTGAGGAGTCTTCAATCGTTTATTGGCTTATAACGTATAAAGGCTTTTGTTTTTTCAATAAAATTAAACCACCTCAATAGACAAAATATCATAATAAATCATGTGATCCATGGAGGGGGCATTGACATAATTTTCTTTACTTGCAAGGTATCCTGCGCAGAATCTTGCATGTTGAATTCTGAACACGTGTCAAATACTTGTTGGATTTTCGTTTCTTATATCTATTAGATAGGTGTTCTAATTTATCATTTAGAAGGTTTTTCGGAGGTGAATAAACATTATATATTTATTGATGCCCTTATTTATAAGTATATGGTATACGTCGTAAGATATCCCAATTAACAATGCACTAAAGGTGAAATATCCCGAGGTCTTGAATCCTACTTTTTGTGGGGTTGCTAAATTTGACACCTTGCATCCAAGTCAGAATCCAACACTCCTGCCCGTGTCTATGGAACTTAGCCTGCAAGTTGCTGTACAGCTGAGTATTGAGTTCTAATATATTAAACTCGGAACTTCAAGCTGCCATATCCTTGACCGAAGCTTCTATATCAATTGATGATATTTGTGAATGTGACAATCTCTGTGGAATAATTACACAGCATGCTACATCCTTGGCTGAAGCTATTTTAATTTAATACATATATTAGCTTCGAATAGCGACAAGCTCTGTGGAATTGTTCAAAGAACAAAATGTTGCTAAGTTTTCTTTTTCCAGATCAATGAGCCACAGGCTTTGCCCTTGGAAAATATATAAATAAAAAATTTAGTAGAACACTTGGACTAAATGGTATTAATGTCCCCAGTCCTTGTTTTGGTCAACAAAGGTAGGCTTTTTTCTCCTTAACAAACTGCCAAAGGCTTACACAGTTGCATTTAATTTTTCTTCACTGTTTTTAGCTTTTATATTCATGAGTTTTGGCCTTTTACTTGGGTTAAGTAAACACTGACACATCAACTTATTTATTATGTTTATTGCCCCTGTTAACAGCTCTGTGGCGGTGTAGATGAGAATGCTGTTGGCACCTGTGCTGAACTATTCTTTGCTCCCATTGATACCTCTTTTGCTGATGATGCACCTCTTCTACCTTCTGGTTTTCGCATCATTCCACTAAACTCTGGCGTGGTATGTCTTATATGGTATCATTCAGCAGACAGAGCTATTCAATTAGTTGCTCTTATCTTTTCCTTTTCCCCTTAATTGTTGCACTACAACATGATGCAGGATGCCTCCAGTCCAAATCGAACACTGGACCTAGCTTCTGCTCTTGAGGTTGGGCCTGCTGGAAATAGAGCATCTGCTAATTCTGGAAATTGTGGTGGCATGAGATCCGTGATGACAATAGCATTTCAATTTGCATTTGAAAGCCATCTGCAAGAAAATGTAGCATCCATGGCCCGGCAATATGTTCGCAGCATAATATCATCTGTTCAGAGAGTGGCACTGGCGCTCTCCCCTTCTCATCTCAGTTCTCATCCTGGTCTCCATCCACCACCAGGCACTCCTGAAGCACATACTCTTGCCCGCTGGATCTGTCATAGCTATTGGTGCGTCATTTGAATTTTGAGCTCATTAACATGTATGAATTCCTATGATCTTGATCTAAACCTTGTTACTTTAGTATGGCATTGTGGAGCACATGTATCAGTCTAAAAAAACAAGTTTTGTGTATAATGAAAAGATAATTCTTTCTTTAGTAATAAAGAGAGAATTATAGCAAGTAGTTGCTTGAGCTGTATGGTGTACATGTACTCCCTGACATTATTGAAACTGTGACCTTTCTTCAATGGCGTTTTAAATAGGATGACTTTGTGATTTTCTGATAACTTTAGTTTGTTTTCCCCACCTTTAAGAACAATGAGATGATTGTTTCAACCTGGAAAAGTGCTTGGCAGAATTTATTTTGGTGGTCATGCAGATTGGTTGTTGATTTCTTTGACAGGTGCTATTTGGGTGTGGAGCTACTCAAACCCAGCAGTGAAGGAAGTGAATCCATCCTCAAAACACTTTGGCATCACTCGGATGCTATCATGTGCTGCTCTTTGAAGGTATCTGCTGGAATATCCATAACTTTCCCCGTCTAATTTTAAGATTTTCTGTGAAAGCACAAGGTGGTTACATCCATACATTTTCCATTTCAGATTTTACAGTATTTTCATTTTTGAAAATTGCATTTTTTTTAGTTGATTATTTGCAGAGAGATTATCTTAAGACTTCCCTTTTTATTTAATATCTGCTCTTCTCCAAGTAATATGCTTCCCATGCTGTAACTGTTAATTGCATGGAGCTTCTTGTTTCTCCGCCCCTCGTTCCCAGCTCCGCCATTATTAGTACTATAGGAGTTTTTTTCCAAAATTTCAGGAGGAGCTTCAGCTCCCTCGAGCCCCATGTGGCTCCGCCCCTGGTCCTGATAGTGACAATACATGGCCCATGGGACTATACGATGCCGTAGAAAAAATTAAGTTGTATATAATGAAACATAAGATTTAGAAAGGTGTATCTAGATCAGTAGAAGCGTTATAACTGCATAAACAGTGGATCAGAAGTTAGAAATAAGATTAGTCAATATTATTTTCTAAATCGAATATAGGCAATTTTAAGAAGGAAAAAAGAAGAATCCTTGAGTCTTGTTATATGTAAAAGGGTCATCCGGTGTTGCTGTTTCTTCTGGATCTCTGCTTGTAACCATCAGCAGAATTTTTTCTTTATCACCTGGTCATGTGTTATATATATTTTTTGATCGGTATTCACTCCCCTATTATACTTTCTGCAACTTCTATTATGTAAGTGGACATGAATGCCCAGCCATGTACTTTTGGTTGCTTATAACTTTGTATTTGGTTTTCATAAATTGATGTGTAAGGCATTGTAACCTATATTTTATGTTTTTTTATGATTTATGCAGGCATTGCCAGTTTTCACCTTTGCGAATCAGGCGGGTCTTGACATGCTTGAGACAACCTTGGTTGCACTTCAAGACATTACTCTGGAAAAGATATTTGATGATCATGGAAGAAAGACTCTCTGCACAGAGTTCTCGCAGATAATGCAGCAGGTTTTAACACTTACCTTTATAGAAGATTTGATATTTCATACTCCTCGGAGGCAAATACACCGCTCATTTTTCCGTGTTTAGTTTTGGGCTGTTTTCTGCCCGAAAGAAGGCCAGGAATTTTTAACAAATCTTGCTTTAGCGTCTTCTACTAAATGGTAGTAGTTATCCTAGACACTCGATGCTATGTTAAGACGTAAGATACACCGATTAGCCTAAGGACTTGAGCCTTCATAGTTCATACAGTACGTGGCCAATTCGCCAATTTGGGCCATTCAAGATGTCTGACACTTTTTGGACAGTCATAGCGCCAATATCGGACCAATTGGATGATCCCAAGCACTCAACCTTCTGATATGAAGCTAAAACTTAGATGGCTTGAAAAAAATTGTGGCACTTGTCGTATAAGGATTAAGGCGTGCTGTCATTCTTGTTTTTTGTTAGCCCTATTCAGCATAGTCACAAAGTCGGGATTTTCGGGAATAATTCGGCAGGGTTCAAGTTTGGAA
The DNA here is from genome assembly GCA_015143295.1 of Tetracentron sinense. Lineage (NCBI taxonomy): Eukaryota > Viridiplantae > Streptophyta > Magnoliopsida > Trochodendrales > Trochodendraceae > Tetracentron > Tetracentron sinense. Next base: position 34,538,996 of record CM026565.1, read on the forward strand.
AAATTCGGGAAAAATTCGCGGACAAGTTGGGATTCGGGAATAATTCGGCAAGGTTCAAGTTCGGAAAAATTCGGGGAAATAATTTTTTTTAATAATTATATAAAATATAAATATGATATTAATTAATATATCCAAGTCTAACAATTTGATTACATATTATACAATATAAGTAGCTAATTGTCAACAATAATATGTTCATAATATCATAAAAGCACCAGGTAATTCACAATATAAGTAATTAAGCATGAGATACAGTGATATAGTCATTCAAAACATGAGCACTAAATAATTCACAATATAAGTAATTAAGCATGAGCATACAGTTAATTCACAATAAATATTAACCCATAAAATGATTATCATCTAATTGGTTAAAAGGATCAATAAACTAATAAAAATCATACCTTTCAAAGATTAGAAGAGAACTTAAGCAGAAATTAAAAGCCCCAGTCCAGCAGCCACCTAATGGTTATTGGCCATTTGGCCCAATACCCTCCAGTCTAAGATTCCTGCAAACCCAAATTTAACCCCAAAAAGAAAGGTTGGTTTTTGATTTCTAAACAATTTCGAAGAGAAAAGACAGTGTATGCATTATGCATTATAAATTTATAATTGAGACCATAATTTTGGATTGATTCCATTATGGAATTCAAGGCTACTCTTCTGCATCCATTAGTTCCCTTCCCAATCATCAAGAAAAGTTACTGGCAGTCCCACCCTCACAGCCCCACAAAGCTCTCACTGTCTCACTCTCACATACAATCACCAATAAATATCCCTTTGCTTGAAACTTGAAAGGGATCCTAGGGATTTTCATATATTTCTCCAGAAACCATGAAAACCATTACCAGAGAACAAATCCATAAGAAAAAAATAAAGAAAAAAACCCATATCAAAAGGAAAAAAAGAAGAAAAATACAAGAGAAAAGAAAACCCAGTAATACTAAGAAACCATAGAAGCTGGAAATCCGAAGTAAAGAGAGATGAAAGTCCAAGCATCAGTTTTAAAAAGCTCAATATTTTGAAGCTTCATGGAGAATAATCAGCGTCAAATACTTATGTCTTTCATCATCTGCTCAGCCCTCATCTTTCTACAAAAAATGAAAATAAAATTCGAAGAAAAAAAGGAAACATAAATTGAAGCACTCGATTTCACCTCCAAGTGCTGTGGAAGCCTCTTTCAGCTTCTCGTTGATTTCATTCTGCCGAAAGTTTGGGGTATTGCATGGAAAGGAGTCAAACCATCTACGGTGTACAGGAGAGAGGAAACCCTCTCTTAGAAACCTCTATGGCTGACTGAAGGGGTGGAAGAAACCCTCTCTCAGAAACCTCTATGGCTGACTGAAGGCTGCCCTACCAATTGGGTATTTCTCAGGAGATTTGTAATAGTGGCACCATTCAAGGGTGCCCTACCAATTGGATGTTCTTAGCCAATGAGTTGGTAGGTCTTACCAACACTTGGGGGAAGGTGGGGTGTAAGAAATAAAGATAAATTAACGCTGTCTTTCTAAAATAGTTGTCTACATGGTTGACTCACCAACAATGTTGTTCTGAAGCTCCTCTTTCTTCTTGAAATATTTAGATTGATCTCTTACTAATAAGATATATATATATATATAGATTGTTCTCTGACTATTTTTCCTTTTTCATTGTTTTGGTTATTTTTGATAGGGTTTTGCATGTCTTCAAGGAGGTATATGTTTATCGAGCATGGGCAGGCCAGTCTCCTATGAGAGAGCAGTGGCTTGGAAAGTGTTGAATGAAGAAGACAACACTCACTGCATTTGCTTCATGTTCATTAACTGGTCTTTTGTCTGACATTCCTACCAGAGGAGAATAACAAAAAGAACCAGAGTAAGGAACTCTAAACCATCTTTTGATTTTTCTTTGACCTTTTTTGGGAATGGAAACTCTGAACACCAACTGGGAGCCTTTTTTTTAATCACTTTGAGATTATGCTTTATGTTTTGTGGATTTTGATGCTTCTTTTTGCATTTGGATTTTGCTAGCCCCATTTCCCTCCCATTGCGCGCTTCTATCCTAGAAGTATCATTTATGTTAGGAACCTAACCAGTACTCCAAATCCCCAGGGTGAAAAAAGTGGAAAGTTAGGCTCATAAACCATTTGGGATTATAATATACCACAATGCTTTGCAGTCGGCTGATGTCTCTGGCTTCTTGTTTTTTCAATAACCTATGTCATTCAGGTAGTCTTTTCCCTATGATGGCTCACTTTGGCTGGTGTGTCTAGGTAGACTTTTTACCAGATTTTGCCGCAATTTGATTAAAGAGCAGAAAGCTAGGCTCATAAACCATCTGGGATTGCAACATATTATACAAGCAGGATGGGTTTACGTGTCTTGATTCTTGAAGATGGATATGCTATCTTGTGCTTATCCAATTGAAGTTAGGCCTTGCAGGCAGCATGTCTACTGGTAAGTTGGTGGATCAGTATGCTCTGGTCATAGTTCATGAATCATACTGACTGGTGATTTTCCCCTGGCTGGCATGGTTCTTGGATTGAATGCTGTGGTCTGATGAGTTTTTGTTTAGGTGTGTTGGTTTGGCCAGAAAGTGAGGAAAAGTAAAAGAAAAGTTAGTTTTCTTTCACTTTTCTTGCGTTTGGGGTGCAAGAAACATACTTACAATTTCTTACGCACTTTTTCAAAAGTGCCGAGCTTTCTTTCGAAAAACTTTCTAAAATAATTGTTTTGCAAGAAAATTTAAGTTTATTTTCTTTTACCTACTCTCTCACCTCGCCAAAGGAACAAATTCAGCATAGAGTGGGCACCCTTGGTTTAGATTGTTTGATTCTATGCAAGTTGGCGTGTGCACTTGTGTGCACTTATCTGCCTGCCTAGTTTGCATTTTCTAAAACCCTAAGAGAGCCTGCATGCACGAGCAATGGTTAATGTGATGCTGACGTGGATATGAGAGGTTTAGTTGAGGGCCCTTTGCATAATCCTATTTTTTTTAAAAGGCATTTTTTAAAGCCCAAAGGGACCTGCATGCACGAGCAAGGGTAAATGTGATGCTGACATGGATATGAGAGGGTTAGTGTTTGAGGGCTCCTTTGCATATTCCTATTTTGTTAAAAAATAGGAGAATGATTGCATTCCCTTAGGTAGGGCTGCACAAAGCTTGATCGCCTGTTGTGCGGCTCGGCCCCTTGATCGGACCAAATTTTAGGCTCAAACGGGTCAAGCCAAGCCTAAAAAAAAGCCCAAAAACTCGATCAAGCTGAGCTTGGGCCAACCCCTGTGCGGCTCGGCCCGACTCGATTGAGGTTCAGTTCAGCCCAAACTTGGCTCGGCTTGGCTTGAATATTAATAAAAAATAAAAAAATTATTTATATATATCATTATTATATATATAAATTATTATTATATTTTTTTAGAAAAAGATTCAAGCCAAGCTTGAGCCAAGCCAAGCCGACTCGAGCTTGAATCAATTCAGGCCGAGCCAAGATTTTGAATTCGGGTCGAGTTTCGGGCCCGCACTTTCAAGCTCCATTTCGGGTTGAGCCGGGCTTCGGGCCTCGATTAAATCCATTCAAGTCAAGCCGGGCTTGGCTAAGCCCGGCCCGAATACAGCCCTACCCTTAGGTCTGGCTGTGTGTTGAGTTTAGAGAGTGTTACATGATAACATTTCCATAAAAAAAGATTGCATTCCGTGTGCCTTTACAGGCAGCCATATGTCCCTTTTATGACCCGTCGTGAACCCTTTTTACACCTATTAATTGTGGTTAAGAATTGTGGTTAAGATTAGATTCATTGATTTATAAATTTAACCATGATTTTTTTTAAAAAATATTAACCTTCAGTTCGTTAAGTTTAACCATAAAAAGGGACCACGTGCTGGCTTGTAGAGGCGTTTGAGTTTTGCAAAGCAGAGTGCGCATAGAGAGAATTATGACCCTTATAAATATAAGCATTTATTTACTTATTTGTGAACTTTTGCATCTCAGCTAAATTGAAGAAGATAATATTCTCTCCTTTTAAAATTTAAAAAATAGTTTTTGCACCATCAAGCCTGTCTTCAATGAGACTCGAGGATTCTGTATAACCAGGATGAGACTTACATAAGGCGTTTTAAGATTAAGATCAATATGAATGATTATATATTTAATTTTTACCATCATTTAAAAATATAATTTATATTATTAAAATTTACATAAAAGATTTTAATAATAAAAATAATTCGGTGAATGCAATGAGTGACGGTTTGAGATTTCCAATAATGCTTTGTTGGAAGGATTTTGCTACTTTTTTTTTTTTTTTTTGGGTTCATTGGAGGCCGCATGGAACTATGGGCTACACAATGAGCCCATAAACCCCCCAACCCTAATGTAGGTGGAATTTGATCCCAAGTCTCTAGTACACCCTAAGAGACATTACCAACTAAACTAGTTGGCACCTACGAAGGATTTTGCTACTTTCAAAGAGGCAATTGGGTGGCTACAAAAACATTTTCAGATTCTTATCTTTTTAAACTGTTAAAATATGAAACATTTTCACGTGTTAGCCCCAATCTTGCGTCTATGGAAAAATCAAGGTTCTGCCCAAAGGAATTGGGACATGTTCCACCCAACGGATGACCACGCTGCCATGTGTCCCCTTACTTCCCCGTTAATCATAGTTAAGTTTAATTAATCCATGGTTAGTATTTTTTTCTTCTAAAAACCAAGGTTTAAATTTATTAACACTATGAGTGAGTGAATCTTAATAATATTGATGTAAGTTAAATAGTACACGTGGTGGCTTGGAGGGGCATTCACACAATTACGAAGTTTTTCCCAATTCAGATTTATTTAAAATTTAATTTGGTAAAGTAGTAGGATACATTTTAGGTCCATCAAATGTAATAAGGGTACTATATACACTTCACCCGGAAATTGTATTTATGTCTAATGAAATTAAAGAAAAATGCGAAAAATCCACGACTGAGGACAATTTTTTTAAAGAAATACGAAATATTTAGCCTATCAAATGTCATAAGGTATTATAATCACTTTTTAAACATTTTTTTAATGCAATTTAATAGAAGTAGAAGAATGAAGTTCTTTGTTTAATTGTTGAAAATGATAAGTTAATTTGTAAATATGTATACATAACAATTTATTTGCAAAGTAATGTTTACCCTTATGGCACTGGCATTTACCTTAGGTATGATGTGTGTGTTTAGATTATCTCCTTAACCAAAGAAAAAAAAGATAATAATAAAGGATAAACCTAGTAGCTAATTTGCAATCCCCCCCTGAAAAAAAAAAAAAAAAAACAATTATGTCTGCAATCTATATATTCAATAACTTTATTCTCCGTTCTTTTAAAATTCAGAAATGCTATCCCGAGGCAATTCAGAAATGCTATCCGGAGGCAATTGATGCACGGTGGTAGCAACAAATGTCAAACCATCTCACTGTTGTAAGGTAGCAACACCACTTGTTGCACTCACTCAGCATCTTTAAAAATAAGTGGACACTCATTCACTCAATCACTCACTCACTCAGCATCTTCAGAAATAATTTCACTCAGTGCTTATGGGGCTAGCACTCTTTAAAATCTCTCCCAATGTCTTAACCGGATGCAAAGAGCAACTATTAATAGGTGCCACTTTTGTATGGAGAGATTTTTTTTCCTGAATTTAAAGAGTAAGGCTAGCATCATCTAAAATTATTTTTTGGATGACAAACGGTAATGCGGGTGGTTAGTATGACACGAGATTAAGGTTGTTAATGAATCGGATCTTGATTAGACGGGATCCTAATCCTATTATAGATCCGTTGGATCGGATATGGATCTGAGATCTTGGATCCGATTATAATCTGATTGGGTTTGGATCTATAGTGATCCGATCCGATTAGATTATATATAATAATAATAATAATAATAATAATAATAATAATAATAATAATATACTTTTATAAATATACTATAATAATAATCTTATTTTGTTTATATATTTTTAATTAAAATATTATTTTTTAGATTTATTAATGTTAATCGGATTGGATCCAGATCTTGAATTGGTAATCAGATTTAGATTCAGATTGGATAAATTATAATCTGACGGATCTCGGATTGGATCCGGATATGTCAGATTCTTAATCGGATTTGATTTGGATCTAGGCAGATCCAAATCCAGCTACTCACGAATGGCTCAAACTCGTATGTTAAAGTTGGAGCACCAAGCTAAAGCTTGATTTTGAGCTTGTTTATTTAATAAACAAGCTTGAACACTCACTACTTGGCTCAGCTCAATCACACCCTGTCCATCTCCCTATCCACTTTGAATCTTTAGAAATAATTTGACATGTGAATTTGGGGCTAGCACTCCTAAAATAGAAAATATTGTTTCAAGGCGATCTCTCAAATATAGGACCGGATCAGAAGCTCTACACGTGTGCTCATAATAGGGAGCCCCCAAACAATGTGTTGCGCAGATAGAATTAGTCCAGGGATACTTCCTAAGTGTACTCCCAAATATTCTCCCTAATCCTAATCATTTATCTTAATTATTAAACGGTTAGGATTAAAGCTGATATAACATTAGAAAAAATAAAATAAACAAACTCAAATCATGGCCCTTAATAGTTAGTTATAAACGGTTAAGATTATGGAGTATATTTGGGACTTGGGAGTACCCATAAACTGACTAGCCAGACATGCATGCATGGCAAACACAACATTGCACGTGGCTCGCTAGTAGTCTGATGACTCAATTTCACGTGCATTGCATCGATGCTTTCAAACCCTAAAGGTAGATTGCACGTGTGGCACAGAGCTTTGCACGGTTGTACATACTTGGGATCGGTTTGGTTAGATTGCATGCATAGGGACTACAGCCACTTAGCACTTATCTTCGGTTCGTGTTCGTGAGGATATATGAAGGCATGAACCCTACATAAGACTGTGGACCACCTAGTAATATAGCCCATAGCTACTACGGGTTTCTATGGGCTGGGTCTTCACTAAGCCCGTGATCACGTTAATTATAATATTGTCCAAAATTTCAAATTAAGTTCACGGGTAAACTTCTAAACCTTCTCAACTGGTATAAGTGGAGAGCATTTACACACGTCTAACTTAATTAAAATAGTTGTTGTTTTAAACAGTTGCGTAAATAATAGTAAACGAAAATTTAGGAGTCTATTCTCCTAGCTATTTGTTTTTAATTGATTATTCTTGGCATGGGCCTACACAGAAACATGGGCGGAACCAGGGGCACATCCCTCCCCTAGCCCGCTATTATATTAATTAAAATTTGTTCAAAATTACAAATTAAATTCACGGGTAAACTTCTAAACAGTCTGAACAAGTTCAAGTTGACGGAAGAATAAGAAAAATAGAAGGAAATTGAGTGAGGCTAGGTGTCACAACTCTAGCATTACATCTCTATCGTATCTAATGGCTCTTTTGGCCATTAATGCTAACACGAGTGAACCACACATGTAGAATATTTTAGCGTTACTTGTGCACCGGATTAAAATAGTTATTGCTTTTACCAGTTAAACGAAAATAAAGGACTATATTCATGATGGAAATATAGGTGTTTATTCTCTCCTGGATATTAATTTGTTTATAAGTGATCCCCCCCCCCCCCCCCCCCCCCCCCCCCACGATGGAAATATAGGTGTCCATTCTCTCCGGGATATTAATTTGTTTATAAGTGATCCCCCCCCCCCCCCCCCCCCCCCCCCAACCCCCACACACACATTTTGTAAGGGTATAACATGGCGCATGGGGCAGCTGCTCCTTGAACCTAGAAAAAAAAACTATATTTTTTATTTTAAGTTGTTTAATTATTTAAGAGGACATAATTATTGGACAATTGAAAAAAATAAATATTATATTATTTAATTATTTAATAGGACATAACCATTGGGCAAGGGGCACGAACTTTTGAAAACAAAATTATTTTTTATATGATACTCATATGATATGTACGAAACGTATGAATGAAATGGTCCACGAACTCAATCATCAACAAAAAGCTTCAGGGGTCATGCCCTTGAACCCCCAGGCATCCCCCCTATACCCAAAATATTTCGTACCCGCCTGATCATTCTCTAAAATATTCATCAACAATTACTAACATTTTCAATCACCAGTACTCCTCTTACAATAAAATCCTGGCTCCGACCTACCTAAATACATAGTTTGATTGGGATGGCACTAGGGCTGTCAAAGGGTAGGGCAGGGTCAACCCTAACCCTACCCTTCCCTATAAGAGTAGAGCCATTGTAATGACCCAACTTTTGATTACCGGATATTGTGTTGCTAACACCTAAATATTTAAAATGTATACGTTAAGACTTCATATATATATATATATATATATAGAGTGAAATGTGTGACCCTAAGAGACCCTAAGAAGTTAGACTTCAGATCACAATATTGATCAATCGGGACAGAATTTCTAAAATCTGACATTAACAAAAATGACCCGTCTAATGTAGAGAAGGGTTTGGAGAGAAAAAAAAATAAAAAATATATATATATATATATATATATTATTTTTATTACTAATCATAATTAGTTGATTAAGTAGCAATTAGGATGTTAATTAGCTTCTAAATTGCGATTAAGGTCTTAACTATAATAAATGTTAATCAGGAGGGTTAAGTTGTAGTAAGTAATTTATTAATTAATTAGAGTTTAAAGGAGTTAAAACTAATCTATAACCTAATGGCTTAAGTATAATAAAGCTTAAGTATAAGGGTGAGTTTGTAAATATGGAAACTGAAGTTATGTGCTGGGTAAGGAACCAACACACGTGGATTCCACTATCTCCATATTCTGTAGACATAAATTACTTTGTTCTGTGAACAGTAGCAGTACAGTACCGTGAACAGTAGCACTGTAGCACAGAGCAGTACGTAAAGAAAGAAAGGAAAAGAAGGAGAAGGGAAAAGGAAAGGGAAGAAAGAAAGGGAAAGGAAAAGGGAAGGAAAGAAGGAAAGGGAAAAGAAAGGGAAGGGAAAGAAGGAAAGGGAAAAGAAAGGAAGGGAAAGAAAGAAAAGGAAAGAAACCTAGTTTACTTGGCCTTTTCAATTAAGTAAGTAAATTCGTATGTGTTTGATTTAATTCGTGGTTCTTTGAATTAGGTTTAAAGTAAGTAAACCCATGTGTTTTCGATTTAATTGATAGTTACTTCTATTAAATGAATTTGTTATATGAATATGCTAAGATTTTGGAAACAATTTCAATTATAGTATGTGGAAAATTTCAGATTGTAGAAGGTTTGTTTGATTAAGTGGAAAATTTTAGATTGGAGTAAATTTTATATTGTAGTACGTATGAATAAGTACGCAGGACTTACCTATGTTGAAAGTAAAGGACGAGTTTATGTGCAAAATGAAATATATATCATTTAATCATATTAGATTTCGAAAGAAAAACCTTCGGGTGATGTGATTATGGGATTTGAATCTCATTTATGTATTATAAATATGACTGATGATCCATGGATTTGGTAGTCAGTTGATATCTAAGGAAGAATACCACCCTGACGATCCATGAATTTGGTAGTCAGTTTATGATTGATTAAACCAGCTGGTGAGTAACCCTTGTGGATGTTACATTCCCACATTGTAATCCGAGAGAGCCTAAGGATCTGACCCTAGTACGGGACGTCCGGTAGACCCCGGCGTAGTAGGGTGGTCCCAGGCGGCTGCGTTGGAATGATTGGGAGAATCCAATATACCAATTCAGTTTTGTCCTATTTCGAGAGAGCCTTTAAGAGGATCATTCTGCCGTGATCTCTTATTGGCGACTATGCTGACAAGATCGGTGAAAAATACGTGAGTCAGTATAGGATAGCACTCTGGTATTTGGTGCTGATGTATTTATCTAGTAACCTGGATAGTTATATAATATATCCAGTTATTTTGTAAGTAAGTTATAAATCTTGAGTTTTGAGGATTTTATTTTGGGTTTCGTTATTATGATTCAACGGGAGGTTTGTATTTACAAATGATTTAAATTCATGATTTGCAGCAGAATTATTTATATGGTCTCATGCATATATTTGGAAATTCGTTATATAATGATTGAAATTAAGCATGATACTTAGTTTGAAATTTGCACATATTCCCGCTGCATTTCTTTTAAAGTTCATTGAATCCTACACATATGAAAATTACTTATTGAGCTGTCCAGCTCATCCAATTTATACTACTCTTGCAGAGTAGGAGCGGGCTAATGAAGATAGAAGCGGGTGTCTCTTTTTGAGGTGTGGAGTCTGTATATTTGTATAAAGAGTGAAAAGGGAGATATCATCAGAGGTATTTTTGGGTTTGAGGTTAATGTTGTAATACAAACTGTAGTAAAAAGTGATGAAAAATTTTGGTGTATAAACTAGATTGTACATATGTACATAGTTGCTCTGATGAATCATATTATACATGTGAGTTTTGAAGTTCAAATCTTTATTATGCATTATGAAGAATGATTAAACATTTTATAAAATGAGCCAAGAGATTGAATGAGAACTCACGCCCTGAGATTCGAGAGGTTGGGTTTCGGGGCGTGACAGCCCTAGCCTAGCCCTAGCCCTTCAAGGGCTGGGATTGATTGGACCCTAGCCCTGCCCTCAAGGGCCGGAAGAAAGAGCGAGAATTTTTATGTGATTTGAGATGACGAGATTTTTTTTCTACACGGACTGTCAACCTGACATGGAAATAGATACCTTCCTCTTTTATCCGGGCTTGGGACCGACATTGCAACAAAAAGAACAATGACGAAGTTAAATTTTTTTTCCTTGTCAGTGACAAACATTCATGATAGAATAAAACAAAGTAAAACTATATAGAACAAAATTTATATATCAAAATCCTCTAACCAGGAGGAGGCGATTTCACATATGAGATTAGGGTTAGGGTTCGTAACGAGTGTCGAGGCCTCGAGGGGTTTTATAACGATGGTCATATGAAATTACTCATTTAACCCTACTATTAAACCGTTTGAAAGGATGAAATGAGTAATTATATATATATATATATTATACTTTTATGGTTTATAGACCTTAACTACCGTGTAGCAACTAAGGAGAAGGGTAGGGTTTTAAAGGGTAGGGCCAGGGTGAACCCTGGCCCAGCCCTATAGAAGCAGGGCTTCCGGATTTTGAACTCTGCCCGGCCCAAGGGCTGGGAAAGGCAGGGCTTCAGAGGGCTATGGAGGGCAGGGCAGGGCCAGGTACTCTTCTACGTGGGCTTTTTTGACAGCCCTAGATGACACAACTTAGAAGTAAGTAGTGATTGTCAACAGGCCGGACCGAGCTGGTTGTTAACCGGGCTTCAGAGGTAGGCCTGAGCTCGGTCCTATTATTAATCAGGCAGGTATAATCTGGCCTAGCACAATTGACCGGCCTAATAAAAAGGCTTTTTTAGTAATTGGAGTGGGCTGGACCAGCCTGGTTAGAGATGTATAGTCAGACGAGGCCCTAGGGGCTTAGGTCCAAGCCCGCCCAACTATTTAACCGTGCTTACGGGCCAGCACTGTCCATTGAAACCTTACTTTTTTTTTTTTTTTGAATATATTAACACCTTACTTGCAAGGCATATAGTGGGCCTTGTCCAAATCCAAATGTTTGAGAATGCAAGAGAAATACTATCAAAACAAGGACGGGTTAGAATTGGAAACTTGGACGGGCCCTAACGACAATGGCACCTTTTTTCTGGGGGTGTAAGGTGTCATTTATCTACTTCACACCACCCAGTAGAGCTTCCATCCTGGATTTAATCCGAGGACCACCCTCATGAAAGTGGCACACCTCGCCATCTGAGTGAGAAGGGCAGGCGTGTATAGCTGGAGATCGTTACTGCCATAATTTTAATATATCCTTGTTTACAGTACCTCGAGTTTTAGCCCATTGGACATACCTTTAAACCCAAGCCTGCCCACTTTATAAAGTAGGCCCAAGATCCATATTTCGACCACCAAATGATTGTCACTCCTCTTCTTTCTCACGGGTAATCCCAATTCCCAATCGCCTTTCTAATTCTATTGAGAATATTCTCAATTTATTTTGATAACAAAAATGAAAAGAAAAAAAATTCTCATCTTCTAGTTTAACCCAATGGCTTCCAAAACCCCAAAACAGCTCAACATGAACTGGGCTTTAAGAGCCCTTCTTCACCACATATGAACTCTCCAATATGCCTTTCTTCAATACAAACCTTTGAAAAAGAGCTTTTTTTTTTGGTAAAGGTGGGTATCCTGGCTCAAACTTAGACTAGTCTCACGTGATGCATAGGTAAACCCCCAACCTATACATCCGATATTGAGGGAGCCCAGATTCAATCTCGAGACCCCTGGGTGTATGGTTCGTCCTTCGACCACTAGGCTACACCCCTGAGCAATTGAGTGAATGCATATTGTTAGGAAATGAACCCTAAACAGGATTTGTGAGACACGAAATATAGACAGAAAAATAACAAGACAAACACATAGAAAATACAGATTTAAGTAGTTCCCTCAAGTTGAGGTACGTTCATGGAGTCATCGAGACTTCATTATGATATGAAGCAAAAGAAAATTACAGAGTAGCGATCTAAAAATGACAGTAGCTGCCCACTCATATTCTTAATAGTATTAGGGCTATATAACAAAAGTCGAAAATATCAAAGAAAATATCAAAGAACCCCTTGAACAGAACAGAGGTAGGACATTTAGTCGAGGCTGGCTCCACACTTCCTACATCTTGGATTTTATTTCCATCAATTTACCAAGTTGTTTATTTATTATTATTTAAATAAATGAAAGGCTGAATTTTCGAAGTCCAAAACTGCAAAAACATCCGTTTAATTGATTTCCATGCAATCATTTTTGTTATTATTTTTAAAGGCCAGGTTTCCAACCATTTAACTGTTAAGCGAGTATTTCCGTTATGCTTACTTGAAAGCATGAATTTATGTGCTAATCAAATGCCTTCTTCTAACATGGAAATGGTTTAGGCGATTAAATTGCCAAACAAACTAACCAGTATAACTTTATGTACATGCAGACATATAATTTTACCAAAAACAGTATAAGGGAGATGCGTGAAATAACTTGATTCAGCAACAAGATCACTGATTCAATCCATCTAATTCATCTTCAGATCAATCCTTGGATCACAGCTACAGCTTCGAGCAATCTTTGATATCGACGAGTTCTTGGTGTTCCTATGTTGTAAGCTTCTCTTTGCTATGTCCCTCATTGCACCTGTCAATGAGAGCTTTGGATTGAGTCTAGTAGTACTGTAGAACTTCTGGCAAATATCCTTCTGAAAACTCACAGCTTCTTCCATGGCTGTTCTTGGAGCTCGCTGTAATCGTTCTTTCACAGCTTCTGAACATAGCCCACAAACCCATTTACCGGAATGCGAATCCTTAACATGTTCGATATAATCATGGGTGCAATCCTCAATAAGTCCACAACATTCGCATTTAGCTTGCTCCTCTTCATTAATTGTGATCATCATGGTGCCATAGTCCTCCTTAATTTTATCTATACCGGTGGAGATATCGGACACCGCCCTTCTAAGCCTTTGCTCATTCTGTTGAGTTATAACATACAAGAACAAAGGATTATAAACAAGAAAAAAAGAAAAAAAGAAACAATCATTATAGCTCAATAATCAGTTATATTTGTTTAAACTAACATTATTTAAGAAAGAAAGCACTGTAAATTGAAGAACAGTTTTAAGTACCATGGGTAGAGGAAGGTTGGATTCTTCTTCTTTAGTGACTGTTTTGGGCGTCATAGCTTTCTGAGAGATGAAGTTTTTTTGCATGGAGATAGACTGTTATATATATATATTTCTACAACAGAAGAAAGCATAGGGTTTTGAAATTTGATGTGAGGTGGTATTCAAATAGATTGAGTCAATAAGATCAAAGAGATAAGATGGGTATGGTTGAAATAGGCTTTCCAATATGCAGAGAGAGCACTTTATAGGTAAAACTATCTATATAATAGATTGGGTGCTTTTCTTTGCCATTAATGTGCAAATTGCACCACTAGAGCTTTTGCTGTTGCAGAGAAGAGTGTTGTAAATATGATATACAACTGGGAAAGATGGTGCATTGTAGGAGAAATGGAATGTTTCACTTATCACAGCTCATGAGGCCTCACGAGTGGCTCGGAGCCAATCAAGTTGTTGTATATATTAATACTGTATGTATATGATGTATATTTGTATGAGTGGATGGAGACCTATATCTATCAACTTGTCTACGTATGTGTCACGTCAGTTCATATGATCTACATCATACCTAAGAAAGTATGTGCACAAGTTGTTGATGAGCTGGTACTCGTATAGTTTTGTTAACATACACGGTACCTGGTTCGGGTACGAAGCGTCGTAACCAACCGAAAACCGAAACAATAGGAGGACAGATCTTTATGCCAAAAGAAATTAAAGAGCTTCTATCTAGCACCATCTTGTAGGAAGGGAAGGCTGGCTAGAGATTTCTTGTAAACATACTTAGAAGTTTATAATGAGAATATTTCAATTTTTTTTGATTCTATGAATTATTATCATCATGCACAGAATGGAAAATATATAAAAGATCATCTGGCCATGTGGGTTCTTTGTAATAATTATGACCAATCTCTTTAGCTAATTTATCCCTTAATACATGATAATTCAAGTTAGGTTTTTTTTTTGTTATTTAGGTAGGTGAATTCTTATAGATCTAGCTCCCGAAGGAACTAGACATGATAATTTTTCATTATCCTACTTGAGCAAGAATCAAACAAATCAAATGGATCCATATTTTTTTTTCTATAGTAAATTTTGTGTTTTTTTTTGTTCGGGAAATAACAGAATAATACCGACAGAAAAGAATAAACTAACAAGCACACAAACACACACCAAGGAAAAACACAAGAGATATATATATGTGGTTTGACAATTACAAGCCTACATTCACGGGTCAAGATCCGATTGCTTCTTCTTTATTCAGAGAAACCTTGAGAAACCTAGTACAAGATACACGCTCTCCTCTCAGATTAATCCCAACCCAAGCTTAGAACCCCTTGTAAAATACACTCTAGTCACCTTCCCAATGAAACCCAAGAGCAATCCCTATCTATAATCCCTTCAACTTTTTTCCAAGCCCTAATATGCTTAAACCCTTTCTATTATCTCTCACTCCCCATGAGAACTACCAGTGCTCTCTCCCCGGGAGCCCTTTACATTCACTTTCCCATTCTCATGACCATTACAAACCCTCGACCCATAATCCCCTATTTATAAGCCTAAATTCGGAGTCCTAGAAAATAGAAACAACCCCAAACGAATTAGGAGTTTCCAAAAGCATTAAACCGGATTTTTTCAGAAATCTCCGCACCGAGCAATCGATCACCACTAGTGGGCGATCTATCACCCATCCTAGCGATCGATCTCTCCTGGTGGGCGATCGATTGCCCACCCTGGTAATACCTCAATTCGAGCCAATTTTCAATAAATCTTCACATTTGTGAGAATTCTGCAACACCACAACAACTAAGAGAACCGATTTGCTAATCACCAAACAAACCTTCAAGATAGATCACCGTCTCACCCACATCTGGGAAACACCTCCACCTCAAGCCAGAATCTCTCTCAAAATTTTGTCACCTCATTTGCAATTACCACAAACCCGTTTACAAATACCGCAAACAACCGTTTGGCTTACCCGTCTATGCACCATCTGCGAAAGAAACCCACCAAACAACCTTTTGGCCTACCCACCTTTGTATCGTCTGCGAAAGAGACCCACTAGCTACACACACCCTCGAATGCCCCCGAAAAGTACTCCATTAGATTCGATAAAACCTTATGAAAACTCATGTGTAGCCTGAAAATCCGTCCTCTATTCCAGAAGAACCCTGGATGAGGAAATAGACTTATCCGCACCGCACCGCACCGCACCTCGCCATCTCCATCCTTTCAGAAACCCACCAGAATACCCATCTCTACCTTGACTGTGAAAGAGATCCTAGATGAACTTTCTACCTGCTGCATAACATCCGATTTCCGATTCCTGCAGGCCCCGTAGTAGCTCCACTTACGCCCGTATTCCATCTAGGAGATACAAATCACCACACTTTTTCCTCTTCATCAAAACAAAGCATTCATGTTTTCCCTGCTTTATTTTGATCATTCCACCTCCCGTTGTATAACAACAACCCAAGGAGTATCACTGGTCAAGTGAAATTAAATTTCATCGCGACATAGGGACACCGGCTACCCTCCCAAAGTTCGAACCACTCCGTCAAACGAAGCCCCCAAATCTAATAACCACTTTATTAGAAGAATGTCCATACTATTGGAGACTGTGAGATCATCTCCAAAGTATGCCCTTCATCATGCACTATTAATTCAGCAGAATGAAACCCCTTTTTGGTCAAAAATCCTCCATAGATTGTTGCCAATAACTCTGATACCAAATTGTTGGAGAAATAACATAATAACACCGACAAAAAAGAATAAACTAACAAGCACACACCAAGGGAAAACACAAGAGATATACGTGGTTCGATAATTACCTGCCTACATCCACGGGTCAAGATCCAATTGCTTCTCCTTTAATCAGAGAAACCTTGAGAAACCTAGTACAAGATACACACTCTCTTCTTAGATTAATCCCAACCCAAGTCCAGAGCCCCTTGTAGAATACACTTAAGTCACCTTCTCAATGAAACCCAAGAACAATCTGTCATGCCCTAAAATCCCCCCTAAGAGAATGTGAAACTTTGACAAGTGACTTACTTGACTTAATCCATTTAATAAGCTTTAAAGGCATACCAAAATCTGAACTTAAAAATTTCTTCATTAAATACTTCAACTGAACATCAATTAAAATCTGTAATTAAACTAAATAAACATATATAATTCGAATCATCCTCGTTTTTCTCAACTCTTTAATTAACCATATCAAATCTAAATATCCCAAATGATGATTAGAACATAATAACTAGGTACAATCTCTCTAGAATTTGAACAATTTCTAATAAACTAAAATAATAATAAAACCATTCATCGAAATCTAGTTCATCTTCGGAATGATTACCTGCAAGATCTTTCTTACGTACTCATCTTCAACTCAAGGCTCCTGCGCACAATATTTCAAATCTCAAACCTGTCGACAACAAAAGTCATCGGCTGAGTAACAAGTTATTCCGTGTATATAACAATCCATAGTAAACAATATCATAATGATAACATGCATACAACTAACAGTTCAATTACAATTCACATACATAAATCAGAGTGCGGAAACATTTTTTCTCTTCAACTATTTCATGTGCTCACTTGTACTTATCTTTCTTACTTTTTATTTCTTTCCTATTTATCTTTTTTTTTTTTACATTTTTACTTTTTTTTTCTTACTTTTCTTTGAGATCTTTCTTGAAACCAGATAACTAGTACCCTTGGAAATTTATCTTGAAGCAAGGAACTAGTATCTTTGTTACTTTTCTTATTTTTTCTTACTTGTCTTTGATATCTTTCTTTTCTCACTTTTTATACTTCATACTTTATCATTCCATGAACAACACATTCACATACATCAGTAATAACTTAAAATACCGTTTTACCGTATAAGGAAATGAGTTATTATACTTTACTTTACCGAGATACCACCCTTCGTACATTACTCGGTACGGACGGCTTATTACATTGCCTGGTACGACTGCTTACTTACGTTGACATACTTTTTGCCCTTTGATGGTATCTGGTGGTGCACAACACATACATGCATTATCGCTTTTGTGTGTTCTTCTTTCTTTCTTTCTTACTTACTTACTTTATCTTAGGTCTTATTTATACTTTTATTTAGTGTCTTAGATTTTCTCTTAATCATTATACATCTTTTTCATTCATGAGTGCTCAATGATACACATTTTGTTTAAATTACACCTAAGAATAACCGTCAAGGGTCATAGGACATCTCACTATAGCACCTCATCCCGCTATGTTAACCAGGCCTAGACAAGCTTGACTTTCCTCAAAGGCTCCTTTACCCAAATGTATATCACGTATAAGGAACATAAAAGAAACACACAAACTATCATATTTCTAATTATTCGACAATAAAAAAATCACAGTTGGTATTAACATACACATAAGTCACGATTTAATTTAAAATCATATCCCCTTTTTATTTAATCACAATCAATATCCTACTTATAACACCTTTCATCGATGGTAATTCTCATGAATTATAAACATAAAATCAAACTCACGTATAATTAAATCCTACAATAATTCATTCATTCAATTTCCATTCATTCATCCAATTCTTCTCATAAATCCACACACTCCAATGAAATTTCCTAATCCCCTTGTTGAATCATAAATAATTTTTAATAGGGTTCTTTACATACTAATTTAACGATTCAAAAATCATGAAACATGAATTCATAAATATGATTCTTCACATCCTATTTTAATCATAAAAGAATAATAAACTGAAATCATAGATATAGTTCTTCTCATCCTATTTTAATCATCTACAAATAATAAACTGAGATCATAATTATGGTTCTTCACATCCAATTTATTTTAACATTCTTACTTAGGTTTCCTCCTTTTAATTTATCATTTAGGTTAGTTATTCAAAATATTGAATACTAGATATGTTATTTACATTATTTACATTTTAATCATGTTCTTTACATAGATCTTATAA
Source organism: Tetracentron sinense (assembly GCA_015143295.1). Taxonomy (NCBI): domain Eukaryota; kingdom Viridiplantae; phylum Streptophyta; class Magnoliopsida; order Trochodendrales; family Trochodendraceae; genus Tetracentron; species Tetracentron sinense. The sequence continues at coordinate 34,557,657 of CM026565.1, forward strand.
TTAGATTCATACTTTAGATTAATAACTAATATTAAGAATTAGGGAAAGTTATTTACCTCACTTGATCGCTTCCCTACGTTCTATCGCTTACGAATGGGGTTCGATTTAGATCCTCAAGTTTTTTTTTTATTGAATCCTTAAAATCTCTAGGCTTTTCCATATTCGGATCTTTCAAAATACTCTCTTCTCTCTCTCTTTTATGTTTATGAGGCTCTAGAAAACCTAATTCATAAGTTAATGAGGTATTTATAGAGTTTGAGAACCCTAGGGAAGCTAAAAAAAAGTCGAAAATCACGATTTTTCATAAAATTCCCCGCACTGGGTGATCGATCGTCCCCCTCTTAAATTTTTATTTTTTTTTTATTCGAAACTGGTTTCAGTATTTTGGTCGTAACTTTTGACTCGGTTATCAGAATTGGACGATTCAACTTGCGTTGGACTCGTCATTCAAAGGAGAACAACTTTATGTTTTACGAAATTTTTAATTATTCTTTATTCATGGACTAATTTACCCCTAAAGCTAACTGGTCTGGAAATGGATTTCAGCAGCCCAGATTTGCAGCAGACCTGGTTTCAAAAATCTAACTTTTAACCTAACTCTGACTAAGAATCTGGAAAAATGGTAAACATGAACCTTGAAGAGGGTTCCAATACCTTTCCAAAAATTCACTAATCACTCGATTCCGATTTGCGGCAACAAAACTATGGCTTCTTGAACTTGAGGGTATGTTAAGGCATCCCTTTTAATTCATCTTTTAGGAATACATGCATTTAAAATCGGGTACATATTTCAAGAAATTCATATAAATGACACGAATGTCGAGAAACTAAATTTTGGGTCTCTACACAATCCCTATCTATCATCCCTTCAATTTTTTCCCAAGCTCTAGTATGCTTAAATCCTTTCTATTTTCTCCCACTCCCATGGGAACTACCAATGCTCTCCCCGAGAGCAAACCCGCTCTCCCTGGGAGCCCTTTACATTCACTTTCTCATTCTCATGACCATTACAAACCCTCGACCCATAATCCCCTATTTATAAGCTTAAATTTGGAGTCCTAGAAAATAGTAACAACCTCAAACGAATTAGGAGTTTCCAAAAGCATAAAACCGGATTTTTCCAGAAATCTCCGCACCGAGCAATCGATCGCCACTAGTGGCCGATCTATCACCCATCCTAGCGATCGATCTCCCCTGGTGGGCGATCGATCGTCCACCTTGGTAATACCTCAATTTGAGCCAATTTTCAACACTTCTATCTTTGAGAAACCTTACCTATTCTATTTTTTTATCATAAAAATATTAAGATATTATATAATAATAATAATAATAATAATAATAATAATAATAATGTATAAGGTTATTCGCTAAATCAATCGGTCCATCATCTTCACCAAAAGCCTTGACAAAACTTCTAAAGAAAATAAGTTTTTCCTTGTTTTGAAATGACAATGAGAAAAAGGTTTGATAACACACGCTTTAAGTGAAGGGAACCGAATCATCTGTGTTCTTCCCTATATATAGCCTGAGTGTTTGAAGAAGGCCAAGATCTCTTGTGCAGCTGTTAAATCTGCACAAGGCAAGAGATCCTGACCTTTAATCACTTAAGGCCATAGGGGAAGAACCTAGCTAGGGAAGAACACAGGCGATTTTGGATTTTGGTTCCTAAGTGAAGACATGGTTGTTGTAAACTAAATGGTAGAACATAATTCATGTTGCAGACCCCAGCTAAGATGGGAAAAAGGTTCATGTTTGACGATGCAAAATTTCGTGGAAATCCTTTTCCATTTGTTTTAGCATTGCTTTAGTTAGCTAGCTTTTGCTATATAATCTGAAAAGTTTCAGTTTAGATAGAAGAATGGTGTGAACAGAGAAAAGCCGAAATATAACTTAGAAAGATAAAATTGCATGCCATCCGTGGGAAGAAGAAGCTGAGGAGGGACCATTTCTCTATATAATTACTCCCCAATGGTCCCCCCATCTCTTTCTTTTAGGACATTAATCAGGAGAGAAACTCCCTGATCTCCTCAGAAACTATAAAGTCCAAAAGTAAAAGCAGCCGTCTTCTCGTGAATTTTAAAGATGTTGAAAAATAAGGAAATTGCGGCACAAGATCACTCTGACTTTAATGTAACTACATACTACGTCGAAGATTGCAGGCTAAAATATAATTGCGAAGAGCTAAGATCATGCCTCAAGAAACGGAGATCTTGAGTTCGAATCCCTTCCACTTGTTGGCCAACCTTTGGGGATTTATCCCCGCTTTCATGTTTGTGTAGTATAAGGGGATCTGCATGACCCGAAGGACTTAGTTGGGTGCTCTAACAGGCCCGGATACCCTCGCTCCCAAAAGAAACAAAGGCCATTGAGCATGTAAGTATCATGGTTCATGTCAAAAATGTCCAGACTAACACAAGTACCGTGGTTAGTGGTATTCCATAAGGCAGGTCCCTAGTGACAGGATCCATAGCCATGGCTGAGTCAAACATTTACTGTTTGCTTTTACTAAAACTACAAAGATTTTCATCACCCTCCTCAATGAACCCACCCTACCCCTATATATATCACAAACGTGACCAGGGGCGGAGCCAAGGGGGGTATGGCCCCCGTAATTCCCTTATGTTTTGGTGTGAGATAGTGGGTCCCTCGATTTTATTTTATTTTATTTAGTATACTTGGCCTCCCTCCCAAATTTTTTGGGCCACACCTGAAATCTTGCTCTTTTAGAGCATGGTCTCCGCTTAAGAGGGTCTCCTTAGCAAAGTCCATATATATAATGCCGCCCCCCCCCCGTCCACTTTTTTGGTCATATATATATAACGGCCTCCAATGGAGTCCCGGTTATGCCCTTTGGGTCACCACATGTCCCTATTGACACATCTAAACTATGGTTAAAATTCACCCACTCTTAGGGTTCACTTACTTATCCTTGGTTTTTTTTAAAAAATTAAAATTTTTTGACTTTAGGAGTTAGTGAATTTTAATTAGGGTTTGAAAAAAATTGATATTTTTTTTTATAAAACAAAGGATAGGTGGGTGAATCTTAACCAGTTATCAATAGGACATTACTGGAAAAACATTCTCATAATAAAAAAATTACCCCCAATTTTTTTTTCTCGGGGCCTACGCCCCGAACCCCAAAGTTCCATTAGTTTTTTTTATACATGTATTTTGGTCCCCCCAATGTAAAATTCCTGGCTCCGCCCCGGAACGTCCCATACCTCTTAATTGGGGCGTCATCTTAGAGTTAATGGGATGACGAACAGAATTCCTCGTCTGAACATTGCTCCTAATGAGGAGCACAACTTTAACATCCTAGCTAGAGGGAGGGGTGTGATTGGAGAATCTTAATCGTCCGATCTATAGCCTAACTATCTTCTTCATCTTTTTGGTACAAATCATTCGCAGCAACCCCAGTTAGTAGTGCTAGTATATGTTCTAGATTACTGGGTTAATGCCTAGAACATTTGAAGCTCATCACACCCCTAAAGACTCAATCCTAAAACCTACCCTCAAAGGAGGAGATACTGCCATGGTGTGTAGATTCGAACTATCAATGGCTTAGAAAATGCTGAATGGTGCATGGCGAAAAAACTTTGAGGCGTAGGTTTGAATTGTCATGTTAACATTGAAATCAAGGAAAAAAAGTATGTTTCTATCCTCCCCTTACTTGAGCTCCCTCTCCATCTCTAATCTCATCTTTCCTACCTAGGCATTTTCTTTTCTCTAAGGTTTTGTTTCAAAATCTATAATTTTTTTTATATATTATATTTAGTAAATAGTTTTTCACTTGGAATAATGAGTCTCATAAAAATTTAGAAGGGATAAATGAAAAATAGGCATTTTCCATAACCCGGACGGTTAAAAAACCGTTTGGGTTGACTGGATCCCTTCGGGTCAAGCGGGTATAATTGGGCAAGGTTTGACAATCAACCCATGGATGATTTAACCCAACCCGTTGAGGGTCCCGGGTCAACCTATCCAGCCGGCTGGGTCGGTCTGGGTTTTAAAAAGTTGCTTTAATCTGATGTTTGGTCTTTGATCCATCTCAGGGTATCTGGATTAATGAGTTAGTGGGCCAAGCGACTATGGTATTAATGGGCCAGTTTCTCTGACGGCCCCAGTCATATGTGGATGTGGGCTTGCGTAGAAGGTCGAGCCTGGGCTTAATATTTGTGCCTACAACATAAATTGGTTGTTTAGGTTTGGTCCAAATCTATAAAGAATAACAGGCTTATCCCCAGGATATAAAACTAAAGGTCTAGCCTGTGTATCCTGATTCCCGAATTCATTATTTTACCATGATTGCCTGCTTTGGCATGGGCTATATACGGCATCATGACAAGAAAGAAAGTTGGTCAGCGCGATTAATTTAGGGTGCTGCTACGAGCACACCTTTATTTACTGACTGGACACCAAATATATCAATTAACCATTAAAATATAACAAATTTTAGGAGCACACCAAGAGGTAAAAAATACCTACAAAACTTCTAATTTAACACCATTCTAAACTTAACACCATAATAATTCATTACCTATTCATGCGCAAGGCTCCGATTATATATGGATTTTGCTAGCCCCAATCGCAAATCTTCCAAAGACGCAATTGGGGAGCTACAAATGTCAAACATTCTTTAAGTTTTACTTTTTAAACGGTTAAAATAATGAAACATCTCCCCTTGTTAGCCCCATCTTGCGTTTAAGTTTTACTTTTTAAACTGTTGAAATAATGAAACATCTCCACTTGTTAGCCCCATCTTGCGTCTATTGAAAATTTTGAAGTAAATGTGGCCGGGGCTAGCACTCTTCATTGTATATTCGAATATCCGAATCCGAATAAATATCCGGCGGATAGTGAAATATGATATCCAACTCCGACTCCGACTAAAATATTCTAATTCGGATGGTATTCGAATTATTCGATTACTTTTAAAAAATATAAATTAATATTAAAAAATTATAAAAACAATTAATTTTTTACCTAAAAAATATATTTTAAAGGTTATATTAGTTCTATAAATTAAAAAATATTATATATATATATATATAATCGGTCAGATATTTATTGGATTGGATATACCGGTATCTGAATTTTATCCAATTATAGGTGTACAGATAGTAAAATTACCATCCAAATTCGCTCCACCGGATACCTATTCAGATAATTGTCCGATTAAACAAATTTGGATACGAATGATATCCGCATTCGTTAACAGCCCTAACTGGATCATCAATGACGGCCACACTATGGCCATCTAAGCTGAGGGGGCCTACATAACATAGAAATTTTAAGTTTAGGTATTATTATAATTGAAATATAATTATTTATTTAAGGTAATTAATTAATTTATTACATATGGGTTAGGCCGACAGACTTAGCGGACCCATAGTTGTGGAACTTGGGTGTGTGTCTTTTGGGGAAATGAAATGGCGTTACTTTTTCTTTTTATTTATCTTGAATGATGGAATCATTCAATATAGTATGGCCGGCCCTAATCGGCATATTTTTTTTGTTTTACTCTCCCAAACTCTTCCTCAACAAGGCTTGGACATAATAGTCGAGCAAGTACAAGTATTAGTAGCAGAGCAAAAAGGCACTCCTCTCTATTTGCTCACACTAATTGTGGCCTCTCCGGAGAATTGATGACTGGTACAATATTTGAGAATTCTTAATTGGCTAGTTGTAAATAGCTTCAGGGCTATGGAACAAAGGATTATCTTAGATCTACACCAAGGTATTGACGGTGATTCTCAAATAACGCATAACAAAATATGATACGATGAGATAGAATACAAGAAAAACAAAGATATGAAACATGATACCTACTCTTAATAAAAAAACGAGCACTCTAATTCTGAATTCAGAATGAATCTCCCCCAAGGATTTGAACATCATTCAGTTAACAACCGATCGCTTTATCATTGAGCTACTGAGGAACAAAGAGAGATTAGATCCCATAGGGTTCAATTCCTGTTCTCAACCCATGACCAATATGATCATAGCACCCTCTCCTACAACCGAACGATAATGATCCTAAATTGATACATCACTTGAGCCATGTTCACTTTTTGATCAGAGGTGCAAATAACATAAGGGGAGTGCCATTGTTTTATCTTTTGCCATTTTGGGACGATTAAGCCTTGACACAATTAAGGCTAGCAAAATCCATAACAAAAATCTCTCCCGCGTACAATTAAGGGATATAAAAGCGACATGTGTTGACCTGTGAGACATAATCATACTCCTTGGAGTCCAGTTACAACTTGAGAGAATTTCGAGAGTTTCCATATCTGTTTTCACGTTTACACAAATATTGCATTTCCGCACAACAAACTGGTATCAAAGCAATATAAAAGTGTTTATTAAATATTCTATTCAGTTTAAAAGAGGTGGAAGGATATGTATAGACTTGTATCAGAGCGGTATAGAATGTTTTATTTAGTTTGCCAAGGATATAGTCTCCTCTCAACAACAATTAGATACAAATGAAACTTTCATTGAGATCAACACAACTACAGAAAAATGGAGTATATATATATATAAAGAAATAAGATGGCATGTGACATCCTCTTTGTGCCCCAATCTTCAATCTCAATGATTATAAGAGTTATCATACCATATGAGTTTTTTTTTTCTCTCAAACTTCTCTTTTAATGGGTCTCACCATCTCCATTTTTCTCTCTCTAACCACCTCACGTCCCTACTTTTCTCTTTAACCATTCTCTCTAACCATCCAAACTTCTTCACTTCTCTCTCTTCTTCACACACGACTCCTCAATTCTCACATATCTCTCTCTCTCTCTTTGCCCCACCATTTTCCCACTTTTCTTTCTCTAACCACGCCCACCTCTACAACTCTCGTGTCACACACCCACTTCAGTCCCCATTAGTTTCCCAAAGGAACCTCTCTCTGCCCCACCATTTTCCCACTTTTCTTTCTCTCTAACCACGCCCACCTCTACAACTCTCGTGTCACATACCCACTTCTATCCCCATTTGTTTCCCAAAGGAACCTCTCTCTTCCAAACAAAAACCACCCTACCCCCTCTCTCTCTCCCTCAATATTTTCTTGGGCAATCACCCTACCCCCCCCCCCCCCCCCCCCCCCCCCCCCCTCTCTCTCCCTAAATTTATTTCCTATGTATCGCATGGGTCTCTACTAGTATATACATATATATACATTATCGCAAAATAGTATACATGATCCGTAGGCATGTATACCCGGATACATGATTTTAAATTTTGAGTACTTCAAAATGATTCACTAGAAGTAAGTGAGGACCATACGATGGTGGCTCTTTTCAACATCTAACATCTAAGCCTTGTTACTTTTAAAGAGTGAATGATGCTCATTAAATAAATACTAAAGTGGCATTTGGTAACACTAATCTAAAGAGGTAGAGCTTATTTGAAATTGTGCTTAGTTGGACTTTAGAATGTTAAGTTGAAGGTTAATTGGATGTCTACATCTTTAGGGGACTATAGTGATAACTAGTGATCAAAAGTCGCAGCAAGAAGACAGCTAGATCAACCAGAAAAGACCCTAGAGAATAAAAGGACTTCATGAGAAATAGTTATATTATCAACAATAATGAGAGTAACATAGAGTTTGGACCACCCCAAATTCCCTAAATATGCAAAATGAAAAGTTATGATGGCTTCTGACAATCCAGTTGACCATGGTAGGATCCACGTTCATCTCCCTCTCCCTCGTAATCGCCGGAATACAACTTGAGCTCCTAGCAATTCCACCCTTCTTTAGGCCACCATTAATAGACTTGGTTCTAACTCTCCCTTCCAAACCAGTGCTCTTTTTTAGGATTTTACTCATGGCTTCTGTTATAACCAGTTCGACAAATATAGAGAAATAAGAAAATGAGAAATCAAGCAATCGCACAAGGGAGACAAGATATACGTGGTTCGGCAAGGTGCCTATGTCCACAGGAGAAAATGGCAAGAAATCCACTAAGAATACGGGAGAAAAATAGTGTATACAAGCTCTCTCGAAACCCTCTTTTGAATACCCTCGAAAAACCCCTTATCTCTCATCCTCAAAGAAAACCCTTTATATATCTAGGGTTACAACGAGAAGACAAAACAGGTAGAAAATCCTATTAATCGGGTCACTCGGGTAGCACACCAGGTCATCAAGGATCCGGGTAAGATCCATACCAACTTCCCAACAAAACCCATATACAAAATTTGAGCCAAAACTCACAGCTTCAGCATGGTAAAGAGCTGGATTTGTCCTACCAAGTTTATTAAACCTCACACATGCACTCATATGGGCACTCAAAGCTTCTTCTTCTCCTTTCCCTCCATTTTTCTCTACCTCTTCACTGCTTTTGCACACAACCCACATATCCACTTCCCGGAGAAGTTATCGCGCACACGCTGAATGTACTCGGGTGTGCACTCTTCGCGCATGCCGCAACACTCGCACTTGGCATCCTCTACCTCGGAAATAGGTGGGAGCTTTACATCGATAGCTTCTTTGCTTGATTCTAAGGAGAGGTCAGAGACTGTCCTTTGAAGGCTTTCCATTGAGAGTCTAGGAGGCATAATGTTCAAGTTGTAGGAACTAACAAGTACTTCTCTGTTGGGTGCCATGACAGACAAATGTGGAAGAGGAAAACCCAGTTGAGGAATGTGGAAGTAAAACTAAATTGAGGAAGCTGAAGTAGAGAGTGATAGGAGGCTAAGGACACAAGTTGATGAATAGGAATGTTATCTCATTTGAGGAGGTAAGTCCCTACACCCTAATTTATATTATTTCTCTTCACTTTTCTAGAATCCTAAAGGGTAACTATGTGGTCCATGGATACTCTCATGTCAGTCGTCAATCTAAAAGGAGAACTCATGAATCTCCTAGATTTTTCATCAAGAGGTTGGACAAAATCAATTGCCTTTTGAAATTATCATAAATACACAATTACTAGTTTTGAGAAATTGAAAGAAGACTAAGTATGAACAGGAGCAACCCAAATTATGCCTTCTGGTAGAGGTAGTTTGGTAATTGCAAATATAAAATAAATGAATTTTTGTCAACTTTCTGTAATTCACAAAATACCTCTATCAAGCAATTTTTAGGATTGCTCCAGAGAGTTCCTGTTCATAGTTAATCTCTATAAACTTCTCTTTCTTAAATTATTTTGTGAGTAATAATAATTACTATAACTAAGAAAAGAAAATAATAATGTTTAAGATAATAAAAACAACAGAAGAAAGAAAGAAATTTGGTGTTTTTGTTATCTTAAGCATCACTTATACTTTTTCATTCTTTGTTGTAGTATTACTATAAGTCACAAAATACATATATATGGTGACATTCTATTGAGTGATGGTCACAAGAACTTTTAGTGAACACTCCCTACTAACTCAACACATGATATGTTTTTTATTCCGACCAATGGATGCTAAGGTGAGTCCCTTGGAAGACACGTGACAAAAAGAAAAAAAACAACATCTCGAATGTTTCTAAACTATCTTAGAAGGTCAACAAATCAAAGATTTCTATAACCTAGGTAGAGTGATCAAAAATCTGATTTTTTACTTGTCCAAAAGGACCCACCTTGTCAAGTTTCTAGAGAGAGCCCTCACTAGAGACTCTAAGTGAGTGCCACTCATATATATAGGAAAATACTTATGAGACCGCTAAAGGGCCGAGACCATCGAGACCGTGGATGGGATTTTAGGTGGGGCCCACCATGTGAATGTGGTCCCCACCTAAATCTCGTGCACGGATGCACGGTCTCAGTGATCTCGACCCTTTTTGTCTCCCAAAAATAGTGCAAGTTGGCATTCATCGTTGGCCTACTCTAACCACATATGCCATGCTTTCGAGCTCTTCTCCTTTTGATGGGAAAAGGATAAAAAGTAGATGTGAAGTTTTTGAAAAGTGTATATATATATATATATATATATATTTCAATATTGGTATTTTTTTTTAATAATAAAAAGTAGATGTGAAGTTTTTGAAAAGTGTATATATATATATATCTTAATATTGGTATTTTTTTTTTAATAATAAAAAGTAGATGTGAAGTTTTCAAAAAGTGGATATATCTCACATCTCATTGATCTATTGTAGCTTGGCTAAAAAAATCATTGTTGCCAAGTTTCACTCAAAAAATACTACTTCAAAATAGATGGTAGTTTATCAGCATATGGCTTTCTGCGCAAAAGTCGTGATGACTAAATATTGCCAAAGTAGCAAAGTTAATTCCATGTGAATATGCAATTGTGGCCGAAGCTTGGGCAATTTTCGAAGTTCTAAAATTTGCAAAATCTAGATGTTGGAGCAACATCAAAATCTCCACCGATGCAAAAGTTTTAATTGATTTGATTTCTGGTTCAGAAATTGATTACACATAGGTTGTTATGGCTTTAGTATACAATAATAAGAGCCTCAATTTTTTAATTCAGATAAATTAACATTCAATTTGTGGGAAGTGGTGGTACACATCAAGCACATGCATCTTCTAACCAAAGAGAGACTTTCTTCTGTAGGTGCTACAGATGTCATGATAATCTTTGCTACTTTCTTAGAGAGTTATCCATTTCTTGAGCCCGCTAGTGGGTTATGTAATAGCTTTCGGGCTTGTCATCATTAATTTCTATAAAATTGGATTGCCAAAAAAAAAAATGGATTTGTTCCTTAACCATAGAATAAATAGATATAAAGTACATTATCACCACAAGAAGATAAATCAATCATGAGAGAGGGAAAGAGAGTGATCACAAGAAAATAAAGGAACTAAGTCATTTTTAGTTCACAGATATATTGGGGAGGAAAGACAACTGACTTTAGGAAAAGGGCTTTAAATATGTGGGCATGATTAAATGGAGAAAGCGGAGAACACTTTTAATATAATTTTCTATATCAATGCTGTTGGTTGAGGAAGTTAAAACTTAAAAAAGAACCCTAACTGTCTGCCCTTACAAAGAGGGATGGATATGAGTGGGTGGGTCAATTAGGCTGGGCCCCATTAGTGGAGGGTCACAGGCCATATCTACGTGGCCCAAACTCGACTTATGATGGATCCAATACCTGCCCTAAAAATACAGGCCCATTACCAAGTCAGACAAGTAGGCATGTTTCTTTTCATAAATGAAGTCTTATTATTTACTAACATAAAATAATTTTACTTTCAGCTTAACAGCCCAAATTCATTTTTATAAGAGAGAGCTCCAGCTAAACATTGTTCTTGCTAGGCTCGGGCTTGGCCCATTTATGTAATCACCCCCCATTATGAAGCTCAAAGCCATCATATGGGTCGAGGTTTTGACCAGGTTATCTACAATGGCAATTCCTAGGATTGAAAAAGTCCTAACAATTTCTGACCCGACATCTAGATTTTGAAAATCTAATCCACGAGCGAGGTTTTGGCCCGTGGATTGGATAAATGATTGGGGTTTCTCAACCCGTTTATCATAATTGTGTTTGGCTCTAGTTGGGCACCCGAGCCCAAATCATAGTACCTAATTAATTTAGTAAAGTTTAGCAATTTTGGCAAGCGGGTTAGGATTGAGCGGCCCTTATTGGTGTGGGTTCGGGTTGAGCCTTTTAACCCATTTATAAAGAGAGTTGGGCTTGACTAAGGGTCTACTCGGTGCTTTATCGAGACCACGAACCCAACCCTGTCGCAACCCTAGGTCACAATCTCACTTAACGCCCATTATTTATAGGGCTGTTGAATAGCAAGGCCAATGCCCAAATTTTATCAGGCCCAGCCCTTATAATTGTGAGGCCCTAACCTTCGGATGGCCTGATCTGGCTCAATGGCATGGGTCAGGAAAAAAGGGTGAATAGTTTTTTAGGGTAGGTATTTCCGTTTAGGATTAAAAATGAACAAGAGCTCCGGTTGAAGAGATAACTAGAGCAAACCAAAAAAATCGTTGTTTTTTTTTTGTTTAAATTCTAATCACTTAACTCACGCACACAGTTAGACCAACACACAGGCCCTATGAGACTAAAAGCCCAACACATCTCTTCAATGACACGGGTATTTTGTGAAATTACAAGAAAAGGGTTTTTTAGTTGGCAAAATTACCCTTCTATTATAATTATAAATACCAAAATACCCCTGCCTTAAGGCATATTTTGGGAGCTCATGTTCATAGTTAATCTCTTCAATTTAAATTTCTGAGAGTTGAGAGAGTTGGGTACCGATAAATTTAGGGTTTTTTTTTGGTTAGATTGGGGCTCGAGGCTGGACCGATCCAGGGAGGGAAGGTTGATCAGTGATGAAATATCGCAAAGAAATTAACATTCTTCTCTCCTGAGTATTGTTCTTTAATTAAGGGGACACTTATTTTATACTAGTCATTGTTCTCTAAGGAGACAAATTAAATAGGTTGATGATTTGTACTTAAAAAGTGTTCAATCCATCCTACTTTTTTTTTTGGTCTAAGGTAAAAATACCACAAGGCAAAGCTACAGTTATGAACTCAACCCGGATTCTTTTTGACCCGTTTAATTGCCCGAGTCATTTTGGGTATTTTCTTATTTAATCTCTTTATTATAACATTAATATAAAAGAGATGTTTTAGGATTTTATTCGAGAGTGAAGAACAAGAGCCGTTTTTTCGGGTGTATTGCAGAAGAGGGTTTGTGAGAGCATTGTAAAATCTTTTTATTGAATTAGTGATTGATCATCACTGCCCGTGGATGTAGGCATCTTGCCGAACCACATAAATCGTGTCTTCTCCGTTAGTTTGTTTATCTATTTTTGCACTTTGCTTTGATTTGTTGGTTTAGACTGTTACATTGTATTTGCACGATTTCGCACAACACATCTAATGTAAACGCAAGAATCAAAAGAAAATTGCTACAAATACTAATAGTAGTAGTTGCAGTAATACAGGCAAGTCCCATTGTGGAAATTACGATGACCACAACGTCCTCGATGCAGCCGATCAAAAAGCTTTCCTGGGAGGACTATGGATTTGAGCTGAAGAAGAGGAAGAAATAGATAGGTACATGATCAGTACCTCATCAATATATAACTATTAGTGGCACAAGTCAAGTTTGTTTAGTAGCTTGAAGAGCTTCTTCCATTCTCTTTGCCATGATTTCCAGAGTAGAACTGTAAAAAGAAATCAAGTCCTCCAGTTTCCATCCTTCCACCGGATCCACGGCGAACGACCACTCAAGCTTACACAGGTCTTCCTCGTCGTTGTCCCCTCCCAAAACATTCATTGTCGCTTCATATGAAGTGAAACCGTCGCTACTATCGATTATTTCATAGCTAAAACATCGCTTAACTGGATCAATAGCTACTAACTTCTCCATGGCCCAGTTTATTGTTGTCTCACCACTTCCTTCTGATGGCTTTACATTGGCGGCACAGTACCGGACGCAGCCGCGTTGCCCTGATACGCCTTCGATTCCATGACATGTTTCTAAGGCAGGGATCCACTTGTGAATGTTGAAGAAGTCCTCCAGGAGAGGCCATACTTCGTCTGCACTGTGGCCTGTTACCTATTGGATTGAATAATTAAATCAAAACTAATATGCAGACAGTAGCAAATATGATAACTGAATATTAATATAAGAAGTATAAAACACAACATTACCTTGGCAAAAAATTTGCCTTCCCACTTCTTCTGAGACTCAATTGCCATTACTGACTCACTACAGATTCTTTGAGAGCTTGCAGCTCTTCTATGACTAATATAGAGCCTTGGCGAGGGCTAGCGGGTAAACCATTAATCGCGTCATAAAAAGAGAGAAAGTCAAATCATTTTTTTTGTTAGACACAAATAAAACACACTATACTCTACTCACCCACACAAACACACATCAAAAAAAGTTTACCAGTTAACTAGCTCACTTTTAGTGTCCTCTCTTCTAAGAGACTATAATAGAGATAAATGCCATATAAAGGCTTATGATTTGCAGTTTCATTATAAAAAAGGAACTAGTTTTTACTCTTTAGATTGACTTTTCTTTTCAACAGTTAATCCTTGATTACCGATTAAAAAAAAAAAGTTAATCCTTGATTGTCAATAAAATATTGCCTAAATTAATGGGATTTCCCCTGACAATAGAAATTGATCATTTTTTTTTTAATATGGACAAGAAATACCTGGTTGAGAAATAAAAAATTCAATACTTACAAAAACTAGTGGAAAATAGAATTGAATTATGGTAACACAAGCAGGACTAGAATTTTTTTGTATAAAACCTCTAAAATAAAAATATGAAGGTAATATCTATGGTCCCATTTTGACGTTACAAATTATATTGAGGGACCTTTCTAATAAATCAAATAACTTGTGGGCTCGTTTCACTATATTACATTTAAAAGGCTTTCGGTGTGGGCTTTTTATGATATTCTTTTGGAGAAATAAATTAAAAATTGAAAGGGCATTTTAATCATTTGGAAGGTCATCTTGGTTAATTCAGAAGTTAAGATGTCACTTTCTTTTTTGGTTTCTTCCATACAGAAAGGAATAACATAAGTTAGCAAATAAAGAAAAGAACTAGACCTGCTCTAATGCACCACACATGAAAGCCACGTTCTACCGCACAGAATTATTAAACAGATATTAATACCATTGAATGGATACCCTGCTGGCCTGCCATCTACCGGACAAATTTGCGATGCAATGCAGTTTATTGGTCTCCTATGTTTGTCCAACAAGAAGTATTTAAGTGACATGGGATAGACTGTAAGTTCAGTCCAATTCGGTCATGTTCCATTTCGATGTTGCTAAAAAAGCTTCATTTTCTTTTCTTCCATTCAAGAAAATTGGACCTGATAGCATTTACACGTGTGGGCTATAATGTTGAAGCTTGTATAAGAAAAATAAAATAAAAATAGATTAAAGGGGAAAATACATCTACACCCCTGAGGTTTGACTAAAATACACATAGACCTCTCAGGATTCAGAAAATACATTAACTACCCCTACTTTTCAAAATATTAACACTAACACCCCTTCCATCAGTTGATTGTTAGATGGAATGATGATGTCATGGGATAACATGGTATGAACAACCAAAAATACCATTTCTAAAGTTGTCATTTTTCATTTTTTATTTACAAAATTGTCACTTCTCTTTTGAATGAAATCAAATCCTCTAGAGTGACCATGTATCCTTTTTGACACCACTTAAAGTGGCCACGTATCCTTTTTGGCACCCCTTGAGGTGGCCACGTGTCCTTGACACCCTTTGAGGTAGCCATGTGTTCTTTTTGACACCCCTTAAATGGAGTTAGATTCACCCACCCTAATGATTCACCCGCCCATCCTTGGTTTTTTTTCTAAATATTAATTTTTTAAAAAAAATTTAAAAATTGTTTTAAAGACTTTTTAAATATTAAAATATTTTTAAAAATAATTAATATTTAGAAGAAAAAAAACCAAGGATGGGCGGGTGAACCTATGGGTGGCCACGTGTCCCTTTTGACATTCCTTAACTGTGGTTAAGATTCACCCATCCTTGGTTTTTTTTTTTTTAACATTAATTCTTTTTTTTAATATTAATTATTTTTAAAAAATTTAAAAATTGTTTTTAAGGCCTTTTTACTATTAAAATATTTTTAAACAATACCAACCTTGAGGTGGCCACATGTCCTTTTTGACACCCTCGGTAGCCACGTGTCTTTTTTGACACCTCTTAAATGGGGTTAGATTCACCCACCCCTAGGGTTTACCCGCCTATCCTTGGTCTTTTTTTTTTCTAAATATTCATTATTTTGTAAATATTTTAATATTAAAAAAGTCTTAAAAACAATTATTAATTTTAAAAAAATTAATATTTAAGAAAAGAAAAACCAAGGATGGGCGGGTGAACCCTAGGGGTGGCCACGTGTCCTTTTTTGACACCCCTTAAAGTAGCCATGTGTCCCTTTTGACACTCCTTAACTGTGGTTAAGATTCACCCACCCCTAGGGTTCACTTCACTCACCCATCCTTGGTTTTTTTTTATATTATTGTTTTTTTTTCTATTAATTATTATTTTTAATTTAAAAACTGTTTTTAAGGCCTTTTTATTATTAAAATATTTTTAAACAATGCCAAGGATTGGCCCGTGAACCCTTGAGGTGGCCACGTGTCCTTTTTGACACCCTGAGGTAGCCACTGTCATTTTTGACACCCCTTAAATGGGATTAGAATCACCCACCCCTAGGGTTCACCCGCCCATCCTTGGTTTTTTCAATTCTAAATATTAATTATTTTTTAAATAGTTTAATATTAAAAAAGTCTTTAAAACAATTATTAAATTTTAAAAAAATTAATATTTAAGAAAAAAAACCAAGGATGGGTGAATGAACCATAGGGGTGGGTGAATCTAACCCCAATTAAGGGGTGTCAAAAAGGACACGTGGCTACCTCAAGGGATGTCAAGAAGGACACTTGGCCACCTCAATGGGTGTCAAAAAGGACACGTGGCCACCTCAAAGGGGTGTCAAGAAGAACACGCGGCCACCTCAAGGGGTGTCAAAAAGGACACGTGGTCACTCTAGAGGATTTGATTTCCTTCAAAAAAGAAGGGACAATTTCATAAATAAGAAAAATGAAAAATGAAAACTTTAGAGAGGGTAGTTTTGGTCGTTCATATCATTTTAACCCATGACATCGTCACTCCATCAGTTGACTAGCGGTCAACTGATGGAAGGGGTGTTAGTGTTAATATTTTGAAAAGTATGGATAGTTAATGTATTTTCTGAAACCTGAGGGGGTCTATGTGTATTTTAGTCAAACCTCGGGGGGGTGTGTGAATGTATTTCCCCTATGTGAAATCTGTATAAAAGGTTTTGCATGCATAATGCACTTATAATTGGATGAACATATCTAACGTAAATGCAAGGATTAAAAAGAAAATTTACTTTAAATTCTATTAGGAATACTTGCAGTAATACAGGCAAGGCCCATTGTGGAAACTAGGAAGAGGAAGAAATGTTTAGGAACTTAAACATAAAGGCAAATTCTCTTGGCACAATTCAAGTTTGTTTAGTAGCTTGAAGAGCTTCTTCGATCCATTCTCTTTGCCATGACTTTTAGAGTAAATTAAACTGTAAAGAGAAACAAGTCCTCCAGTTTCCTTCTTTCGACTGGATCGATGGAGAACGACCACTCAAGCTTACACGCGTCTCCTATTAGAGATAAGTTTGGAGAATACATAATGATGTAATAAGGTGAGATGAGATACACGGCATTTCATCTCATCTCTAGGTAGATTTGAATTTGAAATAGAATAGTATGAAATATTAGATTTGAATTGATTATGTTTCTATTGAGAATTTTTTGGTGATTACAATGACTCCTCATTAAGGATTGTAGAGAGATCATGAGTCTCAACGTAGAAACATAATCAAATCAAATCAAATCCTAATCAAATCTAATATTTGATAGAGTAGTGATAGGCGGACCCATGGATCCCATTTGATAACTTAAGGCATTGGTGGATGCCCCCCTCTTAAATGCTCACCACAGTTGGTGAGCATTTAAGAGGGGAGGCATCTACCAATAGGTGGATGTCTTAGGTTATCAAATGGGATCCATGGGTCCGTTAACTATTTATCTATTTGATACTATTCTATTTCAAATTCAAATCTACCTAAAGATGAGATGTGTATCTCATCTCACCATATCACACCACTCTTTATTCACTAAACTTATCTCTAATATCTTCCTCATCGTTGTCACCTCCCAAAACATTCATTGTCGCTACATATGAATTGAAACCGACGCTACCATTGACTATCTCATAGATCTCATAGCTAAAGCATTGCTTAACTGGATCAATAGCTACTAACTTCTCCATGGCCCAGCTAATTGTTGTCTCACTATACCATCAGATGGCATTACATTGGTGGCCTATACTGGACGCAACCGTGTTGCCCCGATACGCCTTCGACTCCACGACATATGTCTAAGGCAGGGAGCCACTTGTGTATGTTGAAGAAGTCCTCCAGGAGAGGCCATACTTCGTCTGCAGTGTGGCCTGTTACCTTGGCACAAAACTTGCCTTCCCACTTCTTCTATGACTCAATTGCCATGACTAACTCACTCATGTTGATTCTTTGAGAACTTGCAGCTCTTCTATGACTATTATAGAGACTTGACGAGGGCTAGAGGGTTAACCCTTAATCGCGTCATAAATAAAATTTCAATTCATTATTAGATTACCTATGAAAACTTCTATTTATTAGCAAATAATGGTAGATGTGATTGGTTGGTACATAAACAGCCATTTTTATGGTTTTTAGATTGGCCCTTTATTTTGAACAGTTAATCCTTGTTGGTCAATAAAAAAATTGTCTACTTTGGATTTTCCCTGACAATGGAAATTGATAATTTTTCAAAATATGGACAAGAACTAGATATTTGAGGAAATAAAATATTCATTAACTACATAGACTAATGGAAAATATAGTTGATTTATTATAACACAAGCAGGACAAGAAAAATTGTTGATTAAAAGTCTAAAATAAAAATATGAGGCAGTATCTACAGTCCCATTTTGATGTTCAAAGTTTAATTGAGGGACCTTTTTAATAAATCAAATAATTTGAGGACTTGTTTCACTATATGACATTAAAAGGCTTTCGGCGTGGGCTTCTATTTTTTGGAAAAAGAAATAAAAAATTGAAGGGGCATTTGGATTATTTGGATAGTCAACCTGGTTAATTAAGAAGATAAGATGTCACAAGCCCACAACTAATATTTTGTCTTCTATACATAAAGCAATAATATAAGTTAGCAAATAAATAATCAAATAAAAAAACTACATGAGAACATATATATAGAAGAAGGTGAAAGCCACATTCCACCACAGAATTATTAAACAGAAATTGATACCATTGAGTGGATACCCTGCCGGCCTTCCATTAGTCAGACAAATTTGCGATGCAATGTAGTTTATTGCTCTCACTATGTTTGTCTAACAAGAAGTATTTATGTGACATTGGATAGACTATATGTTCAGTTGAATTCAGATACAGATTGTAGTAGTTGTATGCATAAATACATTGTAAGCACCCAATTTTTACACCCCTTTTAACCATGGTTAAGTAATTTAATCATGGTTAGCCTGACCAAATCCTAGGTCAATCACGATCTCAACCGTAGGTCCAACCCTAGGTAAACCCTAGTCAAACCATAGGTAAATCATAGGTCCAACCCTCGTCAAACCATAGGTAAACCCTAGGTCCAACCCTAGTCTAACCCAAAGTCAAACTCTAGTTAAACCCTAGGTCCAACCCTAGTCTAACCCAAAGTCAAACTCTAGTTAAACCCTAGGTCCCAACCCTAGGTCAACCCAAGCCTAACTCAAGATCAACCATAATCAAACCCTAGGTAAATCCTAGGTAAACCCAAGGTCTAACCTTAGTTTAACCGTAGGTTCAACCTTGAGTCAACCCTAGATCCAACCCTAACTAGCCTTAGCCTAGCCCTAGTCCAACCCTAACCTTACTGTAAGCACCCAATTTTTACACCCCCTAACCATGGTTAAGGATACTTAACCATGGTTATACCCCTAGTCGAGTCCCTTAACCCTAGGTGTAACCCTAGTAAACCCTAGATTTTTAACCCTAGTTAAATCCTAACTCTACCTAAACCCCAGGTACACCATAGCCTAACCCTAGCCTAACCCTAGGTGTAACCCGTAAACCCTAGGTTTTTAACCCTAGTTAAACCCTAACTCTACTTAAACCCTAAGTAAACCATAGCCTAGCCCTAGCCTAACCCTAGGTAAACCCTAGTTAACCCTAGGACCAAACCATAGTCTAAAACTTAGGGAAAACTAATCCCTAAAAAAGCCCTAAAACCAAACCCTAGGCCTTTAGGGCTTAAACCCTAGGTCCGTAAAGCCCTAGAAACCCAACCTCTTGGCTTGGGCCCAAGCTTAGGCTTAAAATTCAAAAAAAACAACAACCAGTACCGCGTGCATGCAAAGGGCCGAAGGCCTGTTGGTTAAAAACCAATAGCGTCGACGATTGAATTACTGACAATCTCGATTTGTGAAGGCTGGGTAATGTCGGTAGATATATTACCGACATTACCTGTTTCTTCAACCTGCAGCACGCCAACCCCCTGCATGGTTCAGGCATGCGAGCAGTCACCCTCTCCGACCTACAGACCCCCATTCTGGCCTCCTATAGCTTGACCCACCCTGTACAAATGTCATGGGTGTCCCCATGACTCTCCCTATAAAGAGGACACCCCCATGGCCGTGAGACCCATCTGCCAATCACCAACCTGAATCCCTGCTCGAAAAACCAATTCCTCGGAGCCCTAAGCTCCTCAACAGCTCCCCAGTAAGATCCTGTAGCTTCCCAAACTCACCCTTGCATCTGTTCTACACCACCGCAAACCACCCCCTCGTCTCGGTAAGGAAGAGCAGCAGCAAGGTAGGGCTTCCCCCTACCCCATTTGTTTGTTTGTTTTGACTCTATTGTGAGCCCCTGGTCTACTTCAGGGGACCATTTTGTTTCATTTTACAGGTAAACCCGAAATAGGGGGCTCCCCCACCTTCATCATAGGTGTGGGGAACCCCCAAGGGGTACAACACCATCTCCGATAGCCTCAGGGGGTTCTGGGGGTCTCTCACACCATGATGGAATCCCTAGTTCACTCCCCTTAGCAGCCTCGTAGGGCCTGTCTCTTGTTTTGGAAAAGTTCCAGGGTGTCGGTAAACACAGTACCGACACTCATTGATCTTACTGTTTCAAGGCCTGCGGGCCCTACCTGAGGACTTTTTGGGTCTTTTCAAGGCCTGAGTTAGGACCTCTTGGGTCTCCCCTACACTTTACCTGAACACCTCGAGACTCGTGGTTAAGCTTAACCATGGTTAAAATTCAAGAATCCAAAGACTGTCATAATGTCGTTAAACATTACCGACACTTATTATTTTATGTGACAGTGAATTTGGGCCGATACCAGGCCCATACTTGACATCCTCTGGGGCCCACAGCTGGTCTAGGGCACTCCTCTCGGTCTGGGCTTCAATTTCATGGGTCATGGATCCCCTAACTTTACCCCTAACCATAGTTACAGGGGTGTAAACCACGGTTAAAAAACGTCATTATTGGCGGTAAATCATTCACCGCCAATATGGATCTGTGAAGAATCCGAATTGGCAGTAAATGCATTACCGCCAATTCCATTTTTATGATGATTTGGGCTTTGCAGTAAGCCCACAGCCCATGGGGGTCCTTCACTAGGCCTCTCCTAACCCCTGGGGTCCATTTTCAGCATGCCCAGACCTTGCCCTTGCTTTAACCATGGTTAACTCAATCATGATTAAAAGTTAACCATGGTTAGTTGGTCAAAATAACTTGAAAAAATTTCAAAAAACCCCTAAAAAACCAAAATAATGTGAGATTACTGAAAATATCATTTTTGAACTGATCAAACATGTCTAACCATGGTTAAATGAGCTTAACCATGGTTAACACTTGGTTTAACCCTGATTAACACTTGGTTTAACTATGGTTAAACCCTTTTAAACCCTAAAAAGTTTCAAAAAATCAGGAAAATCCCAAATGGCAATATAAATCCAAATCTAACTTTGTACACTGCCTAACCTTGGTTATCCGGACTAACCATGATTAATCCATGTCTTAACCATGGTTAACCCATTTTAACTTGGAAAATTGGGAAAATCTCTAAAATTGTTTAACCAACATTTAAGGACCATAAACATACATTGGACATTGCCTAACCCCGGTTAGCAATCCTAACCACAGTTAAACCCCTCTTGGCTTACCGAGCCTAACTCTAAGCCTATCGGGTTTACTCTTGGTCTATCGGACCTAACTTTTAGCCTACTGGACTTACCCTTGGCCTACCAGACTTACTCTCGGCCTACTGGACCCAAACCAAAGCCTACCGGGCTTACCCAAGGCCTACCGGGTCGAATCTTGACCTACTGGACCCATCTCTTAGTCTACCGAACTAAACCCTAGCCTTCGGGCTTGCACCTTTGGCCTACTGGACCCAATCCTGGCCTACCGGGCCTAACCCCTAGTCTACCGGACTACCATTTTGGCCTACCAGGTCGAATACCATGCACTTGACCAACCCTGGTCAACTCAACCCTAGTCTACCGGACTAGACCCTAAGTCACCCTTGATGCACACACAACACTCCCTTAGCCTTCGCATGAGCTCATGTGCTAGAACTACGCTCGGTCTGATCTCGCCGCAATGTGAGTACATAGGCAACCTAACCCAAGTTCGACCCTAGTCTAGCTTTTCCCTTCTTGGATTAGTATAAACTTAAACCTAAGGCATTTGACTAATACTTGACATTAAATTGGCTTAAACCTAATATGTAGAGAACCGTTGTAAAACGGAAGTGTCAGGGTGCCTAACACCTTCCCCGGGCTTAACCGAACCTCTTACCTAGAACTCGAAGTAGACTAAGACCTTATCCATTACCTAGGACTTATCCCTGCCGAATTAATAAGTGGCAACTCTAAACATAACATATCACGCCAAAAATGTGGGTAACTGGAATCCATGCTCACACTTACAAACCTAGGGCATCGACCCAAGGCCCATGCAACACCTAAGCCCAAGGCCCTTAAGGCCTAAACCCGTAGACAAATAGCACCTGCGCCCGAACATGGGCCCATGACCCAACCCAAGCCTTAGGAGGAGGGCCCAGCCCCAAAATTTGAAAATCTTAGAATGTTAGTAGTCCATTTACCGACAGTCTTTTTATGGTTAGAAACTGTACCGCATGGAGTGCATATAAGCCTGGGCCAGACTCATTTCTAGAAAAATCTAGAAATTACGGTAGACCATCTACTGTCATTGCTAAAATTCTCTTCCAGGGGAATGGTAGTACTGGATTTACCACTATTCTCTATCTTTGCATGTAAATAGTCTGCCTACCCCCTGTGCGGCTCAGGCACGTCTCCAGCTGCTCCCCCACACCTCTGAAACCTCCGCCAACCCTCGTCCTAATCCCCTTTAGGTCCCTAGTCTACTCTCCTATAAATCCAAGCAACCCCTCCACCCTTCTCCCCCATTTCGAAAATCACAATGTTGAAACCCTGTGGAATCCAAAAGAAAGCTTTACTGAATCTTTATCCCTATCGAAAACTCAGTCCAAAGGTAGGACTAGATGACTCCAAGGGACCACCCTAGGTCCCTCCCGGTCGTGCACCACCACCATAGACATTGTCACCGCCTTTATCGAAGGTGTAGCAGCAAGGTAGGGTTTCCCCTTACCCATTTTCTTTTCTATAAAAGAGCATCTGTGAGCCATTGGTTCTACTCCAGAGAACTTTGTTTATTTTCTTCCTGTTGCAAACCCAATGGCAGAGATCCCTTTACCTTCTATTTAAGCATGGGGATCTCCCTCAAGGGAAGAGACCTAGGCACGCCCACAGCAGCCTCCCAAACCTTCTGGGGAACCTTCAGCCATAAAGGATCCCCTAGAAGCATTATGGTCTAACGCCATGAGAAAATTTCAATTTCTGAGAAAAATCAGTAATGGCGGTAGAATAACTACCGCTATTCTGGGTTTTCATTCTTATAGTGGCTATAGGCCACATTTAATAGGCCCCTGGTCCACTCCAGGACCTGATTAAGGTCCCTAGGACCTCCCTCAATCTTCCTTGATCCTGTTAGGCTCACTAGATTAGCTTAACTATGGTTAAAATCACCAAAACTAGAAAATATCCAGAATGTCATTAAACAGATTACCGACATTCTGAGTTTTCCTGTTCTCATTAAAAAGGCTTTGTTGGCTTAATCCAGACCAGGCCCACGACTTGCCCTAAAGTCCCCGAACATCCTCATGGGTCCAGGATCCTTTGATCATCACCCCAACCGCATCCCTGATGAGCAAAACAATTTCTCGAAGGAACTAGAAATGGCGGTATAGCATTTACCGTCATTCCAATTCTATGAAGGATTGGAATTGGCGGTAATGCCAGTACCGTCAATCCCAGTTTCTGTTTATTTGGGTCTTGCATAGGGCCCAAACTAGGTAGGAGGTCAGTTTAGGCCCTGTCATGCTCACTGGGCTCACCCCTGATCGGACCAGAACCTTAACTGGGGTTAAACTTAATCCTGGTTAATTTTTAACCATAGTTAAACTCATTTAACTTTTGAAAATATCTTAAAATTTTCAATTAATCTAGAAAATGCAAAGGGATCAAAAATCTGACATTGGACCTCTTAAACCATGGTTAACTCATTCTTTAACTTCGGTTAAGCAACCCTAGCCTCTGGGCTCAACCTCTTGGCCTCCGGGCCCTTGCCTTAGCCTTCGAGATCAATCCTTGGCTTTCGGGCCCAACCCTTAGCCTCTGGGCCCAATCTTGGCCTTCGGGTCCATATCCTAGCCTCCAAACTCAACCTTGGCCTCCGAGCCCAAACCAAAACTATGCACTTGACCATCTCAGTCAATCAAACTTAACCTTAGTCCCTGGATTAAGTCTTAGCTATCCCAGTGTACACACACACTTCCCTTAGCGTAGGCACAGGCTCATGTGCCAGAATTACGTTTGATCTGATCTCACCTCATATGAGTACCTAGGCAACCCAACCTCGGTTCGACCCTAGTTAGGATTTTCTCATTTCTTGGATTAGTATACTCTAAAACTTAGGCATTTGATTAAAACTTTGACATTAATTTGACTTATACCTAGGGAGTAAGTAATTATTGTAAAATGGGGGTCCCAGAGTGCCTACCACCTTTGTTAGGGCTTAATCGAACCACTTTTTAGAATTACATATAGACCTTAAGACCTTATCCATATCCAGGACTTATCCATCAGAATTATGATTGGCGACTCTCAAAACCCTTGTGAGGGGGGGGGGGGGGGGAATCCGTGCTCACATACATTGTTTTGGAAAGCCTTGTCATGTTCTCTGGTAAAACTGAATTTAATGTTGCCAAAAAACTTCATTTTCTATCATTCTATACAAGAAACCTAAGGTTCAAATTCATGACCTTATGATTACAAATTACAAGGTTCTGAGTCGGATCGTGCTGCTCAATGAGTAGCAATTTAATCCTAATCTGATTATTGATCCAACTTCAGATTATGTCAACCTAAAGAAGATAAAGAAAAAATAGCCGTAGTGGTCAGCTCAAGAAATGCCAATCTCAACATTATCCCATCTCAATTTTAAAGCATACAATCACTGCATTTATACGCCAAAATATGAATAAAACATGAGATACCAAAAAAAAAAAAAACCATACAGAGCAATAGCAGAATCAATGACAACAACAATGTAAGTGAAAATTAACTCTTTTTCATGCGTTGAGACTGAAGTCAATTTAAGAATCCATGACCACCAGTGTCTAGCCCAATCTTACACCCGACATCCCTGTCGTCTTCCCCTGAAAACACCTTGATCATTCATATGGGTTGAAGCTAATGTTGCCTCCAATAATCTCATAGCTAAATTTCAGTCCAATTGGATCAACAGCTCGTAATTTCTACGTGGTCTAATAAAAAGTCCCCTTGTCTCTAGAACTATGAATCCAGCACAGCAATGCACACAACCTTCAACTCGAGGTTACGAGGCAAGGGTTGGGAAACATTTCTCAAGTTTGAATAACTTCAAACAGAGGTCATACTTTGTTTGCTATGGGATGATTAGTCGCCCTTAGGGATTTCTCTTGTCAATTAAGTCCAATGTAGTTCTAGGCTCATATATAGGGTTGTCAACAGAGCGGATAAATATCTGAATCCACTCCGAATCCGTATCCATTAAGCGGATTTTTATCCGAATAGGTATCCGGCGGATCGTATTCGGATAGTTATTAGGGATATCCGTTTATAAACGGAGCGGATACGGATAGTGGTCGATCTGCTCCGCTAACTATCCGACTGATTAGAATTAGGTATGTTTATAGTTTACATACCAAATATACCCATGTATGTATTGTTTAAGGCTTTAAAAACATTTAGGTTTACCTGTAATTCTCCATCCTTAAGGAGGTTACAATTGTAATTATGTAACCCTATAAATATCATAAGCATAAAACCCTAAGACCATTTATCCCATTCCTAGCCAAACCCTAGTCCTCATCTCTTCTTCTTCTTCAACGGCGCTGAACAGTGAGCACTCGATGTGGAACCCTAGCCCTCATCTCTTCTTCTTCTTCTTCTTCTTGTTCTTCAACGACACTTAACAGTGAGCACTAACCCCAGCCCTCTTCATCAAAGAGGGCGAGGAGAGCACTTTGATGGAGAGTCTGGTTTGTTGTTCAGTGATGGATGAACCTTTTCATCTTGCTGGGTTTCGACGGCAAGGAGAGCATTCGGTGGTGGTGAGCAATCAGTGCAAATATCATGAAAACCCCATTTTTTTTTTCTTTTATGTTGTTTGAAAAATCAAAGAATCTCTTTCTAATTCAAAATTCTAAGCTAAAATTATTAGCTTGTGATTTAAATTTGGTTTCATGTTTCAGACATTGAGATGTTTATCTCAAAACAGAGAAGCAGTAAGGAAAATGGAGATTGGGTAGTTCCATGTTGGAGACTTCTTTTCTCACTTGGAGATGCATATGAGGCAAGAACACACACCTTTGTGCGGAAGATATCATATGGCCTACAGAAACGAGAATATGTAAGTTTGCAGAATTTTCCCCAATACATACAGTTTCCCTTTCAACGAAGGGCGGCCGAGGAAAGCCCAAGGCCTCGAAATCAGTCTCCAGATCTTCCAAGGCTGGTCTTTAGTTCCCTGTTGAAAGAATCGCCAGGTTTCTCAAAGCCGGAAAGTATGCCCAGCATGTCGGTGCCGAAGCTCTGGTTTATCTATCTGCCGTTCTTGAGTATCTTGCAGCTGAGGTTCTTGAGCTTGCTGGAAATGCTATGAGGGATAATAAGAAGAATCGAATAGTTCCGAGGCATATACAGCTTGCAGTGAGGAATGATGAGGATCTTAGTAAGCTTTTGGGGGATGTTACGATTGCTAATGGAGGGGTTTTGCCCAACATTCATCAGACTCTCTTGCCGAAGAAGGTGGGGAAAGGAAAGGATGAGATCGGATCCGCATCGCAAGAGTTTTGGGGATTTTCTTTTCTTTTTGGGGGTTTAACATGGATTTATTATATGTTTTATTCAATGAGCTCATATTTTATCTTTTGAATGAAAAAAATGCATATTTTCTGTAATGCAGGTTGCTCAAATCCAATTGTTAATGGAACCCAAATTAAGGTATCGGTGACTTGATATGAATTGATCGAATTTGGATATCATCCAAATTTGATAATTCGTATCCGATTACTTAATCGAACGGATTCGGATAATTATCAGATATTCGAATATTTAATCGAATTCGAATTCGGATAGTTTATTTTGCTATCCACAGGATATCGGAGCGGATTCGGATTCGGATAACGGTTAATGCTAAACGGATCGGATACGGATATAGCACTATCCGCTTCGAATCTGCGCCGTTGACAGCCCTACTCATATATTTTCATTCACATATACTAACATACCCAGTGGAGTACACTAGCTTGCAACATCAGATACCTGAGAAGATTTTATACTTCCGGGAGTTTAATTTGTGATGCCTTCAGCAAAGTACATAAACTTTAAAACAGGATACATTTGGGCTCTATGCTAAACCCAATCATCGAACAATAGATATAGTGGAAACATAAAATTTGAATAACCCTAGTAACTAGTCATATTATCTTATGATGTACGAAACTACGATGCCCTAAATGTTGAAATTAGGGTCAAGACATTTGAGATTGATAGGAAGAGGAAGGTAGCAGATAAATTGGCATAAGTTTGAGACACATAGTGGGGGTTTTGTTATAGTAGATTAATTTAAATTAAAATCGATTCTTTGTTTTTTTATTGATTCCTCACCCCGCATTATTTAGGCTTTCTTTTCTCTTATCTTAGATTCTCCTTTCATCATCTTGTATTTCATGATTTGTGTCACCCTCCAGTAAGCCTTCATTTCTCCTGCTAGAAGACTCCTCTGTAGGTATATCTGTATCTATAGTTCTGTACTCATTTCTTCATCTCCTTCTCTTACTTGATTATCAGTGTTATTTTCTTTGTGGCTTTGCGATTTCTTATATTGTGTTTCTGGCTCCTTTACATCATCTTTCTCTTCATAATTTGTGGTATTTCCCAGTGAATCGTGGCGTACATTATGGAAAGACTCTTTTTCGGCATTTTCTACCGTGCTCCCATCTAATTCATTATTTCCACCACCTCCATATTCTTTCTTTTCACCTTCTCCCATAGGACTTCCATTTTTCGGATCTACCACACCTCCATTGCTAGACCCTGCATTCCATTTACGTCCCAAAACTATGATTCCTTCACTGGGCTTTTCTTGTATGGTTCCTTCACCGAGCTTTTCTTGTATGGTTCCTTCACCGAGCTTTGTTTGTACACTTCCACCATCCAAGTGCTTGATCTGGTATAGCAACCAGATGCAAAATGCCAAAAGCAATGCGAACTGAAACGCCCGCTTAACCTTAACCCCTTTGGGTCTCTGGTTCCGGCCACTGGACTTGTAAGACATTACACTTTGCTCCACCAATTCCTAAATTCATTAAAGACAACAAAATGAAATTCATTATCAATGACTGACCAAAGTGATCTATCTAAAGATTTTCTGAAAAGGGCATAAACAATATGTATCAGAAACAAAATAAATTATAAACATTACAGGATTCACCACATGTATGCAATTGCACAAACATCTTCAAAGATATAAGAAGGCAAAAATAAAAATAAAAATCCTTAAATCAACAAAAAATCAATTATGATGTTTTTCTCTAGCACTGTGGAGATATTCAATGGCCAGCTCAAGATTAGGAAATGAAGTAAACCACTCAGTCACTAACTAAGTAAATCACCCAAAATAGTCAGGTAATTTGATCAACCAACTGGTCTTTTAGCTTCCTCATTAAATCAGGTTGCAGAACATGCAGTTCTATTACACACATTGCAAATGGGGATATAAATGAATTTATAATTTAATTCTCCTTCGTTGATCAACAAATAATCGAACTTCTCTCATACTTGATTTTTTCCTTCATGTTTCTTTTCACATTTTTCGCAGAGAATTTGGCACTCAGAAAGCGAAGTCATGTTACAAAAACAGTATCTCTTAAGCTTTGATTTCATTCAACAGTTAATACAACGCAAATAATCAAAATAATGGGATCGATGAGTATATATATGCAGACCAAAAATATCCACCTTAGACACAGCAATGTTTCCAAACAAAATCAAAGTTCTAAACCTAGAAATTACATAATTAGAACATGAATACAGGATAACAACCATAAAGATGGCCGCCAAAACTATCAATCTAAAACAATAATCACAAAATTTCTTAATTTCAATCAAAGGCAACAAACTAGTAAACAGCAAAATGCAATCAAGAAACATGAAATCTACAAAACAAAAACCCTAGACTACCGTTTTAGACGAGTCGAAAGGTAAGGATCAGCTAATGGACACTTCGGATCGTGCAAGGGACAGTCAAATTATAGATCTGAAGTTCTAAGAAATCGTGCAAGGGACAGTCAAATTATAGATCTGAAGAGCGTTGATTCTAAGAAATCAGAGAGAAATGGACAAAGAAGATGAGAGGAAAGAAAAATATATCTTTTATTTCTTTTCTTTTCTTTTTCAAACTGCTTGCTTACCGTTAAAAATTAGAATATGGTTGAGAAACCAAAGTAGCGGTTATTTTTCGTTCGTTATTCCCAAAGTAACCCTAAATTTGCACGATATATTCAAATAAATTGCTTTGGCCTTTACGTAAACATAGGAAAAAGATAGAGGCATTAATTTCTTCCATCCACATAACATATTGCCGTTGGTGCCCCCTCTAGGCTCTAAGATCGGCTTTCCGACTCACAACAAAATCAGTAGACGGCATTTTCAACCAATGGCTTATTGCCATGTGGATTGATCCTATGGTCATATAGGAAAGTATGGAAGCAAATCGTCTGCTCTCTTCCCTAGGATCTTCCATGTAGCCATGAGGGTTTGAACTTTGAAGGCTTGGATCACATCGGCTGTACGAATTTAACAGCTTGTACAAGAGTTCCTGGTCATCAAACACATAAGCCTCAGGGAAGAACACAGACAATTTTGGTTCGGGAGAGTATTAGCCATTGGGTGTTGCACGCCTGTATACTCTCAAATGAGACAGGATCACAGCCAATTGCAATTGAATTCAATATAATTCAATTGCATATTTGGCACATGTTGATTGGAAGAGAAAAAATCCATACTTTGAATTTCCTGTTTTTCTCCCTCATCCAATCAACATGTGCCACAATTCACATATGCAATTAAATTATGTTGAATTCAATTGCAATTGGCTGTGATCCTACCTCCTCTCAAATCTGCTCACAATTCTAATTTTAATAGGTTAATTCAAATAATTAAGGGTTAAGATTAGAATAAAAAATGTGACCTAGCTTCCATTTTTTTTTAGAAGTGCGTCACTTCAACATTAATCTTGACCCTTAATGGTTAGTCAGATGCGATTAGGATTTAGGGGTATATTTGGCACTCACAATGGGTGAATGCCTGGGACCCGATCCAAAGGCAATGATAATGGGTACTCTGCTCCACAGCATGAAGAGAAAAAACTAGGCTCCCTTTTTTTAGTGTAAAGAATTGGTACTCTTGTAAATATGCAAAAAGACTGACAATTTTGTAAAATATTTTCTCTCACATAATTACAAGATTAGCACCATTTACACTAGAATGGGGAGCTCAGCTTACACTGCAATATGATATCCACCTTAATGGGTGCTGTAATTCCCCGAAGATGTAGGAGAGTAGGGGCCGTTTGACATCACTCTCAAGGAGCATTTCCCTATTCCTTGGAGTCTGGAATCTGACATTGTTTCAATTCTCATATGCGTATAGGAATTCATAAGAATAAGGTCTCTAAACACCAAAATTGAATTTTTATTCTTCAATTTCAATCCCACCTCTCAATTACTGCAAACCAAACATGACCTAACATAAATATGGGATTATTACACCATTCAGTTAGTAGAACATCTCATATATAAAATAATTAGTTAAGAAATCAAAAGCTTAGAGTAGGGTAATCGCTTCTCAAAGATAATTAAAGCTCCTAATCATGCAATCAGGATTGAACAGTTTTACTATCATCAAGATTCAATCTCAATTTAAATAACAGGAATTACCAAATTACTAGAAATTTTATGGACTTTTCGTTTGTAATTCGTAAAAATCACTTCTTTTTTGCAATTGAACTCAGAAAAATGGAAGTGCAAATCCCGAATAGTTCTGTTTTGAAAGATTCTCAGAAATTAATCAATTATAGAGAAGAAGAGATGAACTAGATATAAAGGCTTTTGGCATGGTCGATGGAGGGTACAAGTGGAATCAATGAAACAAATGTATGTCCAACACGTGGCAAATATAAAGGCTAAGTTCTCCATTGAAAATTAAGTTTTTTTTGCTAAAGAATATCATTTACCAATGTTAGTACATGGTTAATAATTAGCATTGGGGATTTGAGTTCTTGCAACTTATCACCCGGGGATTAGATCCCGAGACCTCTTTATCGAGAGAGGTCACACCCTACCAATGGCACAAGAGGTGGGGTGTCCATGAAAGTTAAGCTTACAGGTTAGAAATTTGAACAGCACCTCACAGACGTGTTCATTGTTAAAAATGAAATTAGAATTAAGTGAAGATTGTTAAAAGACAGTCGAAAAACAGGACGGTGACCTTGAAAACAACAGGTCTTTGGCCGGACCACCAATAATCAGGGACTCAAATATCTCCAATAATTCAGTTTTAAGATAGTCAAGGTGGGTGGTTGGAAATGGGTAGAAATTAGTAGTTCCTTGTAGGGCTCATTTGGACACGCTTGCATTAATTGCATTTTCTGATACAATGGCGCTCAACTTGCGGGAGTATTAATCAGTACTCATCCTTTCCTTTCTTGTCTTCCCGTTCAAATCCATCTTTTTCAAACTTTGGTTTTAATTTTTGTTTGTTTCCTTCTTTATCTCTTTCTTTTGTATATTGAATTTTGAATTTTGATTTCTCTTTCTTTCTTACTTTTTCCCCATTCTTTCCAATTTGTTTGACCTCAACCTCAAGAGAAAATTTAAAATAGACATTATAGAAAGTGATCAAATTCCAGGCGTTCATAGTAACTCACTAACCGATTAACTAATTAATCATTGTTGAGGACGAATAAGGTGCACAAATGGGTTTTTTTACACAAGCCTTGAAGGTTAAGGATTTTGAAACGAGGACGGTATTCCAACGTCAAACCTGATCACTATCTTTACTATTATAATGAGAGAATTAGAGATTGGTGGCGTTGATGTGACAAAAAATTAAATAGTATATTATCATATTACTATTTAATAAATAGATACTTAAGAGTATTAAAGTCATTTCAAACATATTAACTTCAATCTCTTTAAATATGGTTGATTCCCTCAACTATCTATTTCTATTTTTTTCTCTCACTCTATGAGTTTTCAATCGCCGCACAATTCACCATTTCTAATAACACATTTTTTTCTTTTCCACATCTCCCCTATAATGCGCGTGCATCACTAAGGTCTCACTAGGGTCCCTCTTTCCACTTTCTCTCCTCTTTACCTCTCTTACATGTATCGCATGTGCAGCCCACTAATATTAATTAAAGAATAATTATCCCAAAAATAAGGCGCTTCACTTAAAAGGGCATGCCTTGCATTTTTATTATGTAAAATGATTGCATTTTTATTATCTAAAATGACATGTTTTTGATATATTTATCAAGTACGGCATGTGGTGTCAAATTTGTAATACTATCTAATTTTTTACCAGGTGAAATTTCTATCTTCCCCTTTACTATGTATACAAAACCAAACAAACCGAAGAAACGGTACTCAACTAATCCAAAATAATTATTAGTATAATGGAATCTCACTATTGAGTTAATCCAATTAATATTAATTTGTCTACTTAAATAAAATATTGACTAACACAAGATTGGTTAGAGATGTTATGGTCATATGGTATTTGAGTGGACATAGCGGCACGGAGGAGACCATTACCCTTATCAATGGAATGGTGGCTAATACAGATATGTATCTAATTCCCTTTTAAATCTACTTAGGAGATCATTTTTTGCAATTAAATTATAATTTTAAAAGTATGCAATGGTTCCTTTTTTCTTTTCTTTTTTCTCTGTATTATATATTGCGATCAAATTAATGACAGCAAGGTTAAGACACCTAGCCAAACCCAGTAAAGCGACAGGCTCGACCCCTAAATTTTGTTACATTAGAACATCCATCCATAATCAATACGGAGACCTCCCTCTGCAAGAGTTCCTTTCACTGAAGGCTCCACACTGGTTGGAGAACTCGCGAGTTTGAGTGGCTACATTAACATGACTCGGACTGATCCTACATTTTGTTTATGATAGTTAATGTTTGAAAATGATTTATAGGTGAAAAAAACAAATTTTGAATTCAAATCTATTTTTTCCCTTTTTGGTGAGGTGGTGGTTTGCTGGACGGATCTGTCCAGCGATGGACCTGGTTTCTTACATGTTGCAGCTGACGTGGTGATCCAAACGGTGTTGACGTGTTTGCCACCCGTTGCTGATGGCATCGAATTACCTCTGGTGCATGTCTGGCCTCCATTCATCTACTGTCATGTGATGATAAAAAGGGGAGAGATATCAATGCAGGAGAAGTCAAAAATTGGAGAGAAAATTAAATGACTTCCCTCCTTTTTAGCGCCAAATGCAGTAAATAAATGGACGCCCGAGGCTGGACCTCGGGCATGCACCATACCAGCCTCGGGCATGCACCAGAGGTAATCCAATGCCTTTGCTGACATGGCAAGTCCTAATCCATCGCAACTGCCATGTCGAACCCTATTATTAGAGTTATTTTCTATTATAAGGATTTTGCCAGCCTTAATCACGACCAGCCTTAATTGCAAACTTTGACACCTACTAATAGGAATGGTGTGTCCAACACGGTAGAATGACTGGTGAGATGGACATGGAACTGCACACATGGCCAATCCAAGCCATCCATCTGATAGGGCACCCGTTTGGATGGCATGGGATTGTCTCTGGCAGATGCCAGAAATGTGGTCTCGGGCTCCACACATCATGTGACATGTGGCGATAAAAAGGGAGAGAGAAATCAAAAACATAGGAAGAAAATGAAATGACTTCTTCCTTGGTCATCACCACATGTCGTGGAAGACCAAGACCACTTTTCTGGCATATGCAAAACAATCTCATACCTATTTGGATAGATCATTTAGAAGCCTCATGCCTCGTACCTAACGTGTATTGGACTTCTTTTTATCATTAGAATGGCATATTTGATTGAGTTTAAAGAAGAGTGCTACCCCAGTTGCACAATAAAAAAAAAGTTTCAAACTCTCACTATAGGTGCAACACATGTCACTAACACTGTGAGAACTTAAAAATATTGGCCGGTGCTAGAAGTTTAATTATGAGGCAGAATCATGCTTAAAGTCGGTTAGGGGGAGCTTATCATTTTAGAGTGGGCTTCGGATTCTCTCTGGCAGGTGCCAGAATAGTGGTCTCGGGCTACCACAATGTGTGCCACACTTGACATAAAAAGGGAAGAAGTCATTTAATTTTCTCCCCATGATTTTGACTTCTTTCCACTTGATATCTCTCCCCATTTTTCTCACCATTTTATCGTCTCATGTCTTATAGTGTGTGGAGAAGTCAAAATCATGAGGACAATGATTTGACTTCTCCCACCACATGACACACAATGTGTGGCAACCTGAGACCACTATTTGGAATCGGGGGATGCTAGAGAGTCCGTCTAACGGAGTCTAACAAAAAAAGTTTGTGACAGGGTATCTAGGCCTCTTAGAGCACCCGACTAGGTCCCCCGGGCATGTGCAGAGCCCTCTCTTCACACGCACCAAGAATATCGAGATAAATCTAAAGGGTGGCCAACGAGGGGAGGGAATCAAACATAGAACCTCTACTTCCTGAGGCATGGTCCTAGCAATCAGCCCAACCCCCGTTGGTTAGAGTTTAACATTTTCCTTGTATAAAAAGACTCATATTGTACAGGTTATCAGTCTTGCAAGCACGAAGTACAAAGCAAGCTAAAGGGCCTTTAAATATTAGTTGGGCAATTCTTTCAAACTCACTTTCTTTATGGACCGAACATGTGTTATTGTCTTCCATTAAGGTAAGGACACATGTTTTCCGCTAACACTCTCTCCAATCAAAAAGAGAGTGAGTCCTAAAAGAAAGTGATGCTAACATTATCCATATGTGGTTTAGTTTGGACATTCCCCTGGGGAGATCGAATCACAGCCAATCGCGATTGAACTTAGGGAAGTTCAATCACACCCACAAGTCAACATTTGTCATTTTTAACCCTGTTAACTATGATTCAATCTAACCTTGGTTTTTAGAAAAAAATATTTAAAGAAATTTAACCCTAAGTTTAAGAAATTTTAACCTTAGGGTTAAATTTTCTTTTTAAAAAATTCTAAAAACCAAGATTAGATTGTTAAACCCTAAGGATTACAGAATCTTAACCATAGTTAATAAGGGCTAAAAGGGACACGTGTTGTGTTGACCTGTGGGTGCGATTGAACTCAAGGAGAGTTTGGCTGTGATCCCATCTCTCCACTAAGACCATCTCCCATCCTCAAAAGAAAAAGAAAAGTAGTTTGTAACAAACTATAAAGGGTTCAATCAAATAAATAACTAAGCCCCTTTGAAAAAGCAAACACAAAAGTGTGCTCTACCACATGAATTATATTAAAAACATGTAACATCGATTGCATTAGTAATGTTGGTCGGCTTACTTTGTTTATAGAGCTTGAGTTGATATCAATCTACGTGTTTCATATTTTATTAATTTATTAATTAACTAAAATTGATATAGACAACCTAACCTTCTTAAATGTCATCCCTATTTTACCCTGATACACACGTACAAGTCAAGTACTGTCTACTACTCGAACCCTTATCAGTTATCTTATTGAATAGGGATACTATATATCTAATATTCTAATATTGCCATGTGCTAAGGGCAAACGCGTTCGAATAATTGGGTTATCAAAGCACCCCTGTCACAGAAATAGTAGTCGGGTGGCCCCAGTGTGGCAATGGTTTAAGGTTTGGGCTTGGGGTTCGACCCCATCTCACCCATTAAAATAAGAAATAGGGGTCCCTTTTAGCCCCATCATCTAAAACACTTTAGCCCCATCATCTAAAACACAATGCCATCGGTATGGTATCGGCGTATTCCAAATAATAGTTTTTTTTTTTTTTTTTGGGGGGGGGGGGGGGGGGGGGGGGGGGGGGTGTGTGTGTGTGTGTTTAAATTCCCCAAGATTAGATTGATTCGATGATCTTAACAATTTTAGTCAAGTGTTAATGCTTCTTCTTTGTCAATGACTTATTTCTTCTTTGTCAATGACTTATCTCAATTATATGGGATCGGCAACACATATCGTATTTTTCATCCTAATTTATCAAGAGTTGTATATTCACATGTGTAATTAAAAAAAAAGAGTAATAAATGGTCAGGACAAGGTGCATAGTGTCGACTACATATTTATAAGGGTGTGTTTGGCATTATAGGAGGCACTTGTTAAATGAAGATAAGATGAGTGAGACAATTGGCTCATACATCTACTATTAGAATAGGGCATGAAAAGTTTGATTGAATTTTGTAACTATTGACAAAATTATCCATTCACATATCTTATTCACTGTAATAATGAAAAGTGACAAAGTTGCATTTACGCTTATATCTTCTTTATCTCTACCGTTATAGTCATTATTGACAAAATTACATTTACAATTATATCTTCTCTATGATAGGAATGATACTTCTCTATCTCTACAATGAAAATATGGCACTTATAAACGTTGATTAAAATTTGACATTATTTCTCACTAGTGAGAAATAACACAAGTGAGACACCAGTCAACTACCAAGAAATACTAATTTCTCCTAAATTAATATTTGGCATGCTGCAAAAGGAAAACAAAATTCTATAAAGATAGTAATTATTTCTAAGAAATCTTTTTTTCCCAACCATACAAGTTATACTTGAGGAAACGACAACAACATAGACTTTTTGTAGGGGGTTTCATGGCCCAACTAAAAAGGTACTCTTAAAGAAGAAAGAGAGAGAGAAAATAAAGAAAGACACTGCAGTTAAGTTGGTGGGCAATGGGGGAATCATCCACCTCCACAACTAGCTCCTTAGAAATATCGCCTTTAATTAGAAGCATTTTAACACCCATGAATAGGCAAGCTTGTCGTCTTGACCCATTGGAATCACATACCATTCTAGTGGGACTGTAAGGTGGCATTTGGATTGGATTTTATCACTCAACTTCCTATTTCCCAAATACTAATATTTGAAAAAATGATGATTTGTTCATTAATTTCTATATAATCAATTTTATCAGAATTGATTTTTGGCTAATAAAAT
Organism: Tetracentron sinense; assembly: GCA_015143295.1. Lineage (NCBI taxonomy): Eukaryota > Viridiplantae > Streptophyta > Magnoliopsida > Trochodendrales > Trochodendraceae > Tetracentron > Tetracentron sinense. The sequence goes on from CM026565.1 coordinate 34,595,113, forward strand.
CCAATCCAAACGCCCCATAAATTATTAAGAGAGAGAGAAAAATAGATTTGAGCTCTCGATTGGGATTTGGTGTCAAACGGCTAGCAGTGTCGGTCTCTAGCTTCCCGTGGACGCCCTACTTTGTAACTGGTTTGATTCGATTTGACAATGGTGTAACGGGTTAGTTGGGGCACCATGTAATGCTTTTTAGCTAAATGGGGTTTCGTAATCACAGTTAAAAACGAGACTGTGATGGGTTTGCACAATCGTAGCAAGTGGGTGCTAGCGTTTAACGTTTTAACAAAATGAAAAATATTACTTTTAGGTTTGGGCTAACAAAATTTTCTTACCAAAAAAGCATCATCAAAAGTAAATGTACCTCTATATCTAGCCGATGTTGGACTAAGTTGAGTAAGTGTGTTTGTTTCAGTGTTTGGCCTGGTGTGTTTGTGCGGGTTTGTTATCTTTAAACCAAACAAGTAAATAGGGTTATACTTTATCCTACCTTGGACCGTAGGAGTTACTCAACTTAGTCCCACATCGGTTAGATATAATAAGTCATTCAACGACTCAAGGTTCCTCTCTCATGCCAAGAATCAAGCTCTTTTAGTGAGATGAGTTGGGTCCCGTATTCTGTGGTGTGTATTTGGCCTGGTTTGTGTGAGTTTGTTACCTTTAAACCAAAAAAAAATATTGTAAATTTACCTCCCGAGGCATAAAGTATGGTAAGTACTTGTTGATGCCGCCCTCGCCCAAATCGATTATTCCAATCTTGGGTTTAATTTCAAATTCAGATAAATCGATTCTGATTAGCTGTAGTCCAAAACGATAAAAATTTGAATCTGCCTAACCCTACAAATTGGAATTGCAATTGATTTTTTATTTTTTTTGCCCTTTTTAAATGTAATGGGTCGGGGGTGGGAGGCTTAAAGCCTAAAGGGAGGCTTACCTACTGAGGGACCTAGGGCTTTGCCAACCCACATTAGAATTGCCAGTTTAACCTTCACATTTTGAATATGTTTCTTTGAGTCCTTTTGTACTTCTACTGCACTCCCTTCAAGTTCTTTCTATAATTCTCTTAACTTTATTAGAGAGAACTTGGACGGCTTAGATGAAAGAATAAAAAGTTGATATACAGCTGTAAGGTCTAAAACTTGAACCCATTCTTAGATAACCACGTGTCAGAGTAGGTGAGGCTATTCATTCTGCCAACCTTGTCAAGTTGGCTGGCGGGGCAATCTCTCGCCACTATACCTGGAGAGCAAGAGAATGACCAGAAATGTTGATTTAAATGACAAAATTATCCTGCAATGTCTTAGAAACCCCTTTAATACCCCCGACACTAGTTTACCTTTTAGTAACTCAAACCTCCCTACTCACTCCTTTTTAGTAACTCAAACCTCCCTACTCACTCCTGTAGGGGTGTCAACGCGCCGGGCATTGCTCAGGCTTCGCTAGTTGGATTTTTGATGTTGATCAAGTTCGGCTCGAGTTCGAAAATGTTAGTTCGGACTCGGCTCGTCCATAACTCATCGAGTTTGAGCCGGCTCGTTAAGCTCTAATTTTTTTTTTAAAATTGTATAGTGGAGATGATATTCTAACAATTAAGAGATTAGATGATGTGGTACAAAGAAAATGAAAAGATAAATAGTGTTTTCACTAACCTGATGAGCATTTCATGTTCTTAATTTATATAAATTATTTCATTTTCTTATACTTTTTAATGTAAAACTCAATATTGGCAGGGGTATAACTATACATGGGTATTCATTGAATTAGTCAAACCGAGCTGAGCAACCTCTTACTTGAGCTCGACTTGGTATCTAAACGAGCTCACTCACTTGGCTCTACTCGGCTCAATGAGCTTTTTAATCATGCTCAAGCTCGACTCATTTCGAGCCAAGTCAAGCTGGCTCGACTCATTGACAGCCCTACTCCTTCTCCAAAAACTCCCAAGTGGATCAGAATAGGATCCCCTCTAACGAGAAATGGTAAAGAAAATTTTGAACCCAACCTAACAAGGGACCTCAACCTGAATTGCCTTCTCAGCCTAATTAAATAAATAAATTATGATAACATTTATCTTAAATAAATAAATAAAAATTAACAAAGGGCTGTCAATGTATTATAAGTGAACAATTATTTTATATTTTAAGTGAAGGTACTTAATGGGCCCATGAAGCCCAACCAAAACCCAAAATGATTACAAACTGAGTTGCAAAACGAAAAAGAAAAACCAAACACAACTCTTAAAAAAATCTCAAATCAAATCAATGAAAAGCTATCAGTAGGCTATTAATGGATTGGATCATATTCCTGAACTGACTGATTAGAGTGGATATTGGTTTGATTATAGATCCGTTGGATCAGATACAAATCTTGATTTTGGATCTGATTATAATCGGATCAATTTCAAATCTATGGTGATCTGATTCAATTATACGTTTCTATGTATGTATATATGTATGCATGCATGTGTATATATATAATAGATTAATGTTTTTTTTTTTTTCATAGAATACTATTCTTGTATTTATTTAAATTATTTATGATTTTTGCATATGATTAAAAATTTAAAATTTAATATTAATCGGACTGAATTCAATTTGAATTTGAATCTTAACTAAATCGGATTCAAACTCAAATTGATCAATTTATAATCCAATGAATCTCGAATCAAATCTATCGGATATTTAACCGGATTGGATCTAACACAATCCAATTCGAATCTAATCCAATTGTCAAATCCGAATCTAATCCAATCCGTTTATGAGCTAATTAACATTAATAGGCTTATCCCAAGTCACCCTGTAGAGAGGGCCACACCTCATAAGTGAAATGTTAAGCATACTCTTACAATCCCTGCTTTCACCCTTTTTACATAATAAAATAATGGGCAGTGATTAGCACAACACGCATCAAACTACATAGTCTAATGTCATGGCCACGAGTCCCTTTTAACACTCCTTTAACTATGGTTAAACTCAAGCAAATTAAAATTAAAATTAAAATTTTTGTTATTTTCCTTTTTAAAAACCAATGTTATATTGCTTAAACTTAGGAGTGAGTGAATCTCACTACAGTTGATGTGTTGTAAGGAGGGCATTGACCAATGAGAACTGCACATTAGACTACATAATCTAATGCGACAGTAAGTTAAGAATTTCCCTAAAATAAATGACTTTGGGCTACTCACACAAAGTCAATTGTTTTATTATCTAATGAGAGTGATAGTATGGATTGTGATATATGCTTAGCATTCTTCTGCCTAATAAATGAGATTAATAACAATAAGTAGGAGCTCTGGTTGAAAGATAACTGAAACAACCCAAAAAAATGTCCTATGATAAAGGTAATTTGATAATTATGAATATAAAAGATGAATTTTTTTGTCAATTGTTTTTTAATGTTACAAGATATTCCTATCAAAGTATTTTGGGTTACTCGTATTATCTCTTCTACTGTTTATGACTTGAGGTAAGGACATGTAAACTCCTTAGTTATAACTCATTTAGATTGGTTATAACATGAGAGAATCCAAGTCCTTGTTTATATTTAGGTGGAGTTTGGTAACACTAATCTAAATAAGTAGAGCTTATTTGAAAATTAAACTTATTTTGACTTTAAATTATTAAGTTATTTCAACATCTTTTTTAAGTAGAGATTTTTCCTCTTAAGAAAAAAGTAGTTAAAAGTAAAACCTTTACTTCAAAAGATCTAAGACATCCACGTTAACTTTGAATAATTTAAAGTTCAACAAAGCTCTTAAATAACCTCTACCATTTAAATTAGTGCTACCAAACCTCACCTTAATCTCCATAAATAGGCTAGTTTTGTCATTTCAAGCACGAAATATCTCTAATCATTGAAGCTGACGATAAACTGAGCTATCATCCAAACCCAAGGACCTTCTAGTAATCTCCAGCTCCGAAAAAAATATATAAAAATATCAAAAAAACACGCACACCATTTCTTCCTAATTCTTCACTTTATTATAAAATTATTGAATTTTATTTCCTTGCGTCTTCTTCTTTCACGGCCCTTTAAATACCACTTCCCCTCCCTTCCTCACAAACAATCAAAACCATCCTCTCTCTCTCTCTTTCTCTCTCTCTCTCTCTCAAAAAAAAAAAACAAAACTCTCTCTCTCTAAACACAGAAATGGAACCGAGTCCACCGGTGATAGCCAAGAGAATGTGGAACATCGTACGGATAGTATTCTTCATGATGAGAAAAGGCATCTCTAAACGCAGATTAATGATGGATCTTCACCTGATGATGAAACGTGGCAAGATCGCAGGGAAAGCAATCGGCAATCTCATGTTCCACCACCACTCCACCTTCAGTTGCCGCCCAAATGACGCACACCTGTCCTTCGTCTCTCCTCGCGAGTACGAATTCAGCTGCAGCAACAGCCCTGCTTTCCCCTTCCACCTCAGCAAGCGCAAAAACCACCACTGGTACTCCCACTCCCACTCCCACCACCATACTCACCATGCAACCACTCACGACGACTTGACGGCCGTTAGAAAAGTTTTGGAGATGCTTAACAATGACGTAACGGAGGCGTCCCCGATAACGGTGCCTGGGTTTGGCCGGAGTCCAATGGTGCGGCAGTTGAGGATAACGGACTCACCGTTTCCGTTACGAGATGCTGACGAGGATAGTCATGTGGATAAGGAAGCTGGTGAGTTTATTGAGAGGTTTTATAAGAACCTGAAGCTTCAGGAGAGGATGGCTGCCTTGGAATCAAGTTACCATGATATGATGCTTCGAGGGGCATGTTGAGATTCCGGCGACTTCCGTCGGATTCCGGCCCATTTGACGTTTCTCGGCAATAATAACGATTTGTGTTCCTGTTATTTTCCTTCTTGTTGATACCAATAAATGACTTTAGAATTTTATTTTATTTTTTCTCTCTCTCCCTCTTTTTATTTTATAAAAAGCTTGTGAGGTTTGAAAGCTATAGAGTGTAGAGATTTTAAAGATGGCGTGATCTTCGCGTTTCATGACCAGTTGTTTGTAGTATGTAGATTTCAATTTAATGTCTTAATTTAATTATCTTTTTAGTTGGTGGAGTGGAACTACACTCACAGTTGTCTTGGTAAGGCAGAGATAAGGAATAAATGTTAAACTTGGGGTGGGTGGTGCTGGTGCCGGTGCCCGTGCCGGTGCCGGTGCCGGTGAGGGAGGTTTGGTGGGTTTGAGGTGGTTGGGCTCGGCTGTATAGGAGGAGAGATGCGAGTCTCGATAGATTCTTGTATTTATTACTTTTATTAGGCTTTTGTATCTCTACATTTTCTGCTGGTGGTTATAGTTCATTTGCGTAGGTGTCATCACCTGTCTGAGAGAGAGATAGATTCTTGTATTTATTACTTTTATTAGGCTTTTGTATCTCTACATTTTCTGCTAGTGGTTATAGTTCATTTGCGTAGGTGTCATCACCTGTCTGAGAGAGAGATTTTTTCCTCGTACCAGCGCTTTGTCAGCCCTAAGAAGCTAAGATTTCTTTTTCAATGTGGATCCACTGCAGGGCGGCTGCAGAAGGTGTGACCGGAGTTTGGGGGTGAGGGTTTCTGTGGATCCCCAACCCTAAAATCCCATCTCACCTTTCTAGCGGTCGTCCCTCTAGCAGGACTGGATCTTCACTCCTCAATTTCTAAAATAATCTTGGAGCCCTAGGATTTCAGGTGGGCCTACCATGTGAAATAGGCACCTGAAACCTTGTTCTTACAGCACAGTCTCGACTCTGTGGTCATAGCCCTAAGGGGGTCTCAGTAGCAAAGTTTGTATAGGATAAAGGTTCTGAGATCGTGTTAGGGACAACTGTCTCCATAAACAAGGAGAAACAATATATTACATTATTGAATAAGGCATGGCCATAGACCAAAGGAGGTAACTACACCATCAACTTTTGGGAAAATATACCTTTTATACTATATTATCTAATTATTCAACAAGACACAACTATAGAGCGGACAATTGTCCCCATAAACAAGGAGAAACAATACCGGTGGGATATTTATGAAACCTGTAGATGAAATGGCTCATGAATTTGGTCTTAAAAAAAATTAAGGGCTACACCCTTGAACCCTTCTGATCAGTGTTTAATGTCGCACATTTAGGCACCCGAAAGTACACTTGTTAGCTCTTAGGACTTAATTTTTATTGTTTTCAATTACAATTTATTGTTTTCATTGTTTTCAGGACCAATGGGAGAAAATATCATAATTCTCAAATGATGAGAGCTTAATTTCAAGAACTTAGAAGAACCGAAACAATAAAAGAATTGAAGAAAACAGGAAAAGAAACAAAGCAAAACTGCACTGCCACAAACTGCCCGAATGCAAGTATCCACCGCCCGATAGGGTTGTCAAAGGGCAGGGTCAAGGTAGGGCCGGGGTCAACCCTAGCCCTACCCTTCCCAATAAGAGTAGGGCCCTAGCCCTTCAAGGGCCGGGATTGATTGGGCCTTAGCCCTGCCGTCAAAGGCTAGGGCAGGGCCAAAGGGCCGGAAGAAATAGCGGGATTTTTTTTTTGATTTGAGATGATGAGATTTTTTTTCTACACCAACTATCAACTTGACATGGAAATGGATACTCTCCTCTTTTATCTGGGCTTGTGACTGACTTTGCAACAAAAAGAGCAATGACAAAGTTAATTTTTTTTTTCCTTGTTAGTGACAAGCATACATGATAGAATAAAACAAAGTAAAACTATATAGAACAAAATTTATATATCAAAATCCTTTAAGTAGGAGGAGACGAGGAGGCGATTTCACATATGAGATTTGGGTTAGGGTTCGTAATGAGTGTCGAGCTCTCGAGAGGTTTTATAATGACGGTCATGTGAAATTACTCATTTAACCCTACTATTAAACCGTTTGAAATAGTGAAATGAGTAATTTCATAAATACAATATATATATTATATACTTTTATGGCTTATAGACCTTAGCTACAGTGTAGCAACTAAGGAGAAGGGCAGGGCTTTAAAGGGTAGGGCCGGGGTGAGCCCTGACCCAGCCCTGTAGAAGCAGGGCTTCCGGATTTTGAACCCTGTCTGGCCCAAGGGTTGGGAAGGGTAGGGCTTCAGAGGGCTTTGGAGGGTAGGGCAGGGCCGGGTACCCTTCTACATGGGTTTTTTTGACAGCCCTACCGCCCGAGCGGTGGCCTAAACCGTCCAAGCGCAAGGTAGTTCCGCCCGAGCGCAAGACCGCAGTTTTAATTTTCCAAAAATTTCCCTTTTGAAACCCTATTTGCTACCTTATAAAAGGAAACGAGTTTATGAGTTCCAGAGAAGATTTTGATCAGAGAAAGAGGCTGGAGAAGAGTTTTGGAAGGTCTTGGAGCATAGAATCTTCACTATTCATGGCGGCTACTCCTTTTCCCATGATCAATTAATCTTTCCATCTAGGATTTCAAAGAAATCCTAGCCACGTAACTATGGTTAAGTTGTTTTGTTTTTGGGTTTTATTATTTGTAAACGATGATTGTATGACTTGACGATTGCTTTGATAATTGATTTTAATATTTATATTCAATCTTAATAAAGTTCTTCCTTATCTTATGAATTTTTCTTTTTTATTGAGATTTAATTCATATTTAATTTCTATGATTTCATATATGAATGTTCATGCAATGGAATTTATCATACAAGTAGTTAAATATTAAGATGATTTATGCTTAGAGAAGACGAATTGCACTACAACCTTAGGTTAATTAATTAGTGTGGAAGATTCGTATCAACCAAAGATAGGTCATGCCTAAGATTTAAGTACTTGACCTTCTTGAGGATTTAAATTGGGACTTGTAGTCTTAATTAATCGTAATCGAGTGCAAATAATTCTTCCTTAATTCAATACAATATATCATGGTTAGGAGGCTAATGGTAGATTCAATGTTGTAGATCTTTTTGTCTTGACTTTCATATCACTTTTAATTGTTTTTGACATTTAGAATAATTTTAGGATTTTTAAATACAAACCAAACCCCTTGTATTCACCATTAAATCAAAATCCATCTTTATTATTAAACAATACTAGCCAGTGGCACATGCGATGCACGTGAGAGTGAGGGGAGGAGTTAACCACAGTTAATAGGAGTTAAAAGGGACACGTGTTAACCCGTGGGTGCGATTAAACTCTCCCCGAGTTCAATCGTGATTGACTGTGATTCTATTCTTTAAATAGATAGATGAGCAAGGGGTAGTTTGGGAATCAAAATAAAACATTAAATCAACATTTTGTTTTATGTAAGGGTAGTTTGGGAATTTTGAAAAATTCAGGCTACGCCTGCCTCTTGCATTATAATATAAAGATAACCAGCGCAGTCTTCGTGGTTCGACACCCTCAATACTTGTCACTATTCTCCGGAATTAGTATTTTTATGAGATAACGATCTTAATCAATCACCACCCCTAGATCAAGAATATGTCGTATTCGCCTAATCATTTTCCACAAATTCATCAACAATTATTACCATTTTCAATCAACCATCGCTTGCCCCAACTACATGAAAATCCTGGTTCCGCCCATGCATCTGGTGCCATACATGTGGCCATGCATCATCAATATTAATCTTCCATTCCTTGGATTGGTCATTTATATATGCATCTCCATTTTCTTTCCTTTTATTTAAAAGAAAATTCTTCCAAGATTAATTAATATTTTCATTTTATATATATATATATATGGGAAGGGATCCGTAGACATATGAGAAAGAACATATAAGTTCACATATGACTACATCTGTCCGATCAAAAGATCTAACGGACACCATTCTATTAAACTTTTTAACGGCTAAGGGCATTAAAGAAAATTTTAGTTTCTTTTAAAAGAGCTGTCTCCTTTCTTAAAAGAGGCTTAAAGGAGAAAACACGTTCTCTACTCTCATTCCGGCATTCTCTATCTCCATCGCCTCTCTGTCTCGAGCGTTTCTCTCGTATTCAAGAACACTTTCAGTCCATCTTCACGATTGAAGTTGGGGCAAAGCTTCCTCAAGAGGAGGATAGAGGAGACTATTGACAGAGGTTCAGCATGCGATTGTGACAGAGGTTCAGAAGTTGGGGGAGAGCTTCCTTCCCCGTCCTATGCAGAATAACTTTTGATGTATAACCCTATTGCATCTTGCATGATTTTGATATGATGAGAGTTCAAACTTCAGAGTATATGTCAATGTACAGGAATGATAAATACTTGACTATTTGATATACTTTTTTCAATAGCTTCAAATTCCTATTGTCTTTGCAGCTTCCCAAGAATAAATGTGATGATTCAAATAATGCATGTTAACAGAAATATATACATACATATATGAAGCCTAAAAATAATAGTAGAATTGATCACTCAAACTTGTGTTGTATCCATGGCTACCTGTAAAGAAACTGGAATCCACCATTCAATGAATCACACCTTCATAGATTAAGAACCAACTTGAATGAAATGAATTATTTCATTCTATTTCAATGGTAAGATGAAAAATACAGCAAACAACCTCAGAAGTTTTCATGGATGTAGGATGGTTGCTTGCTTTTGCTGGGACATTTTAGAGAATTACGTTCATGGCTAGTGCCTCTTTAAGCCACAATTAGTGCCTCTTTAAGCCATCAAGCTTGCCCAGTGAGCCTATCAGATTAATGCTATCAAGTCATCTGTTAGTAGAAACTTTGTTTTTGAAATTTGTTAGTTTTATTGTCTTTTGACTCGGGCATTTTATCAAGCAAAGGAGCCGCAACATGACGATTCATCTATTTGTTCAAAATTTTTCCCCAGCATGATCAATCTGATATAACAATACAGACGCACCCAGGAATTCAATGACACCAGAAATCTGAAACCACCAATTTGGTGCTGAAACCAGAAATCAATGGATTTCTTCATACAATATACAAACCCATCGGAAAACCCCTGAAAAAGAAAACACCGATTTGGTGCCAGTGACACTAGAAATCAACGGATTTCTTCATACCAATTATGAAACCATCGGAATACCTTGGGCTCAGACCAAGTTCAAACACCTCAAAACATGGGCAAGCTATGCGATTATACCACCCCTATTTCTAGAAGCCATGGCCTGTGTCCATGATCATACATGGGAAGGGATGGCGAGGATGGACAGATCTAGCAAGAACTCTCAATCTTCCTCCACCAATTTTGAGAAAGCACGGTTCATCCAATTGATGAGAGAGAGAGAGACTGTCTTGGCCGGAAATTGCCGGAATCTGTCGGAGAAAGATCTTGAAACCGCCGGATGGAATCCCTCATCTAAAATCCGGCGAACAAGAGACGTCTTCTACGGGAGAGGGAGAATGAAAGAAAACGTGGGTCTTTTAAAAGAAACTAAAATTTCCTTTAATGCCCTTAACAGTTAAAAAGTTTAGTAGAATGACGTCTGTTAGATCTTTTGATCGAACGGATTTAGTCAAATGTAAGCTTATATGTTCTTTCTCATATGTCTACCGATCCCTTCCCTATATATATATATTAATCAATTTTTTTAATATAGGACCTAGGAATATATCCAACATATAAGCAGTACAATGAGTGGACAAATCACTAAGTTTGTCCCAATGAGAGAGGAGGCATTGGAGTCTATTATTATTAGTGGGGGCAGTAATTGGAAAGCTCAAGAGAAAACTTCTAAATTCTCTCTATGGTTGCAACATGCATCACTATTGTTCCGGTTACTTTTAGAACTTAAACTATTAACTTTTAGATAAGGATTTGGAATTTTTTTTTTAATTTGCGTCTCGAGCTAAACACTCTTCGAACCCTAATTTAATAACCCATTGACATATTAACAAGTGTCAAGTATCAAGTAATATAGCTAAATAATGCTGCGTATTGATAAGAAAAAAATTGACAAAGAGAATGGTGACATACTTTTCAACCTACACTTGTCATCTCGATATCAAGTCACTATTTTATTTGTGTATGTATATTAAATTTTTTTCTCATGAAGATCTAGTAACTGCAAACCAAACTACCCATAAGGTTTTATGTATATGCTTAATTTTTACTCCATGGTGCTAATATTTGATCATCTGAACAAGTTACTTCTTTTTGGCATGACCAGTTAAAATGATGGGGTCCAAGCCACTGGATATGAACCATGTGTACAATCATAAACACTCAGATTTTGGAAATTTCCAATAGAAAACAAAAACAAGGTGGCATGACAGGTGTGTGTGCTTGATTGCCTTCACAAACAAGGCATTGGAAGGCTGCTTGATGGTGGGGACTGGGAGGGTGGCAAAAGGGGCCCTAGAAAAAGTAGCAAGTTCTCCATTACTGACTCTGTCCACTAAGAAAATGACCCTAATTAAACACAGACTAACATTGTCGAATTAATCATGCACATCACTCGTTCCCATGCACGTGTGTGCATACATGGCCATGACATGTCTATTATACAATCATAGGTGCAAGCACATGCATACATCAATGCACATACATGTGGGTCGTCTTCCAATTTCTTGCACTAGTATTCATATATAAATAAAAAAAAATTTAAAAAGCGTAAACATGCTTCTTTATTTATATAATCAACGTTGTTATATAAATATGATTGGGACTTCTTCAAATTAAGAACCCCTACTCACATTGATCTATCCGTGGTACTCGATCTTCGATAATTAACAACATTTTAGATATTATATAATGTATTTTCATATGTATATATGTATGCATGTTCATATTAATGGACTATATAAGGCATTGAATTGAGATGTACTTTAAGTCTTTAAGCTAAGAGGTATTTAGGTTAGAAGTAAGATAATATATAGTTGGCTTAGATTAGGTGGAAGGGTGGTGGTGGAATAGCTCAATTATTGAAGAGTCCCTCTCATGCACTAAAGAGAGAGGTTGGTCTCTCTATCTCTCCCTCTCTTGCACATCCCTTCTCTCCTAAATTATAAACTTGATTGATGCTTATCTCGTATAGGATCATATAGCCAAAACATCCTTCCATTTAATTTTTATAGTTCTTAGGGTTTCTTGAATATTCTAGAAATACTCATGGGGCACGCGCCCTGCACAATTATTTGGTATTGACCATTCGATAAGTGACATGTGGCATACTTGCGCCATATTTTAGTCGGTGAGCACAAACAACTAGCGTTCGAGAGACCTCAAATCATACACGTTCACGTCAAGACTCGACTGATCTACACGTGTCGTATTATACAAAATGTGTTTGCTTTTCAATCTACTATTGCTAAAGAAGGTACAATGGATCTTCACAGTATTGGCCAATTTGAACTAATAGTGTATTTTAGCAACAAAAATCAAAAACGTTAAAAAATAAATGTTGCTTTCTTGGTTTTGCTTGAGCTTTATATTGTATAATATGGACTTTATTGTTAAACCTGCCACTCGAATGGGGAGTTTTCAAAATGTTGGAAGGGTGGAAGCTGTTACTCACCAAAATAAGAAAATAATATAGGTCTTTGATTCCTTTCTTTGTTAGGTAGAATTGAGAATGGGGTTTCATAGTTTTAACAAATAGCACACAACTATTGTTAGAAATGTTTTAAAGGTCAAAATCAATGAGGATATGGGAATTAGTACCACCATGGTGCCTCTCACAAGTCTTGGGATCAAGGCCCGGCTGGAGTTCCACTAACTAGTTACTAGCAACTAACCTTGACTACTATACAGTAGGTAACAGATACACGCAATAAAAAATTAGAGATTAATTATGAACAGGACTCAAGTTGAAGAGATAACCAAAACAACCCAAAAAATGCTATACAAAAGTATCTTAAGAAATATAGAAATATAATTTAATTGACAAAAATACCTCTTTATATTATAAAACTACCTCTACCATAAGACATTTTTTTTTGGTTGCTTGGTTCTCTCTTCAAATGGAGCTCCCATACATAGTTAAACTCAAAAAATATTGACCTACTATTGTTACCATTATAAGTTCAATAAATAATGTGTTCTAGGCGTAAATAATGGTCACTATTAATATCATTATCACATTATAGGCTCTTATTATATATAAAAAAACATTTTTGAATAATGAAGATACATAAATATCAAATTAAATAAAAATGATTTTAGCCTATTGTTTGTTTGTTTCAATGATATTTTATCATATGGACAAAACTAACTTTATACCCTCAAGTGATAAATCCTCACCTCCGTGACCAATAATTAAGTAGAAAATATTAATGACATTGCAACGTTTTTAAGGTACCAGGCCTCGACTGAAGCTTCCTAAGGGATTGGAACCCTTACCTCCCTCCCTAGATCTAAGGTAGTATCATCTACTACTCTTGGCGATGGTCCTTCTCTAGTTTAATTAATGGCCTTGGCTTGCCTCTGGCGAAGCCAGAAAGGGCTTATCTCGGGGTTCCATAGAATAGGTGACATGTGGTGGAGAAGTCAAAATCATGGGGCCCATGATTTTTACTTCTCCACACACAAATGGACATGTGGCGATAAGTGTGTGAGAATAAGGGGGAGAGATATCAAATGGGGAGAAGTCAAAAATCATGGGGAGAAAATAAATGACTTCTCCCCATTTTTCTGCCAGCTGCCACACAATGTATGGAACCCCGAGAGACCTTTCTGGCTTCGCGAGAGACAATCCGAGGCCTTAATTAATATATAGTATTTAGACATGCTATTATATATAATATATTGTACTCCTGTCACATTTGTTATTTCTTAATCTTTGAAGGGACCAAAATGGGCCTCCAGATGAAAACATGTACTTTTTATTCTATATAAAAGGACCTCACACTCACTCCTTGAGCTATAGGATGGTCAAGGTGTGCCCCTTATTTGAGGGCATCGAGTCCCACGGAGGGGAATGTTGCACAACCGACCAAATACAGCAGCCCAAAGTGGCCCTAATCAGCCCCCCCCCCCCCCCCCCCCCACCAAAAAAAAAATAAAATTGGATGGGCTATTATTCAAAAGCAACATATTCCAACTTAATATTTTATAACTTAACAACCTCAATATGTATAATAATTTTTGTAGAGCCAACTTTGTTCCACAATTTATAATTAATAAATTCTTGTATTTATTAATAAATATAATCAAATACTATTTGCTTATTACTAAACATTAGAATATACATTTTACACTACATTTTTTTTTTGGGTAGTTGATATAATTTACCTACGTCAGTAGAGTCAGCCGGTTAGAAGTTAGCATGGACAATGGAGCTCTTGTTGCTCATATCCGGGGGAGGATTGGATCCCCAGACCTTCCCCTTAGAAGGCCAAACCCCTAGCTACCACTCACGCAAGAGGTGGGGTGTCATTTTACACTACATATATGAATATATATTACATGCATTAGTCAGTAGGTACTACATATTGTCATATGTCTCATATATGTAAACTTCAATAAGCGAAGTTTGGAGAATATCAATGACATTTTGCCTCAATAATAGAGAATATTAAAGATATTTTGGCACTAAAATAAGTTATTTTTATAGGGTACAAAACCCTCTGTTTAACGAATTAGTGACTTTTCTTTTTTCTTTTTCTATTTTTTTCCTTTTCATCCTCAAGCAATTAAGGGCATAATTTGGACACTATACTCTTGAATAGCATATCTCCATCACTAAATGAATAGTCTTGATGCAATATTCATAACAAAAAAAGCTCTTAATTAAAGTGCATGAGAAATTCAATTATATTGGGGTGTAGTTTCTGATCTTGGTTGATCTTCTCATCACCGAGATGGAGCTTAAGATGCAATAGCCCTTTTTCTTTTTGTTTTTTTTACAGTCAGCTTAATACAATTGTAATTACAAAAAGTTTGTATAAGAAGACGTATTATCTACGCTGGAAAATTATAAAAACAGATATTTAAGATGAATGAATATGGCAATTACATATATAATATGCTCTTATAATTATTACAATAATTATACTGTATACTCTTGTATCCCAAAATCCAGAGGTTAATGGCCTAGGGGGTAGTTCTGTCATTCTCATATATGCACAGAGACCATTGGCTACGGTCTATTGTCTCTAGTCAACGAGATCCCCACAACAATAGACTGTTTCTATTTGGGAAAATGAAAACTGGCGTAAAGGTTGAAAGCGTGTTTGGCTGTGGGGTAGTTTTGTCCTGGTAGAGAATATGAGGTTATTATAGTATCTATCTATGTAGGAAATTGCTTCTGCTTTGTGGAAAGAAGAGTTCAAATGTTTTTTAAAAAAATATCAATAATACCCATCTAGGAGATCAGATGGTCTACAGTCTAAAAATCACGAAAATGACCTTCACAAGGGATGCACATTGGCGCAATCCAACCTGGACCAGCAAGAGTCAGCCTGGCCCATCAGAGTTAGTGACGAGCTGGGCCAATATTTTATCAGTCTGGACTCGTTTTGGGCTGAGCCCAAGGTTACATTTGGACTGATCCGGACTCCAGACCAAGGCCCGTGCTTGGATAATAATTAAAGGTGGGCCCCCTAATTAGAATGAGGGGGACATGGGATTATCTCTGGCAGTCTCGGGCATCCACACATCGTCCAACATGCTGTGATAAAAGGGGAGAAGTCATTTCATTTTCTCCCCATATTTTTGACTTCTCCTCACATGATATCTCTTCCCCTTGTTATTGCCACATGTTTATGTGTGGAGCCCGAGAACAAATTTCTGGCACCTGCCAGAGACAACCCCATGCCGAATGAGGTGGTTGTGATCCATTCTTCTAGGGGAACTCCGGATTATTGTTATTATTATTATTATTAGTAGTATTATGGAAGTTCCCCTCAATGGGATAACTGACACTAAGCCTAAAAACCAACGCAAATAAGTGATTATGGTAGTGATTATGGTTTGGGCTGAGCAAGTTGGGCAAGATCCACCCCAACTCAAGCTCAACTTGAACTCAAAAAGGGGAAAAAAATAGTTCGTGTATATATCGGTATCATGTACGAAAAAATTATAAACATAAATTTTGTTTTTGGTTCAAAACATAGGGTTAGGCCGCAACCCAGTTAGTAGTGTCAGAATTTGTTCTAGGTTACTGGGTTTATGCCTCGCATTTGAAAATTGGCAAATGGTGGATATTACAACCGTAACATCGCTTGAGACTCAATATTGGACCGCCCCTCAAAGGGGGAGACACACTATCATCAGGATAAGCCCATGGTAGTACAAACTTAATTTTACCTCACCTAACATGGATAATAAAACCCGTCAATTCATGTACCAAATATTAAGATTGTAACTATAGTAACAAAGTTCTCTGATTTTTTTATTAAAAAAAAATCTTAAATAATATACGATATTTTCGTCGAACGATTAATTCTCAAACCATTCGCAACTTTATGAAAAAATCACAGATTTTTCAAAAAATAGCAAATTTCACGAATTATACATGAATTCTTGAAAAAGTCCCGATTAAATATCTAATTTATGAAATATGTTTGTTTATAATATTTATAAATAATAATCTTATTTAATATCATGCCCAAAAAATTTTCAATTTATATTTAAATTTTGTCAATTCTGTCATTTTATTCTGAATTTTTCCTAACAAATAATCTCGAACTCCGACTTAGTAACTATAATTAATATCTTGTTACTTTCTCTTTATAATTGTTTTTTTTTTCTCCAACTTTGTCAATTTTTGGTGATGTTTTCCAAATTAGATCCTCTGGATTTTGGGGGTTTTCCCTGATTGCCCCTTAAGTTTGGGATTGTTCCCAAAATATACAGAATTTAAAATTTCTTCCCTAAAGAAGCTTATATATGAGCAATTTTCATAATTTAATATTTATAAAAAGCCTTAAATACCTATTCACTACCACCTACACTTTAATTTAAAGGAAAAGTTTCTTCTATTTTTAAAAGAATAAGAGGAAAAGAGGGATTTACGTGCATGCATGAGCTAGGAGAAGCTCCCCCACTCCCCTCATCTTCTCATCTCACAAAGCTCCTCACTATTTTATCCTAGAGTGTTTTAGTATAAAATTAATAGAAGTGTTCTTGAAAAAAAAATGAAAAATACCAAAATTTGAATTTTAACGAAGTTTTTGCACGCAAAATCGATACTAGTCGATACATAATGATACACATTGTCGATACACCTGTTTGATACACTAGGTCGATACATATAGATACTCATATTGATACCTATCGATGGTAGGTATCGATACATGTCGACCGTCTTCAACCTTGGAATACAACCAATATTGATATGAAGCATTGACCCGATTTGTTGAGTATCAACTGTACACTTTATAGTCTAAACAATTAAAAAAATATGAAAAGAAAACACATGTAAAACCACATCTAAAACATGAAATTTAAGGTTTAAAATAATAAATACAATGATTATAAGCTTTTTCTTTATGTTAATCATACATGTAATAATCTTAACTGGTTCACTTTAAAAAACACAAGAAACTTGAAAATGGGTGTTATTCTCCGGTCAGTAGTGTTCTCTCACAATTGGGGTTACTAGTTTAGCGGAACAAAACTCTTTTGTGGAAATCTCAGTCGAAATGGTTTGTAAGGAAATGTTAGGGGACTATTCTCAATCAACAAAAGATGCTCCATTGTTGATAAGGAATGAAGGGGAGCTCCATGGTTGATAAGGAATGAAGGGGATACAAATGTCTTTTAGACAAAAGTTTAAAAAAATAGTAAAAAATGAAGAAAAAAAAAACTGCATGTGCAAACACCTTCGCATATGGGGGCATTCATAGGGGAAATTTTGTAGAGACCCGAATCTTTTTCATACTTTTTATGCAAGTATTAAAGATATTTTAGTCTTTATCATGTTTTAATGTGTTTATATTTATATCTAATTAGTGTGGTGTGATCTAGGCTTAATCAAAGTTGTAAAGAGAGGGAAGCCTTAACACACCCTGAACTTTATGAAGCTCTAGTTTTGTCACTGTTTATCGGAATTGAATGATTCTTGAACCTCTAAAAAGGTTTTGGAACCCTCTTCAAGGTTGATGTTTAATATTTTTCTATATTTTTAGTCTAAGCTAAGTCAAAAGTAGGTTTTGCGATATTTTTGTAGATCGGTCAGCTTTAGAGCCAATTTATACCTTTAAAAACTTAAAATTAGGATTTTTGTAAAACATCAAAGTTGTTCCTGTTTCAAAGACGAGTCCAACGCAAGTTGAATCGTCAAAATGAGCGAATCAAAAGTTATGGTCAAAATACAAAAATGCGATTTTCCGAACCGCTCATCAGGTTTTTGACGATCGATCGTCACAAGCCGATGATCGATTGTTTGGAGCCCAGAAAATTGATTTAACCTCGAGAATTTGGACGATCGATCGTCCATATTGGCGATCGATTGTCAGGACGTGACCCTGTTTATTAAAAGAAACGGATTTTAGGGTTTTTAACCCTTGAGACTATAAATAAGGGTCCTATCTCGAGGTTTTAGAGTATTTTAACACATTCTAACCTAATTTGGCAAAAAGAGAGAGAAAATCTAGGGTTTTGAGGGAGAAATTTCTTAGAGAAGAAGGAGATAGCTTGGATATTACAAAGAAAGCTTGAAGATCTTCCCTAAAGCTTCTTGGGAGCGATTTGGATCAAATGGAATAATCCCTAAGGTCGATATACTATCCAAATCAACCCTATTATAATGTTTTGTAAATGTTAATATGATAGAAATAGAGATTCGATGTGTTTTTCACCATTTTTATATGAAATAAGTTATTATTGATGAAAATATGGTTTAATAATGTGGATGGAATGTATGGAAGATGGGAAATACTATGGAGGATGAGATTAATATGTGGATGCGGATTGTATTTGAGTTATATGAATGGATTATGGTTTGATGAAATATTGTAAATGTGAAAGGGCAATGGATTCATAATCTACGTACCCCCAGGGTGTTTGTGAAAATGCTTGAGAGGATAAATACTAATATGTCACTATAAAATTGTTGGGAATTGAATATGAATTATGCTAAGAATCATGATATGATATATATGTACGTGATTGCTTGTCAAGTTATGCTTAACTATTTACATGATAATTGATATTCAGGAAAGTAAGAACTTAGAAGAAAATCTCTTAAACCGGGAATTCTCTAACTATATGGTATGGGACATCATAATAGAGTTTCCATGGTGGGAAATCGGAATCTAAACAATTACCTACTCGAATGTTAATTACGACACTTATGCACAACACACGTGTATGTTAAGATAGGAGTCTTACAAGTCACATATGTGGACCACAAGCAGAAACACTTCATATGCCTGATATTCTGAATAAGCCCAATGAGGGATCTGAATAAGTGCATGTTCTGAATAAGATGCTCAAGACTCATAAGCATAAGCATTGTATACACTTGTCATTCTGAATAAACCCGGCATGGTCCGTATCCTCCAAGATCAGCATGTCAATTAAGTAATTGCATTAGCATGGGCATAGTCCGTATCTTCCAAGAGCAGCATGTCAGTTAAGTATATGACCTGAATAAGTGCATAAGCATAAGCATCTCACAAGCACGTAGTCTCACAAGCATAAGCATCTCATAAGTATGTTATCTTCTAAGTCTAAGGTTCTCACAAATACACGAGTCAATGTGATGATATGATGTATATGAGCACATGTTCTTCTGTACTATGTAATTATGCTATTATTATGGTTCTAACTAAGTGCAGGTATATTATTATTGTTGGTTGGATTTTATATACACTGAGTACTTTTGTACTCAGTCAGACTTTTGTCTTGGCAGGTTTAAAGCAGGAGTACACGGCGGAGCCGTGGATTGAAGAAGCATACATCGAGGAAGGAGGAGAAGGTGAACCTTCAGAGGAGGGAGCCAGGGGTTTTGATGGTTACTCCTATTAGTTTATGTTTGTTTTGTTGAAGAGAATTGTAATAGATTTTTAGATGATGCTGCTCATTAGATTACTTTATAGTTAGGTATTAGACTATTTATTTATCATGGGTGGTTATGTTGAGCATAGACTTTAGCATGATGACTTGGTTTAGTTTTATATATCGAAAATTTTATCATCCTCATTTTTGGAGACTCGTGTTAGTATGTCTTGTATGTCATGGATTTAAGCAGGTTAAGGAAATGTGACGATTCCAAAATCCTATTTTAGCCTTATAGGATTGTGAGGTCGTTACAAATTTCTAGTTTTGGAACTCAAGTTTCAAAAAGAACTTGAAAACCGGATTGCTTTTCACAAACTTATTTTTTTAGGTTTCTTCATGTGTGAATGTGATACACGTGCACGAGAAGTTTGGTTTTAGATGTTAATATCCTTCTATTTCATGTCCATAGAAGAAAAAGGAAAATAAAAAAAGGAAGATGAGGAAAAGGCAAAATAAGAAAGATGAAGAAAATGAAAAGGAAGATGAAGATGGAAAAAGAGGAAAAACCTTAAACTGTAGAATAGCCCGACGAGAAAATTGTCAAACTATTCTCTTCCTCAAAATGGTTGTAGTTGAGTGCACAATATCGATATATCAACCTTTATTGTCAATTTATCCGTAAAATGTCAATTTATTGACATAAAAACTATATAGTTGATTTTTATTCGATATATCTAAACAAAATTGATATATCAAAAAAACATTTTGACATGAAGAACTTTTTTTTAGATATATCAAAAAAAATTAAGATCTATCAATTTTCAACTTCTTTTTTAAAAATCAAAGGGAAAAAAAAATTGATATATCTAAAAAAAATAGATATGTCTACAAAAATGTTAGATGTATCTAATTTTTTTTTTTTTGATATACCGAACTTTTTTTTAGATATATCTATTAATATATATCTATACTATAAAAATAAGACTTTCTCCCTACTCTCCAAACTCTAATATCTCGAATCCTATATGTTCAACCCTAGGGATGCCATGTGACTTCCTTCTTTAATCTCCAGGGTTTAACCTCTCCTAAATTTTCTCTGACCCACTATTTCATCCTAGAGCTCTCTCTATCTTCACTATTATAGACTCCTCTCTTATCTCAAACTCTTACAGGTTTGGGACCCACTATCTCTACTATCTCATCCTAGAGTCCTATCTATCTCCACAATTATAGAGTTCTCTCTTATCTCTAACTCTTGGGTGTATTAATCTAAGTTTAATACTAAAAAACTTATCATTTTCCTATAAATGTTATTAAAATAATAATAAATTATTATTATAAAATTAATTAATTAATACAAATAATAATGTATATCAAATAATAAAAAATTAATACTATTAAAAATAAAATTTATGACAATTTTTTAAAATATATTACTAAATATTTAAATAAATAAATAATATTATTTAATTTTAGATATTCTTAATTATTACCGTGCATCGCACGGGTCTGCTAGTATATATATATATGATTTTTTTAGATATATCAAATTTGTTTCCCTTTGATACAACAAATTCAAGTTCGATGCTTTAAAAAACAATACCATAAAAAGAAAACCAACTATTAAACCGAGCAACCCACTCCGTGCTCCTCATGCTCTTTCTTCTTCTTATAATCGTGAACAAATATTTTCTCATTAAAAAAAACTTTTAACTTTGATTAAGAAGTTTTAACTCTTAGGATTAATATTTTTTTAAAAAAACCAAGGTTAGATTATTAAACCTTAAGGATTAGTGAATCTTAACCATAGTTAATAGGGGTGAACAAGCACAAGTGTTGACTTGTGGGTGGGATTGAAATCTCCCCTAATCTAATCGTGATTGGCTGTGATTTGATCTCATCTTAACCACAGTTAAAAAGAGTTAAAAAGGAACACGTGGCAAGAAAAGGGGAGCCAAGAGCCCAAGACGCCCCTCATCTTGTCACCACCGAGGTGGTGATTATTTTCCGATAGAGTAAAACTAGATAGCAACAACCAGTAGTATGATAAGAAGAATAGCCCCAAAACCATCCTTACATTTCTCCTCATCGTAATTACATCTTAACAAACACGACTGTTCTAAGGGTACATGGATCTGGTGAACTCAAAACAGAGACGCGAAAACAGTTTTTCTCCCTAAACCTCCATATCTCCCCCATTTGCTCGAGCAATCGAGCTTGTGATTTTTCAAATCTCAGTCGAACGATTTAAAATCGAGATTTTCGATCTCGATCGAACCTTTTGCGGATCTGGATTCTAGATTTTTGCTAGAGAACGCCGGTTGATTTCTCATCGTATTCAATGGAACTCCATTGATCGATCTCAAGGGTTTTCCGATCAAAATCTCATTTTTCAGATGGCTTCGTGGCTCAAAGCTGCAGAAGGTATGGATCTTTTGCTTCTCTTTGGATATTAAAAAAAAAACTTGATTCGTTAGTGTATTTGGGGTTTTGATGTGTTTGGATACCGATATGAGGTATTTGTTTTCTTAATTGTCTATGAATGTGATGATCTGGATTGAAAACATGTATATATGTGGTTTACATTGCTTTCAATTTTAATTTTATAGAGACTATATTGGGACTAAAATCTAATAGTTGTGTCTTTGCATGGAACAGTCGACATTACTTGTTAATATTCTAATTGTTATTCTTGGATCTAAATGGTGGGTCACACACAATACGAATCCTGTTTCGCCATTATGCTCTATTTATAGCCCTAAATTCGTGTATACACATGTGTTATACATGCGTGCAAATATATTTCATTGCTAGCTTAACAGTCCACCCCTGTCTGTCCCTCGAGTCAATAATTTCTTATCAGTCGACAAAAAGAAAAACAGTATGATGTCGAGATTTGGCATGCCTCTTAGCCTTAAAGCAGAAAGAAGCATAAATTATAAATCTGTTGGATTTCTCATCAAAAACATTGTTATTGAGCAATCAAGAAGCAACATATTCATAGAATGATGGTAGCCAAGATGATGATGTTAGCCAACATATTCATAGAATCATTGAGATAGTTTCGACAATTTCAACGAAAATAGGGATGAGTGAGTCGGTTTAAGACTGATTAAGTTGAAGGCTCTAAAAGGGCAAAGGAAGGCTGAACAGTAAGTGGATGGAGTAGACTGCTAGAACAAGATTGGATGACAAAAATGTCATTGATAAATAGTAGAAAACAATATGTAGATGGAGTTAATTAGAAAATATTTGATACCACACTCTTACCAAAGATATGGCTCTTGATAGACTAGAATACCATAACAAGTTCATGTTGCCAACCCGAAAATTGAAATAGTTGGGATAAAACTCTGCTGAAGAAGAAAAAGATGTTGTAATTATGTCTATGACACTTATATTGTTAGCCACAACCACAATAAGATCTTGTAAACAAATCTGAAAATTTTCAAATAGTTAATGAGATTTCTCCATCACAAATTAGTATGACCTCACTTATCCTGTCATGTACATAATCTGGCTCCTGTAATCAACCAGTAAAGGTATGTGCAGAGAATCCTTCATTTGTTCCATTGACCTAAAATTGTTGCTAACCACCTCATCCTTAGAAACATACACACTTTAATGTCTTTTCACGGTTGCATAAAAATAAAAAAGATCTTTCTTCTGGCTGCATAATATAGCTGGGAGTCAAAATAGCTCTTTTTCCTAATAAATCTTTCAAAAAGGTTGGCAACCATAACCAATCTGTTGCCTGCAAATCTGAATTATAGCAGTAATATTTAAGATGGAATTTTTACATTTAATTGTCTTATACCGTTTTTGCAAGCTTATGACAAATTTGTATACTTTTCTCTATGAGTAGTAAATGCAAAACTAGAATTGTGGAGGGATACTTTGGAATTTTAGAGTTATAAAATAAGTTGGACCAAAACATAATATATAAAATGCAGTTTTAGTAAGAACCACGAATAGGGTCGAAGTGATAGTTAATATTGATGGCTTGGAGACAGCCCAAAGCAACCACTTTCTATATACCGGCTCAATCATTCACAAGGATGGAGAGATTGAAGAGGAGAATGGATGCCCATAGAATCAAACCTAGGTGGCTATGGTGAAAATGTGCTTCCAAAGTGTTCAGTTAACAAACCTTTTCCGACTGAATTAAAAAGAACATTTTATATGACAATGATAAAACCAACTATGCTTATGGTAGAATGTTGTGTGACAAGAAGAAACATACTCATAGAAAGAGTATAGCTAAGCTGAGGATGTTGAGATGGATGAGAGGAAAGGCCACGAAAGATAAGATAAGAAATGAACGAATTCGAGAGAGGGAGTAGCTGTGATCATAGTGACAAAGTCAGGGTTTGGGAATAATTCGGCAGGAATCAAGTTCGGAAAAATTTGGGAAGAAAATAAAAAGTAAATTAATAATTATAAACATATACGGAACAATTTGATTAAAATATATACAAAATTTTTTTTTTTTTTTTGAATACTTTGGGAATAATTCGTAAAAAACGCGAATAATTCGTAACAAACGCGAATAATTCGGAAAAATGCCATTTAAAAAAAAAATTCGCGATTTAAACGTAGAATCATTCGACAACTCCAAAATTCATGAATAAAACGCGTTTTTTTGTTATAATGGCTGTGATGAGTGATAAAATGAAAGAGAGTCAACTGAGATTGATTGGATATGTTCAACGAAGGCCATTGACGACACCAATGAGAATGAGTGAGTTGATATGGATTGAAGGCTCTAAAAGGGTAAAGGTAACGCTAAAAATGACGTAGATAGCGATATAGAGGAAATATGTGATTGATCACGCTTTGACTGAAGTGATAACTTTTGATAGAATGGAATGGTGGAACATGATTCGTATTGGTGACCCCTAATAGTTGGAATAAAGCACTAACAACGATGCTGATTGGTAGATGGGGTGGTCATCAACTAGAATTTGACAAATATTTACATTGCTGGTGTTGTATATGCTTTATATCTTTACAATCTAGGGGGAACATATTAATGAGAATGTAGAGTGAGGGTTGCTTTCAAAAGGGAATGGTAATTGGTAACAAGCTGATCTTTCAAAAATTAGGGAGCTTGAATCAGTGTAGTCAAGGCGTCGCCTAGGCGATTTTGGGCCTGCGTCGCCTAGGCGCCCCTCTAGGCGGGCTATCCTAGTTAATTTTTTTTTTTTTTTTTGCATTAAAAAAATCCAAAATTTCCTAATAAATAAATAAAAAATATAGATTTTGCTGCCCCCCCTGCCATCCCCCCAGGCAATCGTAGGGGGCTCTGCCTAATATTATACATGGACAATGACACGAATTTGGGTATTTTGCCTACATTTTGAAATGTTTAATACTCCACTATGTTAACATGTCTTTGGTTATGTGATGAATGATTGTAATAGACTTTTTATTTTATGTTTTTGTGGAATGTGGGTGTAGATTTTTGGTCTTTTGGATGTTATATATATACGTGATATATATATAATTATATATATAATTATATATATATTTATATTAAATTTATCGCCTAGGTGTCGCCTAGGCCACGCCTAGGCGTCGCCTCGCCTAGCCGGGGCTAATCGCCTAGACGCCTTGACTACACTGGCTTGAATCAATTTTAAAGGATACCCCTTTACAGGATTCACATTATACATATAAGTGAGAGAATCTAGAAAAGGGGAAAATATAAGGAAGAATCCCCTATAATTATTATTCATTAGCCAACACCTTTTACTAAATTTGCTTTTGATATAATATATATATATATGTGTGTGTGTGTGTGTGTGCGCGCGCGCGCGTGTGGGCACCCATGTATGTGTGTGCGCATGTACATTTACGTTTTAAGGTTCAAAATAACAGTTTTGCCATGTGTAATGGGTTTAGTTGAAAGTGAAACCATTCCAGCCGTCGTAATGCACTCAACATTTTTATATATATAAAAAATAAAATAATTATTAGAAAATATTAATTTGTGAAAAGATATTACCGCTGATAATAAAACATTGCCATTAAATGTATATTATGTAACGATGATAATTTATCGAATTTAATTAACACATAATGAAATAAAATAAACATACATAATCAAAATCATCATAAATTCATGGATTTCACTCGAAATACATGAATCTATGTTGTAAATTTGCTAATATGCATTAGCTAACTGACAATGATTAAAAAAATTGAGAAACCATACCTAATGAAAAGGCCTCAAATGGATCCTTTCCCAAAAATGAGTTTTGAAGCTTCGATCCATCGATTTGTAGCATATATCTAATCTTTATCCAAAAATTCTTGTGGTCGCTTTTAGCTCTAGGGGTTGGAAATGCTGCAATAGGACTTCCTGTAGAATGAGAAGGTGATGCTTAAGAATCTTCATTTTTTGTGAAATGGAAATGGGTCTGTAGGCCGAAAGAGATAGGGGGGCTCAATATCTGGCCATTGAAGGCAGTCAACGAGGCGTTATTGGGAAAGTGGCTATGATGTTTTGGGGTTGAAGAAGATAGTCTGTGTGAGGGGTGATAGGGGCTCGGCATGGTTGTAGAGATTGTTGAGAACCTAGGCTTCCTAGGGGCACTCATGGGGTGGGCCTTTGGAAATGTATTATAGCGGGTTGGGCCGAGTTTGTCAAGTTTACACGCCTGGTGATAGGGGATGGGGAATTCATCAAATTTTTGTCCGATCATTGGTGCGGGTCTTGCACTTTGGAGCAACGGTTCAGGACTTTCTTCTTACTTTCCTCAGTCAAATCGACGTCAATTGCGGATATGTTTTCCAGGAGAGTGGGGCTAGTGGTTTGGAACCTCTCCTTCAGCCACCCGCTTAATGATTGGGAAGTTAGGGACTTTGCCTCTTTGTTATCCTTGCTAGAGTCGGTGAAGATGGTGGACAGGTGGAGTCAGTTAGGGACCGCCGGGTTTGGGCCCACCAATTTTAGTGTATGGTTTTTGTGAAAGATTATCTGCAGGTAGCTAATCCGGGCGGTAGTGCGGAGTTCCCGCTTCAGTTGGTTTGGTTCAATGGATTGCCGTCCAAGGTTCCTGTCTTTCTTTGGTCGACCTTTTTTGGTCGGCCTTTTTGGACAAGATCTTAACCTTGGACAATTTAAGAAAGAGAGGATGGAGTGTTCCTAATCGTTGTTGTTTGTG
The DNA here is from genome assembly GCA_015143295.1 of Tetracentron sinense. Lineage (NCBI taxonomy): Eukaryota > Viridiplantae > Streptophyta > Magnoliopsida > Trochodendrales > Trochodendraceae > Tetracentron > Tetracentron sinense. The sequence goes on from CM026565.1 coordinate 34,622,052, forward strand.
CTTGGTGGAGGAGGAATCGGTTGACCATTTGCTTATTCCTTGTCTGTTTGCTAGGAGACTATGGTGGTATATTCTGGCTCAACTGGGGGTCGCGTGGGTGTTTCCCTCATCCATTCAGGATTTGCTTTCCGGTTGGCTCTCAGTATCGCTTGTAGCCCGACGGATCTAGTTTGGACATTTCTCTCAGGGGTGGTTTCATGGTCTTTGTGGAAAGAGTGGAATAAAAGGGTGTTTGAGAATTCTGCACTCCCATTGGAGAGAGTGAGTTCCCGATCGCGTGCATTGTTGCGAGATTGGGTCTCCTCTAAGTTTGACTTGGTGGAGATAGGGTTTGACAAGGTTATATCGTAGTATAGGTAGGGGAGAGGATTTTGTAGTGCTATGATTTAGAGTAGTTTTTGTGTTATCTCTTGAGGATTCATATTTTGTGAATCTTCATTTTTTATGAAATTGCTATTACCGATCAAAAAAAAAAGGAGGGCTAAAAATTTGCTAAATGAGTGTCTAAAACCAAAGGAATCTAATATAGCGTTATTATTTCCGACACCTAACGCCATAATGGATGTTACATAACAAAACCTAGAAAACCTATCATGTGACTTGTTTGGTTTGGGCATTACTAAAACTGCTATGTAACAATTTCAGCTAAATATTACTTTGGCCTTGATGTGTATATCTGCATATAAATGTATGTTTGTAAGAAACATAGCTAATATTAGGTGGTTATCTTATTTCATGAGTAACCTTTCTATGGAATGCGGCATTGAATAAGATTCTCACTTGTGATCACTTGAAATCTAGAAGGTGGAGGATGGCAAATTTTTGTTTTATGTGCATTCGAGCGGAAGAGTCGGTTGATCACCTACTCTTGCATTGTACTGTAGCACGTTAAATTTGGAGTTTCTTTCTTTCGTGAGTTGGTGTGGATTAGGCTTTTCCCTCTTCCCTTCTCCACTTCTTATCCTATTGGGATTTGGTAAGTGAGACTGACTCAAGGATGACTATTTGGTCGGTTTTGCTGGATGCTATAGTATGGTCCATTTGGAAGGAGAGGAATATGAGAGTTTTTGAGAACTCTTCATCTTTCATCCAACATATTTGCTCTTGGACCAGTTCGATGGTGGTGGCCTGGTGCACTGTGAAGCAGGCGGGGGTGGATGTGGATATATTGTCAGATTGATTTTATGCAGGGTCCGAAAGGTGGAGTTCAGGAGACATCACGTTTTTATTTTGTCATTTGTAGTGTCTGTGTATCGGTTCACATCCTCTTGAGATATGCATTCGATTTTCTTTGTATCTTCGTCCTTTCTTTTTTCTGATATCTATATTCGTGCTTGGATTACCGATAAAAAAAAAAAGAGTAACCTTTTATTCATTGTAGTTATCTCTTCTTCTTTTTTCAATTAAACCAACCAAAGTGAAGTACACAAACGTGCGGGCACATTGACCCCGCGATGTTAGCAATATACATAAAGAGAGAAAAAAACAGGGAGGACATACAGGACCTCGTAGGCCTACTGGACAACCTAGTAAAGGAGCATTCCACCATGAATTCAGTGACAGACCCCGCATAGCAGGTACTAGATTGGAGGGGAAAAGAGACTGAATCATGACACCGTACTAACAAAGAGGGCTATGTCAGACATTTGATGAAGTAAACAATCTCCAATCCCTGACTACGCCACTTCTGATAACTCCTTAAAACTCAGAAGAGGTGGAAGCCCAAAATGCTGCCCTGTTGTGGATCCTCTTGGTGATGGATCATACTGCTGGCCTTGTTTGTTGAAGAGCCTACTATTCTTCTCTTCCCAAATAGACCACAGCACTGCATGGCTAGTACATCTCCACAGCCCCATCTTCTTGGTATTTATCAGCCATTAAATCCAGCGTTATCCTTTTTTTTTTTCAATATCTTGTATACTAATCTTCCAGATAGAAATCTATTGCTAAATTTTATTTTTCTAAAATGGTATTTGTTGTTCTGGTTAAATCGAAATCAGAATATGTGTCTTAAGCTGTTAGAGTTGACACCTTTTATCTCTTAATATGCAGTATTTGCATGCAGAGGCTTCCTCCTTGTACAAAAAATCAAATAATAAATACGATTTGTAATTCTGTTGATGTCTTATTCTTCTGTTTGAGTGTGAGAACTAAAAGATAGCTGTAACCCACTTTGTGCTATGATATTTATGCACATCCTATTATATTGCTCTTACTATATAATAGTTATAGTTATGATGTACAATTTTCTTTTGGTCACAGATGTACATTTATATTGTTGATTTTTTAACAAGCTTGTATGGTGGTTGTTCTTTGTTGAGTTTGAAGATGCAGCATTTTTTTTTGGATCTTCCTTCTGGGTTCTTTCTTCCTCTTGTTTTATACTTTGGATTTATCAGAGTTGTTTAAGAATCTAAAACAACATAGTTCCTTTGGATCAGATTTATTTGAAGTTGTAGATCGAAGAGCAAAGTTGGTTGTCAACGAGTTGTCTGATGAGCAGTCTGATTCACAGCCAGCAGGTATAGATCTTAATATATATATATTTTTTTGCATATATGCGTATATCGCACTCACAGTTCGGTATATGGCAACTTTAACCATCTACTCGTGTTTCTATTGACTTACTCTGAGTTCTCAATAATGGAAAAATCCGGTGCTTATTTCTTTCCTGTTTCTCTTTTGTCAACTGATAAGCATCCAATGAAGATTCCCAAGCTAGGAGAACAAAACCGAAGGAGAAGGTATGCATTGACATCTACTTAAATATTCTGGTCATAAAACAACTTGTTGTATTGTTTTATTTTGTCTCACAAATTGGCAAACACTATGTCTATTGGCAGGCTCAGAAGAGACTCTCCACTAATGAACCTCCTAAAACCAGTGATACTGCACAGGAGCTAACTAGCATACAAGCGTCAGAATATAATGTGACACCCAATAAAGATAAGGTGGCTCTGTCATCTGAAAATGGTGGGACCATGTTCAATAATCCTACAGCTACAACAAGCAACGAACAGCAACAAGATAGAGATGCCTCTATATCTAGCCTTGCTTTATCTGAGACACTCCCAAATGAAGTGGGTAAACAAGATGCTGACCATGTGATGGAAGTCCCAGCTAGTGTTAATGATGTAGAAAATGCTACTTCATCCATAAACGGTGAGCTTGCTAATGAGAACACTTCAGATGCACATAAAGGGTATCCTTCTTCACCGTTCACAGCCACAGGAGGTGAGGCTGGTGATGAAGATCATCCAATTGATGCTCACCAAATCACTAAGTTTGGAGATGAGGATGTTTCTTTGAAGATTGATTTTGAGAAATCTGAATCTGAAAGTGCGGAGGTACACAATAACAATGATACTCACGTGAAAGAGGCAGATTTCGTGGAAGAACCTCTTTCTGATCCAAAGAAGCTACAGGAGCATAAAATTGACACTTCTCCAAAAGTGCAAGACCAACTTGATGAGGTAAATTATGTATTATAGTGAAAACATCTCAGATAACTTTATCAATATTAGTTGTTTGGATCCTTTTACATTTTTGGCATTTAGCATTACCATTAACTAGTCCCTTTAGTTGGTTGGCAGGCTCAAGGACTGCTTAAAAGTGCAATTTCTACTGGTCAGTCAAAAGAGGCAAGGTTAGCTCGGGTAAGATCAATATCTAATATCATATCTCTCCATTTTCTGCTAAGATAGAGTATAGTGAGAAATATAGTTCCACTACATCTTCTCAATTTTCACGCGGAATAAATTGCATGATTCTTAACCATTTTAACACTTGATGAAACAATTAACTGAAAAATGCGAGGATCTATGATATCTCCCCATCAGCACATAGGTATACACCATATCAAAGCTTAAGATTCACCAACTTGGTAATGTTTTCGCACATAGCTACACCTCATATCAGAGCTTTAATTTCTCCAACTTGATAATGGTGTTGTTAAGTTACCGATCAAATAAATTAATAAATGCTGCTGTTAAGTTATTTCCAGTTGTTCACAATATATTCATAACCTAGTCCATAGCCGTTGCCAGCCCATTGAAGGCATATTGCAGCAGCTTGTGAATGACCATACTTTTCAGATGAACTGATAGTAATAAACAACAATTCTTTTTCAGGAGTTTAGTTATTAATAACAATGCCTAAGCCACGAATAAACACAATTTTAGTCATATGCCAATTTGTGAGAGAAATCAATTATTGATTTACATGTTCAACCTATATTTTTCTGAATCTTTTGTAGAAATAACCTACATTAAGATGTAAAAAAAATCAGTAAGTTGGGACTTCCTAGAATTCAACTTGGGCAGAATGGGCTTTGAAGTGAGGCGCTTGTGTCTCAATGGTATCGTTCTTGATCTTAATTAATGGGAGCCCCTCGGGGTACTTTCACAGTTCATGTGGTTTAAGATAGGGTGACCCTTTATCTCCGTTTTTGTTTATTATGGTCACGAAGGTGCTAAGTAGGATGATCTCTAGATTGGAAGACTCATTGTTGGAAGGATTCTCTGTAGTCAATACTCAATTGGTTCTCCATTGATGCCTATTTAGATGCTTTGAAGTTGTGTCGGGTTTGAAATCAATCTGAGCAAGAGTGAAATTCTGGGAGTTAGAGAGATTTCTAATTTGGATGAATTGTCGTCCTACTTAATGTGCAAGATGGGGCCTTGCCATTGTCATACTTGGGTATGCCTCTTAGATCTAGCTTTAAGTCGTAATTAATGTGGGATCTAGTGGAAGACAGGTTTGCCAAAATACTTTCGAATTGAAAATCCTCTTATCTCTTAAAAAGAGGGAGATTGACTCTCATTAGGAAGCTTAGCAATTTCCCCACATAACCTCATGTCTATCCTGACAATCCCGAGTTCGGTAGCCGACAAGATAGAAAAACTGCAGAGAGATTTCTTGTGGAGCGAGATGGCAAATACGAATAAATATCACCTAGTTGCATGGGAGCCGGTGTAGTCAACCCATTCCTTTGCATTCAATTTCGGGATGCTAGATTTTGGCCTAGAGTCAGCAATTGTCGTTTTTTTTTTTTGTGAAATCATTCCTCTGGTCCTTTAATGCAAGGCATAGAATTCTCTTTCCTTATCGATTGTTTGGAATTCAGGAATTCCATCGGAGTATCCTTCTTCATGTGGACGGTAGCTTTAGATAAGATCCTCACCTGTGACCACTTGGAAAAAAGATGGTGGATGCTGGCGAATCATTGTATCTATGCTATCTTGAGAAAGAATCAGTGGATCATTTGTTGTTACATTGTCCCTTTCACACTCGAGTGATCTCCTCTCCACACTAGTACTTCCGCACTAGTGAGAAGCCGAGATCTTAGAGTCGCCACCAATCAGATTGGGTGTGATTGGTCACCCAAAGTAAACATCTTGATACGAGAACCAAAAATCGGGATTCGGGGGTTCCGTAATGAGTCAGGGAAGGTGTTAGGCACTTCAACCCATCCATCGAACGATGATTGCCTTTTAGTTTCTCTCTATTATTTTAAAATTATATAATTAATTATTTAAAAAAAATGAACTTAACCGATTCCTTTCGAAATTGGAATGCCTCTCCTTGACCGAATTGAGACAATTCTTTCTCTACATTTTATTTTTCTTTTATTTCGGGGTGATTCTCTCTATTTGAGCAGCAAACCCTTTTCCTTAAATCGGCGATGACCAAGCTCTCTTTTTGACCGATTCGAAAGAGGCACCGCTTACATTAGTGGAGAAGGAAAATAACTAATTTTAAAATGAATAAATAGAAAAAAGAACAATAGCGAGAAGAAATCAAAAATCTCTTCTTCCTACACTTTCTTTCGTTCGGGTTTCCACTTCTCACGACTGTTTGGAGGGAAACCTTTGACTATAATGGGAAAGTGAAGGAATGAGAGACTTGGATGAGTAGAAAAAGAATTAACATAAAATAACTAGAAAATACATTCAAAAACTTTGTTGCAAACCTTTTGATTGTCCTCCAATGGATTCCTGCGCTCTAAGCACCTAAAGATAAAAACCATAAAAAGAATCTGAACTCCGATCTTGCTCCGGGGCTAGTATGTGAGCTCTTGCTCTCTCCACTAGGGTTTCCAAAGGTTGGGGTTTTCCAAGATGATTTCCAAGTTCTAAGGTTTTCCCTAGACTAGGGTGTTTTTGGTGTCCATGAGAGGGAGGGGGTGTGTAGGCTTTTATAAAGGTGAAAAAGAGGGGTTTTCACGTTTTTTCCTGACGTGAGACTAAATTTCTCCCATAAAGTCAAGAATGAGTTGGCCATAAGTGAAAAAAATTGGGAAACTAACCAATCAGTATTTCGCCGTTTAAAACGGCGAAATAATCTTTTCCTTTTTTTTTTTGTAAAAACTGGATCCCCTTGTCTGGGGCTTGGGTTAACTCGGGTACAAATTTGAATTTCGGCCACAACTGTTTGGAGTCCGGACCAAACTTTATTATTTCATCATTCGGTACTTGGAGCTAAATGAGTCTATGGCCGTTCAAAATTGGGTGTCTACAGATCATTTGTTGTTACATTGTCCCTTTGTTTCCGGATTATGGGGTCATCTTCTGGCCAGCCTAGGGGTTGCTTGGGTCTTCCCTTTCTGTTTTCGTGGTTTCTTATCTGTTGGCCGTCAGATAGTTTGGAGGCTCCTCAAGTGATCACTTGGTCTCTTCTTCCAGGTGCTATTGCATGGTTTATCTGGAAAGAGCATGATAGCGTTTGAAGACTCAAGTCTGTCTCTGGGTTGGCTTTGTGTTAGGGTAAGGATACTCTTATTATCCTGGGGTTCAATTAATAGGAGGGCCGAGGAGTTGGAGGGTTATATGCAATCTTTGTTGTGATGGGTTTAGGGCCGTGGTCATGATCTCAGTCTTGGTCTAGAATGTAGTCGTAGTTGCTTTGTTTTGTCTTTATTTGCCTTTTGAAAGGGTTATGCGCGATCTTTCTTTGTATTCTTTTGTTTTCATCTATATAATGATTCTATGATTACCAATCAAAAAAGAAAAAGATGTGTTTGCAATTTGCATATGTTCCTTTTCCTTCTTGTCAATCTATCACATGCACTAGTTTTTGTTTTCTTATAGACATCTTCAGCAAACTAACAAAATACAAAATGTTATCTGCTGAATACCTTTTTATTTATTCATGTCCCAGCTATGGATTTCATGGTGGGCTTTCTGTCTTTTGAATGCTTTCTTAACGTTGTTTTATCAATGTTCAGGTTTGTGCTGGACTTTCATCCCGCCTTCAGGAATACAAATCTGAAAATGCACAGCTGGAGGAACTTCTCGTTGCAGAGGTGAATTTCCGTACCAATTTTTTATTTTGTGGATTAAGTGAAGCCTCAATTCACTCATGTAATGCGTATTTGATATTATGTTGAAGGAATGCTGTTTCCACTTGTTAATTTGCTACCTTAACAGAGAGAACGGAGTAACACACACGAGGCTCGCTTAAAGCTGCTACAGAAAGATTTATCTGCATCCAAGATTGAAGTGACCAGAGTAGAATCAAATATGGCAGAGGCTTTGGCTGCAAAGAACTCAGAAATCAAGGTCCTTATCAGTTCAATGGATGCACTGAAGAAGCAGGCTGCTGTTTCTGAAGGAAAGCTGGCTTCTCTGCAGGTGTCTTTCTCACAATGTTCATCTTCCATAATGCTATTAGTTGACACAGAGTTAATATCTTTTTCACTATACCTATCAGCACTCTGTTCAACTGCATCTTTGTCAAATAGACATAATCATGTTATCTGAAATGTGTCAGGTTTTTCAAGTGATTTGCATTGTATCATTGGTAATTTTAGACCCCATCCCTGGCTATTCCTTAACCTTGTTCATTTTTCATTTGCATTTTTATTCATATCCATTCACTACGAGTAAAACTTGACACCTCCTAGACCTGTAACATCTTGGTTTATCTTGAAAGTAAGTTCAGCAGCTGCTGTGCATACTGAGTGAATGCATGTTGTTGATCACTATCCAGAACTGTGAATTTAGTACTAGTGCATACTTGATGGAGGCTTTTGTGTTGTATTATGGGAATAGAAAGAAGCTTCATGGATTCAATTTGACGCTCAATAGAAAACTGAGATAAATGCAGTGACATCGACATTCATATCATTTATTTAATAAAAAGAAGCTTTGTGGATTTGACATTTATCTGCTGGAATTACTCGCCTGTTAATAATTGATATGCCCTTGATTTGTTGAACATCTCAACATGGGTGATATTATATTAACTTTGATGTAGTAATGTGGCATGTGATTACTTAGTTAATGTTTACTTTTGAACCTTTAGTCTTTTAATAAATCACTTTAAAGTCCTATATCACTTTATGGATTATAATTGCATTCCCCTGCCAAGGTTCCTTTTTATTATTCTCCACTTCTGTTATTGACCCTCAGCATGTAATTGGGTGTCAATATTTTTGGCCTGTAACACTATGGGAATAGTATATGGGGTGCCTCTGAACCCTGTTTTGCTATAATCACAACCTTTGGGAAATGGTGTACTTGGGAAATATCTTTTCTTTGCCAAACTTTTATGTTTAAACAAGATCAAACATACTCGAGTACGTTCCTCCGGTTTCTTTTCACTATTTTGATGCATTGATCATGCCACAACTATGGTATGCCCTCATTTAAAACTCAATCTATATATTCTTTTTTTCAATTGCAATCTATGCTATCTCTTGATTTGGATTTTGAATTATGTGGCTTTAGCAACAATATTCCTAAACCTTTTTTTCAGGCAGATACAGAATCCATTATGAGAAACCGGGAACTAACAGAGACGCGAATGATGCAGGTAAGTTGATTAGCTCTTCCAAACACCTAATTTTTATTATTACAAGTCCTGTAATATCTTTGTACCTATTCTTTGTATCAATAAATATTGAGATAAGCATGTTTTTATCTTTCAGGCTCTTCGGGAGGAGCTGGCTTCTGCAGAACGGAGGGCAGAGGAAGAGCGTGCAGCACACCATGCTACAAAAATGGTTTATCTCTAGAGCAATTCAAACACTCATTTTAAGGTTTTCTCTTATTCATTCCGGCTCTGTGATAATCTGTTTAAATTAACAGGCTGCTATGGAAAGGGAAGTAGAATTGGAACAGAGAGCTGTTGAGTCATCCACAGCCCTTGCTAGGATCCAGGTACTGTAAGGGCCTTAGAGGTTTGTGATTGAAAGCCTAAAAGAATTGGAGAAGTCTTACTCATTTCTTCTTTTTCTTTTTTTTTGCATTTACTTATTTTGCTTGGAACTTGCGTGAAAATAGTGAATGCATATACTGGAAAGATATTTGAATCAACTGAACATATTACAGATTAAGCACATGACTTTGGGCCTTAAGATCTTACCTTCACATATTTAAATACAAACCATTGCATTGAATTTGGGGTGGAACTCTAACATAAACAATTTGTACTCCCAAATCACTGATTGTATGGTCATCCTATTAAGGAATTATAATCTGCAATTACAAGCATAATTCTCAGGGTCCAGGGAACCCACCTCCATTAACAAATACCTTCTTCCTTTCTAGCATTTTGTTTGTCGCATCTACATTGTTACCTGTGAAATGAAGGTTTCATGCGTTGGTTTCTCTGATGTATCTGTTCTCAGCTTTGTAACTGTGGCGCTTTAGGTGTGTGTTGACCATGCACTCTCGCGTCGTGTAATGTCGTATGTATAATAGAGGTGGTGTAGTGATTGATCTCAATGCAAATGGTTATCCCCAAGGTTTTCAACGAATGAATAAAGCTATGACTTTTCTAGTAAGGGATCAGGAGTAATCAAGTATTTTGTAATCATATTAGGGTATGAAAACAATTAAACATTAATGAATCTCAATCATAGCATATAGAAGAAAATGTCATAGTCCCACCTGCCCTAATTGGATAACGGCCACTTTTGGATCGTCTGTAATCATAAGCTTGATAATCAAAAGTGGATATTTTCTCATATTCGTAGTGAATCCTGGTACGTTTGATTCCATGTGAAGCCATTAGTATTAGCTCTGTCAAAATCCCCTAGGCTGATGGACCCTCCATCTTTGGCCCCAGCAACACATTACCGTCTGCTTTCTTTATCTCTATTACAATTACTAACTATTGAGTTCGCTTTCTTTACCGTCTGCCTTCTTTATCTCCAACAAGGTTTCTTGTTTGTTCTTCTTAACAGATTCAACGATCTCTTCTTATCAACATAAATGTTTGCTTTGTCTAGAATTGAGAATTCATCAATGCAATCCCTTACTGGATGCAGATAATGCATTTTTCTTTCTTTTCCAATCTCCATGAAGTTTACATCTATTGATTGATCTATGCATCTGTCATTTTTATTCAGAGGATAGTGGATGAAAGGACTTCAAGGGCGGCAGAGTTGGAGCAAAAGTTGGCATTGCTAGAGGTAGATTGGAATATCTGTTTTCAGTTCTTGAAAGGGTTTGATTTCCATACCTCAGATCAAGGTGCTATCTTGAGCTCATTTGCTTAATCATGACCATCCGTTCTCAGGTTGAATGTGCATCTTTAAATCAAGAACTGCAAGATATGGAAGCTCGTGCTCGCCGTGGACAAAAAAGGTCTCCTGAAGAAGCAAATCAAGTGCTTCAGGTAAACAACATAAGTCTGTAGTATTTTAGGAATTATTTAATTATATTAAATTAAGGGGTAAAAGCCAACCATTTGACTAAATACTTTATATCATGCAGACACCTGTTTAGCCAATCATCATCGTAAATTGTGTTGCTTTTAGATGGCTTTTGCAATATTGTTCATAAGCAAAATTTCCTTTTAATTCTAGCCATTTGCATTTGACTAGTAAGGAAATGTTTTATATTACTTTTGTTATTTATTTTCCCTCCATATCTTCCAAGGAAAATACAATGTCTTAGTTAAATACAACTACAGGTTTAGCAACAGAAGCCTGCTTTTCTACTTTCTATCCTCTACGTGTGCAACGTTTCTGGATGCAAACTTCTAATGCTTTCAAACTCTGGAAGTTCTACTTTTATGATATGACTTATAGGTTTTATGTCATCTGTTTTGGAGATGTCTTCAGGTTTAATAATTAATAGAGTTCTCTTTCCAGCTATTTTACTTTTAATTTTTAAATATCTAGATGCAGGCATGGCAGGAAGAAGTTGAACGGGCACGCCAAGGTCAAAGAGATGCAGAGAGCAAGCTTTCATCTCTGGAGGCAAGTGTCTTTTTGTTCTTACATAACAATTTTGTTGTTATGTTCTTTTGTCCAATTGAACAAACTAGATTCATGACTAGAAATTTCAATGGGAGATTTGGTAACAAATTTAGTTTGTTAGAAGTTAGAACATTAATGACATTCATATGGTTCTATTCCACTTTTATATTCTCTATTCATATAGTTCTGAGCATTACATTGTGATTCCTAAAGGCCAGTTTAAGCTCGTTGCTTAGAATCTCCTTTGCTATATTTTACAGGCTGAAGTGCAAAAAATGAGAGTTGAAATGGCAGGCATGAAAAGGGACGCTGAGCATTATTCACGGCAGGTCAGCAACTTTTGATTTTATTTCATCATATTTGATCATATGCTCACTTCTGTTTCTAGAACATTAGAAATATTTAGGGCAGCAACCTTCTCTCTCTCTCTCTCTCTTAGGAGGGGTGTCTAAAGGCACCAACCTTCTCTTGAGTTCATAATATTGTCAATGTGATTGAAACATGGCCTACAAAGTGTATGGTGCTGTTTGACATCGGTATGGTTTATACAATGCCTGGTTGTCTGCTCCTGTTTGTATTACTCCATATATTTTGGAGACCGGTGGTTTATCCAATGCCTGGCTGCCTGCTCCTGTTTGTATTACTCCATATATTTTGGAGACCGGTGTGTGACAGTGCTGTAACAACACCAGATGTATGATATAGAATAAGATATTAAAGTAATTTAGGGACAAAATAAACACAGGAAGGCATAATGTAATTAATAAAAGCTGCTAGGGTAACATAGGGAATTTTTTTTATACTTTCTTTTGCCTCTATGTGTTCCTCTATTTATGATCCATCACATGCCCTTTAGCTTTAAAGGGCAAAGTGCCCCCATCAGATGATTCTATTCTATTTGGTTCCAACTTTCTCGAGAAATAAATGCTACTCACTGAAATCAACAAAAATAGAAACATATGGAACTTGAGAAAAATAGAAACAAAAGGATAGTCTTGCTTTCAGCATGACATAGATTGTTGAGTAGCACTACTTTCAAGTTGAGCAATGACTAATAATGTAATAAAATAACAAGGACTATTCTGATTCTTTTATAGTGTATTCTTTTTTAGATTACAGCATCTGAACCCAAATAAACTCATGTTTGTTTTGTCTTTATGTGTACGTAATTATTGTTTACATTTTCCATAGTATAGTTAGTTCTTCTATATCCATTAAAGAATTCATTCTTACTGGATATATCAACCATTTTACAGGAACATATGGAACTTGAGAAACGGTATCGTGAACTAACTGATCTATTGGTATGTCAGACCTCATAATTACCTAACTTACCCAGCCATATTGCAATAGCTAATTAATACTAGTGACTTATTCCATTTGGCAATATGCTATGATGCAGTACTACAAGCAAACACAGCTAGAAGCCATGGCTAGTGAAAAAGCTGCAGCAGAATTCCAATTGGAGAAAAAGGTGAAGCATCTTCAAGAAGCACAGGTTTGTGTTAGCTGTTTAACTATGTTACTAATAGAGTAATCTACACTCTAGATTCCCATTCTTCTTATAATGTGAAATCTCTGGATATCTGGCGTGCAAATTCATTGGTTTTTTTTATCAGGTAGAAGCAGAAAGAAGTAGAACTTCACGTCGCGTGTCATCATCTTGGGAAGAAGACACTGACCTGAAAGCACTTGAGTATGTTGAATGTTTTCAATTCAAATTCAGCATTTGTAAATGATGAAAGTCATTTTATAGCTTTGTTACAGTTCTATTTCAGTTTCTTAGCTTTATTTTAGTCTATTTCTGGTCTGGACAATAAATTATGGTCCTATTATTTTCTTTTACTTAAGTGAGGAGATTAGTGACCTTTTACCTTCAGATCGATTCTTAAAATGAGGTGAAGCATGAAGGAGAAAAAATACCGATGAAAATTAAAGAGGCATAAGGAAAAGAAAAGAAAACAAGCAACCATAAGGCTTATTAGGGTTTTGGTAGAGAAAATTTCTGGTTTCCTTCGTGTGTGCGGGCATATTGTTACTAGTGTTCATTTTCTTTAGTTTGCTTGCATTATTTGGTATCATAGCTCAATTTGGTGCAATGTAGTCAAAATGTCTCCTAGACAACACCTAGGCTATCGCCTTGCTTAGCGAGGATCCCTATCGCTTGATAATGACCTAGGCGGGCAGTCTCACAATGTTTATAGTTATAAAGAAAAAGTACATTTTGGTCACCTAAGCAACGCCTCGCCTAGGTGTTGCATGAACGCTTTGTCTACACGGCTTTGGGATCTTGGTAAATACATTGCAACAAGGTGAAGAGGGTTTCATGTGGGTCCGCCTCGTGATGCTGGAGATGAGATTGAGGATCTTAAGAGTCAAGTTCAGCAACTTAACAACTTGTTGGCACCGGAGCTCAAAAGAAGTTGCTTATTTTCTGCTTAAGAGGATGACAATTACAACCTTTTCACCATCGTTCTCAGCGTAAGGAGTTGTAATGAGGATAGTAATAAAAATATCTAGACGTGGGAGAGGTCACTTTAGGCTTTTTTTATATGAAGGTGGATATTCTCGACTTCGATGGTAAGCCTCAACCTAAAGACTTTATCAGTTGGTTAAATATTGTAGAGGTGGTTATCTATTACAATTAAACACCTGATTGTAAGAAGTAAAAATCATAGCCATTAAGATAAAGAAAATGTGTGAGCGTTTTTAGTGGAAGAAACAACAATCCAGTTGTTGCCCCTAAAACTCGACCTGCTGGTAGTCTGGTACATCCTACCAGCTAGGTGCGATCCACATAGCGGCTGGTCCTAACCACTAGTGACCCAATGATAGTGGAAGTGATTTAAGTGCTTGGGGTTCGGGCAAAAGTCCGTTGAATGCCTGAATCAAAGATTCATTAACCATTCTGGAGGAAGTTTTTGAAGAGAACAACAAAGGTCATTTGAAGGAGGTCGCGTCTATGATGAGCCACCTAAGAAAGATAAAGAAGAGGATGCATGGAGTGACCACGAGGAGTATTCGATAATCTGTCATTACATTCACACACCCCGAGTCATTGACGAAGAAGATCTTTTATACGCAGTGTATTGCCAACAACAAAATCTGTACTCTAATAAATGATGGGGTAGCTGTGAGAATATCGTAGCTCAAATGATGGTTGATAAGCTGAGTTTATAGACTGAGTCACCCAAGGCCGTACAAAACCGGTTGGTTTAAAAAAGGCAATGAGGACCTTTTCTAAATGTTTGGTTATATTTTTCAACCAAAAAATTTATAAGGAAAACCTTTGGTGTGATGTTGTTTCGATGGATGCATGTTGCTTGTTGTTGGGTAGGCATTATGATGTAGGACTATGCAATGGCCTAAGATCTAAAGTGTTGAGATCAAGATTGAATTAATCAAGAATAAAGAAAATAACAATCTTATCATAAATAATCATTCAAGAAAATTCAAAAGCAATTTAGCAAGATTCAAGGCCACGTCACAAATCTACAATACAGCCCACAATTATATCTGCGGTGGGTTGTATTGAAGTATATGCTTCCACAAGCTTAGGGATTAGCTCTTAATTCAATGCAGATTTTCTCACCTTTTATAGGGTTTCAAATGGTTGTGTAGGGCATATAATATTTAGGGTTTGGGGATTTTGAGGTTTTAGCCTTTGAGGGTTTTTGCAATTATAGGAAGTCTGTATCTGCAATGGGGAATGTAATAGGATACTGTGGCAGCAATAAGGAATGGCAAGAAGGCTGTAATAGTGAGATTATGGACTGTCGGAATGTTGGACAGCACAGGGGAGGGGCTGGCTTGCGGCTGCAGGGAATGGTGGCAGCAGTCAATGGGGGTTGGGGAGTGATCGTAGCAATCAAGGGGGATGCAGGGAATGTTACGGCAGTCAATAGGGAGGATGCAGGGGTTGTGTGACTGTAAAGACAGGCTGGGGAAGGTTGGCGGCAGTGGGGGGAGGGGGCAGGGACTGGGGGAAAGCTGTGACAGTGAGGGGAGGTGGTTTGGGGACTTGGGTTTTGATTGGGTAGGGCTTCTTGCTAAGAAAACAGAAAAAATAAGCTAGAAATAATGGAGAAGAGGAAAAGTACAAGAACATACTTGGAGAATACTCAAAAGCACTCTATTTTTTCATAAGCATTCATTAACTAAAAATTGACAACAAAAGAGGAGTTTGAACTAAAATAACCAAACTAATAAAATAACTCAAACTAATAAAAGTATCCATTCCCAAGTAAAAATCCAGCCCATTGGGCTTTCTCCTAACTAAAGTAACCATGTTAAATCAACCCATATGCTCACCTTCCTAATGTGCGGCCTTCCTAAGCATATGAGGTTTCAATACCCCAAATCATCAATCCAAAGTGACATGGGGCCTTCTTCTTCCTCCGCCTCTAGTAAACCTGAAACTCTGGATGTCCGCATCACCTTAGCAATACGATAGGTGAATTTTCCATGATGAGCACGAGAATACTCATAGCTTTATCAAAGATGGTTAAAAAATTGTCTTGTGTCCATCAAGGATAGCACCTAACTCCAATGAGGAGGAAGGTGTTTACTTTCCATGGCTGAATTCTTTGAAGAAGTGAATGAAAGTGGTGTATTCTATGTAAATGATGAGAAGGAACTTGAGATCGAGGGTTGTGGGATTGCTTTACAGACTGGAAATCAGGAAAAGAAACTGAAAATGATCAATGATCAAAAGGCAGCAATGGAGCAAGACGAATTTGATTCACAAGCTTCAATGGAACCTGGTTCATTAAGCCAAAATGAATGAAAGGAAGGTAATTGTGAACCAGATTGGAAGCATCGGTGATTCTGTTGTTGCTGTTTTCTGTAATCCATTTAATGCTCCTCTGCAAACAATTGTTGCTGCTGAAAAACAGATTAGAAGCATGGGTGATTTGCAAGCTTTCAGCATTGTTGCACTTCTGGAAACAATTTACAGAAAGAGGCTTAGTAGGATATTGTTCAAGTATTTGAGTGAAGACCATATGCTTGCAGTGGGGCTTAAGTCCTATGCAGTTGCAAGTGCTCTTGAGAACTATGAACCAAATGAGAAAGTAGATTGTGAGCACACTCTTCACTGTTGCCCAAGTATTGGACCATAGATGGGAGGTGAATAGGGTCTATGACAAATTAAAACTTTTTTTCCTTCCTTAAGCGGAATTTCAACTATATAAGTTTAAAGGGAATAAAATTAAGTGATTCTACCAAACAATGCAAAACAATAAAGTAAAGAGAAGAGTTAGAGAGAATGCAAACACGTTGACACACGATGTTGCTCACGAGGTTCTGCAACCCCCCTACATCCCCGCCTCAAGCTATACCCGCTAGAGGATTCACCACGATTTATACCCGATCACACGATCTTCTTCCGGGTGAAGATCAAACCGTTACAATCTCTTTACAGGTAAAGATTACACTTTACAAAGCTCCCGCCTTCACGGACAAGACTCCCACAGACGTCTTGATTTCAACACACTTTGAATAAGTGTTTACAATCTTGAAATGCTCCTAGAACGAGCTGATAGATTACAATTAAGATCCTCTATAAATCCCTCAAAGATAGGAGTTGAATAACTCAAGAACTTGGTTTTGGGATTTCTAGGGTAAACTCAATAGATTTGGAATTCTAAGTTTTGAAGTGATTGAATGAATGATTGGAATGATTGGAGTTCTTTTTTTCCTTCATTAATCATCTTAATTTATAATCTTTGCAAAGATATAGCATTGAAGGCTCATTGGGAAAATATGGTAATTAGAAAACTAGCCGTTGGAGAGGTTTCCCGAAAACAGTCATTGACAAGTGCACAACTTCACTTCCCAGTCGTCGCCGAGTCAGATGGTAAAAACAGAACAGTAGCTTCTGTTACTTCACTCGTTGACGAGTATGAGTTGCTCAAACCCATTCGTCGATGAGTCCTCTGATTTTTCTCAGAAAACTCATCTTTGCTTAATCAATATGATGGACATAATTTCTTTGATCTTATACCTTATCTTTAATAAGATATTTATCATGTTTTAGGTCCTTAGATTGATATTCAATTGAGTCTTAAGGCACTTATGGTCAGCAATTCAACTGACCAAACTTTAGGGACTTCTTACATAAGTCCTAGACTCTTAAAATAAAACAATTAAACATTCTTCGAGTCTTCGTTCTTCTAGTCTTGATCTTGAATTGATTTCATCTTAAGCTTCATGATCCGATCTTCAATCTTCTTTGATGATCCGACTTGGACTTTGGGATTTGATATGACCTTTAATATCTTCAATGTGATCAAATGGCTTGGCTTTGACTTGAGTTTAATCTTCTTCATTGATGGTGTCATTTTCATGCTTTTTCATTGAATGACTTTCTAATGCTCTTGATAGACTGAATTTCACATAAACTCAAGGAGACATTAGTAACACAAAACATCATTATATTATTGTGTTATCATCAAAATCCATATGGAGACCTAAGGTGGAAACCTATTGTGACACCCCGAACCCGTGCCTAAGAAATCAAGTTCCAAGACACGCGCCCGTTCGTCAAATCACCTAAGCAGAAGACTTTACCTACGAAAATACGGGAAATTTAAACATTTATCAGATGCTTCCAAAAAGAAAATAACACCTGTAATCACAATAACCATCATACAAACCATATACCTGTATTATTTACATCAAGTCTGTTTTACAAAAGTAAGCGCTTCTATCATGCCGGGTACAGTTTGTACAATCTTCCAAAATGTCCATTTGGACTTTTCACTTGCTGGTCAGCAACTCCGAGATCTGCTGACATAAAAAGTCAATGAGCTATGAAGCCCAATAAAACCGCAGTCCTTCTAAACTATTTTCCACATAATAACACGCATCAATAATGATATAATAAAGAGTTCAATTTGCATGTTACAGTAAAATAGAACAATATATAATAAACCGTGACCCAAGATCACTTAGGGTTACGTTACCCTAACCGAGGTTCCCGACCTCACATTACTTTCCAATTATGAGGTTCAATTATGAATGTATTCATATTACCAAGTTATCATTTCAATCATCAATCATGTTTCATTTCAAGTCCTGAGACTCTTTTAACTGGACACAACCCACAAATGTTCAGCTTAAAGTCTCTAAATAATAACCATACATAGAGCCATTTAGACTCACACACCCTGTTCCGACTTTCACCTGAATACGACCAAATTTTGGGCATACCAACCCAACTCACCTGAAATCCAATGATTTCGTACCGAACCCTGAGTACACCAACTCAGACAATTACACTAACCCTGAGTATACCAACTCAGACAACTTCGTATCCGAAGCTTACACACACAACATGGGCATTCACCCAATAAGGACATATTATTTCATTCAACTGACTGGCAACATCTATCGTGTATTCGCCACCATCGCCCTGGGTATCAGTCAAGAAGGAACCCTGACCAACCTGCCTACCGTCATCTTCTGGCTAGTCTATGGAGGAACCCCGACATCTTTACCAATGCCGACATCTTCTAACATTCCACCAAGAAGGGATCCCGATAGACATAGTGCCGACATCTTTTGACCCAACCAGAGAGGAACCCCGGACTATACACTATCTGATGTTCAGCCACTTTAAACTCCTTAGGACTCCGACATCTCCCGACTATCAGTCACGGAGGAACCATGGGCCTTACTAGACACCGTCTCTCCTGACCTAGTCAAAGAGGAACCACAGACTATACTTTTAACCCTGGTTAGATTTTCTAACCACGGGTTAACCCCAGTTAACCCAATCCTCGCTTGATTAACTGAAATACTTGGGTCTCACACCCGTGAACCAAATCCGGTAATACACCGTCCCGTTAGGGAATGTTTCCAGGCTAATGGATGTGTCCATAGGCTTATACGACATGCAAAACAACTTTTCGTCACCCTAGAGTGATGATACAATTTACCCGGGACTCGATCTGGGTTCTCCGAAGGTCCACATAAAATCACAACATCACATAGGGGTCTCCGACCCTTTTTCCATCCACGCCATTCACACAATGAGCCTAAATCCGGTGTTTTGACACCCACTACACCCCTCTACTCATTTTTCACGCACATCCAACCTTTCCACACATCACATAGGGGTCTCTGACCCTTTTTCCATCACGTCATTCACAGAATAAGCCTAAATCCGGGGTTTTGACACCCGAGACCGAGGGCTACACCCCTCTACTCATTTTTCATGCACATCCAACCCTTCCACACATCACATAGGGGTCTTCGACCATTTTCCATTCACGCCATAAATTAAACACGTCATTCCACATAAAAATATAGCATAAATAAGGGAAAAGAGGAGAGAGAGATTTTACCCACCACACGCTTTTCGAGCTTCGGAGAGGTAAACGGACAACGTGGTTGTGTTCGGAACACTGAAAAACCCCAAGGTAGACTCTCTCTCTCTAACTCCCACTTTCTCTCTCTAACTTTCTCTCTTTCTCTCTACACGCGAATCGAGACGTCGGGAAAAGAAACGGACGTCGCCAGCGCGTTTCCTTTCTCTCTTCCTTTTTCTCTCCTCACTTTCTCTCTCTAAAAACCCACGGACAGCAAGTAGGTTCTCTGGTTTTGAACGAACACAAATGAGGGGGCTGCCCCCCCCCCCCCCCCTTTATATAGAAAATGGGGTGAGATCATGGGCAACAATACATGACCATTAAGGTGTGGAAAAGGTAAAGTTAACCAAGTCAACCACTTTGACTGATTTTCCGATTGTTTCGCACTTATGACCTCCGAAACCCTACTACATAAAGTCCGATTTTACCGAAACTTTAGGTGACCGAACTTGGGGCAATCCGACACCTGTTGTAAAAATTTCAGGAAAAAATACTGAGTTTTGATAGTAAAAAGTAATTCTGGAAGAAAACTGCAAAACCTACTAATTTCCTGATTTTGGACACAAAACATGTTGCCGTTTCTTCATATGAGATGATGAACTAACGAATCGAGAGACGGTCGTCCTCACGACTGACCGGCACGCTGTGATACCAGCCGCACGGATTTCTATTAGAATCCTCAACAATTATGGAGTCCCACTGAATTTCGAAAAATCTGGAATTTCCTAGTTTTCTCAATTTTCTTACATTTAAGACCCCCGGGGTCTCGCGAATCGATACGCGACAGAATTGGAATGATAGGTGATCGTCCAGATAGTTGACCCGCACATTGTGCACGATTTTTGAGGAAAAGCACTTACAATCCAATCCCAAACAAAACCTATTTTTTACTAATTTAACAAATAATTAACTAATTAACCACCATTAAGGACCCATAAACACATAATTTTATTATATTAAATTTCCAAGTCGTTACACCTGTAGTCTAACATTCACGCTATAGCCACTGCATTTAGAGTTGATAAATGGCTGGTTTTCTTGTTATATTCCATGAGAATATGAGGCCTTGCATTGGAGGATGAAAGGCAATGGATTTATTTTCCTTGGGTACTGGGAACCGGAAATATGCTTTCCAATCTTCACGTCATAACTTCAGATGCATCTCGCTCCACACTACATGGAAATTCTAAAGCGAATTATAGAGAAGTTGGAATTAAGAGCAACACTTGGCAAAATAGGGAAAGGAATAAAGGCCCACGACAAAGTGTTGAAGAAGAATGGCAGCAATGGTTATCAGATCAAAGTATCAGCGTAGATAGGTATTTCAAATAACTTTAAAGTAGCTGATATGTACAAGTACCATGGTGATGATGACAGACAAAACTGAAGGTCGAGTTCTCAACTAAGAGAGAACGTTGAAGTTGTTTCACAGCTTTATTAGTTTTATTTCAGTTTGTTAGCTTTTTTTAATTATATATCTGCTCTAGACAATAGCTTATTGTTGCATTCTTTAATTTTACTTAAATGCAGGGTCTTAGTGACATTTTACATTCGGTTGTTAGACTCTTAAAGGGGGGAAACATATTAGGGAAAAATTGGACAAAATGGAGAAAAATAGGAGGTAACAAAAGAAAAGAAAAAAAATGTAAGCCTAATTAGGGTTATGGTAGGGAAAACTTTAGTTTACTTCTTCATGTGTGCGTGCAGATTACTTTCTAGTATTGTTTTCTTCCTTTTTCCAGCATTAATTTCCTTCCTCTGGCATTTTAGCTTATTCTTGTACACATGAGAATTGAGATATCTTTTTTTCTCTCAATTTTGGGGGTGAAATATGTTGCAGTGAAATTGGATGAAAATTGAACAAAAATAGGAGGAAAAAACAGCAACCTTAAGCCCTAATTAGGGTTTTCGTAGAGAAAACTTTAGGTTTTCTTCTTCAGGAGTGTGTGCAGATTGCTTGTAGTATTGTTTTCTTCCTTTTGCCGGCATTAATATCCTTCCTCTGGCATTTTATCATATTCTTGTACACATGAGAATTGAGATATGTTTTTTTTGTCAGTTTTGTGTATGTTATATTAGTTAGTCATAACTAGTGTTTACTCCATTAGTCCATTGTATAAGATAAGACCTAAGAGTAAAGCTCAGAGTTGGTTAATCTGCATCAGAAGGGTGCATTGGAGCTTCTACATGTCACTCGGTGCTATTAAATTGTTTTAGCTCAACTACATTCTTGTATAGTGTAATCCCTGCATCCATATCTATGTATCTGAACCTTGTGATATATATTTATAACCAGAGAACTGGAATGTTCTTGGAATATTTATCTTCTTTATTTTTTTTTATCGGTAAAGTGCCTCATCCCAACTATTTGGAGTTGGCAACAAAAATCCTATTTGCCATTATACTCTCTATCAAGAGCCATATTTTCAGTTAAAGGCGTGTGTTATCAAACCTTTCCTCATTATCTCCATCCTACAGCCTTTCCTAATTGCATGTAGTTGATATGTTTACAATGATTCTTCTTGTTATCACCCTGTTTGTTTTCCTTCTATATAAATGGCAAGAGTTTTCATTCCTATTGATAGAAACTTGAGAACATCTATCAAAATTGCCACATCATCTCACTATGTAATCCTTATCCACTTTCTTCTTTTACATTTACAAACAGAGTATCATTGTTTTCACATGGAATAATAATTGCAGGCCTCTCCCCTTGCATCACCGGCATATGGTTGGGGCAAGCATACAGGTATCCTATCTGTTTTTCCCACTCCAGTCCCTCTTGTCCTTCTTTGCTTCTCATTGATGTGGTGTTTGCAATTGCTCATACAGTTGCAAAAGGCTGCAAAACTTTTAGATTCGGGAGCTGTTAGGGCTACTAGATTCCTCTGGCAATATCCAATTGCTCGAGTTATCCTACTTTTCTACCTGGTGAGAACAGTTCCCTGGTTACATGATTTATTTGACAAAAATTCTGAAGACAGCTTATGTAGAAGGCTCTGAGTGCATGATAATGCCTGATAATTGTACGAATGCATTTGCAGGTATTTGTACATCTCTTTTTGATGTATCTGTTGCATCGCCTTCAGGTATGCACGTCTATTCAATTGTTACTGGAGTTCTGTCTTTGAGATAACTGTACTTTTAAATATGCATATAATCTAAAGAGATAATTTTCCTGAATGATAAACTATACTTCTAAAACCCCCACATCACCCTCCACTATATGGCTGGGTTAATGAATAGGGATTTTCAATTTGACTATGTCCAGGTGGGGCCTTGGCCAGTTCACTCCCCCACAGCTTGGTAGACCTTGAGCCCTAGCCTGGTTCCGCCTGGGCATGCTTAAAAGGTGTGGCTGGGATGGGCCAGCCTGCTGATAATAATTAGTTGAGATCCGCATTCATACCTTAACCCAGCTGACAAGTACATACGCATTTGATTTGCATAACCACAAATTAACATGTTTCTTTGAGGAAAACATTTATGTTTAACTGTATGTCTGTACTTCGGGATACATGCATGCATACACAGGGAAATTTATTTTCACACATGCAACGGCAACCTTTGGTACATGAATAAATGCATTCACACTAGTTTCATGAATATGTTCATGTCTAACTAGTCTACTTGTCTAGTTGTCTTGCATATGCCAAGACATCCATACAGACGTAGTACATCCTAGTTTTGAATTTTTGATATGTTGACCTGTGCAATCTGTAGGAACAAGCGGACACTTTTTCTTCTAGAGAAGTTGCGGAATCTATGGGACTCATGACCCCTAATTTACCATGAGCAGATCCAGTGTCAGAAGCTAATGCTTTGGAGTTCTTTACAAGCCTGTCAACTACAGGTATCGACTGCAACAATGTTACATCTCTTTCTTTATAGGAAGGTTTTCCGTTACAGTTCTTTGTTTCTTTCACTGTATTCTTTTTCTTCTAGTGGAAAGCGATGCATATAATGATTGAGGTTGATGTGAAAATGATACGAACACAAAGAAAAGATAATTGTCTCTTCTCCTATTTCTGTATCAATGTACATCGTCGTCATCATCATCATCATCATCATCACCATCATCATCATTATTATCTGAGCCTTACCCAATTATTTGAGGGAAAAAGTCACTTCCAGGGAACCTGCTGCCAGGAGCTTGAAACATTGAATTGGGATTCATTTGAAGGATTTGGCAAAAAGTTTCTGCAAGCTGCCAACATGATTCAACTGTCTTTCTTCATCTGGTCTTGGGAGCGGCAATGCAAATGTCAATATAGACAATCTATAGTTACATATTAGTATGATCAGTTTGGTATGGTTTTTGACCCAATAGATCTCCCAAGTGGAAGCCCCCATATCGTGAACGCCAATTTGCTTGTGCACCATGAATATGAATTCCATTTTGTAATTGGTGATTACCATCACTAGCACTAAATGATTTATCATTCTGGATTTTCTTACAAGTTACTATGTAGAGAATCTGTTTGAGCTTTAACTAGAAGTGGGTGTTGTCTATAATTGCTATAATCAGATGATATATGCCTGCCAAAAATAAAAATAAAAAGGAGCAACTTGCTTCTTAGTTGAGATAATTCAGTCGAAGTGGGTTGATCCATTATATGAGAATGGCTAGTGGAGAAAGAAGAAATGTAACCATCGAATTCTTGGAGCATTGAGTACTTTGAATTCTGAATGGCCTGCTTGGATTTTTTTTCCACCGAAAATTGCCTCTGCCTTTAAACGACCATTTCTGTATAAAACTGTTCCTGAATGGGAAATAAATACAGAAAATAGATGGATTCTACGACAATCTTAATTTTCTCCGTGGCATACCAACCAAGAACACACAGGATGTTATTTTGAAATAACATCCACATTTTTTTTGTTGCAATCGATTAATATCCTCAAATTCAATCATCACTTTTTTCGTGAATCTACCACAGTACCAGATTTTCACATGCATTGCAGAGGCATTTGCCTTTCTGTCTCACTTGTATCCTGCAAAATGCAAACATCTGCTTTCCAATCAGACGTTAGACACTGTTCGTTGGATGGAGCATCGTTCAAAAACTGAATAAATCAATCGGACGTGATCATGATCATGAGCTAAAACATTGAATACCCAGGGATTGTTATGTTGATGGGAAATCTGGTCTATGTTTCTTTACTAGGATTGGCTCAAATTAGGGCTGTAAATGGATCAGATTTTGACCAGACTTGCTTATATCCGATGGATCCGATTACGATCCAAAATCCGTCGGATCATGAATTACCCAATCCAAATCCGATACTTATTCCATATCCAAAACCGATCTGAATCCAATCCGATTAACCCTAATATATCTAACAGTTAATATTTTAATTAAAAATTAAAAAAACATGAATAGCATTGTAGTATATTTGTAAAATTATATAAATCTTATTATTGTTACTAGAGGGTGGCACGTGTGATGCACGTGCGAGCGAAGGGAAGGAGTTAATTACAGTAATAGAAGTTAAAAGGGACACGTGTTAACCTGCAGGTGTGATTGAACTCTCTCTGAGTTCAATCACAATTGGCTGTAATTCTATTATTTAAATAGATAGATGAACAAGGGTAGTTTGGGAATTAAAGTAAAGTATTAAATCAAAATTTTGTTTTATATAAGGGTAGTTTGGGAATTTGGGAAAACATGAGGCTACGCCTACCTCTCCCATTATAATAGCAGAGATAAAGATAAATTGGATTACTATAGATCTAAATCCAATCCAATTATAATCGGATTGGATTCAAGGTCTCGGATCCGTATATGGTCCGATGGATCTATAATTGGATTAGGATCCCGTCTAATCGGATCAAGATCAAGATCCGATCCATTGACCGCCCTAGCTCAAATGATAATAATGTGCCTCTTTGAATGCCTCTTGTAGGGGTTTTCTCTGAGGAAAAAAATTGCCAGTGTGTCTTAGTCTCTTCTTTTCCTGTTTTGAGTATGTGGATTCAATGACCTAATTCATAAACAAATTACTACAAAGCTAGTATGTTAGGTGACAAAGTCACCTCATTAACCCAAATAAGAAAACCTCATCAAAGGGTTGCAATGAAATATGAAGTGATAAGCATAAATGTTCCATTTATGGTCGTTATTCGGGCAATTCAAATTAGATTGAAAAAATTGCTGGCATTGTCACCCTTTGATTGGGAAAAGGATTTTGCTTAGCCTCAGTCACAAATCTGCCAAAGACACAACTGGGGCTATACAAATGTAAACATTAATTGACTTTTGCTTTTTTAACCTTTAAAATAACAAAACAAATCCAAGTGTTAGGCCCATGTTGCATTTATAGAAATCTTGGAGTAAATGCAATTGGGGTAGCACTCCTCGAAAAGGAAAAAAAATTGATGCACTCTATGAATGATGTAGAGTTGTTGTATCCGATTCCATCGATTAAATGTCTACATATCCTAATTCAATTTGAGATTTTAAAAAAAAAATTCTCTAAAGATTAACATGACTATAGATTCCAATTCTATTCCCTTATCAAATTCAGAAATCAAAATGTATAACTGATTTAATAAATCTACATTCAGATCAAGATCCGCTCTAATTAAATGTGATTCGAATATGATCCATCTACCCTAGATAGATGGCCCACCATCTCATTATTCCAAGTTTTTTCACCTCTTGGATGGGGGATGGCCGAATTTAGATTGATAAGGCACGTCAAACTGATTAATAAAAGGAAAATTTCCAAAAGTATTAGGTGACTCTCACCATCACTTAAATACCATCAAGCTTTATATCTAGATCAGATGGTGAAAATTAGCTACTCCTTGGTTGGTCTATTTTTGATCTATACCCTCCAATATAAAAAATGGTCTTCCAATTCAACGGATAAGAATTTAATAGACTCACATCCCTATTAGAAAAAATTGTGTGGGAAGAAATACACTCGATCATTTCTTATTACTGGGGACTTCCGTCCATGTATTGTCCAGCTCTGACAATTTCTTCAAAAGGTAGAGGAGGGTTTTGTAATTTCAAGCCAACAGGGATCTTTCTCTGTGAATGTACTGGAAGCTCTCTGGTTCTAATTTCCCTCCCCACGGATCTGTTGAACAGATATTTAAGAAATCTTCGATCATTTCTTGCATTCGTGTTTTTATCTGATCGAAATCTGGAGGAGAAAAGTTGAGTTTTTTTTTCATTTCTGTTTTGTTCTTCTTGGGAAAATTTTCTGTTCAACGATCGATTTTGAGTTTTCTCTGATTCTTTAAACAAGAAGTTGAGCAAGAACAGATAGAGAGAGGTCAGGTATGAGATTTGAAGGATGAATCATGCCGGAACTGCGTAGCGGAGTGCGCAGGGGTCGGGCAGCGCAGGCAATTCCGATCGAAGGGGAGAGAGTAATTCCAAGGGCTCGAAGAAGACGAACAGCGAAGAACAATCAGCCGATTGATGAGAATATTGTGAGGGTTTCAGTTCCGACGGCATCGTTGCAGGCACAGGAGGAAGAGAGGGTTGTGGAAGAAGCCGGAGTTGGTGGTGATAAGGAAGAGGTAGGGGAGAAAAATATGGATGATAAAGATAGTGGAGGGAGGAGCATCGACAAAGCTCTTGGGGCTGAAGATGAAGGAAGCACCGCTCCTCTTCCTGAGAAGGTTAGGGTTCTTATATTTTGTCTATGGTTGTGTTTTTGTGTTGAATGCTTTTGATTTTTTAGAGATTTTGGTGGTTAAAATGCTTATGTTTGGGAAGGTTTCTGGTTATTGGGTTATATTTCTTAAAATGATTTTTTTCTCCTGGTAAATCAATTGGAGATGATTGTTGTTGTGGTGGACATCCTTGCTATTATATTCTTGTGTTTTAAAACTTCAAGCGGGTATTGTAAGAATCTAGAGTTGTTATTATTTGGAGGTGATGTTCTAATTAATGATTTAGGATTTTAACTAGATTTTAATAGAAATTTTAATTATTTGAATTTGGTAAGATTTAATTAGAATTTGAGAGAGTTGGATTTTCTTGTTTTGTTAAAATGAATGTTTCAAAAAAGGACCTAGGGTTAAACGATTGGGAATTTGAGGATTTGGGCCGGCTTTTAGCGCGATTGGGAATTTGAGGATTTGGGTCAGCTTTTATTGCATCTGGAGTCTTCCTCTCTGAGTCTAGAGGACAGGGTACTCTAGAATTTTGTCTAGAGGCAGTAATTCTCAGTGAAATTTTATCATTTTAGTTAGCACCCTATGCATCATTTCCTCATTGACTTGTGTGAAATTTAGATATCTCATCCAAAAATATCATTCTTCCTATAGAATGCGAATAAGATTCTCACTTATGATTACCTAAAGAATAGAGGGTGGAGGATGGCTAATCACTGTTTCTTATGCCTTCAAGCGGAAGAGACAATGGATCACTTGCTCTTACATTGCCCTATGGTGGGTGTGGTCTGGAGAGTATTTCCTATCATGAGTAGGTGTGGATTGGGTCTTCCCTTCTTTCTTTCACAACTTCTTATCCTGCTGGTCTTTGGTAAGTGAGGATTAGTGTTACCTAGTTTGCTACCTACTAAAACGAACCACAAACTGGTTCAAAGCGGACCAGTTCATGGTTCGGTTCGTTTGGGTTCGTGGAAATTAGCGAACTCTATACCTAAACCCAATAGCTTTGGTTCGGGGAACTTTTTGTTTGGGTTCGACGGATTTGTTCTTTAAGTTCAATGAACTTATACTTTGAGTTTGGCAAATTTTGATCCGACCATAAAACATACTTTTTAGTGCCTTTTTTATAATAACTATTTATAATATATTTGTTTACATGGTTAAAATGTATATGTGTTAATATTATATAAGCGAACCAAGCTAGCGAACCAAACAAAAACCTAAGAGAACGGAGAAATGAATTGTCTCATCCTACCCCTAGTGAACCAGGTTTACTCTAGAGTGGTGAATTGCGAACCTGAATTCGAACCGACGAACCAGGTAACATTGGTGAGGATAGTGCGCATAGGGCAAGTTGGTCGGTTCTTCCTGAAGTCATTTCGTGGTCGATATGGAAAGAAAGAAATAGGAGAGTGTTCAATGACTCTCCCTCTTCTGTTGTACGTATTCGATCTCGAGTCCGTTTACTTGTCCTAGAATGGGTGTCCATTCGGAGAGGGGTGAATCTCAGAACGATGTTGGGTTGAGTCTAACGCAGCTTGGGTTTCTGACCTTCTTAGCTGTCTTGTTATTTTTTCTGCTTTTTGTCTTTAGTTTACATGGTTGTAAACTCCTTTACTTTTTCATCTTTGTTTTGTAGCTCTCTTTTGTCTAATATGTCCTCTTGATTACTAATTTAAAAAAAGGACCTAGGGTGGGTCAAGCAGAAAAATATGAGTCATGGGAAGAGGTTTTACCCCTTGGAAGTTGCATATGTATAGAGATCAGCCCCTCAAAGTCACCATATCAATAAAATAAGATAAGTTTATGTCTTTTATATTGTTATTGCGCAGCCTTATATCATTTGGGATTAGAGCACTTTCTTGGGCTGGAGTTGTGGGTTCAAGGGTGTAATGTTCAATGTTGTGCAAAGATTAGGGAAAATCCTCTCAAAGCATTAGTAGGAGGAAGACCCCCTTGAAGTTTTGTCCTTTCCTAATGATGTCTGTTTCCATCTCTCATGTGAGAATTTCAAAGGTTGTGCTTGTTTGAGAGTCTCAAACAGCTCAAACTTTAGAGAAAATGTTTTTCGAGGGGAATGGACCCTTAGGATCATATTTGGATTGTGGATAATTTAATGTTAATTGAGGGCTTAATAAGATCTTAGTAAGGATTTATTTATGATTTTATTAAGATTTGATCTTCTATTACTCAGGGTGCTTCAGATCAGGTTCTTGAAGAGATTTTGTTAGAATTTAAATGACTTGGTTAAGGAGCTTAGGTATTCTAGGGTTAAGCAAAAAATTAGGAGCACTTCTTCACATGAACTTTTTTGTAGAACAATCGAATGGAATATAAGAAACCATCTGGTTGAGCAGAAGGATGTGTTGCCTATGCAGGAAGAGGGCATTGGAGTCAGATCCTTGCATTTTATGAACATACTGTCACTGGGGAAATGACTTTGGAGGTTTGGTGAAGGGAGAAAATCGTTTTTGAAGAAATCTCATCATGACTAATATGGCAAGGAGTCGGAGTGGAATCTGAAGGAAGTAAGGAGACCTCATGGGGTGAGTCTGTGGAAAGCTATCGTGAAAATAAAAGAAGAATTCATCGAACACATTTGCTACAAGGTAGGCATCAGGGAGGACCTCAAATTTCAGGAACATGTATGCTTTGACCTTTGATAATCTTTGTAAGGTAGTTCCTGTTTTGAGTATAAAAATGTTGAGGTTGTATAGCTACCAAAATTTAAGGGTTTAAATGTCTGAGAGTTCGAGGATATCCTTAGGCTTTTGAGACCTAACCCTGATTATACTAAACCATAGTTAGTAAATTTGCGTATTATATGCGAATTATACATGAATAATACTTATAACGAATCATATGTATAATTCATCCGTATTAATCAAAGCTGAGTAAACATTTGCAAATTTTTTAAATAAGACGAATTATTCGCGAATCGTTCACGACTTATGCACAAATAATATATATATATATATATATATATATATATATATTACACAAATCCTCTTTCTTCTTTCTTGCATGCACACGTAACTCTCTTTCTTTTGATTTCTTTCTTTTTTTCAATCTCTAACATTAGTCCCTATCTCATTGGCCACAACTTCACTAATAGTCGTCAACCACCAGTCACGAAGAACTCATTGACCATTACTTAGTCCCCTCATTTTCTCTTGATCTCTTTCTTTCTCTAAATCTCAAATCCTTTCACAATCGTCACTTGTCACAATGGCACAGCCAACCGCCAGCAGTTAAGGATCGAATATCCGACTTCATAGTATTATCAACACCAGTAACTACCACTCTCCCTTCTAAGAGCGACTCTCTCAATCTCCAGTCCCCGTTCCACGTTCGACTCTCTCTCTCTCTCTCTAATTCTCTAATTGCACTTCTTTTTTTCATTTTTTATAATATGAATTAGATTTAATGCATTCTCTTAGCAATTTTATATATGTAATTGTATATATTTAGACGAATTTTTCAACAAATTATTGAGTATTGGCCCGAATTATGCTCGAATTAATTTCATACCGTACTTTTGACGTTTTGCGTTTTTTTCGCCGAATTTTTAATCGAACTATTGAATGCAAATTTCGAATTATACTCGAATAATTTTCGTACCGAATTTTTACCGTACGCCGAATTGCGAACTATGTGCTAAACCTTGTTTGAGCGATAATCGCATTTGGTCTAAGGACTAGTAAGTGCCGGTTTACTGTGATAACTATTGTACTTGGCTTTGAGGAATAATCATAGCTCTTTTATTCTTACAGAGTAGTTAGGAATCCTGATATTTCTTCTAAAATTGCATTCTTCTTTTGAACATCGTTTCCGGACAAAATCTCACCCTGGAAGAGTAGGGGATGGAGACTGGCCAACAAAAATTTTATGTTTTGGTCGAGAAGGAATCAGTGGATAACTTTTTTATTCATTATCCTCTTATTAGTGGGATTAAGAATATATCCTATCTCATGTGGGGGTGTCATGGGTTTTCCCCTTTTAAGATTTTACTCTCCAATTGGTTATCAGGAGATGTGTACAACATTTCAGAATGGGTTTGGAGAGTTCTCGTGGGAGCCATTTGTTTAAGGGATGTGAGAGGAGAGAAATAGAAGTCTTTGACAATTTAAAGAAGATTGCTTTATATATATATATATATATATATATATATATATAAATCGGTAAAGATGATATATATAGATAAACAAAAAGAAGCTTACAAAACAAGCAGGTTAAGACGATTCACTAAGGATATGAACTAAAGAAAACTAGAGAAAAAGCTAAAAACAAGCAAGAACAAAGGAAAGCTTTATGGATTCATCATAACCTGATTAACCACTCCTCTTCATAGTCCTTCCTAATAGCACACCAAGATCTAAGAAGATCACAAGCAAATGAGAAAACCCGCTCCTCAGAATGAGCCGAATCATTGAAATTTCTTATGTTATGCTTCGACTATAAAGCCCAACAAATCGCCTCGGGTAACATAACCCAAATCACTGTAGTAGGCACCTTCAACGGAATCAATAACCATCCAGATAAGGAGACCCGAAGGGACCAAGGAAAGATCCACACGATCCCCAAACGGAGCAAAAACTTACTCCAAGTAGCCGAGGCAAAAAAGGATAATGTAACAATAAATGCTTCACTGATTCTTCCGATCTAAGGCACATAAAGCAATGATTAGCTAACTGCCAACCTCTATTTTTTAAATGATCGCAAGTGAGAATCTTATCCAAAGCTGTCGTCCAAAGGTAGAAAGCTACCTTTGACGGAATACCTGGACGGAATACCTGGATTCCAAACAGCCCGATGGGGGAAAAGACGAGCTAGGACTATCCCTTAGAAAATTGGAAAAAGGATCTCACTGAGAAAAGACCTTTTGATTCTCTAGACCAAAGCCGAACATCCACCTTCCAAGGACAAGGGGTGACGCAAGACAAACGTCTCAAAATTCACAAAACATCAACTATCTCCCAATCATTAAGGTTACGCCTGAACCTAGGAACCCAAACTAAAGAAGAGGCAATCTCTTCAAAACAGGATGCTACCATCGCGTCCCTATCAAGAGATAGTGACCAAAGATTGCCGAAATCAACCTTTAAGGGGGTAGAACCACACTAAACGTCCTCTAGAAACTCATCTCTAGACTATTTCCTATCCTAAATTTGGTGTTTTTTGAAAACTCCAAACGGTTGTTTAGGATAGCTTTCCATAAACCCACCTCATAAGATCATTATACATCTTTTGGGCTCTAAACTTTGTTTATCCCAAACTTCGCAACAATAACCTTTCTCCAGAGATTCATATTATAACTTGATTTTTTTTTGCAATTAGTACAGCCGAGTTGAAGATGTTTATTTCTTCTTTTTTGATCAGTAATCAGAGATTCATATTATAACGTAATGAGAAAAAAGAATAAACAACTATAGTTCACAAGAGGGTGGATATAAGAAGTAAAACAAAAGGGCCAATCTAAAAACTCTATAACTAGATACCAATCAAGAAAAAAACTCTATAACTAGCTCACAACACTTAGCCTAATCTCTACATCACAGAGGTAGGCTACCCATATTTTTCAACCTCCCTATGAATAGAACACCATGATAATGTTGGAGCGTCAGGAAATATAAGATTAGAAATGAGCTCATTGGAGAGAATTTGAGAGTAGCTTTGATATGTAATAACTAATAGAGTTTACTGGTTTGATTTGAACATGTTCCGTGAAAATTAATGACAATACCTATGAGGAGTTAATTGGTGTAAGTTGAAGGCTTTAAAAGGGCAAGTGGAAGGCTAGAAAATGACATATATGGAGACATTGTGGAAAGATTTGATAGCACACGATCAAGAAAGATTTGATAGCACACAATTTGATCGAAGTCATGGCTTTTAGTACTTATAGAGTAATATTAAGTAAAAAGAATTTCGTGGTTCTATAGTTTTATTCGCCCCTGCTTGTTTGTCTTCGTTCCTGCTTGTTTGGGTTCCTTCCCGGGTTCACACTCGTGTTTATTTTATTTTCTATATATGGATCAATTTTATTTTCCAATAAAAGAAAATACATAAAAGAGTGAAATGGTGAAACAGGATTTGTGTTTCTGATCCCAAATATTTGGGATAAGCCGATAAGGCATTCACCATGGTTGTCAAGGCAACCAGACAACTTGAGGCGACAAACCCCATGGACGCTTGAGGCGGTAACCTGAGGCGCCCGAGACGTCGTCTAATGAACTTTTTACTGCAGAAATTTCCCCTAATATGAGATCTATGTATGATCTACATTCATTTAAAATTACACTATTATCAAGATTCACTTTGATAGAATTATCCTTAAAGTCAATTCTAAGTATAATAAAGTGGAATTTCAAGTATTAATAAAAAATGGAATAAAAAATTAAGTCTATAGTGACTGCTGAAAGAGGAGAGAGAGAGGGATTGTGAGGGATAAAAAACATAAAAAACGACGGTCAACAGTGACAACCCAACAAGAAAGAGAGAGAGGAAGGAGAAGGCAGAGGAGGAAGAGACGGAGAGTATAAGACTGAATAAAAAGTAGAAAAATAGTCTGACAGTCAAATGTGACGTTGAACAAGGGAGAGAGGAGAGAGAGGGAGGGGGAGAAGGAGATGTCGTACATCTTAAATAATATATGATAAGTAAATATTTAACTGTGGGGTTTGCACTTATTTAACTTATAATAGACCCCGTTAAATATGAGTTTATGAGAGTTTTGGGGGTCATAGAAAGAATTTGAGGCATTTAAAGACTCTTTTTTGTTATTGGGCCGCCTGAGCCCAACTGTACTTTAACAATCATGCCACAAAAAAAAATTAAAAAAATGAGGACTATATGGTCTACCCATAAATAGAAGGAGAGACTAATTGGTCCATCTATTGAGAGAGAATAGGTTAACATGAGAGAAACATACTTGACACCATTTGTCTCTTCTTTCTTCTTTTAACTGTAATTTTTTTTTTTTGGATATACAAATCCTAACATATTATATTGTAAAAGACATGAGAAGTATAAAAAATAGCATATTATTTCGTTTGTTGAACTATTATATTCAAATAAAATAAATTTTTGTATCCTTTTTTTTAATCGATAAAGCAATGCATTAAATAAAAGGGAAAAAGGAATACAGGAAAAACCCCAGCATCAAGAACTTACAAGCTTATATCCTTAAACAATAATAATATTACATATATCAAATTTTTAATAATGACCGCCTGAGGCGGCCTGTCACCTAGGCAACGCCTTTAAGGCTTTAACAACCGGCAATCATGATGGTGGTTTCAACCGTGCAAAGGAACCCAAATGACTCAAATTGTAATTAAATATAATGAAATACCAATATAACCTAATTAGAATCCCTACTAAAAATTATTTATATATCAAAATTTCCACTTCTAAAATATGATCGTGACATTTCACTCCCTTTAAAATAAGCTTTTCATTAAGTTTCAGATTTTTTAAGACCCTTGAACAATCCGTTGCCCAAGAGCAATGTGAAACGATATCATGAGGATAAGGTGACCAATTTGAAGGGGGTTCATCCTAATAACTGCTTCAATTTCAAATGGGTTTTCTTATTAACATTTGACATTGACAATATTCCAATCCTTCATTAAACCCACAACATGTAGTCTCAGAAAGTGCTCTTGTATCAAATTTTGTGAATCTGAAAAAAACACAATAAAATGACACCAAAACTAACCTTATTTTATTGATGTGTCTGCTTTGAGGGGCCAACCTCCACACCTATGCCTAAGGTCCTAGCATCACGTCTTCAGGTAGTCATGGAAGCTCTCATCTCTCCTCCCTAGAGAGCTTTTGTAGTGAAGCAAATCTTGGATGGAGCCTTTGTAAGTTGTAGCCAATGAGTGTGTTTACGACCACATTAAGTCAAACACTCCCGGTGTTCTAAGCAAAATCAATATGAAAGAAAGCATGTGTTCATGTTAATTATGAGTTCTTGGAATATCTAATGGGTGGAATGGGGTTTGGGTTTAGTGGACGAGGTGGATGTGAGGGTGCTTTTCATTTGTATCGTTCTCGATCTTAATCAATGGGAGTCATGCGGGTTACTTTAGAAGTTCCAAGGTTTTGAGGTAAGGAGATTCCCTTTCTTCGTTCCTTTTCATTATGGTTACGGAAGCCATTGGTAGGATGATCTCTAAAGCGTGGGCCAATGATTGAGGGCTTCTCAATAGGGTCAGATAAACTTGACATCTTGCATATGCAGTTTGTGGACAACACCATCATCTTTTGTGATGCATCGTGTAGTTAATTGGCCCATCTTCATTGTTTATTTTGATGTTTTGAAGCGGTTTCAGGTTTGAAAATCAATCTTGAAAAGAGTGAAATCATGGGAATGGAGGAGGCCACTTATTTAGCAGATCTAGCATCATGTCTAGGGTGTAGTGGGGTTTTTGCCTTCGACTTACCTAGGGATATCACTAGGTTCTACTTTTAAATCCAAGTCTGTGCGGGTTCCGGTGGTGAACATGTTTGCGAGTAGACTAGCGGGTTGAATACGCCATTCCTGTCCAAATGGGGTAAGCTAACACTTATCAAGAGTACTCTTTGTAGTCTCCGAACTTATTTTATGTCAATTTTGACAATCCTAAGTTCAATGGCGGATAGGCTTGAAAGGATGCAGAAAGAGTTTTTTTGGAATGAAAAGCTGGAGAGGAAGAATTAGGTGGGGACCCTTGGGAGAATGCATTTCTGACTTAGTCTTGTGATTTAGCTTGGATCTTGTTGTTGCCATTTGTTTTTCCTTGGATCACTCATTGTGAACTCTTGTTGTTTTCCCCTCTTTTGATATATATTATTATCTTGATTAACGATAAAAAAAATTACCATTTGGTAGGTTGGGTTCAGGTTTATCGTCCCCTTTCAGGTGGATGGTTCAATCTGACGCCCTTGGTGAAGGTTAACAAGGATCTGCTAAGGAAGTGGGTTTGGACATTCGATTAGGAGAAGGAGAGCTTATGGGGAAAAGTGATTTTAGCAAAATATGGGGAGAATTCATTGTGGGATTCTAGAGAGGTCAAGGGCCCATACGGAGTGAGGTTGTGGAAAGGTATCATGAGTTTGATATGCTTTTGCCCCTCACCAGATTTAAGGTGAAGAACGGATCGAGTGTTGGATTCTGGGAGGACATTTGATGTGGACAGTCGCGATTAAAGGATGACATTATAATTTTTTGTACACCTACAGTTAGTCAGTCTATCTGTATGTTCCATGGGTGGGCTGTAGGGGTGATACTTGAGCCGAGCCTAACGAGCCGAGCTTTTATCGAGTATCATGTTTTTTGGGAATGTTCAATCTCGGCTTGGCTCATTTGCAAATGAAGGAATCGAGCTCGAGCTTTTAACGAGCTTATTTAAATATAATTAGTTTAAAAGATCATATATTTTTTTTTAAATCCTTCACTTTAAAGTATTTTTAATGTATATAATACATATATTATTAATTATTTAATAACTTTAATATATATAATACGTATGATATCAATTTTTGGTTTTTTTAAATGCATATATTAATGAGCCGAGTACACAGGTGCTCAAGCTCGACTCGTTTACTAAACAAGCCTTAAACTAATGTTCAAGCTTATTTGATAAGCAACTTGAGCATTTATCGGGCCGTGCCAAGCTAAGAATATTTTGAGAGAATAGTGAATGAGGTCATATGGTGTCTTAAGCTAATTGCTTTGCCTCCTAAGGTGACTCTTAGAGGCCCCCCCCCCCCCCAAACAAAAAAGAACCTAGTAAATGAATTCTAGGATCTAGTCTAAACTCTAAACCAATAATCATCGATTTTCAGTAAGATCATTTCTACAGTCCTTTGCCTTTGTCCCTTGCGCTCCTTTTCCTTATCTGATTGTATAGAACCATGGTGTTCCTTCAAATTTATCTTTCTTCCTAAGGATTGCAACATTGAACAAAATCCTCACGTGTGACCATATGAAATATAGAGGGTGGAGGCTAGCTAATCAATGCTACTTATGCCATCTTGCGGAGGAGTCATTAGAGCACTTGCTTTTACATTGCTCCTATGCTTCTAGTATTTGGGGTAATTTTTTTCTCTCATCTGGGGATGGTTTGGGTCTTCCCATCATCCTTTCAGGACTTCTTATCCTACTGACCATCTGCCAATTTGGAGGACGATTGGGCGGTCATTTGCTCCCTACTTCTTGGAGCCATGTGTTGGATGATCTGGAATGAGAGGATTAGGAGACTATTCGAAGATTCCTCATCTTCTTTGCCTTTTCTTTGTATTAGGGTTAGACACCTAATCTTAGAGTGGTGTTCTGCCCTCAGGGTAGGAGTTTTATGAGGGTTGGTTTGGTGTTAGTGTGATAAGCTTGGGAGGTCTTTGATCACATTCATGGTCTTGCTGAAGTTTACTTTCTTCTAAACTCGTGTTCTGACTATGTTGTGTCTTTCTTGTTCTTATACTTTTTCATTATTTATATATTTTTCAGGATTACCGGGAAAAAACCTCCTCACATATGCCACTTTGAGGGGACAAAACATCCTTGTAGGACTTGCTTTTCTACTTAACCCTAGAGTATCTAAGTCTCAATATAACATTCATTTTAACCCACAAGACACCCAAAATTCTCAAGATCAGATCAAAATCTAATTAAAATCCCCACTAAGATCAATTAACATAATTGTCAAAATGTGCACTTACCAAATTTTAACGTAATGAATCGATCTCTATTGTAAAAAGTCGTCATGGTATGTGTTGGTTTTTGGTGTTTTTAGGAGAGAGACCACGGATATGGAAGACTCTTCTTTTTTGTTTAATTTTTTTTCCTTCAAACTTATAATGGTTTACAGATTGTGTTTTTTTTTATATAGGTAATCATAATCATCAAATATAGCGGGGAAAAGAGAGAAACACAGATTCATATTTCACCAAAAGTGAATTGAAAGAAAAAAGTAAAGCTAAAACAAACAAATTCTACAAAATGAAGGCTGCATACAAAAATCCAAAAGCCCTTTAGTCAAGGAAAGATGGCACCTCCTCCCCTATGCATGGATCCCTGATCAACACCTAGTCCTAAAGAAGGTTACAAGCCCGCTTGGAGACTCGCCCAACCGGAAGAGCGATGTCATAAAAAAATCATCTATTTCTCTCTTTCCAGAGGGACCAGGCAATTGCCCTGAAGAAGCACCTAAATGAGATCCAGACGGGGCCCCAACAAATCCGATTGCTAGCATGATAAGAAACTCTGGAAGGAATAGGGAAAAACCCTCGCAACTCCAAAATGGGCCAGAAAAGGACTCCAGAAAGCGAAAGCAAAAGGCAATGCAAAAGTAAATGATCAACTAATTCTGCCGCTGCTAGGCACATCACACATCTATTTGGAAGACTTAAACCTCTACTTTGAAGATGGTCAATATTTTGTCCAAAAAAACTGACCATAGAAAGAAGGATACCTTGTTTGGCATACCCGAATGCCACACCCAAACTGTTTAGAGATTGTTGTGTTAGGCTTTTCATTTTTGTCCCATAATTGTTAGTGGAAGTCTTGAGTAGTTGGTTTATAATGGTTTAGAGATTGTTGTGTGAGGGAGTTATGCGGACATCAGAGCTTTAGTACTAGAGTTTACAAAGTGGAGGCGGAAGAAAGCCCCTACACAAGTCTCCTTGTTGATGGATGACTTGTTTATGGGCTTAGTTCGAGCTATTGACGGAGATTCACCGTTGGATCATATTTTCAAGAAGGATCCACCGTTTGGTCATGTTTTCGAGAGAGATCCACCGTTGGATCGATAAATGGAGATTCTGAGGGTCACATTGAGCTCATGGGGCTACTAGTATCTTAGTTTGATTATTTGTTTTATTTAATTAAGGATTATTTTATTAGTAATGACATTTTTGTAATTAGATAATTGTTTTAGTAGTAATGGTGTTTTTGTAATTACTAGGATTAGGGTTTCTTTCTTTTCTCTATAAATACTCCCTTTAGGAATAGAGAATTTACAAAAAAAATTATGAATGAAATATGAGATCTTTTTAGTTTTTGGAATCTCCTGTGAAGGGATGATGTGAAGCCATAGTGTGAAGTTAGATCAATCATTGGTGTGAAGCCAGATTATCCTCTTCTTTCTTCTTCTCTTTGCTTATCTTTTTATTTTCTGTTTTCTTGTTTCCTTTGCAAAACCCTAATTCTTAAAACCCTAGATCTCCATTACCCTTGACTGTTACAGCTTTCTCATTATTGCAGTCAGCCATAAATCCAATTCCTTGCTGCCGCCGGCCATTAGAAGCCTTCCCCTTGTTTTCCCCTTTGTTTTACTGCACTTACACCATCCATAGTGGCTGCCTCGCAACCCAAACCCACTTACAGTGACTGCCGCACCTCTCATACAGTCATACCCTATTCCCTGCATCTGCCACCCCAACCTTGCTGTCCCAGCCATGCTCCTAAGCCCTACTGCAATTCCAGCAAATCTGGAATTGAATTATTGCTGTTGCAACTTAATACAGTCTCATTCCTATGTTCCTAAACCTGTTCCAGCCTTTTACCCTCATCTGTCAACCTGTCTTAACCCATTCCCTGATATCGCGAGGCCCAAACCTGCTACAGCTCCCATTCCCTCCTACAATTTTCCTAGTTCACCCTAAAGCCCCTATAACAGCAAGTCAGCAACTTCAAAATCCTAATTTTCATCGTCTTGATTACTATTGCTGCTTGTTTTCTTTGATATTCCATTACCTATTGTTGAAATTCCTTACATGCAGATTCCAAATAATAAACCTTGTTGAGCCTTAATTGATTTTTATTGAAATCCTCAAATTGAATAAGGAATTACCAAGTTCAAAGTCATAGATTTATTTACTGTAAAGCAAGCAGAGAATTTACATTGATTGTTGATTTAAATCCCTAAGCTAGTGGAAGTTCCCACTTCCACTACTATCACCTAAATCAGATTTGATAATTCATTATTGCGGGGTTGTTACTTAACCTGGGACTTTAATAATTCTCTTTTGGATTTTTTTTTTTATAATTGTGAAATCTAGGTATTTTATGATTTTTATTATTAACTCAAAAATTCAATTTCTGGTCTCTAAATTGCATTATCCTAGGTTAGTTTGCTTGGTCTTGATCAGTGTTGACAATTTTGGTTTTTCG
This sequence comes from Tetracentron sinense, assembly GCA_015143295.1. NCBI lineage: Eukaryota > Viridiplantae > Streptophyta > Magnoliopsida > Trochodendrales > Trochodendraceae > Tetracentron > Tetracentron sinense. The sequence continues at coordinate 34,662,428 of CM026565.1, forward strand.
TTAGATAGATTTTTTTTTAATCGGTAAATCAAACAAATATATAAATAAGGAAAGCATCACAAATACAAAGGAGCATAGAGTGCCTAGTTCATGAGGTCGTGAACCAAAGCAGGGAGCAAAAAAGAGAAAGAAAAAACATAGTACACAATGCTAACCCCCAACTAGGTGCCCACAACAACAATACTACAAATCAGGCAAACATCATGCCTAAGCTCTTCCCTTCCTGCCCTACTGAAACCCACTTTACTGCCAAAGCCCTGGTTCTATCACGGATGCGGGGAAGAGAGGAGGAAGAGTTCTTGAAAACTCTCTTATTCCTCTCTTTCCAGATAAACCAAGCTATAGCCCTTGGAAGTAACTTCCACAACACCAACCTTGATCCTTCCCCACTCACCAAATCCCAACAGGATAAGAAATTGTGAAAGGAAGAGGGAAAGACCCAGGCCACGCCCATGCGGGAAAGAAAGAAACTCCAAATCTCACGAGCTAAAAGGCAGTGCAAGAGAAGGTGATCTACTGACTCTTCCGCTTAGAGGCACATAAATCAATTATTAGCCATCCTCCACCCTCGGCTTTTCAAGTGGTCACATGTGAGAATTTTATTCAAAACCGCATTACATAGAAAAAAAAGATACTTTAGACAGAACACCTGGATTCCACACATCTAGATTGATCTCCATATTACTTGCTAGTGTATTTGTGCCTTCCAATCATCTAGGGTTACTGGCATTCTTTTCTTTTCCATTGGTTTCTTAAGATAAGTGAAGTCCTAAATTTGTCAGAACTTAGTTTGAAAATAAAATAACACAAAATGAGGTAGTTATTACTTATTACATCGTACTCTAACGTCCTGCCTATACTTTGTGTGGATCTTTGGATCATGCATGTAATCCTTGGTTTCTTTGCTACAGGTCCAGGTTGGTGGTTCCCCTGAGTACAGAATAGAAAGAAAGCTCGGCAAAGGAGGCTTTGGACAAGTGTATGTTGGTCGCCGTACTGGTCCTAGTGCAAGTGGTGTAATTACTGGCTCAGGAGCTGTAGAGGTATTAAGATTTGGTTTTCCTATGGTTTGATTATTTTAATATTGTGAGCTCTGTTTTAATATTTTACTGTTCTCGTATTATATGAACTATGTAATTCAGGTGGCCTTAAAATTTGAGCACAAAAGTAGCAAGGGATGCAATTATGGACCGCCTTACGAGTGGCTAGTCTACAAGTGAGTCCTCTTCTGTTCACTTGTTATATGTGGTTGTCTTACTCTTACGCATAGTGAAAAAGTTGGGATTCAGGAATAATTCGGCAGGGGTCAAATTCGGAAAATTTAGGGATAAATTAATAATTATAAAAATATATCCAACAATTTGGTTAGATAATATACACAATAAGTAGTTTACTTGTTTAACTAAACGAATTATTATCATTTTTTACGATCTATTCGCAAATAGTTCGGGAATAATTCAGCACACCTATAATTTTCGAATTTGTTACTTGACTCTTACAGATGATTCGATATTATTGTTGGATTCTTTTAATATGGTCACCACTGGTGGCTGTGCACTTATATTCTGTCATTTGTCCAGTACTCTTGGTGGCAGTCATGGAGTGCCCCGAGTTCACTTCAAGGGTCGGCAGGGTGACTATTATGTCATGGTATGCTGTCATTTGCTCTTGCTTACTGGTTTATTGATTTTACAACAATCTAGTGTTATGCTCGAATGATTTAGGATGGCTGTGTAACAAATCACAAAACCCTTTATTGCCTGCAGGTCATGGATATACTGGGACCAAGTCTGTGGGATGTTTGGAATAACAAGTCCCACACGTGAGTTTCTGGTCGAGACTAATATTTGAATATGTTTAGGTTGCTCAGTAAATTGTTCTCTCTCATGTTAAATTATGTTTTATTAACTCCAGGATGTCCGTTGAAATGGTTGCATGTATTGCCATCGAAGCAATCTCTATACTGGAGAAGATGCACTCTAAGGGGTGGGTTTCTTTTGTTGTGATCTCTGCCTATGTTGTATTTCTATATATTTTAACAGAATATGTTGTGTTTGAACATAATAGGCTTAGTTTCTGTAACACGGGGTTTTCTCCACCTAGAGGGCTTAGTGGCCATTCCAAACCATCCATCTGATAGGAGACCCTTTGGATAGAGTATAGACTATAGACCATGTGAACACATTGTTACAGATCTCTCGAGAAATACCTAATTTCTTGCGAGAAAAACATCTTAGGTTTAAAACTCCGTTTTTATCACGGTATTTTAAAAGTCTTGCCTAAAATACAATTCTCTTTTTATCACATAAATATCCCGAGATTTAGCTGATATTTTAAAATTATCGCAAAAAATGCTCAATATTGTTGGTTTGATGAATTTATAAATTAGACTATTTTTTGTAATTTTAATTATTACTTTAATCATTACCCAGATTTAGGCGAAAAATACCTGAAAAAAGCTCCATATTTGAAAATCTCCCAAGAAAAACTTCAGCCAATAAAACCCTGAGAACGAGATTTATAACACTGGGTGGGCATAGCCTATATCCACATCAGCTCCATACCCTACCATGTATCGGACTTTTTCCATGTCACTGGCGAGCGTTTTAACCTTTTTTTTTTTAAATGTTTTTAAGTAGAAAAGGCAAAAAGATGTCTCTTTTTGCCATGTGGCGAAGGTCACTTGTGCTGGAAATTTTCACATTGGGAGTGGGTGATTAGACAGAACAGGTAGTCCTTATTGGTCCCCCCACCTCAGCTGCCATATCAAGCAGTATCACAATGGCTAATAACTTTGTTGCGCTTAAACACACCCAGCTTTTTCTTTTTTTTTGTAATGATTGACATCGATAAAGACGCTTTTGTGGATTTTGAGTAATGTGAAATGTATGGTGCTCAATTTAAATATGATTGTCCCACCTTTGGCAGGTTTGTGCATGGGGATGTAAAGCCTGAGAACTTTTTGCTTGGTCCCCCAGGGAAAGCAGAGGAGAAAAAACTATTCCTTGTTGACCTTGGGTTAGGTAAATTATATTGTTTTCAATCTGCAGCATATATACTTTCACATGATATATAAGGTCTAGTATCTCATCATGTTATCACCTGTTTTCGGTATCAGCCACTAGGTGGCAAGATAGTTCAACTGGTCGGCATGTTGAGTATGACCAACGGCCAGATGTTTTCAGGTACAAGCATCAATTATTTTTGCATTTGTTTTCATTTTGAAAGTTGGTTGTGTAGCTTTCTACATCCTATGACTTTTCTTTTTATGCCCCTTTATTAGACATAATTACTCCTTAGTCCTTGCACATAAACATTCCGGTTTTGCAGGGGAACAGTACGCTATGCTAGTGTGCATGCTCATTTGGGAAGAACTGGTAGCAGACGAGATGACTTAGAATCTCTTGCATACACACTCATTTTTCTACTCCGTGGTCGTCTTCCTTGGCAAGGATATCAGGTAGGGCCTTCCCAAACATAAATAGAAGTCCGTGTCTTGTCTTTCATATAATATTCTGACATGATGTGGTCTCTTAGGGAGAGAATAAAGGGTTCCTTGTGTGCAAGAAGAAGATGGCAATATCTCCAGAGACTCTGTGTAGCTTTTGTCCTCAGCCGTTCAGACAGTTTGTTGAATATGTTGTGAACTTGAAATTTGATGAGGAACCTAACTATGCAAAATACATTTCCCTCTTCGATGGGATCGTAGGTCCAAATCCAGATATCAGGCCAATTAACACAGATGGGGCGCAGAAGGTACTCGTAATGATCTTTATTTATTATTATTTGATTGATTTATTGTTGATATAGTTATTTGGAATGTATCTGATGCGTAGTTGCATATTGTGAAGCTTATCTTTCAGGTTGGTCATAAGAGAGGCCGGTTGACAATGGAGGGAGAGGATGATGAACAACCAAAGAAAAAGGTTCGGATGGGGATGCCTGCAACACAATGGATTAGCGTTTACAGTGCTCGGCGGTCTATGAAGCAAAGGTATATATTTTCCTCAAATGGCACATAACGCTCTATCTACAGTATGCAAAATAGATGAAGAGTTTGTGTTGCCATGTCCTGTTGTAGGTATCACTATAACGTGGTAGATGCAAGGCTTGCCCAACACATTGAGAAAGGGATTGAAGATGGGCTCTATATCAGTAGTGTGGCTTCTTGTTCAAATCTTTGGGCTGTGATTATGGATGCAGGCACTGGCTTCACTACTCAAGTTTATGAACTCTCACCCTATTTTCTTCACAAGGTGTGTACCTGCTTGTATCTTCTTTCAACCTAGAGCAATTGTCAACTGCAACCTACTATATTACGATGCAACCACAATTCCAATTGTGCTTTTCATTACTACATAATAAAGGACTACTGCTTGTAAATGCATATGTTAGTTAACAAATAACTCTTTCCTTTCCTGGCTCTATTTGAAGGAATGGATTTTGGAGCAATGGGAGAACAACTATTATATCAGTGCGATAGCAGGCGCTAATAATGGGAGCTCATTAGTAGTAATGTCTAAGGGTTAGTGGCGTTAGTCTGAGTATTTTTTTTTTATTAGTTGTTCTTTGACAATTTTTATCGTAATTTCGCTTAACTTCTATTAATTTGTTGAGTTTAGGTACACAGTATGCGCAGCAGTCCTATAAAGTCAGTGATTCATTTCCGTTCAAGTGGATAAACAAAAAGTGGAGGGAGGGTTTCTATGTCACTTCCATGGCCACTGCTGGAACTAGATGGGGAGTTGTTATGTCTCGCGGTGCAGGATTTTCAGATCAGGTCTTGTAGGACTTCATGAATCTATGTTCTATCCAGCAATGCACTGCCAAAGAAATTATTCCAGACTGATCAGTTGGCTTGATTTCAGGTTGTTGAATTAGATTTTCTGTACCCTAGCGAAGGTATTCATCGGAGGTGGGATAATGGTTATCGTATTACAGCAACTGCGGGAACTTGGGACCAGGCTGCTTTAGTTCTTAGTGCGACGAGAAGGAGGCCTGCAGATGAAACACAGGAAACGCTTCGGACTTCTGCTTTTCCTAGTACACATGTCAAGGTGGATTATTCACCCTTTTTTCTACTATTCTTTATCCCTGTTTTCTACTATTCTTTATCCGGCTTCTTCGTACTTTTACTTTTGTAGACTAAATTAATTTCTGGTGGCTGCTTACAGGAGAAATGGGCTAAAAATCTTTATATATCATCTGTTTGCTATGGTCGAACAGTTTCATGAACCTTTAGTTTTTTTGGGATGCTTCCTGACGTTATTTTGAAGAATACTTCTCACTCATGTGGGAGCCAGCTCTTACCATTTTGCTGCCTTGGTTGGGAAGCTACGAATCTTCATTTTCCGAAGCCAAACATCTCACTGATCCAAGCTAGAGAAATTTGGGATGCGTGCAGACTTTACTTGTCGCCCATCACATAGCAGCTATCACTAACATGTGCAGAGTATGCCCACTGTGTGGAAATGCCCTTGCACTTATATCCATGATCTATCAATTCTAAAGGGATCATGCGTGGGCCTCCTTACTTATTGTTCTTCAGTTTCTATAGTCTTAACAATAATTACTTGATTGAAGGCATATGCACCGGTCACGTTTTGATTGCTCTCAGGGGTTGATGGAAATTGAGCAGTGTGCATTCTATGAAATGGCATTGGACCAGATCGTTAATATTCCTGTGTTTTAGGTTTTTTTTATTTTCTTTATTATATATTATTTTCTGTAAGTTAGATTTCTTGGATCTTCAACATTTCAGTTCTCGGATTTATGTAAAATCTGTCCAGATAAGAGGTAAGTTTACTTTGTATAGTCAGATGCTACATTGGTTTATGGTTATTTGCTTACACTTTATATTCACTTTATTAGTGTTTGTGTGTGGGCCTGAATTCGCTGACTTAGGGAAGAAGGTGTCTGCTTGTCTCATCCTCTTTTGGCTATCGGCTAAAGGAAGGCATCTCAATCAAAGCGAATTCACACAAGTATTGGGCAATTGGATTTGATTCTATCAGTCGAAACTCATGGGGCTTAGCTTAGCTCATTTCTTTTTTGCATTTTTTCGTGTTTTATCTAGCTGTATGTTCACCCTCTTGTGAACTGACTTGTATCACCTACTTTGCTCATGTATATATATATGTGTGTGTGTGTGTGTTTGTGTGTGTGTGTGTGTGTGTGTACACAGGAGTAGTCATTGCAAACACTACAGACCTTCCACTGGAGTACTGTTCAAGTACATTGCATGTTTGCTTATATATAAATTATGCTAAAATGTGTTGTGATCTGGATGGTATTATATTGGTATCTTAGACTTTCTTTTTATTTTGGTGGAGGGTAACTCAGACTTTCTACTTGAACGGTTGAACCCAGTATTATTTTATTCATTCAATATAATTTCTGTTCCAGAATATCATGTACATCTCTTTGAGATTGAGCTGCATGCATCCTCGCATTCTGGTCAATGGTTTGATCATCAATCTGCTACTGAAACCAGGCTTGCTGATTTTACCTGTTCCTCAATCTTGTAATCTCAATGAAACTGGAATTCTTGGTTAGCTGGCATGCACTTGCTGAGTGAACTAACCCTCCATTCAATAGAAGTCTAGATATTTGACAAGCTTACTGCTAGTGTACTTTGTATCTTCTGCCCACAAAAATCAACATGTGAGTTAACTTGCTGGTGGATTGGTTGCTTTTTGTGGATATTAGGCATTAGGTTTCTAGTTAAGGTCTTGTCTAGGCCGTGGCTTGCTCCTGCACAGCATTTCTAAATGTTTTCCATTGGAAGTCTTTATGGGGTCAATAGCATCTAGGGCTTCGTACCCATATTTGGAATGAACAGTAGATGAATGATTTGGGAACCTGAACTGCGAGAGTCCTGAATTTTGGAGTACTCTTGAGTGGGATGATGTTCATAAAGCATTTGGTATCGAACATATGTTGGTTCCATATTAAAGTGGTACATGTTGCAGTACCTTCATATCATCAAGAAGGTTCTAGTGTTCTACTGCCATCTCTATAGATCACTTTCTTCCTCTGACAGCATCACAGTGGATCTCCTCATCAGCATGAAGAAGATAATTCCACAGATTTGCTTTCTCTGTAGAGCTAAAGGTAAGACAGTAAATCACCTTCTGGTTCATTGCAAATTTAAAAGCAAACTATGTCTTCTCTTCTTGAACAGGAGTGGAGTGGAGTGGACTCCAGCCCTTAGCAAATTTTTAACAGGTTGGTCCTAAGAAGCTTTTGGGAAAGAAGGAAGGACATTATGGAGGATATCCATTTTGCAATATGTTGGAGCATTTTGAAGGAAGGAAACGGCTTTGAAGTTAGTTAGGGTGGAGCCTGTTCAATCGTTGATAGATAAGACTACCACGCTCCTCTTCCTTTGGTCCTCTGTTCTTAGAGGGGATTAGACTAGTTCCAATCTAACTGGGTTACCTTAATCCAAGGTAAGAGACAGTCTTGAGCTTTTCAATAGGCCTCCTTGGTAGATCCTTCTCTTTATATACCGGTCCGCCCCTTTTCTACTAATGAATATCTCTCACATAAAAATAAAAATAAATAAACCAATAGTCTGGTTGGTTTGATTTTTCTGGCTACATTTGTTTAAGGATGTGCATCTACTAGATTTTTTGCTCTATTCTTAAATTTCACCTATTGGATTATTTTGGATAAGATCTTGAGGGCAGAAAGATGGTAGGAGCCGACCAGATGTACCATTGCGAGAGTTGGTGACGTTGAAAAACGGACCAAGCCCATCAGCATGGTAATTGTGAGTATAATGTTGAAATTTGAAACTTCATGAAGAGTTACTTATAAATTAAGATCATTAGTATTGGATTATCGCTATTGTGATACTGGCTTTAGTTTTTTATGCTATCGTACTGTGTACTGCTGTAGCTAGATTATCTCATATCCAGTCTGAAACAGGTGGTTAGTTCTTTCTCAGGTCTCCAATTCCATCTCTCATGCATTGGCTTCTGAAAACTCACCCTCTGCTTTTTTAGCCCATTAAACATGTTCAATACAGTTTATTTTGGTCTTTGCGCCCACAGTTATTGTTCTGCCATTTGCAATTATTCTATGCATTTGCATGCTCTTTTCCTATGTTGTTTCTTCTAAAAGCAGTGCAAACTAATTAAGAAGAAAACAGGCTAAACAGCACACTGAAAGAGTTACAACAGCCAGTAAAACTGGGTTCAATTATTTCTCAGCTTCTCGCAGGATTATATTACAGATTTCTTGTATTGCTTATTCCTATCTTCCTGGATATACTTGTTTGCAGCTCCACAACTCCTACTTCACGTCAGCTTGATTGAACTCAATTTCATTAATATTTGAACCATATTTATATAGTATCGCAAGTTTGTGACAAGTCAGTCTTGCAAATAAGACTGGCTTGTCACTATTTAATATTTACAAAGTGTACCATTTTGAATGCATTAGCTGGATGCAATGCGTATCTGATGAAAAGAAAAGACGCAGTTATCATATTATACCAAAATCAGAATAGAAGCCTTCCTGCTTTTCAGGAGGAAACAAAATAATGTAAAAGAAAGAATAGAAATCTACTTGTAAATCAATTTCATTGGTGACCTCTGAAACTTTGGCCTATACCTCTTTCTTTTTTATCGATAACTTTGGCTTATAACTCTTTGTACAATTTAGTTACAAGTAGACACTTTGAATGTCAGAAGACATGTTTTCTTTTTTCAATTAGTTTTTTTCAAATTTATTTTTATTATCATGCTCTATGTTGAGAGTCTATGCTTATATTTCATTTTCTAGGATACCATCTATGATGCATTGATGATGAATTTAACTTTAAAAAGCTGCACCGTCATACCCTGTAAAGGCTGATGCCATAATGTTTCTGTTTTTTTTTTTTTTGTCTATTTTTATTTTATCTCATTAATTGGAAAGTAAGCCTGTTAGAAAGATAAAGTTTGTTGAATAGCTTGAGCTAATTGGGAGGTAAAGGGGCACAGAGAAGAAACAAAAGATTGGATTTTTATTTTATTTTTATCGGTAAATGCAATTTCATTAAAAGAAAAGAGAAAACAGAATCACAAATAGTGAATCCCACACAAAGAGAACGAAAGAAAGAAAGCTAGCTACCAACAACAAAACAACAAAAGACAAAATAACTCCTACCACTAGGATATCAACTGACCAAACCCTATCTCTACCACATCAGCCTTAGAGGAGATCCACTCGCGCAACATAGAACGCAAACGAAAACACACTCGCTCGATCGATCGCCAAAGAAGAATTCTCAAACACCCTCGTATTCCGCTCCTTTCACATAGACCACGAAACCACTCCTAGAAGAAAGGCCCAAATGAGATCTAACGGATTATCCAATGAAGCCGGGAGCCAACAAGAAAGGAGCCCCTGGAAGGACAGGGGGAAGACCCAAGCCTCCCCAAGTTGAGAGAGAAAACACACCCAAAGATTCCTTGCAAAGGGGCAAAACATAAGCAGATGATCAACTGATTCCTCTTCCAAAAGACACAAAAAACATCGATTTGGGAGACTCCAACCTCTCTCAGATTAGCCATTGTCAAGACCTTGTCTAAGAAAGTAGACCACAAGAAAAAGGAGACCTTTGAAGGCACTCCAGAGGACCAAACACTACGGCATGGAAAATCCGAATAGGGACCTGGATTCGCCACCTGAATAAAAGATCTCACGGAAAACCGCCCTTTGGAGTGGCTGGCCCAAACACGGCTATCCCTAGGACTCAACAATGCGCACCGATTCGACCATGACCATAAAGTTGACAAACTCCTGGACCTCCCACTCATTCAACAGACGCTTGACCTTAGGGCACCAAGCCCCTAAGCCTACTTCCCTGTCATACATCTCTGTAACTGTCGTGGATTTATCAACTGCAATGGAATAGTAAGTGCTAAGCAACTGCTTCAAGGGAATGGGGGCCGCACCAAGGATCTAACCAGAACTTGACATCCGCCCCATCACCGATCACGAGATGCGTATGCTTGACGAACTCGGCCCAATCCGACACAATGCCTCTCCAGAGGCCAACCCCATGAGGCCCTCTAGGCGGTCTTAGATTTGAAAAAGGGAAAAAAACAAAGTCACACACACACCTAGTGTTTGACTACAAAATACAGTACTCCCTAAAGATGCATTCTTTATAGATGGTGCACCCTATATAAAGATTTTAACCAATCTTTGATTTAATTATGCTTGCCAATATCCGACAATTGATTTTTCAATCCTTTTGTTCTTGAATTACAGTTTTTTTTTTGTCCTAACCATAAACATTCTATATCATTATTTCAAAGAAGGGGAAAGATGTCCGCCTCAATGGAATGGCTATTAGAATTGGCCCAATTTAGAAAATAGTGCGCGAGCCTGTGGGCAATGAAATCTCACCACCCGCAAGGCGGGTGTATGGTACACTTGCTCTCACCAAATCACCACCCATAAAATGGGTGGTTGGGCTTCACGCATGCCAAAGGCACGCGCACTAGTTGGCCAAGGACTGGCTCACCGCCAGCCCGCCTAGCATTAAATGCTGGCAACAGGGCAATTATGCCTCGCGGACATCCCTGTGTGTCAGCCCTCAGGAGACTGACACGTGGTTAGGGTTTCCCCTTACGGGCAAACCCTTATTCAAACTCTGCGGATAGACTCTATGAGTCTATCCGTGGACCAGTCAATGACTAGCCCAGTCCATGACCATAAATGGCCAATGACTCAACCCAAACTAAGGGTTGGACCCATGGTCCCACCCTGTCTTAGTCCGCAGACTGACTAAGGTCAGACCCTGGTTCGCAGCCTAAATAGGATTTGGACCTGTCCCAGGCCGCAGGTGAGACCCATGGTCTCACCCCTTTAATTTGCGGACTGACCAAGGTCAATCCTTTCCTAGCTGTCAGTCACAAATACTGACTGCCATGTGACAGAGAATCCCTAATAAAAAAGGACTCTCTGCCAGCTTTGGGGGATCCCAAGATTGAGATCCCCTTTTTTTCTCCAACAATAGTGTCATATGACACCTCATTCGAAATAGGGAGTCATCTCTCCTCTTTTCTTGGAAGATAAGACTCTTCCCTCTTTTAAAAGAAGTCTTATCCTTCTAGGTTCCCCCAAAAAGGGAAACCAACTTGGAATCCTTCAAGAAAGAGGGCTCTCATTCGTACCAGGTTTCCCCAAGATAAGGGAAACCATTTGTCAAAGGACAGATGGCTCTCTCTAAAAGGAAAGAACCTTTTGATTCCCTAAAGAAAAGAGAAAGTCAAAGGGGAGTCCAAAAAGGACTCTCCAAAAGTTACAAAAATGAAGTTTCTCATAAGAAACTCCCACAAATAAAGAATAAACAAAAAAAAAGCAAAAAGAGAACAAAGACAAAAAAATGATTTATGTTCTTTTGCAGGAAAACAACAACCAAAGAGGAAGAAGAAGGATCTTCCATCAATGGAGAATATCAGGTGAACCCCCAATATGGTCACCTTTCTTTCTTTTTTTCCTTTTTCTTGACACAAAGACCTTTTTGAGGTATCTTGTAACGCCTACATGGGATCTAAGCAATCCCTTTGAATAAATAAATATATTTTATTCAAATATCTGTTCTTCTTCTTAATCAGAGGTTCTTCCCCAAATCGGGAAGGTAATTAACAATCCGGTTTTAATTGAATTGGAAGGATAGTCCCCCACACAAAATAATAAACTCCATACAACAATTGAGGTAATCTGACCGCAAGGTTCAAGAGGTCAACCATCAAAACGATGCTTGAAATTTGCGTGTACAGAGCCATTCTAATCTTTATATTAATCCTACAGGGCCTTAAATTAGCCATGAGCAGCTGAGCTAGCGTTGAAGTTTTAGGGGTTCTTTGGGCTGGAGGGAATTATTTGGGGATCTGAATTGTCCTCTACGGACCGGTTCTTTAAATTCAACAACTCAACTATCTTAGAGAGATTTCTTGTATATTAGGGACAGTACTCAAGGAAAAAGCAGTAACTAAAGATGTTCTCAAACATCCATTTTGTCGTAAAAGACTGTTTTCTAAGCAGTTGCGGAAATCGATTATTTCATTTATGTAATTGCAAATGATACAATGGATGAGGGAGTCATAAATTATTGATTTTGGCCATGTTCTATGGTCAATAATTTTTTCTACAGTGTGGTCTGACATAGTAATACAATACTAGTTAATGTCGCTTAGATATTCTAGTTTTACGGTAGTGGATCGGATTCAAAAATTGTCAGCTTTCCTGGTAAGATAAGTTTCTTTTAGCATGTCCAATTGTCCATCAAGTCAACCAAGTAAGCAATTTCTGCATCTTTATTCTTTCTCAGCCAAGGAGAGCAATTCTTGAGAGGATCTGGCTTTTACAACAGCACAATTTATGAAGTTAGTGGACACAGGCTCTAGAGACCAAATGACAGTGGAATTTAGGTTGGCAATATCATATTGTGTTGGAGCAGTGTGCTCCGAGGTACATTTGTTCGTAGATGATGAGCTCAGTGGAGTCTTTTGATAGATCTCTGGAGGTGTGTCATTACTAGTTTACATAAATAACTTGCTTTTTAGTCAAAGGATCTATTTTCTAGTTCTGAATCATGCATTGGTGGGATTAGATAGCTTAGTTTGTTTTTGGGACCCGCTGGGTGATCCTTTATTCCAGAAGGTTGTGTAACTTATTTCTGCTAGAGAGAATTTTGTGTAGAATAGTGGTCATTCGGATCAAAAGCTGCTTAGTTATTTGTGGGGCATAAAAAGAGTGATGATTAAGAAAAAAGAAATTGTGGGTGGGAATATAATGACTACATTAAAGAAGAGGAAGGAAGATGGTGGACTATCTCATGGAAGATTTGGATGGATCTAAAGAATTATGACAAGGTTATGGCAGGGATAACTACAATTTTTTTTCAAACAATATTCAAAGTTTAGCATAGTAGAAGATTTCTGTGAAACTGGTTCCGATGGAAGTAGAAATAGAAGCTATGTTGGAGTCTTTGTTTTTTCATCACCTTCTGGGATGAGCTGCTTATTTAGATGGACAATCTTAACGCAGTTAGATGGTACTAAGCTCAGAACCAGGTCCATAATATCTATCTTGTCTTCTGAAGGCCAAAGCTTAGGATATATTCAGTGTAGTCAAGGCGTCGCCTAGGCGCCCCTCTAGGCGGGCGATCCTATAAAAAAAATATATATTTTTTTTTTTTTTGCTTAAAAAAAATCCAAAATTTCCCAATAAATAAATAAAAATATAAAAACATGTAATGAAGTAGTAATAAAATTCTAAATCGTTTTTTTCACTAAAAATATCGTTTTCGACGCAATCTGGGCCTATTTTGAAGTGTTTAATAGGCCCCCCCTGCCACCCCCCCGGGCAATTGTAGGGGGCTCTGCCTAATATTATACATGGACGACACAAATTTGGGTATTTTGCCCAGATTTTGAAGTATTTAATACTCCACTATGTTAACATGTCTTTGGTTATGTGATGAAGGCTTGTAATAGACTTTTTATTTTATGTTTTTGTGGAATGTGGGTGTGGAGTTTTGATCTTTTTAATGTTATATATATACGTGATATATATATAATTATATATATATTTATATTAAATTTATCGCCTAGGCCACGCCTAGGCGTCGCCTAGGCAACGCCTCGCCTAGCCGGGGCTAATCGCCTAGGCATCGCCTAGACGCCTTGACTACACTGGATATATTTCGTCGGGTCATGTTGAAAGCAGCCAGTGAGGTTATTTGACGAACTGTTTGGTAAATGAAGAGAGGTAGGGAAGAAGTCATTGCTTTTAAAGAAGTCCCATAACCCTTGGGTACTAACATAATATCACCACAATGTCAGCTGTTGGACATGGGAACAATGATGTCATAAGGGTATGGTGTAATTATTGCCATATCAAATGGGTTTGCATTGGGGCGATATTATATTAACTTATTGATTACTACGAGATTGTTATTTGTGATATCTGTTTTACCTCAAGCATATCAATCAAACTACTGCACCCTCACACTCTCTGAGTTTGCATGTTGATGATGTACTAGTATCTTCTCATAATCAAGGCTTCATTGATCAGTATTTTCCTTTATAAACTTATTTAATGCTTCACTACTACCTAATTTGATCATTGCATCTGTCTACTGCTATAATACACTACGGCCATTACTTTCTTATTGCAGGTGGGTTGGGATGTGATTTCTCCCCCAAATTAACCTTTAGTATGTGCCCTTTTTTCAGATTGATTGCGGCTGGAGAATACATTGGTCTCTGGTTCTGTTGCCAATGTTCACATCATTAAGAGTTAATTGCCAGCTTCAGGTGCAGCATTGCTCGGATCTGAAAATGGAAAACCTAAATGTAGGCAATTATGACAAAACTGTGAGGTCTGGATAGTTTGCTCAAGGAGAGCCTTTCCTGGATACTAACTGGGGATTGGATTCTGCAACTACAAAGCTCTTCTGGCCTCATGTTTTGCATTGCTGCATTCTTATCTATCTTATAAATTCACAAATGTTCTCTACATCAGCTTCTATTTTCCAGTTCTTCACATCAGCTTGGGAAAAGAGTGACAACCAGCTGCAATAAGTACAATTGTCATCAAACTTCAGCTATTTAGGCATATTAATCAGCTGCATTAACCTATGATTACTAGTTAGAAGTAAATGACTACTTTCTAATGACTGTCAGGCGATATATCGGTTCCGGTCTGATGAAATTGGGTGCATCAAGAGATTATGAATCAGATGATAGATTTATATGGCAGCAATTTCATGGTAAAAATATCTATGAATTGGAAAAGAGAAGCAATGTATGAAGTTAAGTGGTTTGTGGTTAGTGTGTAATCATCTTTGAACTTCATTAAAACATTCTAGCCTTCATTTTTAGTGGCTCAAGCTTTGAAGCTTCAATAAAGGGATGGCAGTTGCTGTGCTCTCAATGTGCAAGAAATCCGGGTGAGTGTTATTGTGGCAGGAGAAGCCCAATATGGCAAATTTCTAACCCACTAACGAAGTGCCAGCTGACCATTACTCAAAATAAAATAAATAGAATGAAAAATTGAAGGTTCTGTCCAATGTTCTGTACTGTCAAGTATACAAAGCGCCTAGAAAAAATTCCCATGTTTTATCATTGCGGTACAAGGGTTTTTAGGTTGTCCTGATAAAAACAGTCCCAGTCTGCTTGGTATTGCTTTTGAATATGAAGCATGGTGGCGTACTGAGATTGTACTTCTCTTTGCTAGAGGATCTGTAGACTGTTATACCCTTGTAAATTGGCAGGTGCTAAAAGAGGCTTATGGTAGTCCACTTAAGGGGATTGACATTCCATGCCGAATGGATAATCGGCATTCTTTCTATAAGCCCATGTACACCAGCCTGATTACACAATCCACTCATGGGATCATCCCTCTTAATTTTTATCCTCTTACTATAGGTCCATCTCACTTAATTACAGATTTCTATATAGCACAATTAATTCCAGCATTAGTTAAAAGTGGCTCTTAATTGTGGAATAGTTGGAGAATTCCAAGCCAATGTAAGCATTAAAATTGCAGCCATCCTGTTTTACTGTTACATGGGGAAAAATTAAGTTTTTTTAAAAAAAGGAAAAAAGATCAATGCTAGTATTTTCAGTCTAGTCTAATAACGCTGCACCTGCACTTGCCAAGATACTAATTTATGAATGTATGTATCATTATACGCCATGCTTAGCATACCAATTGATAAAAGCAACTGCATTTTGATTGCAATTTTTAGTCAAAACTTAAAAATGAACCATAAGCAATGGTCTCACGCGAGCTGCTGAAAGCTATGGAACAAATGAAAGCGTCTTGGGGCATTCAAATGGGATTTTACAATGAAGGATCCATTTAGTTTTCAGTTCTCATCCCTACCCAACTCCTTTTACCTTAAGGACCTCAGAAATGAAGGATCCATTTGGTTTTCAGTTCTCACCCTACCCAACTCCTTTTACCTTAAGGACTTCAGAAGACCATTGCCTGACAGATCTAATACGGCCTGCAACATTTTCTAATTAGAGCATCGCCTGACAGTTCTAATGCGGCCTGCAACATATTCTTCTCAAACGAACTTTTTCCTAGCATAAAAGAAAGGAAATAAGAGAGTAGTGACACACAGAGGTTTAACAAATTGACTTGAGATAATATTTCTTAGGAGTGATGTTAAAAACAAGGAAATTGATATATATATATATATATATATATATACACGTATGTGTGTGTGTGCGCACGCGGGGATGGATATGGATATGTAAGAAAAGCTATATATAACTAAGTTTACCTCAGTGTTATCGTGGTCATAGCGAACCAAGAAGATGCACCTGCAGCCCCTTATA
This sequence comes from Tetracentron sinense, assembly GCA_015143295.1. NCBI lineage: Eukaryota > Viridiplantae > Streptophyta > Magnoliopsida > Trochodendrales > Trochodendraceae > Tetracentron > Tetracentron sinense. The sequence continues at coordinate 34,678,786 of CM026565.1, forward strand.
TCATGTAATCTCCTTTGGACTTCCACAACATGGGCGTCATAGTAGATTGCTTGATCTCTCCTCTCCTAAAGATTGACCCAAAAGATTATAAATGACAGCAAGGTCTAAGAAGAATTTTGGGGCATGTTGAAAGACCACAGATTACCTGGAAACAGAGGACGAGATCTCCAGCCTTGACCTTTCGACATTCTGAAGGCTCCAGAGGAAGAGACCGCAAACGGACTGCCTTTTTCACATTCACCCACTCGTCCTCCTCAGCACCAAACCCTACAAATCTTACACGGACTTCCTGTAATAAATGATGAATTCTGTAAGATTTACGTAGATTGTTCAAAAAAAAATGCCAATAATGATCTTTCACATAGAACTTTTCACAGATACCTTTGAGACTCATCTTAATAAAGAGTTTCACATCATTTAGAAAGTTCTCCATTAGAAAAATACAAAATGAAGGAACAATTGGGATACTAGCAGCAACTCTTGTAAACTCCTAAAATGAAAAATTGCCACTAATAGAGCATATGCTCAAATGGAGAAGCGATTGCAAAATGAGGCCTATGTGCAATCTTGTTTTCTTTCTCTAATTACCCTTCTTCAACTAAAAAGGAATGCAGGAAGAAAAATGCCCCAGATATGCTTTTATGTCAATTTACCTAGGCACTTCAGTTTTTCCAAATTTTGCCGTGACGACACCTTGACACAACACTCCATGGCACAACACGACACTCCTTGATCCGTGCTTATACTGTGTCATGGCGATGTCAACATTATGGTTAGGCACGTAACGCTTCAAGTATTCCATGTCATTTAAAAAATTATATATATATATCATAGTTGTCGAGGCGACTAAGCCACTTGAGGCAGTAAACCTCATGAACGCCTAAGGCGGTAGCCTGAGGCGTCCGAGACGTCGCCTGATAAACTTTTGCTATAATTTTTTTTCCCAATACGAGATCTATGTATGATGCATTACCTTGAATAAGGGACCCTATTATATAATTTGCTAAATCTCTATTGTCAAGATGCACTTTAATATAAAACCATCCTTGGAGACAGTTCTAAGAATAATAAAGAGAGATTTTAGGTGTTAAGAATTTAAAAAAAAAACATAACAAAAAAATTGTCTATAATGACTGTCAAAAGGGGGGGGGGGGGGGATTATGACAAATAAAAAAAATAGAAAGAAACAACTTTTTACAGTGATAGTCGAACTAAGAAAGAGCGAGAGTAGGACTGAATAAAAGACAGAAAAATAGTCTGACAGTCAATGTGACACCAAACAGGGGGGAGAGAAGAGAGGAGGAGAAAGGAAGAGACCATACCTCTTACCCTCCTTCTCGATTATACTCAATATATATATATATAGGGAAAATCTAGAGTTCATGTAGTGCGTGAAACTCTTAAACGTCACGCAAGTACAAAATGAATGGTTTTTTTGTAATTAAAACCAAATAGGATGGCATTATTGTAATTATGAAAGATAATTGTTTGTTCAAAATGACCACCACTTCACACCATTATTACAGGCATGCCATCCCAATATGAACATGCGTGAAGTTTTAGTGTTCACGCACTGCGTGAACAGTAGTAGCCCCCATATATATATATATATATATAATATGTAAATTATATAATTATGGCACCCACACTTATTTAGATTATAAAAAAGACCCTTTTAAATATGGGTTTATGAAAGTTTTAAGGGTCCTAAAATAAATTTGGAGCATTTAAATGCCCTTTTGTTATAGGGCCGCTTGAGCCTAGCTGTATGCCTGGCTACCAATTCGAGCCTTTAGCAACCATGCAAAAAATAAATGGAGACCATATGGTCTACCCACAAACAGATGGATATAGGCCAATTGGTCCACCCATTGTGTGAGAGAGAGGACGGGTTAAAATGAAAGAAACATACTTGACACCGTTCGTCTCTTTTTTTTTCTTCTGTGTGAACTTTTTGTTTGTTGGATATACAAACCCTAATATATTATATGGTGAAAGACATGAGAAGTATATAAAAATATCATGTTTTTCTATTTAGCAAACTACCATATTCAAATAAAATAATTTTTTTAATTTTTAAAAAATAATAATATTCCATATATTAGATTTTTAATAATGACCGCTTAGGTGGCCAGTTGCCTAAGCCCAACAGAGCGCCTAGTTGCCTAAGCGACCGCCTTAGGCGATGCCTTTAACAACTATGATATATATATATATATAAGATTACTATGAACTTTTAGTGAAGTTGTGTAGCCTTTTCAGCAACATAGAGGAAAACTTACAAGGAGAGCGGCGGCACCAATGACAGTCAATATGTACATCTCTCTCTCTCTTCTATTTTCTCCTCTATATTCTCTATATGAGTATTTTTTTAGAACTTTGGTTTAAAAAAATTGGAGACGAGTGGTCCCCCCCTCTATTCTTCTTATTTTCTCTCTATATAATCATTTTCAAAAATCTATACGTTTTGCTGCCGTATTGGGATTTCCAGAGTTTGTCGTGCCGAACACCTTTCGACACTTGCACACTTGGCACCCAAACCACATGCCTAGGTAACACTGTTTTTCGTGGTCTGATGCTCCAATTTCAAGTTGCAAGTGCTGGCTTCATTCATAACTCTCAGATGCACAATCACAAGCCAAGTCTATGTGAACTCAAAATCAGTTGTGAAGCCTGCGAAACCCATGTTGCTAATCTTATTTTTTTGAGGCATCAAAGGTGATCTTGAGAGTCATATTCTGAAATCCTGGAAGTTGAGGAGAATCCACCTGTGCTGGAAGAGGTTAACTAACCGTTTCCATTCTGTATAAGCAAACTGGTTATCCAAAGTGAAAAGTCAAGCTTCAAACCACAGATGAAATGTCGGTAGCCCAAATGGATTGTGCTTTGTACCTCAACCATGAGGTTGTGGTTCAATTTAGATTAACTAACAGGAAATAGCTTCAAACTGACAATCACTTGCAGACCAAACGCGATGCACAAACATCACTCTTGGATCAAGCAGCAATATCGGGAGCATGGTGAGGCCAGAATAATGTCATACATGAACAGCACTAAAGTTCCATATTAGCATGCTCTTCACAGAACAGGTGCTAACGAAAAATACCGAAATCCCAAAATCGGAGGTGTACAATCATCAAAAAAAAAATTCTCTCATTACTGAAATGTTTGGTTCCAACAAGAAATATAGGTTTGATATTTAGCAAGTAAGAACTCAACTACTAAAAGCAATACTGTGATACTTTAATAGAAAGATCCTTACAGGTTCGCCTGAACTAAGAACTCTGTGGGTGAGGAATGCAGCAACATCATACCTGGGAAGCCAAAGAAAGAGTTAGATTGGCATGCCAGATGAATTTGGAAAAAGAGAAATGAAATGTTTTAAAATTCAAAACACCGATTATATACCTTCTTTTGGACAGAGTTTCAAATTATATAATATGGAATTGTACAGTCTTATGGAGGGGCCAAAGAATAAAGAAAAGTAAACCAATTGGGAAAATGTATGCTAGTGCCCACGAGAGTGGGAGTGGAGACATCATATTTGATTGTAGGAGAATCAAATGCAGCCAATGGTAAGAGAAAGAAAAGTAAGCAAAAAGGCGATAGTCTGAATTTAATACAAGGAAAAGTTAGCATACGACAAAATGTAGCATGAGGTGATGAGTACATCAAGGTGGTCAATACAAGGTCTCTGTCTCATTAGGCATTGTATATACTGCAAGAATCTAGAGAAATAAAAAGCAGTTAATATACAAGACATGGAATGTGTGTATTTTTCACTCTAAAAAGATGTAGTCATTGATTATAATACATGGTGGTGTAAAGAATTACTTAAATGCCTCAGAAGAAAGAAAAATAGCACCATTGTGGCTGAACATAACTACATAACAAATATACCACCTCAGTGATATAGCATAATAACATAAATAACCTTTATAATTCCACATGCTTCACTTCACCCTTTCATACATGTGACTTAATTCAATGTGAAAAATATAAACCTTTTTCACCAGCATGTTCTAATTACTACTCCACAAGAGAAAAATGTAAGAGATAAACTTTGAAAACTATTCGCACATATAAACACTATCTTAATTTAGCCAGCTTGATGAGTTGAATGAGTATCAAGGTGATCATGTAATATTATAGTGAGGATAAAAAAAATGGAGCTCATACTGGCATGAATCCTGTAGTCTATAAGTGCACGTTGAAGTTGATAGTAATTTTCTTGAGAATGAAATCATAAATGCCATATGATAGGAGTAATAATCAGGGTGTTGATATGTCGACCAAGATAATAAGAAAATACCAACTGTATCTTCTTTCTGGCAATGCAAAATTCAGCATTCTCCAGCTTGAGTGGAAGCACGGAAGTCTTGTGAGTTTAGATGAGTTAGTACTGCATCATATGGAGGGCTATGTTTCTCATTTTTTGGGTCCTGTTTTACTTGTTATTTTAATATTTGTTACTTGAACATGCCATCTCTTTAAAACAAACAGTAATTTGATTCTCAAATTCAACATGGATGCAATCTTTTAATACAATCAAGATTCATATCATTAAGGGTATGGAGCAAATATCAAGGGAAAAATACCAATTTTACATATATAGAGAGAGAGAGAGAGACAGAAGATGGGTAATATGTGCTTGATGCATAGGCAAGCTTGCCTATGCGTCACACATTTGAGCGACACATGACACTCCTTTTAGGCCCAAAAAAAAACGATGCAGGTCCCCCTTCCCCAATAAATAGAAAAAAAATCAGCTCAATAAAAGATGTCTCTATCATCCTGACTAGATGACTGAAATTTTAACCTAGGTTGGGTCAAATTAAACCTAGCGGGTAATGCTGACCATCTAGAGTTAAGGGCAGACCGTTCGATTGAATGGCCTAGACATCTCCGATTGGGCTAATTTTTGCCACATAAGAAGGACCTGCATCATAGATTTTTTTGTGGGCCCAAAGGAGTCCAGCATGTCGCCCAAACGTGTGATGCATATGCTACCTATTCACACACACACAAACACACACACACAACTTGTAGTGACTGGCCATAATGGAAAATGGACATGTAGTAGGTATTTTTGAAATTTGGGAAAATTCATCCAAGGTGGGTCCCTTGAGAGACAAGTGGCAAAAAATCAACCCCAACGGAGATTTACAGGCCTCCGATCGAATTATGGAAAATCAGTATTTACTATAGCTAGGTTGGGTCAGATGAACACTAGGGGGTTAAGGCTAACCAACTAGGGTTAATGGATATGTTTCCGGCATCCAATTGGAAGGCCTAGACATCTTCATTGGGGATGATTTTTTTGTCACGTATCTCTCAAGGGACTCACCTTAGATAGTATTTTCCCGATTTCAAAAATACCTATCACATGTCCAATTTTTAGAGGGCCACTAACTACAAGCTGCAGTGAGTGGAGCCCTTTAGAACCTCTTCATATATATATATATATATATATATATATATATATATATATATATATATATATAATATTATGCAAACACCATATAGGAGCAACCTACACCTTCCTTGATTTATGCATGCATGCTTACCATGCCCCATCTTTTGATGACCTAGCCTCAAACTCCAAGTCTGACAAATCCGGGACCTTTTCACCTGTGTTTGAACTGATATAGTCAAAAGTTGAAGTACCTCTTAATCTCACGAAGGAAGAAACAGAAGTGTTCCATTTCTGTAACTATACAGAAAAGTATTTACATTGAAATAGCATGTAGCAAAATAGTGGCTTAGACTCATACTCAAGAAGTTCATGAGCTGATTTGGTATGCAGACAATATAAGCATCAAATACAACATGAAATCATGCAAAAATATTTTGGAAACGCTTTGGGCATTAATAAATTAAGAAAATATTGGGTGGTTACAAAACTTGGAAGCGAGCATGTATGAAGGGTCCAGGAATCTTGGAGAGTTGATTAAAAGGAGCAATCCTAATATTGAAGCAAAGCATCTAACATAAGAAAAAGTGAGCAGTCATAAACCTATATCTACGTACCGTTTCATGAAAAATAAGCTAATAATAAATATAAGGGCTGAACTTTAGATTAATTGCATACAATTTCAACTTACAAGTTTATGCAGACCTAGAGAGAAGTTCAATCAGTGTGCAAGCTCATTAAGACAGACTGCCCAATCAATGGGCCAACTAAGAATGGGACATGGACCAAAAATCCCCAATCCCCACACTTTCAACAGACACCTATTCACAAAGGTCAAATATAATAATCCACAGTATATAGTAAGTCCATATGCTCCACCTATGAAGAAGAAAAACCCTGGCTCCTAAAAAGGAGTTAAGGAGCGTAAAGCCAACAAGGCAACTACCTTGGGTTGCCTAGGCACCAGGCGAAGAGGTGGTGCACCTGCAAGGATGCAACTGACAGAAGGAAAGAAAATGATTTGATGTTTGAGGGCTCAGCCCTTTCTGAGGAAAGAATTTACAAGTTTGAGAAACAATCTCTTCGTTCTTGGTGTGCTAATCATAAAAGATTTTGAGGATGAGTGGTTCTTTGGTTTCTGATTACGTAGGTAACTGTGATTTCTTTCCTAATCCTTAAGTTTTGCTCCTGACTTCTTGCATATTTGGTTCATATGATCATATCCTTTGTGAACCTTTATATTGTATTGTTTTGTTTGTTCCTAATATATATATATATATATATATATATATATATATATATATATATATATATATATAACGGATAAAAAAATAGATTCAATGTCTATTTGCTAAGTCGACATCGTCAATTATTGAAGGTCTTCTTGCTATAGGCACGAATCACAACACCCACCTATAAACCTTTAAAATGTGTGGATATGCAAAAACAGCCGGTTCATATAGAAAGGTGGCATGAAGCACATTTGCAGTAAATCCAATCAGCCACCAAAAAACATCCTGAAAATTTCTTCGCACATTTAAGTGTTAGAAACTTAGAATACAAGAGAGGTCTCTTCCAATTGAGCACTTAAGTGGTCACTATCTGATTCGAGTCAATCTAGCAATTTAGTCCACATCTTTCATTTTCCAACTTTGGTCAAAGCTCAAAGAAGAAAGTCTAAGGCTAGCTGTCTATGAAATGTTTATCATTTGAGAACAAACATGGATAGAACCAAAACTGTACTACTATGAGAACACACAAAGAATTCACTCACATGGCTTCATCTTGCCATTGATCAAAATAATGAGATAATTACAAAATTCTTACATACCTCATAAACAATTGATGAGTAGACAAGTCAAAGAACGTAACATTTGGAAGGCTCTCTCTCTCTTGCAGCTCTCTATGAGACTTCGGAAACTATTATAACTCATTGAGTAAAAAAATATTTTGACAAATGAAAAATGAATCTGAACATCAATCAAAAGAAGCCTCAAATGAAGTGGTTACCTGCTATTTATGGGCGACGGGGACCATCCTTGAGCTTAAGCTATGCAAGGCCGGCCGAGGTGGGCAGTTCTTGAGAAGAGGAGATAGAAAATATTTAGACCAAGATTTACCAGTGGGTTCCTCTGAAATTCCTCTTCAAAGGGCCGGGGGTTTAAAAGGCAAGGTTCCAGTATCCTCACTACCCCAATGGCAAGAGGATCAGACTATGAGTATTCGTTCAAAGAAGTAACAGAGCCCCCAATGAAGATACCAGAGGCACAAGAGCTACTTCTGTGGCAATAGAAGCAGCATCAGAGGTCCATCTGGCATAGACATCAATCGGATAGCCAAGAAATCAGAGAGACTATGCAAGTGTATCTCCGGAGTCCAGAGACAAGGTATATGCCGAGAGTCGACATAAAGGACATTCAAGTTAAGAGGAGGTCAAACAGATAGTATGGGTGCACAAGCACCCACCAATAAAGAAACTAAGGCCACTTAAATTTTCAAAGGTGGTTTGGAAAGAATGAAGACACAAGTAGAAACATCCACTAAGAATGATTCCTCGGTCAAACATATAGGGGATGAAAAAATAATAATGAATAAGGACACATAGACATCACCCATCCTTGATCAGAGACTGAAATCAAAAGTGTGTTTAATCAAGACACCATATTCTCCAGTAAAGCAGTGGAATTCGTATATGGGCAAAGTGTCAATCCAGAGGACTGAGAAGGTTCAGCTTGGGGACTTCCATGATTACCACAGTCAAGTGTGCCCAAAGAAAAAAGAAGGAAAAAGGGTACGGCTGATAGTTCTCAGCCTTCTCTATCTGATGCATCAGTAGGATTTTGTCCTCTGCCTGTTATCCTTTCAAAATCATTTGATCAGTTTATTGTTTGATGGATACCTTACTATCACTTCGTACTTTTGGGAATAGTAACCATCAGAGGAATAGAGATTGAGAACTCTGCATAAGAAGAGAGTGAAAGAAAGGACCACGGAGACAGGGAACTGTGTCTCCCTTCAAGCCAAGGATGAAAGGGATGTGCTGGACAAACCTCAGCCAGTGTCAACACCTCAGACTCTAGAGAATAGAAGGATTTAACAGGATTTAAAAAATCAGGGAATGTGCAACTCAGGTAGCATCTTTCCACATGAGCACTCCAGAAAGAGAGAACGAGCTTCAGCCTCTGGCTGTGCTGAACATAACTCCCAATATTTTTTTAAGCAAACCCATTATGTGCAAACTTCTTCATTAACAGTCAGTATAATAGAAGAAGCTTCCCTCCCTCCCATGTTTGCTCACACATAAAACTGCTTATTTCGGAGCGGTACTCAGTTCGGGGAGCAGGAGAGGGTTTGGGCGAGGTGTTAGGATAAGTCCGTTTTTAGCTAATAGTGGGGGGGCAATTAGTGAAAGGGTTTTCTGTTTGTTCTTTGTATCTTTTTTTAGAATTTATGTGGCTGTAAACTCCTTATTGCTTGTATCTTTGCTTCTTAGTTCCTTTTTAATATAATGTTTTACTTACCTATATATATATATATATATATAATTAGAAGAAGCTTGGGTTTTCAATGATGCGATGAATTAGTAATGGAGAATACTAGGTATCTGGAGTGGGAGCTTGATGCAGCTGTAAAGTGGTAATGGCATAGTTAGAGTTTCTTCAACCTCTCAATCACAAGAGACAATCCAAATCTTTGAGAAAGATGTGGTCTTAGGAATAACAGTCCTTGGAGTTTCAAAAGCTGGTGAGGGGAGACAAGTGGGGATTGTATGATGGATTCTGATGTTGAGAGCACACATGTTCAAGTTAAGAAGGATGAAGAATGAAGAAGCAGATAGAGAATCTCTGTTGCTAACCAGTCCTCTTTACACATAAGAGGCCTTTAGGTTGCAGGAATTGGTTGGATAACGGTTGTTGGCAGATTTTAAAAGGGGTTGGAACAGATGAGGACAGGAGTATGGTTCCAGAGCCTGCTCCCATTGCAAGAAATCTTCAATCTACTTCACTAGGATCTAAACTTCCCTGAAGAGACATAACGAAGTTCAACAGAGAGAATTCTTCAGCAGACAATTGTTCAATGACTTCTGTTTGGCTTGTCAGTTCTGCCATACATATCCTACCTAGGACACGTGACACTTTTACAAAGCTGCTCGGAAGTCGGAATATAGTATGCTTTCTGATAAAGGTCCTAACCATTTAAATGTTTTAAATTGTATTCTGAAGATAGCTCATCCTAATTTCTCCATAAAGTTCCGATTTCACGCAATAGATGAGGACAGAGAAATTTGGAATACCGTTTGAGGGTGACGAGCTCAATTGCTAATAAACTATGTAGATCAGGCTAGATATATTTTATTCAACTTGTAGGTGCAGATGATAGTATAGCAAAAATCTTAAGTTCTTTTAGCCAGATAAATCCAACAAACCTTGTATAAGCAAATAATAAAACATGGCGAGAAAAGAAGACATGTTGTGAGGTTACAATAACATAAGTGAGAAAAAAGAGAGGAGAGCTCATTGAGAAAATGTGAGACTGCAAAACTTTGATTGTTTTAAAATTTTAATACATTTAAGGTCTGCAACATACAATGAAGTAATGTCTATTAAATGAGCCCATAAGAGTAAATCATGTGGAAAGAATAGTAGACAGCAAAGTTTCCATGAGCATCTTGTCTATTGATAACCTTCGGTTAACAAAGCACCTTCAGGTATTTCATAACTTTCAGGTGCATTGTTTGAAACAGATGCATCTGGGAGAACAACCAGTTCTTTGGGGGCAATAGGCGACGCCGTAATTTTGGCTGGGCAGTCTTGCTGTTTATTTTGAAACCAACTTTGTATCTAGAACATGATAACAGCAACGGAAGATTAATGAAACAATTCAAATACAAACAATATAATCAGATCCTAATGAGAGAAAAACAAAACCTGTTTCCATTGTACAATAGGTTTTCCAGCACGACCTGAAGAACAACTGCAAAGAGAAACCATGCCAAAACAAAAGGACTTACTGTTTAGACAAGCCTTTTCTAGCATTGTCCAAGCCAGTTGGTATATTTTTTGAGACTAAAGTTAGAAATGCCTGGGATGGAGCTCACTTAAAACTTCTTGCAAGCTTTTGGCAGAATTTATGATTCAGTGACTCTTCTCCTGCTTCATTACGTAACTTCTCCATTTTCTCAATCTGTAGAAGAAATAATATAATCAGTTATATCCTGCCACTAAACATGAAGCACTGGTAGTTTAACCATGCCATTGTGCTAAAGGATGGGAGAAGAAAACTGACATCCACGTTAGGAAAGACAAGTAACAAAACTGGCACATTATTTTGCTAAGTGTGATGCACCAAAAGAAGGCCAAACCAACAATATGATGTCCCAGAAGCTTGATCAACTATCAACAGAATTGTAGCTTGTTAGACCATCTAGCCCCATTGTTCGGAAGAAAATATGGCATTAAGGACTACAAACAGGCAACAAAGCATAACACAGCGAGACAATGGCCATTGTTATGTTCAGACAAAACCTTCATATAGAAAAGGATGAAGGATGCGTACTGTCTTCTGAAGAAAACTACTGCACCTGACTTATTTATCTCGTGGTGCCATTTTTTGCCCATCTTGTAATGACCAAACACATTTTTTTTCTTTGAAAAGGAAATGCACCTCAAAGCTCACACCTCTAAATACATCAAAGGGAGAAACAAGAAACAACAATTGCTGACCACATTTCTACAGAGCTTCAATGTTCATCGACAAAAAAAAAATCTAGAGAAAATGATAGATTTCTAGCCCAATTTTAGTCTGGTATTCCAACAAATATTTTAGGATTTCATGTGTAAACATGTTCCAAAACCATGGCACCAATTAGAAAAATGGAGAACAATAATCAGTTCCTGAGTACAGCTCCAGATCCCAGACTCAGTGCAATGAATCAATTGGGTATACGCATTTTCAAAGGGTTCCCTTGTCATATGAATTTTGTTGGAATTTTCAAGCTCCAAGTCCAGATGGGTCCATCACAAGGTTGGGCAATGCTCAGTTACAGCAGCTTCCTTTTGGAATAACCCATGCATTGACAATGGCTTGATGAGCCATCCCACAAGTTCACCCCCCACCCCAAAAAATAAAATAAATAAAGGCACCCGCCCCCCGAGACACACCATTAGAAAGTGGTAATACACGCCCAATTTAGAGTTCGTTTTGATTTTGGAAATTCAATAACCCTATGTTTGGTTGCCGAGAAAATATGTAAAAACATGGAAAAGAAAAGAAAATTAGACAAAACACAATTAAAAATTGTATTAGAAATCCAAAATTTTCTTTTCTTTTCCATGTTTTCATCTATTTTCTCAGCAACCAAACATAGCATAAATGAAGCAAAGTGAGAATCATGTTTCCCTGGCAGTTTAAAGAGTTGAGATGCAAAACCATATTGACACCCCAATCCAAACTTTGATCAAAAGCACCAAATCAGAAAACAACCCATTACAGAACAATTAATCATTAGAACACAAAATAAATTAATTAATAAGAAATGTTCAAAGAAATATATTCCTGCTAATCAGATGCTACAACATTACAGTCACAGCCCAATAAAACTTTGCATGTCAAAAACTTTAATTGAATCAGATACCCATTTAATTTAATAGTCCAAAATAAGCAAAGAACACTCCCAAACCCAACAGAGAAAGACCTTTTGGATTTCTTCCAGCTCCATTGCATACCCCTTTGATCAATCAATATCCAGTAAACAGGGGAAAAAAAATTATAAAAACATGAAATTAAGAACAGAGAAATAGCAGGCATTACCTCCGATTGAGTAAAACCCTTAAAAGACTGTCTTTCTCTTGACCGGAGCCGATCCATACAACGATTGCAAATCACGACGCGAACACAGATTCTTGAGTTCTCTCCTGCAAATTAAAAATCATAAATAAATAAATAAACATAAACGTGGACATGGATTACAGTAAACAAATTTTTCCTTCTATTTTCACAGCATTTTTTTGGTGGGAAACTTGAATATTGGAAGAAACAATCTAAGGGTAAGCTTTTAAACCTGAGATTTTACAGAACAATGAGCCCTGCTTTGTTAGTGCTTCTTTCTGTAGTGGTTTTTTTTTTTTTCGAATATGAGAAAATATTAATATAATAATATAAGCCCCTCAAGCGTATTTTAAGTAGTGATCAAGTAGATAAGCTAAATGCGCTAGGGAATCCCTTGTTTCAGGAATTCGGACGTTTTTTCTAGAGCGTATGTTTGGATGCATGCCTAACTCTAGACCCACTTAATAAGCATTGGTCGTTGCTCGTCCCAGTTTGAGATCAAAGGTCGGGATTAAACCTGCAGTTGTTAGATTGTGTGAATGTGATATCAATTTTTGAGCTTACGTTATGTCATTCTATGAAAATGATGTGTTGTAAATGCAGTCGGTTGCAGCAACAATTTTGGAAGAATTAATGCAGTGAAAATAATGGGAGATGATATAATGAGTCTACCTGAGACTATCGCAGATACAGTTAGGCTATAACCCTGACTATCTGTGTTAGTTTATGTTCACTAGTTAGTGGGTTATTGGCCAAACGGTAGGCATATCAATCACATACCACTACTTATTGGAATGGATCTCATAGGTCCACACGGGAGATACACACTGCCACTAGCACAGAAAGCAGCTGTGTAGTAAATTTGAAGTTGAAAACAATACGTTAGGGTGATCCTTGTATGATTTAAAAATTGCTGCGAAAATACAATGCAGCCATAAGATTGGGTGGCGTATTATTTTTTTATGATTTAATCTGATAAAATTGATTCTATTAACTTGAGGGATTTATATACATGATTTTTAAGAAACCGATTTGATCCATAATTGGTGATATCGCAGTCGGAAGTGGGGGTGATTTTCGAAATAAGAAATCGATTGGTCTCATTGATTGCACGGGTTTTAACGGAATATCAACTTTTTTCATCAAAGTCTCAACTTTCAACCCTTTCTCCATATGTCACCTTCTTCCCCATCATGTGACCTTTCTTCCTCAAGACCTCTCTATCTTCACTTTTTCTTGTTTCTCTTTATCTATCCCTCTTCATTACTCTTTTCTCTTCTTCTTCCTCTTCTTCAAGAGGCAACGAAAGGTTTTTTCCTTATTCAACTATGGAAATCTTAAGAAGGAGAACCTTGTCGATCAATCGGGGGACGTGGACAAAATTTGAGTTTCATGGTTAAATAAAATTTAAGGGAGTATCATTCTTGCCGTTCGCGTGAAATGACAACCCAGATGGTGAATACATAATCAGTACATATGGTGAATACAACACCATTACATGCCCCTCTGGCTCAGATAGTGAGAGTGGTTCTAGATAAATGATAACTTGTACAAAAAGAAAATAAAAATAACACAACCATTTGATGGTGTATCTTATTCCGGTATCTCTGTAGATCACAAATCTTTCTTTGCAAAACCGTATATTAATGCTAATGCGTGTGTTGATATCTAGTCCCGCGCATACCAATAAAACTTTCTAAACCTCTATCCTAAACATCATTAACTTTTTCTCTCTCAAGTAAAGTAGTAGAAAAAGGTAGTCCAATACTTTAAAAGGGATATAAAGCTTAGTTTTGTTTGTGTGAGATTGAATAACCAAAAAGATTTACGTTCCACCTAAGGTTTTGCTCTCATCCATGGTGTGCCTATATAATAGAGAAGCAACCACCTTATAAATATAGGCCGACGATGACTACTATGGTTGCAGTCGCGTGGAATATTTCCAAGATAAGTCCCGTCTAATAGGACATTATTATGGGGGTGCTCGTGCCCAATGTATTGTTTACTACCTAGAAGAGTGTTACCCTAATCAAAGATTTCAATTTTTTTTTTTCAAACTCTCACTCTCACTGTAGGTATAACATCAGCATTATCACCCTTCAACAAAAAACAACTTTTTTTTATAATGGAAGAGATTATGGTCCCAACCTGTTTTAAGGGTAACGAGGAGTGGTAGCAACACGTCATTGTCACAGTGAGAGTTTGGAAGTTTGAATATGGGCTACATTTTTTTCCTTTCAAAAAAAAAAATCAAAGACAAATTACATGTGAAATTTTATGTATGCCCACCATGTGGCGTGGATTCCATTCCTCTTATCATTTTTTGTTAAACGCCACTCAGGGAAACTTTTATGGTCTAGCAAGAGATATTCTATGGGAATTGAACCCAGCCTATGGATTTTAATTTTTGTGAAATTTTGTAAAATTTCCGAAATTGATATCTCTATTATATCAGGATGCACGATTTTGGTCAAAATAGTGTGGTTTCCTTTTTAATTAAATTTTAATAAAAATTACAGTCTTACAGATATGTATAGAAATCTCGGATCTTTTTAGTTGAAATTTCTGTTTTTAAAAAATATTAATATTTCTTACTAGATTACTTATTTAATTAAATAATTATTCATCTTTACTATATAATGCGAGAGGGAGGCGTAGCCTAACTTTTCCGAAATTCTCAAAATACCCTTATCTTCTTTTTCTCTTTACTATTATAATGCGAGAGGGAGGCGTAGCCTGATTTTTCCAAAATACCCTTATATAAACTATTATAATGTGAGAGGGAGGCGTAGCCTGATTTTTCCAAAATACCCTTATATAAAACAAAACTTTATTCAATGATTTACTTTAATGTGTTAATGTTTTACTGTAATTCTCAAACTACCCCTTATCTATTTAAAGAATAGAATCACAGCCAACTACGATTGAACTCGCGGAGAGTTCAATCGTAGCCACAGGTTAACACGTGTCCATTTTAACTCCTATTAATTGTGGTTAACTCCTTCCAATCGCTCTCACGTGCACCACACGTGCCACCTGCGAGACCTGAGTACATATTATCTTTGGTAAAATCAAGGGAGATAATGAAATGACTTCTCCCCTGTTTTAAGCCAAATGATGCACAATGTATGGTTGCCCGATACCACTTTTCTAGTATTTGCCAGAGAGAATCCGAGTCCTTTGTTTACACTAAAACAAGTACATTGTTACATGTTTAAGGGCCTCGGATTCTCTCTAGCAGAAAGGTGCTCTCGGGCAACCACACATTAAGCGCCAAGTGGTGGAAAAGTAAAATCCTTGTTCCCGATGATTTTGACTTCTCCACACATTTTGCGACATTTGGCAATAAAATGATGAGATAAAGGGGGAGAGATATCAAGTGGGGAGAAGTAAAAATCATGGGGAGAAAATGAAATTACTTCTTCTATTTTTTGTGCCACTTGGCGCTTAATGTGTGGTGGCCCAAGAGCAACTTTCTGGCATCTGCCAGAGAGAATCCGAAGCCATGTTTAAGGGGCTGCCAAGGATGTCCTTGTGAGGCCTCGAGTAGGGGTGTCAAAGGGCCGGGTTGGGGTAGGGCCGGGGTCAACCCTAGCCCTATCCTTCCTTATAAGAGTAGAGCCCTAGCCCGGCCCTAGCCCTTCAAGGGCCGGGGTTGATTGGGCCCTAGCCCGGCCCCTCAAGGGTCGGGGCCAAGCTGGGTCGGCCAAAGGGCCGGAAGAAAGAGCGGAATTTATTTTTTTTCATCTAAGATAATAATTTTTTTTTTACTACACCGACTATCAACCTTACATGGAAATGGATACTCTCCTCCTTTATTCGGGTTTGGGATCAACATTGCAACAAAAAGAGCAATGACAGAGTTAAAAAAAAAATTTCCTTATCAGTAACAGTCATGCATAATAAACCAAAACATAGTATAGGTAAACAAGTAGAATAATAAAACTATATAGAACAAAATTGAAAATATGTTTAAATATAAAACTGAAAGTAGAGAGTAAGATATGAGAGAGAGAGAGAGATGATCGATGAAGAGCCGAAGTGGTATGTGGCCTGTGCGATTGAAGTTGAAGAATGAAGAGGCAAAGTCTTAGAATGTGAATACAAGTTAGGGTTTGGTCTGTGTTAGGTTGGTTTTTATAAGGTCTTTAGTTGGCGCAATTACAAACATAACCCTACTTTCATAACGTTAATGAAAGGTTAAAGGGAGCATATTAGTAAAATTATTAAAAAATATTTATCTTAAGATAAAGTAGGGCCGGGCCGGGAAGGGCCGGACAGGGGGAGCCCTAGACCGGCCCTAGAGAACAAGGGCTTCCAATTTTTTGGCCCTGCCCGGCCCAAGGGCTGGGGTAGGGCCGGGCTTTGGAGGGCTTTGGAGGGCCGGGCCGGGTACCCTTCTATATGGGCTTTTTTGACAGCCTTAGCCTCGAGCCCCAATCTAACCAAAAAATAAAGTATAAGAGGGGTGTCAATGGGCCAGGCTGTCTGCTGCTTGGCCCAATATTGACTGGGCCAATTAAATTGTTGGGCAGGCTTTTCTTTAGAGTTTTAAGCCCGACACCCATTTTAGTATACTTCTAGTTGCTCAAATGGGCTTGGCCTAGCTGATCTTGCCCGACAAAGCCCATTTATTTTAAGGAAAATAATCCCCTCCTCGGACCAGGGAGGGGGTTTACTGCCTCAGCCATTTTTTCGTGCGGCATGTCCCCTTGTTTACTCAATTTAACTACGGTTAAGATTCACTAACCCTTCATATTAAAGCATTTGACTTTAATTTTTAGAATAAGAAAAAAATTAACTACAAGAGTTAAAACCTCTTAACATACTTGAAAGGGGCTTTGTGAAGATGTGAAGGAATAATCCCCTCCTCGCCAAGGAAGGGACTATTACTCTTATTTTAAAACAACCAAAACAAGACTTTTTCTTCATGATTCCTTAGGTAGGTTTGGCCCGGCCCATTTATAATTCGGTATGATTGGGCTCAGTCTGAGCCCACTAACCCGTTGACACCCTAAGAGGCTCCACCTAGCTTGCGTTAGTTGGAGTCTATTTTTAAGCTCAGTTTACATTTGTCAATCATCAATGTATTGTAAGGTAGGTCTATTAATCAGTCATTTGAAAGAAACTTAAGAGGCTTTTTTTGGTCTCATTTTGTAACAAAGGGCTAACTTAATAAATTGGGGATTGGTTGTGTGTGCGGTCCACCACAACTTCAGATCAAGACTTGAGAGGATGTGATGTTGAATATCCACCCGTTTCACCAACTTTGAACATATATATACTAACCATACTAATTGGGATTGCAGCCTAACCTTATATCGTGGACCTAAAAATGGAAAAAAAAAAAATTAATCAATAAATTATTACTAGAACTAATAAATGAACCATGCTGATAGCAAACAGTTCAAGCTTAGATCTTTAAAAGTTCGTTTTGAGTTTTATTTAATAAATGAAACGAGTTTTACTCATTAAATGCTTGATTGATGCATTTCGGTTAAAAGACCTGAAGCGGTAAAGCCTTGGGTAAAAATAGTACTTGGCACGGTTATTACGCTTAAATTATTTACCTTATGGTCAATACTAGTTCCGTTAAAAGACCTGAAGTGGTAGAGTCTTGAGTAAAAATAGTACTTAGCATGGTTACTGCGCTTAAATTATTTACCATCTAGTCATTACCTAGTATTGCCTATAAGGTAAAAATTGGAATAATGAGCGTTGCCCTCCAAATTGTTTTCACACTTTACCTTATTTCTCATCCATCAAATACACAATTGTTGAATAGAGTGTTCTAACCTAAATCCTTCTATAAAGTTGTATCCAAATAGGTGGTTGAAAAATCTATCCCATTTACCTCTAGCAATATCATACTTTGTAAGTAGGTTACCTTAGTATTTTAATGTGATTCCAGTGCCGCGCTCCAGTACACAATCTACATTTAGATACAAGTTATTGCCCTCTGCTTTGTAAGATCAGCTATGTCATAACTCCCCGATTGATTGAAAAAGAAAATGATAAAAAAAACATGCTGGAAATAAAGACATTGCCGAATCCCTCAAGCAGCAACCTTTCCATGTTGTTTTGACCATGCCTCATATGCTCACCAGACAATATCAAACTTATTATATTATTAAATTTAAAATTCTAAAATAGAATTGAATATAATTCCATTCAATTTTCCCGAATAATATTTATGATTCATTATTTCTATCTCATTAGCCGAGTCTAACTTTCTCCACATTGTTTCTACAGTGGTTGTCTTGACTCTGCTTGTCAACTGCAGTATCAGAATCCCCACCCCACAGGGTGCGGCATGCCATCCGACTTGCAACGACTGGGGTTTGGGGGGTGTCCCTCTTAAATCCTCTTGTTAGGAGCTCTAAAGCGCGCAACTCCGGCTTGGGGGGAGCTAAAGTAAGGAGCGAATCCCCTCCCCCCCCCCGGGGAAGGGGGAGAGGGGTTCGGTTTAAGAGAGAAACCCCTCTTTCTTCTGTAAGAATGGTTTCTTTCGTATTATATATACTAGCAGGTGGCACGTGAGAGGGAGGGGAAGGAGTTAACCACAGTTAATAGGAGTTAAAAAGGGACACGTGTTAATCCGCAAGTGCGATTGAACTCTCCCCAAGTTCAATCTCGATTGACTGTGATTCTATTCTTTAAATAGATAGATGATGGTAGTTTGGAAATTAAAGTAAAACATTAAATTAAAGTTTTGTTTTATATAAGGGTAGTTTAGGAATTTCAGAAAATTCAAGCTACGCCTGCCTCTCCCATTATAATAGTAAAGATAGAAAGAGTTCGTGAATCTTAGTCACAATTAGTAAGGATTAAAAGTGACACGTGTTGACCTGGGGTGTGATTGAACTTGGGGAGAGTTCAATCCCAATTTTGTTTGGTAAATACAATTCCAATTGATTGGGATTTGGGACCTGAAGAAAGATAAGGATAAGAGGAATCTATAGGACCCACGAACCCTAAGATTAATTTTTTTAAAAATAATTTCTAAAAATTAAGGTTAAATTGTTAAACTTTAAAAATTAGTAAATTTTAACCATGATTAATAAAGATTCAAAATAACTACTGTTGACTTGTAGGTGCAATTGAACTCTCCCCGAGTTCAATCACAATTGGTTGTATTGTTAGAAGGTGGAGAGGGGTGAAAAAAGGAGAAAGAGTGAGAGGGACATGGGGGGAGAAAGGGGAAGGGGTGAGGTGTGCAATTTACTGAACTTGTGAGAGAGAGAGAAATGGCTGAAATGACTAAACCACCCTTAAAATATTTCAATATTTTAGAAACTATAACTTTTTTTAAATTTATTGTATTAAGGGGTATTTTTGGTATTTAAAAGGTTTCAATCAACGTTTTGAACGACCAATCCGCTTTATAATAGTAAAGATATATATATATATATAATCATCAAGTTAAGTATCTCCTCAGTGAAGAAACTTTGCCTCAACAGTACAGTCTATCACATTTGGAAGGAAAGAAATGCTCGTCTCTTTAAAAATCTATTATCTCCCTCCGAAGATATCTGTAAGCGAATTATCGAGGACACCACCCTTCGCTTTGGATGCTCTTCGGTTAGTATCCTGGATACTTTTGACAATCGTAATTTCTTCGAGCTCTGGAATATCCAACTAAATTGAAAGCACAAATCAGCTCATTGGTGTACTTGGAATTCCTTCACCTGAGGGTTATTGGATGATTAACATATATGGTTCCTTATGATCTTCTGAGGTGGGGTTGGGTGGTATTATTAGAAACCATTTGGGAGTTCCAGATTGTGTTTTTGCTTTCTGTCACCCAACAGAGTCAAGAAATAGTACTTGCTCAAACCTACAGAAAATCAAGCTTAACTCATATTCGAAAAGTGCAGTGGATATCCTTCATCATAGAACATCGATTCTTTGGCAAGTGAGAGGATTGGTGGAGGGTATTTTATCCTGATTTTGTTGAAATTGAGTTCAACCATGTGTGGCGTGAAATAAATCGAGCGGCCGATTACTTGACTTCTTTTTGTATCTCTACCAGTGAGGTTTTCTTGACTCCTCAGGAGTTCCTCGAGCCTCTTCTTGTCGTTATAAGGGAAGACGCCACGAGTTGTAAATATTGTAGGTTGTAATAGCTTTTGTTCTATTTTATCTAGTCGAGGTCTGCCTAACCCCAAGCTTACCTTAGAAAAAAAATTAAGTACCAACTATATTTTTAAGTACAGTTAAACTAATTATTGAGTTAAGTATCTATACTTAGTGTATGTTTTTTATGTTGTCGATTTATCTAAAAGAAGAGAAACTAGACATTCAAGCTAAAAGAACATAAAGCTAACTGAGACAGGCCAAACTCAACTAATAATTCATAACCCAAGCTTGAATATATACAAACAATAGTAGGTATTTCTGGGAAGCTCCACGTGGCACAGCTTTACTGGTGGAAGGATGGAGGACGCAGATTAGTCCACAGTTTGTTGGGGAGAGGCCTTTCACCCTGTCAAGACACTCTGAAGCTTAAGTCAGCAATGGAAGAAGAATATGAAATAAAGATAATTTAGAAGAGATGGGGTTTTGCCGTTGTTGAAGTAGGGACTTTGCTATTATCTAGGATGAGATAAAAGAAATGGAGTCTGATTTTCGTGAGAGTTGCCAACCCCTCACCACCAGAATCCCCAGTGTATTTATTGGCAAAATATCCTAATGTTCATTCATATCAATGGATGACCATAGATCTCAGGTAATAATCATTTCAATGTCAAGCAAATATCTCCTCATAAAAAATGTACATCCCTTCTCTACAGGTCGGTTATGGTTGCCGAAGTGATATGAGGTGACTAGCATTTAATGTTTGGTAATGAATAATATCGAACATAACTCATGAGTGTATCATTAATACTCTGACAGTGGACCACTTCCCTATATTTACATCCTTGAATGAGCTCATGTTCATTATTGGATGAGCACGGTTTCTTCGTTGGATGAGCACGATTTCGTCCTTGGATAAGCATGTGTTCATCCTCGAAAGATTTGCATGTTTTAACACTTTTTCTCATTACAAAAATATTGAAGTTCAAGTCAAACTCGAGCGAAACTTGAACACTATTGTAATTTAATGAGCCAAGATTTGAACATCTTGCTACTCATCCGCTAGTTATACCCTTAATTATTACATGAAATGCACATGAAATACTTTATCTTATATACTTAAGCACCCTATTTTTGCACCCTTTATCCCACTTCTTCAAATGCTCCAAGGTTCACCCAAGACTGAAGCCCATTTGGCCAAACTTATACCCAAATAACTTAATCAAATCTAATTACCTAATTCCATTATCCAAACCCAAGTAGCCAAGCCCAATCACTCAAGTGTCTTAGCCAAAATTCAATTGCTTTAGTCAAAACCTAATTACCATAGCCCAAATCCAATTGTCACAGTCAAAGTCCAATAACCATAACTCATTAACCATCTACTAATAACTCATGATCCATAAGATCTGGTTCACATACCTACATCAAAAACTCACAAACCCAAGCCTACTTTCTACTTTCCTACAAAAGACCCCTTGCTTTTTCTTCAAATCCCAAATAGCTCTATTTTTGTGTCTACACACCTTTTTAACCATACAATCACCTCTCACAAAGTACACACCTTTTGGACTACTCAATCATCAACTTCACCAATTTTGACTAACCAATCACTTCTCTTACTCTCTTACATCTCTTACAACTCATTCTTACGGTACCTCTAACAAAACAATTAATTCTCTTACACTATTTTTGATCACCCAATCACCTATCACAAAGCACATACATTTTTTACTACCAAATCATCAACTACACTCCTTTTGATCAACCAATCACCTCCCTTCTCCTCACCAACCCATTTATTAATTACTAAATTGCTACAACCCCTTGAAAACACTATAAATACAAGACCCTTATAAGTCATTTCTCTTATCTTCAAAATGTACTCCAAACCAAAACCTTAGCTCTTCATCTTCTCAATCCTAAAAGCCTTCTAAATAATCTCCAAGTTCCAAAGCCAATACGCCCCTTAGGCACCATGACCCTTTAGAAGACTCTCACCCTTTTATTTTTCTTTTCAGCCTTGAAGAAAAATTAGAAGAAACTAAAGTTTAGAGTATGTAGATAATTCTAAGACTAAAAGTCTAGAGTTCATCACTAACTCTCTTCATTTTTAGACTCTAAAATCTCAAATTCTTATAAGT
Source organism: Tetracentron sinense (assembly GCA_015143295.1). Taxonomy (NCBI): domain Eukaryota; kingdom Viridiplantae; phylum Streptophyta; class Magnoliopsida; order Trochodendrales; family Trochodendraceae; genus Tetracentron; species Tetracentron sinense. Next base: position 34,701,247 of record CM026565.1, read on the forward strand.
CAACCCCTCTTGGAGCATTGAGAAAGAAGTTTTGAAGGAGTTAGCATTTATCCCTTTATTCTTTATCTTCTTTTTTATTTCATATTTATTTGTCTTTTTTACTGGTTTCTAGTCTTTTTCTTTTTTTATAACCATTTAGGAAGGCATATCCCTTCTCAAGCTTAATTGAGCATCTCTACAACAATCTAATGGTGTAGAGGGACCTCACCTCCAAAGAAATGAGAGATCCTACTTATTCTTTTTATGTTAATATTTTTTCTTTTTATGGTTCCACTAGTGTGGATATAGGTAGGCGCATAGAGAGTGGAAGTTAAAGCTACATCTCTCTTGTTTTTATTTTTATTTTTCATTTGGATTATAGTCATTCTTCTAGAATTCTTTGGGAAAGCTCATCCCCTCTCTAACCTTCATATGCCCCATTACATCCATTACATCGGCCACATTATATAATTTATAATTGTGTAAATGAACCTTATTAAAATGGAGATGATTTGTTTTCAATTTATCTATTTGTCTCTTCTTTTTTTTCCTTCATATTTTAGTTTGAATGAATAAATGATGGTTAAGGACTTAAAAGAGGATGCTATCCAAAATGTCTCATACGAAGACAATTGTATTTGGTTTATTTGTCAACACCAATCCAATAAAATAAGTGTTGATAATAGACCATCTACTATCCATAATTCAAACACTTCTCTTTATGTCCTAAATATGATATTTTAGCCTAACATCTCCTTAACATTTTCTTGGGTTAAATTTGACTTTAGTTAAGTTTGTCAAAATACTACCTATACGAAAATCTATAAAAATATGATAAAATCTCAAAAGACAAAAAACATTTAAATATGACCAAAATATGAAAAACATTAAATCAACCAACTAACCAACTTACATGCTTGGTTGTAAGAACTACTTTGACTTGATCCTACAAAGTCGAGTAAGTAGGTAGCCCTAACGGGTCTAGCCTCCCTAGGTTAGTTTCATTTTTAGTTTATATTGTTGTGTTTGCTTAATTAACATAATCAAATAACTTTTTTATTTTTATTTTTGAAATTCCACCTTAAATTGGCTGAGACATAGGGAGTAAGTCACTATCTCTGAATGGGGGTCTCGGAGTACCTAACACCTTCCTAGGGGTTTAAAAGAATCACCTACCTAGAATCTTGACCGTAGACCTAAAGTCCTTATCCATCACACGGGATCGTATTTTCCCCTAATTAAATGGACGACGTCTCTTATCTTTGGCATTTAGCGTCATTCCTCTGTAAGGCCCTACCCGGAAGGAAAAACCGATAAATTCCCTTGCTCACAATATACATACGGGATCTCCTCAAACAATTCTAGAGAGTTAGAGACCATAATTGATCATTTATTGGTTATCATCAATGATAGTTGAATGCACTTCAGTTTTAATTGGGCCAACTCAGTTTTGGATTCACCTGAACTTCCCTACACTTAACTAGAGCTTAGTGTCACGTGCGTATGTTTAGTCTCACTCCAGTCATGTACTGGATGTTGTTGGGCCATTGATGTGAGAGTAGACAACATTTAAGGTGGCTAGTCATTTTGGTTGACAAACGCTCCGTGACAAGTGGTATTAGAGCTAACCTAGGAACATCGGGGGTTAGGACAGATTCATAGCGTGTTGGGATCCAAATGGTGGGTCTCCTTGACGAGGGCGTCAGAGATTTAGGTGGAGGAGCCTATCACCTACGTATGTTTACTGTTTAATCTCACACAAGTCATATATTGGGTGTTGCTGGGCCATTTGCTTGGGAATAGGTAACTAAAGTAGCTAGTCATTTTGGTTGACAAGCACTCCATGACACTAGGCATTTCCAACCAGACTGACAAATATTTTATTTTAGGCAAATGACAAATACACACAATACACAGTAAGCCAACACCCCCATGGACTTACGAGACTAACAAATTTCATGGACACAAATTTTCTAATCAAGGATTAGAACTGTCATTGTAGCCAAACACCTCAAAAGGATGCAAATTTTATAATAAAGGATTAGAACTGTTTGCATTTTCTAATCAAGGATTAGAATTGTCATTGTAGCCAAACACCCCAAAAAGAGGAAAAGCGAATCGAGTAAAATCTCTGAGCTCAAGTACTTTAGTGAAAAGATGATGTGTGACATTGCTAAGTGAAAAGTGGTATTAGAGCTAACCTAAGAACATCGCGTGTTGGGATCCAAATGGTGGGTCTCCTTGACGAGGGCGTCAGAGATTTAGGTGGAGGAGCCTATCACCTGAGTATGTTTCCTGTTTAATCTCACACAAGTCATATATTGGGTGTTGCTGGGCCATTTGATTGAGAATAGGTAGCTAAAGTGGCTAGTCATTTTGGTTGACAAATACTCTATGACACTAGGCATTCCCAACCAGACTGACAAATATTTTATTTTGGACAAATGACAAATACACACAATACACAGTAAGCCAACACACACATGGACTTATGAGACTGACAAATTTCATGGACGCAAATTTTCTAATTAAGGATTAGAACTGTCAATGTAGCCAAACACCTCAAAAGATTCAAATTTTCTAATAAAGGATTAAAACTGCTTGCATTTTCTAATTAAGGATTAGAAGTGTCATTGTGGCCAAACACCCCAAAAGGAGGAAAAGTGACTCGAGTAAAATATCTGAGCACAAGTGCTTTAGTGAAAAGATGATGTGCGCTCAGTGACAACCAAGTCATACTTTGCACCTTTTCCAACTTTATTTCGATCAAACTATTGATTCATTAACATAAAGCCACTCGGACATATACCTACCGTTGGATCCACATCTCCGATGTACGGTGACATGTTTTTTTTACAAGTTTGATTCTCGACTGTTGTGAAAAGACGTATCTCTTACAGTCTTACTTCATGAGGCTGCTCTAGGTCGGGAATAAAGGTGTTTTAGGTACTCCACAGGTAGACCATAGACAATCTACCGTCGCCACCACACACTACCATTGGATCCATAGATTCTATCATCACCACCACACACTACCGTTGGATCCATAGACTCTCATATATTTTGATATATTTAAGGAAAATAATCATCTCTCGCTGGAAGGCCGTTCTCTTTTTTGTAATTGCCTTATGCACCTTTTCAATTCCTTAACTGTGGTTAAATTTATTAACATGTAAGGTTAATCTAATCTTATTTTAAAAGGATAATTAATTATAGAAGTTAAAACTTGTTAATGAAGTTTAAGACAATTAAATAGATTTGTGGCATATTAACAAAGTTGGGGTTTAAGAATAATTCAATAGGATCTAATTCATAAAAAGTCGATAATTTTTTAAAAAATTATAAAAAAGGTAATATGATACCAACCATAGTTATCAAGTCAGATTCAGACAACTCATGTAAGAAAAAATATGATTTTTTAAATAATTTAAAAATAAATCGAATAGTTTGAAAAAAATTATTAAATAAGATTATAAGTTATGAAAATTATATATAAACATATTTCATATCTTAAATATAAATATTCGATACTTATTTTAGGAGTTGTGAATAGTTTGATAAAATTTACAATTTTTTAAATAGTTTAGAAATTATTCATAAAAGTCGTTCAAGACTTTTTAAAAAATTGGAAGAACTCTTTTTTTGTTCAGTAAATAGTAAACACACAATAGGCCAACACACACACACGAGACTTAGGTGACTTTGGTAACAATAATCTAAAACCTAGAGCTTGTTTGAAAAATATGTTTACTACTTGGACTTTAGATTGTTATGTTGAAGATTAATTTGATCTCTATATTTTAGAGATCTTAGAGGTAAAAGACATCTACTTTAAAACGTAACTTTCAAATAAGTTATATATTTCAACGTTGTGTTACCAAACACCACCTTAGGTCCAACACATCATTGCAAAAATTGGAAGAACTTTGACATTAGGTTTTGTGAAAGTCATGACCTTCACAAAATTTTGGTTGACTCGGGCTGAGAGTAGGGCTAGCTCCCTTTAAGTGCAATAGAGCATGACAGAGCCCCTTTAGTCCAAGTCGCCTGTAAGCTGAAATCACTTTAAGGAACCAAATCCTCTACTTTGCCGGATTTTTGGCAAATCCGGTTATCAACCCTGAGGTCGCCACATGTCCCTTTTGACCTCATTAACCCTAGTTAAGATTCACTCACCCCTAAGGTTCACCCACCTGGTTTTTAGAAAAAAATATTAATTAAATTTTAAAATATTTGAATATTAAACATATTAAAAATAATTAATATTTATAAAAAAAAAAACCAAGAATGAATGAGTGAACCCTAGAGGCAGGTTAATCTTAACCACAATTAAAGAGAGTCAAAAGGGACACATGACGACTTCAGAAGAGATAATCGGATTTGGCAAATCCGGTTATTACCCTAGAAGATTTGGTTCCGTTCCATCACTTAAAGGTAAAATAACTAAGGTTACTTTGATGAGCCAAAACACAAAAAAAATGCTAAAATGAGTCCCAATAGCTTCAACAAAACTCATCAAAATAAAGATTTTCCTTTGGTGAGTGTACAGTACTCACCAACTAAAGCTAAATATTTCTCTCAATTCCTTTATTGTGGTCTCATACAAATAATAAAATAATGTTTATCTCTCTCCCTTATTTTATTATGGTTCCACACAAATAATAAAATAATGTTTCTATCTCCCTTTATTTTTGTTTTTCTGTTCAAATAATAAAATAATATTTCACTCTCACTTTTTTTTTTGTTAAACTTGTGACGGAGTGTTTTTAAAAAGGAGTCAAATCCTCTACGGTGATAATCGGATTTGGCAAATCCGGTTATCACCCCTAGAGGTTGCCACGTGTCTCCTTCGACACCCCTTAACCGTGGGTAAGATTCACCCACCCCTAGGGTTCACCCACCCTCCTTGATTTTTTTTTAAAAATATTAATTATTTTTTAAAAATTTTAAAACTGTTTTTGGAGTTTTTTTAATATTAAAACTTTTTTAATTTTAAAAAAAGAATTAATATTTAAAAATAAACCAAAGGTGAACCCTAGGGATGGGTGAACCTTATTCACGGTCGAGATCCTGCACCCGAGCGCGATATTTCAGGTGAAACCCATCTTCACATGGTGGGCCCCACCTGAAATCATGCGCACAGGAGCGAGGTCTTGGCCCTTCTGCGGTCTCAAGCGTTGGTGAGGCGGCTAGGAATGCTCTTAAAGTGAGCATCAGGCGCACTGCGCACATATTTAACATTTATATATTTCCATCACCATCTCAAAACAGCGGGAAATTTTATATGGAACGTTGGGGAAGTTGAATGAAACTCGAACTCTGGCATCGATTTCCGATACTCGAAATCTGTTGAAACCCTAGATTTGAATCTCAACAATGGCGGATCCTTCCTCCGAAGTTCCTCTTCCTTCCTCCGTAGAAGAAATGCTGAGAAGAATCTGCGAAGAACAGTCGCTACCACCGCCCGATTCTAAGGCCAGGATGGTCCTCGCTTCACTTGGCGAGGAACCATCTCTTAAGCTTTTAAGGAATATATCTGGTTGCAGAATCCGAACACTCAGTGGTTTAATCACATACATGGCTAAAAAATCTGAGTATGTTCAGACTCAGGAAAGCGCGTGCTTCTCCACTCAACAGAGTTCCTCCAGTTCTGGTTCTACATCTCCGCAAGGTGATTATCAAATAGGCATAATTTTCACGGTTCTCGTATTTTTTCGACTGTTTCTGTGTTACATTTGGGTAGAATTCATGTTTTAGTTGGTTTGGAATTGATTTCCTGGTATCCGGTTAGAAAAATTTGAGTCACCTTTTTTTTTTTTCCTGTTATTTTACTTATGTTGATTTGAGTTAGTTTCATATATGTGAAAAGTTTTAGTTTTTCACCATTTGAGAATTCGTGTGCGTTTGAAATGTTTTTTGAACTATAAAAGTTTCGGGTTTTGGTCAGATCACAGTTGAAGTTACAAATCCTATGTTATTTTCTGCTTCTTTTGGGTTTATGTGATTTTTGTGAAATTTATGGTTTTTGTTGTTTCTTGGACGATTTCCAGTACGTGAGGTTGTATGATCCATGTGTAAGTTTCAACTGGAGTTGTTGACCTTGTTTTTCTTACAGATGAGGCTATTTCACACCCTTCTAGCTCGGGGCAGTCGACGACACAGACTAGCCCGCCTTCTTTGAGTTTGGAGAGACCAAGCAGACCGACATTTTCTCCTCATCTTATGGCCCTGGGTGAACTTGAGTTTAGGAAGGCCTTCTTGATATTAAGCTACATTGGGAAGTAAGTTGGAGTTGAATTTTATGCCTTCTTTCTTATCTCTACTAGTTTGATTGTTATATTATTGTAGTGGTGAATGGTCAAACAAGGGAGAGAACATTGATTGGAATTTGGCGTATTTCTTCTGCAGGAAGAGGCTGGAGGATGTCATAGAAGTCAATGTAATTACAAAAATGAAAAATTTGCCAATGGCTCAATTTGAGTCAGAAGTTTGGAGTGTCATGGGCCGACAATGTATTGAGGAAATAGATCGGCAGAAGGTGAATCTCTTTCTTAGACACTTGCTTTTGTATGATGCTTTGGATATCTCAATTTCATCCTGTAAAATTGAGATGCCAGTACTTATTTACCTGAAGTATCAATTTGGTGATGATATGGATATTATTTTCGTATTGGTACTGCTTGGATGATCTTTGTAGTTACTACCATGAGACCTAATCCATAATTTTTGAATACTAATTGCTTGAAGTTCTAGAAGTTATGTTTCTGTAGATGCAGGATATACTTTCACAGTTCACACTCTAAAAAATAGAATTTTTTTAAAATAACAACCTTTCCTTAGCTTCATATGGGCTTTCACTAAATGGAACTAGTCATAATCATTGATAACTCTACATGTATTACATTTACTTAAATACATCAAATTTAGCATCATATACATCTTACACGATTTAAGCTTAGATGCTGGATCGGCCATCATATCCTTCATGCATCTGGGTAACACATGTGACAAAAGCAAAATATGTCACAAATGCATCTAGAGACTTTTTAGACAGCCTAACAAGTAACAACATAAGTTTCTCTAATATGGGCATCACATGGATGTAATGCATTTTTTAAAAATATCAAATCCAGTGATTGCCATGATCTCTTACCTTTTTGTTCTGCAGGTTCTTGATTGGGATTCTGGAAAGACATACATCTATCACTGTTATGTTTATCCTGATGGAAGTTACTTATTTAAGGTTTGTACTTCTCATCCACAATATTTTCTTGCAGAATTGTTACTGTCCCCCCCAACCCGTGTGATCATGGGCTCTATAGTCTTATTGTGTTGATGGCGCATATATCAAACAATTGATCTCTTGTACACTATCTTGCCTACGTGATTATTTTAAATTTGTAAATACAACATTCCTATGTCAAACATTTCAACTGTTCTGAATATTTGCAAGCATATGAAAATTGCACTTAATCGTTGGTCCAAAAATCAAGAGGGCTAGCAAAAGAAACTGTAATTGAGGTGATCAACGATCATTATTGTCTATACAAGTTATGAACTTCTCGCCCACAAACGAAAATTTCACATCCTTGCAAACAAACCTGAACACCAAAATTTTCTCCCACTTGGAATGCATCATACTATTAATTGTTAAGATGGGATGGTTTGTGTGTTTCATGCGAGACACTCCCCCGTAGTCTTAGGGTAAAAATCTTAGACCATCATCATCATCACCATCATCACCAATGCCTTATCGTCTCAAATCTTTAGGGTAAGAAATATGAATCTTGCTCTGCTATTCCATTTTATTAAAAGCCATAACTTTGGTTAAAGCACATGTTATCAAATCTTTCCTCATTATTCCATCCACGTCATTTTTGTCTTTTTCGTTACCATTTTAAAATCTTCAACTTTTATCAAATCTTTCCTCATTATTCCGTCCACGTCATTTGTGGCTTTTCTCTTATCCTTTAAAAACTTTCAACTTGCACCAATTAACTCATTTTGATTGGTGCTGTCATTCGTCTTCGCTAAACATGTTCAAACCATCTCAATCGTCTCTTAGTTATTTTACCACCTATTGGAGCTACTCCTAGACTCTCAGATGCATTAATTATTTTCATATAATTTTTTTTCATCTTTTCACTCTTTTATCTTGACACCTCATCTTGGCTACGCTAATTCTTGAATTCATTGCTTATGGCCAGCCAACATTTTGCTTCATAAAACACAATTGGTCTTATCGATGTCTCATAGAACTTTTCTTTTTGTTTGACCTGAATACATCAGCCACATCACCCTTCGAAAGGATATTTCTACTTTAGCCACCTGCCACCCAACTCTAATTTTATGAACAACATCCTCCTCAATATCTCAATCTTTATGAATAATTTAGTAGAGATACTAGTACCAATCGCTTTAAGGTATCTCATGGTCATCAATCTTAATTATCGCTTCAATCCTATTCGAGGTATTACTAAAATTGCTGTGCGTATATTATGTTTTGAACTGGCTTATTTTGAATCCTCTGATTCCAAGGTATCCCTCAATAATTCTAGTTTTGCATTTATCCCTCCTCAGTTCTATCAATTAATATCAGGTCATAAACATATAACATACACAAGGGACCACCTCCTCTTGTAGGTGAGCCGTCAATTCATCCATAATCAATCTAAAAATATACGGACTTGGCTTATCCATGATGTCAACCTATTGTCATAGGGAATTTATTTGTTCGACCACTAATTTTTTTCACTGTAGTCATTACTCACTCATGCATTTTCTTATTGTTATTAATATATTATCTCGGAACTCCTTTCTACTCCATGCATATGGCATTTTCCTAGTCTTCAAAATGTTATTACCTTGCTTTATAAGCTAGGATATACTAGTTTCTTACATAATTCCACACTTCAATTAGAATACAACGCGGGCCATAAATTCCTAATAAAATTGCGACGAACATATTTAGGGAAAATAAGTCGTTTCTCAAATCTAGGGGAGTTGACAGTTAGCTTAAAAAGACCTTAACTTTTTGCTTAAATATTTGATCAAGAAGTTGTCAGATGCATTGGAAAACATTTTTTGAGATCTACATCTATCTCACGAAGTTTGTTAACATTTAATGTTTTGTGCATCAAAATAGGGTTAGAAGTTTTCCTGTAAACTTAGTGACAAAAATAAGGTTATTTTATATATGTTAAAATTGTACTAAAGTAATCTTAGATGTATGGTTGAGATTACTTAGTTTTTTTAATTTAAAGTTAGGGTTTGGAGTTTTATTTTATTCTAAGTAGTTGTTATGAGAACATTGTTAGGAACTTGTAGACTTTTAAACTTTTGATTTATTAAATGAAATTTTGCCTTTAGCTTTGATTTTTTTTGAGAACTCTAATGGTACGATTCCTCCATCACCTTAGAATGAAAGGGGTGATCTCGTAGTTTGGGTTGCTTAGATTAGCACCTTGTAGGAATTTTTTTTTATGGGTTCTCCTCTAAGAAACTTAGGCTTTGATCATGATCTAAGTATTTTTTCTTCACCATCATATTGTAGGCTTTTGTCCTACATTAGTTGGTATCGGAGCGGGGTTTATCAGCGATTCAATGTCTTACAATGACAGAGTGGGTAATAATAATTCTTCAGGTGGTGCTTCGAGGAGTGAAACTATAACAATGGCCGCATTCGAGGCCTTTCAACGAGTGAATCAATGAAGAAAGAATCTTTTTTTGCTTATATCTTTAATTTGCTCAATTGATTACCGAAAATAGTAAAACATTTCAAGAAAGAGAGGAATTGACTTTTTTAACCTTGTCGGTAAATTCAAATTAATAGAGGGAATTATGTTCCGATAGAGATTCACAGGCAAGTGAATGAAGAAAAACGAAAGAGGAATACAACAAAGAGCAGCAAAAAAAACAAAAAACCAAAAGATGAAGAAAAAAACAAAACACAGAAAATAGAAAACAGAAAACAATAAACAATAAACAAAAAACAAAAAAAGAAAAAGAAAAAGAAAAAGAAAATCGGAATCGTGTTTTTTAACTGTTAAAACCCTATAAATTCTCAATTTGATTACCTGAGAAATATGAATGTTATAATGTTTTTTTTTTGGGTTCCATTGTAAACTATATATCTCAAGTAATGTAATGGCGCAGCTCTGTCAATTTGCTACACAACTTTTACTAACACTATTCCAAAGGATCCAATCTGATTACTTGCAAGCAAGCCTTTTTTTTAAATTCTATTTCTTGAGGAGTATTAATTGGCAGTACTATTGTTAGACAATAGTACAGTCATTTGGCAACTAAGAAAGTTAGGTTGTTAAATTTCTTAATTTTAGTTCTCATAAACTCTTGTTTTACAATGTAGAATGCAAATATACACATTTGTTCTTCATTTGGAAAGATAGACAGTTATTGAACCTATGTTGATATTTAATGCAAAATATTTTAGATGAAATACAAGAATCCATTCTCGATGAAGCACTAGACGTCTAAAACCCATAGAATTTGGCCCCACCTATTTGTGGCAATATCTTATTCCATACGATTTATCTTAATAGGAATCCTCACATCTTCACAATAAAAATTAGTTAACGCGTACTCTATTTTTACTTGATCAATATCTTGTGGAACTTAAGTTTTCATGTCATTATATATATATATATATATATGATAAGCATTTTGTTGCTATTATCTGTAAACCAATTTTACTTTACATGATTATTTTAAGATTTTCTTTCCATTTAGACACAAGCTTGTTGATTTGGCAGGGGCCATATCTAGATAAGAAAATAACTCACCTTCAAAGAGTTCTGGGAGCTGACAATGTATTAAATGTCAAGTTTCTAGAAGAGGTAACAGACAGAAACACTTCAGCTCTCAGTTTTAATAGTTCTAATGCTGGGTATCTTAAGATTGCGAAAGAAGGAATTCTTGTTGGTTTGCGCCGTTATCGTTTTTTTGGTGAGTTATTTTGTTTATGTCCCTCTTTTGAATGTCCAGTTCCTTCTTATTCCTTTGTATTCCATTCATCATCGTGATTGCAGATTAAGGTAAAGAAGCATCAATCCAAGACAGGTTGCACATTGTTCACATTTTATTTTCAGATTGTATGTATTTAAGCATGTGTGCTCATATGCCTAGTTCACTTTTATTTTATTTTACATCTTTAATTTTATACTGAAACAACATTTCAAGAAAAAATTGATATGTTCCCTTCTATACTTCTTTTTTATTTTCTTACCTTATTTCCAATTCAATGAGAATTCTACAAATTTTCTATTTTAACGGTTTAGAGATTTGTTTTGCTTGCATCCCCAAAACTTCTGTAGTGTTGAAAGGATAGAATCTGTAGGAAGCATCTATTATTATTAAATGGTCTTCAGATCAAGATAGATATTTGTAATTTTGTATCAGATGCTGGTATTCATAGTAACTTGACCTTAATACTTGCATTGGCTAACTGACTCAATGTGTTTTTCTTTAATACATTTTCTATTTTCCCTTAGAGTATTGGTGTCCTTACGATCCATAGCACGCACCTATAATTGAAAGGCTTCTTCAAGACTATGTCCAGAAGTAGATTATAAGGAATTGGATTGCAAATAACCACTATTGGAAAGGAAAATATTTATCACAACAGATAGCTGAAGATCTCTGCAATTCGGGGTTTATTGCTATGAAACTACCCCTCCAACAATAAGTTCATGGCCATCGAAAAACCATGCTGAAAGGGCTTCCTTGGTATTGAAAGAGGAGGGAGTTAACAATCTACAATTGTGCTTCATCTTTCTTTGTAAACATACATCATCACACAAATTCGAATTACTTATTTGCTAGATCATCATCATCACTAATGCCTTGTTCCAATTTCCAACTGGTTGTGGTTGGGAACAGGAGTCTTGTTCCACAAGTCCAGTCTATCGGAGTCATATCTTTTGTTAAACCATGGGTTTTTAAATATTTTATTATTCGGTTTAAATGTGTGTTGCATGTAATTTTTGACTTAATATAATATATTCTTGCATTGTATTCAGTTATCAACTTTAGTTTTTAAGAATTCTAACAGAATTGTTTGTCTATCCCAATGCTGATATGGATAGTTTTTAAAGATGGAGGCAAAGAGGAGAAGAAGAAAAATCCAGCTTCATCACCCGTCAAGTGTTATTTTGTTTGCATGGAGTCTCATGCTTCTTCCGACGAAAAAAATCAGTGTATTTTATTCAAGAAAACGATTCGTGAAGCAAGGTGTCTTTTTATGCATGTGCACAAAGTTTCCAGCATGGCTAAATATATGGCTAGGTTGGTAACATAGAGACCTTCCTTGTTTGCAGCAATATATGTTCATCTTTTTAGTTCGAAGATACCATTCCAAATTGGAAAATGCAGGTTTTCTCTCATTTTATCTAAGACTGTCAAGCTAGAAGTAGATCTTGCAACCGTTTTTATTGAAATGATTGAAGATACACCTTGCAGGGTATAAGCCGTTGCTTCTTTTCCTTCTCTCTTGTCTCCCCCTTTTCAACTTAATTTTCTCTTGTCCAGTATGTCAAGTCAACATAGATTTTATTAAATTGCAGGATGAAGATGGTGACATTGTCAAAAATGAAGATGGAAACCCTCTGATACATACAGATGGGACCGGTTTTATATCCGAAGACTTGGCTTTGGAGTGTCTGAAGAATACATCTAAAGTAAGTACTTCAATCAGGAAGACCTCAAGATTTGTGATTCTGATGTTGTTTCAGAGTTCTTAGTAAGTAAATTTTCTACTTATGACCACTTGTACTGGGAAAGTTCCAGTTAGTCCTTGATAGAAGTTTGGTGACCTAAAATTTCTTCTCTATTTGGTATTGTGCGAATGACTATTGGCCATCTGTTTTGTTACTTTCTACTATTAAATCAAAAGTGGTGCTTACATGATTCAGTTTATTAATTCCCTGGATTGTCTTACAAGTTAAAAAGGGTCCTTACTAATTATTTTGACTCGTTCACAGTAATGTAAGACCAGATTTTCATTGGATTATTGGTATTTTTCTTTTCTTCTTTTAATTTGAGCAACTAAAGTAACTTGGTGTTTAAGATGAAGTACATGTTAAACACATGCTTTGTTGGCAGATTCTTTAGTGGGGGATGCTAAAGCTTTCAAAGTGTTCAAGGATCAATTTTCATGCCCTGATAAAGTTGAAGGAGATTTGACAAGTGTGATTCGTCGGGGGAGAGGGGATAGAAAAGGTATTTGGAGGTTGGCTAATGTCATGAATCATGTTATACATTTGGTCAGCGGGTCAGCGGATGCTGGCTGGATGTGTTGGGAGTTGGGACAATTTGACCCTGCTTGACTGGATCCCACTGCAAGGCCGTAAAGAATGAGAGACCATTCTGGTTGTTAATTAGGATGTGTCGAGAAAAAGCACTTTGTGACTCGTGAGGTGTGAAGTAATATGCTTCAAAGTACTACATATTAGTCTATGGATTGGAGTCATTTGTTCCAACTGCCATGAGTACCGGTTGAGTAATTCACACATATATATATATCTATGTATGATGTTATTTATTGCATGAGTATCTGTTCGTAGTGAAATCTCACCACCAAACAGAGTAGTTCACCAACCTTGGTGCCCCTCCATAGACTCAATCATGGCAAAATTATGAGTACACAGTGCCAGCAGGCACACATAAGTCAGACACCCCATCTCACACGTAAAGGGAGGGGAATTACCTCCTTTGTGTCAGCCAATCAATGGCTGCTATGTGTTCTCCCCTCACGATAAAAATGGAGTGAACAATCCTAGTTATAGCAACATTTGGCTGCCACTTTTTCCTCGCTGTAAAAAGAGGGGGGAACTCCTTGTTGGATATTGAGATCGGGTGGCTACAAGCCTACAATCCCTCGATTGTACTGCTATAATTGATGGATAAAATCCTCAAGTGAATCTCCTCATGCATATTCACACTCATGAACATCACATTACCACATTGTATGATCATGATTTCAAATGTATTATATGCTATCTATCTTATTTTTAATCTTGATGCATTCATGTGCATGAGATCATGATTCATATTGTGAGATATGGAGCGTCGGATCACCTCTAAGCTAGATTGGGTATCTTGGCAAAGGGTGACTATTGGATCTTAGTGAAAGGCTCAACAACTAGTTCGACCAAGCCATTAAGACTCCAAAGAACCGTTAAAGTCGTTACTTGTTCTAAGGGAGACATGGTAAATGTGGTTGAATCTAGACCGTTGATCCAAATTCTAATGGCATGAAATATGGGATGATTTATGAGAAAATTAATGGAGAGTCTAACGACTCTTTTATTTGGTGGGTTGTAAAGCCCCTTTGTGAAGGAGGAGAAACATCATCAAAGAGAAACATTCCATTCCCATGCAACAAAGAATATTGTTTCTAAAGAGGAACTATCATTCGAGTGAAGCTTGAGGTTTGATCAAGTGTAAACCTTACACCCATTGTTGCTAAAAATCCCATATGAGGAGAAAACCCGTCTCTGTTTAGATCATATCCTGAAAGGCTGTTGCTCTACCTCTACATCTCACTTTATCGATTAATCCAACGGGGTTGATATTTCCGTTGCGATCATGCATCCCTTCACTCCCCTCATAGTTGCAGCCAACCAGTGGCTGTCACGTACCCCCTCTAGGTGTAAAAAATGGTGAACAAACAATTGGTAGCATCCTATCACTCAACACTGGCTGCCATATGTTTCCCCTTGCAATAAAAAGAATGGGAACCCTCCTTTGAGTGGTTGGATGCCACGTGTCTTCCCAGGTGGTTAAAATGGGAAAATCCTTATGTAGCAACCGATTAAAGGATGCAATGTGTCTTCTGCTCTTAGAAGAATTACAAAGGGACCCTACTAAAAAAGCAAATTGTCAACAGTATTCTCGACTTCAGTACATGAAACTCATGTTTGGGCCATTTGCAGCAACCATTTTCTATTGTTAAGTCGATCCACAGTTTAGATCTAATCCGAAGAACGAGGACACGGAAAGATAGCCAATTTCGACGGAATAGGAGTTCTCCACATTAGATTAACTGCATAATGGTCCATGTCCTGGTTTACCAACTTTTCAAAAAGAATTTTAGTGAGAATGCTAGTCATTTATTTTGGTCTACCCACTTTTACAAACACGATGACTATTTCTCTCACACTATGGGATACCAATAAAGTTGTAGATATGTTGGATATTAAGATTGGATGGCTACAATCCCTCGATCGTACGAGACGGATAAAATCCTCAAGTGAATCTCCTTATGCATATTCACACTCATGCACATCACATCACTGCATATGTATAATCATGGTTTCACATGTATTATATGCTATCTATCGTATTTTTAATCTTGATGCATTCATGTGCATGAGATCATGATTGATATTGTGAGATATGGAGCGTCGAATCACCGCTAAGCTAGATTGGGTATCTTGGCAAAGGGTGACCGTTGGATCTTAGTCAAAGGCTTAACAGCCAAGGCATTACGACTCCAAAGAGTTGTTGAAGCCGTCACTTGAACTAAGGAAGACATGATAAATGTGGTTGAATCTAGATCATTGATCCAGCTTCTAATGGCATGAAATATGAGAATATTAATGGAGAGTCCAACGACTCTTTTTCGTTGATGGATTATAAAACCCCTTTCTGAAGGAGGAGAAATATCATCAAGAAAACATTCCATTTTCATGAAAGAGAGAATAGTCTTTAAAGTGAAATTGTCATTCTAGTGAAGCTTGAGGTTTGATCAAGTGTAAACCACACACCCATTCTTGCTAGAAATCCCATATGAGGAGAAAACCTATCTCTGCTTAGTTCATATCTTGAAAGGCTATTGCTTTACCTCTACATCTCACTTTATCGATTAAATCCAATGGGGTCTATCTTTCCGTTGCGATCACGCACCCCTGTAGAAGATTACCTCTCTTTTCATTACAACAGTTGTAGAATAAGTCTCTTTTTTGTGTTGAGTTAAGTCTTATACACTGTATTTTGGGTATACAATTAGTATCTCTTATGTATTAATAGTATACCATTAATGGAGTATAAATAATATAGAGTAGCAGAAAGACAATTACTCTCTACAATTTTCCCTTAATCCTCTTCTTCTCTCTCTTCTTCTTCTTCCCTCAAACCTAATCACTTAAACTGTAGATTCACACTCGAACACTCATCTAATCCAATCCAACTTGGTATCAGGGCCTGAGGAAGAACCTAGGGAGTGCAACACAGGAAAATAGACTCACAAAAAGGTTGACGTCAGCATGGCGTTATGCTGATGTCACCCATACAAACATTTTGATGTCAACGACTGTGTTGGGAATTGATGCCCGTTAGTTTGGATTTTTTGAGACCTAGAGATGTGCTTTTTGTGAGTTTTTCATGACATTCTGAAAAAAATTCAGTTTTGAATAATCTGTTGGCGCAATCGATTGGGAGTTTTTCGGCAAAATCAATCTGGTATTGTCTAATCCGTTTGAAAAATATTGGTTGTTTAGAACAAGTTTCATGACGATTGGAGGAGTATTGATCGCTCGACAATGATTTCTCCCTACACTATTACCGTTTTTTGCTGTTTCTACAGAAGTGTTTTGCCAACATTTTAATCATGGCTGGAAACACATGTTCCATAGATCTGGGATGCCCAAAACAGTGTTAGGTTGCTGGTGTATATGTTTCAGATTATTTTTCCATATATTGTTGAGGAGTACGTGGGTTGTGGAACCTTAACTTGGTATTTTTTATGGTATGTTCGTATTTGGTAATGCTTTGTTAGGCTTGATTTGTGTAAATCATCTGTGTGACACTTGATGGATGACTCAAAGGTTAGTCAATCCTCTAGCACCCCTGTGTAGGGAAGAGAAAATGTCGGGGTCAATGCAAGTGATGCCCTAAATCTCCAGATTACTACATTAAAGTTAGATGAGACATATTTTCTTGCCTGGTCTCAATCCACGACGTTATTTGTTAAGGGTGAGGGGAAGATGGGGTATTTGAATGGTGCCATCCCTACTCTCAAGTCCTCAGATCTGGCCCATGCTAAGTGGGAGGTTGAGAATGCCATGACTTCTCCACTTTATGCAGCCAAATATCAGTAGCACATATTTGTTTCTTCCTTCCGCGCGAGACATATGGGATGTAGTGACACAAACCGATTTTGAGCTTGGAGGTACTGCACGGGTTTATGAGTTGCGCCAAAGTATCTGGCCACTTAAGTAGGGGGATATGTCTATCCCCACATATTATTCCACTCTTCGTTGTCTCTGGGAAGAGTTGATCACTATCAAACCTTTCAGGCTAAGTTCCCCGAGGACGCGACTGTGTATAAAAAATTGGTTGAACGAAACCGTGTGTTTGAGTTACTTGTCGGACTGAATACAGATTATAAACTAGTACAGGTTCGGATTCTTGTCAAAGATTCAGTTTCATCTCCCACTGAGGTTTATGAATACTTACATCGTGAGGAGCGTCGTCGGAGTGCTATGCTCCAACCTCCCATACTTGATAGATCTGCATTAGCCTCCTCATTCCAGCAGGGAGGCATGAGTGGTGGTCGTGGCAGAGGAGGTGGTCGTTTTGGATCCTATTGTTCTTGTATTGATGACCGAGATAAACTTAAGTGTGATCACTTTGGGCGTACTCGTCATACGAGAGACACTTGCTGGGACTTGCATGATCGTCCTCTCACAAAAAGCTCTTCTAGCAGTGGACGAGGATACATGGACAAACAATGTGAAGGGGGCTCAAGTGCACACTTTGTTACCTCCACAACTCCGGTATCTACTGCCGCACCTCCTTCGGATAATCCTGGTCTTCTGAGAGATGAGATTGATGCCTTAAGCCCTTTTATGTCCTAGTTGGAGACTCCTAGTACTGCCAGTGCCGTTTTAGTCCCAGTGTAGTCAAGGCGCCTAGGCGATTTGGTCGGCCTAGGCGAGGCGTGGCCTAGGCGTTAAATATTTTAAAAAAAATTATATATATTTATATATATGACATATATGCATATTTATTATTACATAAATAGAGATATAATTTGCTTGAAATTTTAAACCTAATTTCTAACACTTGAGGAAGTGTTTTAAACTTAACAAGTATAAGATATTAAGAGATTATCATTTTAACACTATAAACAAAAAATTAATATTAAGAGATTATCAGTTAAAAAATAACTCAGTGGGTCCATCTTTGAAGTCAATGAAAAATC
This sequence comes from Tetracentron sinense, assembly GCA_015143295.1. NCBI lineage: Eukaryota > Viridiplantae > Streptophyta > Magnoliopsida > Trochodendrales > Trochodendraceae > Tetracentron > Tetracentron sinense. The sequence continues at coordinate 34,719,449 of CM026565.1, forward strand.
GTCATTCACTTAAAAAATAACACAGTGGGTCCATCTTTGAACAGTTGTTTGGCCATCTTTAAAGTCTCTAAAAAAAGGAATACAGTGGGTCCACTGTGAAGTGTGAAAATTTTCAAAAAAGAAGTGATGTGTGAAAATTTTCAAGAAAGAACAGTGGGTCCACTGTGAAGTGTGAAAATTTTCAAAAAAGAACAGTGGGTCCACTGTGAAACTTTTACAAAAAATAACACAGTGGGTCCATCCTTGAAGTTAATAAAAAAGGGAGAAGGGGCACAAGCTGCCAAATAAAAAGTCGAGTGTGGGAGAAGGGGCACAAGCGGCCAAATAAAAAATTGAGAGGGAGAAGGAGCACAAGCTGCCAAAATTGCCTCTGAAAACCGCCAAAGAAAAGGGAACAGGCTGCCAAATTTTGTCAAAAACAGAGTAGCACTAATGCAGGCAACAAGTGGGACAAGTGGCGTCTCTATTCTCTATTATCAAAAGTATTGAAGAACAAAATAAAAAAGAGAGAAGTGAGAGAAAGAAATCATCTAACCAGGCAAAGAGGAAGAGAGAGATGGCAGCAGTGGCAAGGAAAGAGATGCCGGCGGCAAGAGGGAGAGAGAGGCGGCAACATCGGCAAGAAGGAGAGCCCCTTCTCCCCACGGTAACTTCTTCTTCTTACTTCTTCCCTTTTTTTTCTTCTTCCTTCTTCTTCCCATTCTTCTTCAGTTTCAGCCTCAGTTCCAGCCGTTCGGTTCCCTTCCGTTTCTTCTTCTTATTCCTTACAAAAAAAACCCTAAAATGTAAATTGAAAAAGATATACATATTAAGACAATTAGCAAACTAATTAAGCTTATTAAAACTTTATTTTTTTTGTTTGTTTTGGTAATCAAGGTTAGTATACAATATATAATCTTAAAGTCTAACCAAGCAAACCTATTTCAGTAAATGCACGCCCAGGCGACGCCCAACCCCAAAACGCTTAGGCATCCAGGCGTCACCCAGGCGACCGCCTAGACACCCTCGATCGCCTTAGCATCCGATTAGGCGCTGCACTCCCCAAAACCCCTAGGTGGTCTCCTAGGCGACGCCTTGACTACACTATTTAGTCCCTTACTTAGGTACTTCAACCTCAGCTCTTAGTGTATCTGTTTTTGATCCTAGTCGCTCCTAGATTATTGATTCAGGAGCATCTAATCATATGACTGGAAGTTCTTTTTTCTTCTTATTTTATCGATTATGGTAGTGACAAAGTTAAAATTGCTAATGATACATTATCATTGATTACGGGTAAGGGAGTGTTTCTGTTACACCCTCTATGTCCCCCCCTCTGTTCTTCATGTTCCTAAGTTCACTTTGAATCTTTTGTTTGTTAGCCATATTACAAAGTCATTGAACTGTAGTGTCACTTTCTTTCATTCTCACTGTGTGTTTCGGGACTTGATAACGAAGAAGACGATTGGTACAGGTCATGAGGAGTGGGGATTGTATCTGCTCGACCATTTGCCTTGCATCGCTTCATCAGTCTAGCAGTTGCTCCATGGTGTTCAAAGTATTAGTAGCAAGGATTAGTTGTTCCGATAGTAACCACCTCTCCCTTTCCCTTCTTAGGGGTTTATTTCTCCAGTTATCTGTTTTTAATTTACTTTCCTTTTTTCAATGTGAAACTTTTGAATTTGCAAAGCACTGTCGACCTTCTTATTCCTATTATGGTAATAAATGCAATTCACATTTTTTCTCGTGCACTCTGATGTGTGGGGACCATCCGTTCTTACTCCCCATGTAGTTCTAAGTATTTTGTTACATTTGTAGATGATTCTTCTCGTACTACTTGAGTTTATATGTTGAAATCTAAAGGTGAAGTTGACACTATTTTTCCTTTTCACAAATTAATTGCTACTCTGTTTAGTCCAACGTTTAAAGTGTTTCGTTTTGACAATTTGGGAAGGGGGGAGTGTATGTCTGCTAGTTTAGCTATTTTTTTTGATTCTCATGGTATCATTCATCAGACTTCTTGTGCTGGTACTCCTCAGCAAAATGATGTGGCTGAGCGAAAAAATCGTCATATGTTGGAAGTCACTCATTCTCTCATGCTTGCTATGAATGTGTCAATACTTTTTTGGTCCGATGCTATGTTGACTGCTGCATTCTTAATTAATCAAATGCCTTCCAGAATTTTGGAGTTTTAATCTTCTGTTTTCTAGTTATCTCTTTCTACTCCTTTGTTTTCGGTGGCCCGTAGATATTTGGTTGTATTTGCTTTGTGTATATTGCTCGTTTTGATCGCACAAAGCTGGTTCCTAAGGCTCTTCGATGTATCTTTCTTGGTATGATTCTTAGTAGAAGTTGTATAAATGCTATCAACCTCCCTTCCCGTCAGTTCTTTGTTTCTATGAATGTTACTTTTTTTGAGACTACTACGTATTTTTCTGCCCAAAAGCCATCTTTTAGGGGGAGAGCATCAGTGAAGAGATATCTTTCATTCATATTCCTATTTTCTCCTCTGACAACGATCATTGGATAACGGAGAGTGATGGTAAATAGAGGGAGTGTGAACCCTTGGTTAAAGAATTGCAAGTGTATAGGCGAAGACATAAAGATCCTCATAAGCCCCACCAAGAGACCTCTTCTGATCTAGGTAACATTGTCGTTTCTAATCCTGACATTGTTGCTTCTGAAGTAACCATTGCTTTTAGGAAGGGTACTAGATCGTGTACTCAACATCTGATCTCGAATTTTGTTTCCTATTATGCTTTGTCTTCTTCGTATCGCTTTTTGCCTTAGCTTTGTCTTCTGTGTCTATCCCTCACAGTTTAGCAAATGCACTGTCTCAATTAAACGGGAAAAAACTATGGAAGAAGAGATGTGTGCTCTTGAAAAATTAGTACATGCGATATAGTTAACTTACCAAGAGGAAAGAGGCAGGTTGGATGTAGGTGGATGTTTACAGTAAAACACCGCTCGGATGGCTCGGTTGAGAGATACAAAGCTCGCCTTATTGCAAAGGGATATATTCAAACTTACGACATAGATTATCATGAGACATTTGCTCCATTTGCAAAAATGAACTCAGTAAGAGTCTTCCTGTTACTTGCAGTCAATCAGGATTGACCATTGTTCTAGCTTAATGTGAAGAACGCATTTCTCCATGGTGACTTGGAGGAAAAGGTGTATACGTTACCTCCTCCTCCTCTTGGTTTCAAATGCCCCTCGGATGAAGGGAAGGCATGCAAGCTGAAGAAGGCGCGGACAAAAGCTTCACCACTATATGCTGGCATATTGTATGGACTGAAGCAGTCCCCCAAAGTAAAAAAGAATTAATATTTAAAAATAAACCAAAGGTGAACCCTAGGATGGGTGAACCTTATTCACGGTCGAGATCCTGCACCCGAGCGCGATATTTCAGGTGAAACCATCTTCACATGGTGGGCCCCACCTGAAATCATGCGCACAGGAGCGAGGTCTTGGCCCTTCTGCGGTCTCAAGCGTTGGTGAGGCGGCTAGGAATGGCTCTTAAAAGTGAGCATCAGGCGCACTGCGCACATATTTAACATTTATATATTTCCATCACCATCTCAAAACAGCGGGAAATTTTATGGAACGTTGGGGAAGTTGAATGAAACTCGAACTCTGGCATCGATTTCCGATACTCGAAATCTGTTGAAACCCTAGATTTGAATCTCAACAATGGCGGATCCTTCCTCCGAAGTTCCTCTTCCTTCCTCCGTAGAAGAAATGCTGAGAAGAATCTGCGAAGAACAGTCGCTACCACCGCCCGATTCTAAGGCCAGGATGGTCCTCGCTTCACTTGGCGAGGAACCATCTCTTAAGCTTTTAAGGAATATATCTGGTTGCAGAATCCGAACACTCAGTGGTTTAATCACATACATGGCTAAAAAATCTGAGTATGTTCAGACTCAGGAAAGCGCGTGCTTCTCCACTCAACAGAGTTCCTCCAGTTCTGGTTCTACATCTCCGCAAGGTGATTATCAAATAGGCATAATTTTCACGGTTCTCGTATTTTTTCGACTGTTTCTGTGTTACATTTGGGTAGAATTCATGTTTTAGTTGGTTTGGAATTGATTTCCTGGTATCCGGTTAGAAAAATTTGAGTCACCTTTTTTTTTTTTCCTGTTATTTACTTATGTTGATTTGAGTTAGTTTCATATATGTGAAAGTTTTAGTTTTTCACCATTTGAGAATCGTGTGCGTTTGAAATGTTTTTTTGAACTATAAAAGTTTCGGGTTTTGGTCAGATCACAGTTGAAGTTACAAATCCTATGTTATTTTCTGCTTCTTTTAGGTTTATGTGATTTTTGTGAAATTTATGGTTTTTGTTGTTTCTTGGACGATTTCCAGTACGTGAGGTTGTATGATCCATGTGTAAGTTTCAACTGGAGTTGTTGACCTTGTTTTTTCTTACAGATGAGGCTATTTCACACCCTTCTAGCTCGGGGCAGTCGACGACACAGACTAGCCGCCTTCTTTGAGTTTGGAGAGACCAAGCAGACCGACATTTTCCTCCTCATCTTATGGCCCTGGGTGAACTTGAGTTAGGAAGGCCTTCTTGCTATATTAAGCTACTACATTGGGAAGTAAGTGGAGTTGAATTTTATGTTTGCCTTCTTTCTTATCTCTACTAGTTTGATTGTTATATTATTGTAGTGGTGAATGGTCAACAAGGGAGAGAACATGATTGGAATTTGGCGTATTTCTTCTGCAGGAAGAGGCTGGAGGATGTCATAGAAGTCAATGTAATTACAAAAATGGAAAAATTTTGCCAATGGCTCAATTTGAGTCAGAAGTTTGGAGTGTCATGGGCCCGACAATGTATTGAGGAAATAGATCGGCAGAAGGTGAATCTCTTTCTTAGACACTTGCTTTTGTATGATGCTTTGGATATCTCAATTTCATCCTGTAAAATTGTAAATGCCAGTACTTATTTACCTGAAGTATCAATTTGGTGATGATATGGATATTATTTTCGTATTGGTACTGCTTGGATGATCTTTGTAGTTACTACCATGAGACCTAATCCATAATTTTTGAATACTAATGCTTGAAGTTCTAGAAGTTATGTTTCTGTAGATGCAGGATATACTTTCACAGTTCACACTCTAAAAAATAGAATTTTTTTAAATAACAACCTTTCCTTAGCTTCATATGGGCTTTCCACTAAATGGAACTAGTCATAATCATTGATAACTCTACATGTATTACATTTACTTAAATACATCAAATTTAGCATCATATACATCTTACACGATTTAAGCTTAGATGCTGGATCGGCCATCATATCCTTCATGCATCTGGTAACACATGTGACAAAAGCGAAATATGTCACAAATGCATCTAGAGACTTTTTAGACAGCCTACCAAGTAACAACATAAGTTTCTCTAATATGGGCATCACATGGATGTAATGCATTTTTTAAAAATATCAAATCCAGTGATTGCCATGATCTCTTACCTTTTTGTTCTGCAGGTTCTTGATTGGGATTCTGGAAAGACATACATCTATCACTGTTATGTTTATCCTGATGGAAGTTACTTATTTAAGGTTTGTACTTCTCATCCACAATATTTTCTTGCAGAATTGTTACTGTCCCCCCCAACCCGTGTGATCATGGGCTCTATAGTCTTATTGTGTTGATGGCGCATATATCAAACAATTGATCTCTTGTACACTATCTTGCCTACGTGATTATTTTAAATTTGTAAATACAACATTCCTATGTCAAACATTTCAAATATTTGCAAGCATATGAAAATTGCACTTAATCGTTGGTCCAAAAATCAAGAGGGCTAGCAAAAGAAACTGTAATTGAGGTGATCAACGATCATTATTGTCTATACAAGTTATGAACTTCTCGCCCACAAACGAAAATTTCACATCCTTGCAAACAAACCTGAACACCAAAATTTTCTCCCACTTGGAATGCATCATACTATTAATTGTTAAAATGGGATGGTTTGTGTGTTTCATGCGAGACACTCCCCCGTAGTCTTAAGGTAAAAATCTTAGACCATCATCATCATCACCATCATCACCAATGCCTTATCGTCTCAAATCTTTAGGGTAAGAAATATGAATCTTGCTCTGCTATTCCATTTTATTAAAAGCCATAACTTTGGTTAAAGCACATGTTATCAAATCTTTCCTCATTATTCCATCCACGTCATTTTTGTCTTTTTCGTTACCATTTTAAAATCTTCAACTTTTATCAAATCTTTCCTCATTATTCCGTCCACGTCATTTGTGGCTTTTCTCTTATCCTTTAAAAACTTTCAACTTGCACCAATTAACTCATTTTGATTGGTGCTGTCATTCGTCTTCGCTAAACATGTTCAAACCATCTCAATCGTCTCTTAGTTATTTTACCACCTATTGGAGCTACTCCTAGACTCTCAGATGCATTAATTATTTTCATATAATTTTTTTTCATCTTTTCACTCTTTTATCTTGACACAAACATCTTGGCTACGCTAATTCTTGAATTCATTGCTTATGGCCAGCCAACATTTTGCTTCATAAAACACAATTGGTCTTATCGATGTCTCATAGAACTTTTCTTTTTGTTTGACCTGAATACATCAGCCACATCACCCTTCGAAAGGATATTTCTACTTTAGCCACCTGCCACCCAACTCTAATTTTATGAACAACATCCTCCTCAATATCTCAATCTTTATGAATAATTTAGTAGAGATACTAGTACCAATCGCTTTAAGGTATCTCATGGTCATCAATCTTAATTATCGCTTCAATCCTATTCGAGGTATTACTAAAATTGCTGTGCGTATATTATGTTTTGAACTGGCTTATTTTGAATCCTCTGATTCCAAGGTATCCCTCAATAATTCTAGTTTTGCATTTATCCCTCCTCAGTTCTATCAATTAATATCAGGTCATAAACATATAACATACACAAGGGACCACCTCCTCTTGTAGGTGAGCCGTCAATTCATCCATAATCAATCTAAAAATACGGACTTGGCTTATCCATGATGTCAACCTATTGTCATAGGGAATTTATTTGTTCGACCACTAATTTTTTTCACTGTAGTCATTACTCACTCATGCATTTTCTTATTGTTATTATATATTATCTCGGAACTCCTTTCTACTCCATGCATATGGCATTTTCCTAGTCTTCAAATGTTATTACCTTGCTTTATAAGCTAGGATATACTAGTTTCTTACATAATTCCACACTTCAATTAGAATACAACGCGGGCCATAAATTCCTAATAAATTGCGACGAACATATTTAGGGAAAATAAGTCGTTTCTCAAATCTAGGGGAGTTGACAGTTAGCTTAAAAAGACCTTAACTTTTTGCTTAAATATTTGATCAAGAAGTTGTCAGATGCATTGGAAAACATTTTTTGAGATCTACATCTATCTCACGAAGTTTGTTAACATTTAATGTTTTGTGCATCAAAATAGGGTTAGAAGTTTTCCTGTAAACTTAGTGACAAAAATAAGGTTATTTTTATATGTTAAAATTGTACTAAAGTAATCTTAGATGTATGGTTGAGATTACTTAGTTTTTTTAATTTAAAGTTAGGGTTTGGAGTTTTATTTATTCTAAGTAGTTGTTATGAGAACATTGTTAGGAACTTGTAGACTTTTAAACTTTTGATTTATTAAATGAAATTTTGCCTTTAGCTTTGATTTTTTTTGAGAACTCTAATGGTACGATTCCTCCATCACCTTAGAATGAAAGGGGTGATCTCGTAGTTTGGGTTGCTTAGATTAGCACCTTGTAGGAATTTTTTTTATGGGTTCTCCTCTAAGAAACTTAGGCTTTGATCATGATCTAAGTATTTTTTCTTCACCATCATATTGTAGGCTTTGTGTCTACATTAGTTGGTATCGGAGCGGGGTTATCAGCGATTCAATGTCTTACAATGACAGAGTGGGTAATATAATTCTTCAGGTGGTGCTTCGAGGAGTGAAACTATAACAATGGCCGCATTCGAGGCCTTTCAACGAGTGAATCAATGAAGAAAGAATCTTTTTTTGCTTATATCTTTAATTGCTCAATTGATTACCGAAAATAGTAAACATTTCAAGAAAGAGAGGAATTGACTTTTTTAACCTTGTCGGTAAATTCAAATTAGGAGGAATTATGTTCCGATAGAGATTCACAGGCAAGTGAATGAAGAAAAACGAAGAGGAATACAACAAAGAGCAGCAAAAAAAACAAAAACCAAAAGATGAAGAAAAAACAAAACACAGAAAATAAAACAGAAAACAATAAACAATAAACAAAAAAGAAAAAAGAAAAGAAAAAAAGAAAAAGAAAATCGGAATCGTGTTTTTTAACTGTTAAAACCCTATAAATTCTCAATTTGATTACCTGAGAATATGAATGTTATAATGTTTTTTTTTTGGTTCCATTGTAACTATATATCTCAAGTAATGTAATGGCGCAGCTCTGTCAATTTGCTACACAACTTTACTACACTATTCCAAAGGATCCAATCTGATTACTTGCAAGCAAGCCTTTTTTTAAATTCTATTTCTTGAGGAGTATTAATTGGCAGTACTATTGTTAGACAATAGTACAGTCATTTGGCAACTAAGAAAGTTAGGTTGTTAAATTTCTTAATTTTAGTTCTCATAAACTCTTGTTTACAATGTAGAATGCAATATACACATTTGTTCTTCATTTGGAAAGATAGACAGTTATTGAACCTATGTTGATATTTAATGCAAAATATTTTAGATGAAATACAAGAATCCATTCTCGATGAAGCCTAGACGTCTAAAACCCATAGAATTTGGCCCCACCTATTTGTGGCAATATCTTATTCCATACGATTTATCTTAATAGGAATCCTCACATCTTCACAATAAAAATTAGTTAACGCGTACTCTATTTTTACTTGATCAATATCTTGTGGAACTTAAGTTTTCATGTCATTATATATATATATATATATATGATATGATAAGCATTTTGTTGCTATTATCTGTAAACCAATTTTACTTTACATGATTATTTTAAGATTTCTTTCCATTTAGACCAAGCTTGTTGATTTGGCAGGGGCCATATCTAGATAAGAAAATAACTCACCTTCAAAGAGTTCTGGGAGCTGACAATGTATTAAATTTCAGTTTTCTAGAAGAGGTAACAGACAGAAACACTTCAGCTCTCAGTTTTAATAGTTCTAATGCTGGGTATCTTAAGATTGCGAAAGAAGGAATTCTTGTT